>CM060593.1:46871343-47471343 GCA_030578255.1 Tiaroga cobitis
TTACTATGTGGTTACTAGGGTGCTTTGGGTAGTTGCCAGGGTGTTGCTAAGATATTGTAAGTTTCAAGGGTGACATGGATGGTTACCAGGGTGACAATGTAACACTCCAAGTCATTTTAAGTGGTTTGTAATGTTATTATGTGGTTGCTATAGTGTTGCTATGCAGTTACTAAGATGAAGTTGCAAGTTCCAGGGTGACATTTATAGTAATTTATAATGTGTTACTATGTGTTTGCTAGTATATTCTAAGTTGCTAGGGTGTTCTGGGTGGTTGCCAGGATGAGATTGTGCAAATGCAAGCTATTTAATGTGTTTTAAAACATGTTTTTTAACGTTACTATGTGGTTGCTAGGGTGCTTTGGGTAGTTGCCAGAGTGTTCCTATGTAGTTGCTACGATACTGTAAGTTTCAAGGGTGACGTGGATGGTTACCAGGGTGACAATGTAACATTCCGAGGCATTTTAAGTGGTTTGTAATGTTATTATGTGGTTGCTAGGGTGTTGCTATGCAGTTACTAAGATGAAGTTGCAAGTTCCAGGGTGACATTTATAGTAATTTATAATGTATTACTATGTGTTTGCTAGTATATTCTAAGTTGCTAGGATGTTCTGGATGGTTGCCAGGATGAGATTGTGCAATTGTAAGCTATTCAATGTGTTTTTAAACATGGTTTTTAAAATAAATGTCACTGTGTTTGTTAGGCCGTGTGTCCACCAAAACATTTTTAGCCGGCTGAAAACGCTAGACGCTCTGCAGAAAACGCCTAGCTGTGGGCGCTTGAGAGCGTTTTGGCAGCGCAGCATTTTTTCAGTTGAGACGCTTCGTTACTTTGATACAGAATATCCGCAGCACAGTTTACTTGTAACTGATTTCGCAGATAATTAGTTTCATACTAAAAATGTATTTTTCATCCATTTTGTTCGGTTAGCTCTGCTGGTTGATGTCGTTGTACAGAAAGAATGTTGTGACAGTTGGTCGGTGTGGTATTAGCCCCGCCCCTCCTTCACTGTCCTCCAAGCGTTGTGAATTTCGGCTCGCGTACCCCGAAGTGATAAAATAAAACAAAATTCTGTATCAAAATTTATAGGCAGGAAAAGTAGTTTGTTTAGGCTGGGTTGTATGAATTACAAACCTGCGCACATATTTTAAAAGCACATAACTATAGAATCAATTCTGAATGAGCATGTGAACGGCGTCAGCGTTAATCACAGGTTCGCGTTTAAAGTCTGATCATTTCGGTCAGGTGAATCAATCAAAGTTAACTTTAGCTGGAAATAGCATTATTCAAGAACCGCTATAATGCCAAAACAATCTCTGTTACCTTAAATTATATTTTTATCTCTGTAAAGCTGCTTTGAAACAATCCATTGTTAAAAGCGCTATATAAATGAAGATGACTGACTTGACTTGACTGTGATTGGACGGCTGGGTAAAAAGTAACAGTGATGAGCGCTGCGTTTTACCCAAAGTTGAACATTCTTCAACTCTCGGCGACCTGTAAAAAATGCAGAGTGCTCGGCGCTTCAGTGTGAAAAAAAACATTTAGCGCCTCGTTACGCTCATTGTGTTTTAAAAACGCGGCGCTCCCATTGAAAACAATTGAAAAAATACGCCAGCTGCGTGAAAAAACGCTTTGGTGGACACATGACCTTAGGGTGTTTCAATTGGTTTCCAGGGTGTTGCCATGCAGTTGCAATCATAGATATCCATAATAAAGGCTAGATGTCTCGTCCGCGCTGCTGGCAAATGGAGGTTGACGTCCGCACCTGGCGGCCATCTTGTCACAGGCAGCTCGCTCACTCGTAACATTGTGTTTTAATGGTGCATGTACTTTTTAAATAACCATAACTTGCTCAATTTTCTTCCGATTTTCAAACGGTTTGGGTTGTTATAAACGTCAGAGATGTAGTTATGACACTGCATACTTATGAATAATAAGTGTATAAATAAATAATCATCCAGAATTATAGCCACGTTAATAACGTTTGTAAGAAACCAAACCATTTGTAAATCCGTCAAGATTTCAACGAGATAAGAGTATTTGTGTTCGTGCTGATCACTCATCTTACATCAGGCACCACAGAGCCCGCCAGAAATCTTGCCTGTGACAAGATGGCCGACGGTGATGACGATAGAGACTCCACTGTAAGACATCTAGTCTTTTATTGGATATTTATGGTTGCAATGACATTCTGAGTTGTTCTGTTGTTGTGGTTGGTTGCCAGGGTGACATTGTACAATTTCGAAGTATTTAACATGTTTAAAAACAAAACAAAACATGGTTTATAATGTGTTACTGTGTAGTTGCTAGGATGTTCTAAATGATTTCCAGGGTGTTTATGTGCAGTTAAGATTGCTATAGCGTTGAACAATTGCAAGGTATTTAATGTGTTTTTTTTTAAGCATGGTTTTTAACATAAATATGTGGTTGCAAAGGATTTTTTTAGGTTTCTAGTGTGTTGCTATGCAGTATTTAAAATAATATTGTAGTATTTTGTACAATTGCAAGGTATTTAATGCGTTTTTAAAACATAGTTGTTAAAATAACTTTGGTTTCAGGTGGTTTTCAGGGTGTTGCTATGCAGTTGCTAAGATAATCAGAGTTGCTGAGGTGTTTTAGGTGCCTGCCAGGGCGAATGTTTTCTAATGTTACTATGTGGTTGCTAGGGTGTTTTGAGTGGTTGCCACGATTTTGCTATGTAGTTGCTAAGAAATTTTAAGGTGCAAGGGTGATGTGGATGGTTACCAGGGTGTGTTATGTGGTTGCTAGGGTGTTGCTATGCAGTTGCTTAGATAAAGTTGCAAGTTCTAGGGTGACATTTGTAGTAATTTATAATCATTGCGTTCAAAATCGAATACTTTCCTACTATAGAGTAGACGAAAAACAGTATGTGACAAGAGTAGTATATCAGAGTATTTATAAAAGAGTAGGCAAAAAGTACCCCGATGACCTACTACTTCCGGTGAGATTCTGAAGTGTGCATTCTATGAACACTTTACTATCCCATGAGGCCGGGGGAGGGAATTTATGAATAGCAGTGAAGCGACGCTGGTAGGTCACGTGACAGTAACAACATGGCGGATGTAGTACATCCAAATTTCATTGAAAGTGTAGTTTTTTAACGATCGCGAAATAAATTCAAATTTAAATGTAGTAGGCCTACCTCAGCGATTTCGGACCTCAGTTTACCTTAGTTTTTTTCTTTGCTCACTGTATCGTCTGCCAGCTAGGTGACACCTCATAAACGAACAAGATGCGTGCAAAAGTTTAATACCGAAGATCAGGGGGTTGTTCAAATTGACTTAGAAAGCACTAGTAAATCAAGCTCAGGCGGCTAAAAGCTGTTTGACCGCTGGTTTCTCCTAGAGTTTCCGCAGATGAAAGGCGGAGGGAATATTTACGATGTTTATTTTCTTCTCCAGCTCTTTCAGCTGCACCTGCACGAGTGAGTCAACAACACACACAGCGCTCGTTACTCGTTTAATGGGCCTCGTCGGTGTATGAGCACATGAGGGTTTCACCAGTCATTCTGACAGAAACACACACACACACACACACACACACACACACACACACACACACACACACACACACTGTCTCCCTCTCTCTCTCTCTCTCTCTCTCTCTCTCTCGCTCTCTCTCTCTCAAACCTGTCGTGTCGCCCTGCCCTCGTGAGCTCATGTCTGGATTCATGGGTTTGTAAATCCAGCTGAAAGTGCTTCACCCGGTCGAGACACACACACACACACACACACACACACACACACCTACCTGCCCTGCCCGCTGCTTTCCTGGGTTCAGCAAGAGCAAACCCGTGTTGTTTTTCCTGTGTTTCTGCACCTGGATCATCCTCCTGCCAGTCATTCAGAGCTGCCCACATTCCTGTCTTAAACACAAACAAACACACACACACACACACACACACACACACACACACACACACACACACACAAACCCGTCATGCATTCAATCTGGACCAGCGCTGTTTCTGTGTGGTTTTTAGGCGATTTAAGAGTCTGTTGTTTAGTCTGTTCTGACGTCAGATGTGGGTGTGTAAAACGTCACCAGCATCTGAAGTCTGCAGAGACCCCGCTGAATGAAGTGGGCTGTTATTTTCATTTTATTGTTTTATTATTATCTATCCTGCAGCGTTTGTGCTTCAAACACGAATGAATGATTCTTCAAATCATGTGTTGTTGAGGAGAGTTTGTGCTGTGATGATCAGACACCATTTACAGTATTCAGTAGGCTATTATTTTAAAAAATATTTTTAGATAATTGTATTAAATTAATTACATTAAGAATAATTATTATTAGTCAAAAGTATAATTATTTTATTGTTTATTAGCGCTGTCCAATCAATTAATCGCAATCACATCTGACATAAAAGTTTGTTTATAATGTGTGTATTATTATACGTGTGTGTGTGTATATATATATATATATATATATATGTGTGTGTGTGTGTATATGTACTGTATATATATTGTTTTATTTTATTTTTTTATATTCACACACACATACACACACACACACATATATATACAGATATTATATAAACAAACCTTTATGTTAGATGTGATTAATTGCGATTAATCGATTTGACAGCACTGTTATTCATGTATTAAATAATTTATTATAATACAAATATTCAACTTATTAAAAGAGAATGTTAGATCATTAATGTCTCATTGAAAGTTTATTTGTATTTTTAAACATTGTTATTGTAAACAAGACATATTGTCATGACTAATATATCATGTCTTTACCCCCCCCTGTCATAATATATGCTTGTGTATTGTTGCTTTGGAAATAAAATTTGTAAACTGTACAATGAGAAGAGAGCAAGAGGGAGAAAATAAACAGTGTGTGTGTGTGTCAGTTATTTTACGGAAACAGTTTTAGGAAGCACATCTGGACCGAGAGACGGACGGAGAGCAGAGAAGAGGAAGGTTCCTGGATGAAAATAGCCGGCTCTTGTGAAAAATCCCCTTCCTGTCTTTTGCCAGATCGTTAGTCATGAACCCCTGGAGGATGACTAACCATAACCAGAGACTATGTAAACTAGTGACCCTGTTTCCTCCAGTGTCCGACGTGAAGGGATTCCTGTCTGGATTAGAGCAGCTCCAGAATAATGAGTAAAAGATGATTTTTGATGCATTATTTACTTATATTATATTATAGTAGCCTATAGATACAGGAAAGGAAGTTACACATTGCACAGTTACAGCAGTGAGAGGTGTTGGGCAACCAGATGATTGACAGTTCCGGATGGGAGGAGCAAGAAGTGACGTACCCACACGTGTGTGTGTGTCTGTGTGTGTGTGTGTGTGTTTGTGAAGCAGATGGGCCACAAACAGAAAGTATGCGAGAGATGTGAACCATCTGACAGAGGGAATATAACACAAGTCTGTGTTTGATTATAGGGAGCTTAATGCTCGACTGTCACGATGAAATATGTAGCCTAGATATAGTTCCAGTAACTTTGTCAAGAACCGTTTTTCCACATTTATATTATGACATGATATATTATTATATGTGAGGGAAATATTCAAATTATATATATATATATATATATATATTCGAAAAACACCCTTTTTGTGCCAGACACGTATGAATAATTAATTATCCACTTTAGACACGATTTGAGATCATGATGACGATTTTTTTTTTATTGACTGCAATAGTAATGTTTAATATGAATTAAGATGACGCTAGTTTTCCCCACAAATTTTTTCTGCTTGGTGACGACAATAAATATATACACATAATTAAAATAAATAAATAATACTAAATCTGGTCATTTGGCTATTGGCTCGCGCCATCTAGTGGTCACATGGCGGAACTGTGACAGGAGTGGTTTTGTTTACTAAACATCGTTTAGTGTTTAACTTAAAAAAAACATAACTGGATTACTCATTAAGCGTACATTTATGTAATTTAATCAACTACATTTAATGAGAACCGCTGTCATACATTTAACGTGTATTTCAGTTAAATATCTAGAGCGCGCGTCGTTCTGTTGCTATGGCGACGGCGCCTACTTGCATTCTCGCGGCGCAAGTTTGAGTGACGCGTCCGGTTCGTGTGCGCGCATTTAGCAGCGCTGCTAGTGTGTTTGTGTGTGTGTGTTTAACAGCACAAACCGCCACCATGAGCCTGAATAAACATCAACTGAGTGATTCATTATTTATCTGGGTAAGATATAAACCCATTCCTTTCACTTACTGTTGTATTTAGAGTGAGTTTGCCTGTATTAAATGAGAATGAAGTAGTTTGTTTGTGTGTAGCGCGCTAGCCTGTTAGCAGCAGGTGGAATCTTCTCAGACTTTATGGATTTTATTGTATGACTCGCTGTTTTCTGTGGATTATTATACACTCGTAAAATCAGTCACGCTGCTTTATTAGCGCTTTATACGGTGTGTGTTTGGTCTGTTAAACTCATTATGTAACTGCTCAAAGGTCTTAAAACGAGTTTAGAGTAGACTTTAAGAGTTCAAAACAACTTAGACCTACGATAACCTCCGATTAAATCAATATATCCTCGTCAAATTTTGTTTTTTTCAAAGTATTTTCATGTTTATTTGACCCAAAATAACTCGTAGACCTTGCTATTATTACTTTAAACTGTCCAGTAGATCATAAAGTAGACATGAACATTTCATAAATGTGATTTTCCAGGTTTTTTTCAAACATGTGATGTGATGAACACTCATCTAAATATTTTTAATATATAAAGACCCTATTTATAAAGGTTCAAATAGATATGTACAATTTTATTCGGAAAAATATTCAGTTTCTACTTACTATAGTGTTTTGCCATGTATTATTTATTTGCATATTTTAATTATTTTTTATCGTTTAATCAATGTTATTACATTTTATTTTAATATTTTTTTTTATTTTAACCTATTTGTATTATTTATTCATTTTAATGTATTTATTCGTTTTAATCTTATAATTATTAATATATATATATATATATATATATATATATATATATATATATATATATATATATATATATATATATATATATATATGTATGTGTGTGTGTGTGTGTATATATATATATATGTGTATATAAATATAATGTATATAGACTAAACAGAACACCAGTTTTAAACTCTGTCTAGTGTTTGTGTTCATGTCTAATTTCTGTCCTGACTTCTGAGTGTGTGTTTTTCAGCTACAGACGTTTCAGGTGCCGTCGTGTGCGAGCAAACATGAGCTGACCAGTGGAGTGGCCATTGCACATGTGCTCAACAAAATGTGAGTGTGTGTGTTCACGTCATTAGATGTGGGTGTGACTTTCTGCAAATATTTGTGATGGAACGTCAAATATTCCTCTGAAAGCTGATCTGACAGATGTGCTGGACGTCCGATACACTGTTAATCCACCAACACACACATGCGCATCTGACAATGTCGAATATGACAGCTGCTCATGTCTTCATGTTAAATAAATAATTGTAATTTACTCTCATTCAAGAACACTATTTACCAAGTGTTACGTCAGAAAAAAGACTAAAACAAGATATTAAAGTCATTAATCTTTCCTCATGCTGGTGTAAATCAGGATAGATACTAAAAATCGTGTTTCTGATCTGTGTGTTTTTCTGTTTTGGTCAGAGACCCGTCCTGGTTTAATGAAACGTGGCTCAGCAGGATAAAAGAGGAGGGCGGCACAAACTGGAGGCTGAAGGTATTGTACTCTAGTTTTACTCTGTGTCTCTGCTCAAACAGTATCAACAGTGTGTTCGTGTGTCTCAGTGAACGTGTGTGTGTGCTCGACAGGTCAGCAACCTCAAGAAGATTCTTCAGAGCATGATGGAGTATTATCATGACGTGAGTCTTTATGTGTGATTCAAGTCTGTGTTAAAGCATCTTTCATTTTAGACTTTAAACTAGAGGTTTTACACACTTGCACAGACACACACACACACACACACACACACACACACACACATACACACACACACACACAGAGACACACACAGACAGATACAAATACACACTCAGACAGACACATAAACTCACACATTCTATCACACTCACACACAGACACATACACAATCACACAGACACATACACACACACACAGAGACACACACACTTACAAAAATACACACACACACACACACACACACAGTCACACTCTCCCTCACGCACACAGACACATACACACTCACACAATCACACAGACACATACACACACTCAACCAAATACACACACAGTCACTCACAGTCACAGTCACAGTCAAAGTCACTCACAGACAGTCACAGTCACTCACAGTCACAGACAGTCACTCACAGTCACTCACAGTCACTCACAGTCACTCACAGTCACTCACAGTCACTCACAGTCACTCACAGTCACTCACAGTCACTCACAGTCACTCACAGTCACTCACAGTCACTCACAGTCACTCACAGTCACAGTCACTCACAGTCACAGTCAGTCACACACAGTCACTCACAGTCACTCAGTCACACACACTCAGTCACTCACAGTCACTCACAGTCACACACACTCAGTCACACAGTCACACACAGTCACTCACAGTCACACACACTCAGTCACTCACAGTCACTCACAGTCACACACAGTCACACACAGTCACACACAGTCACTCACAGTCAGTCTCAGTCACAGTCAGTCAGTCACAGTCAGTCAGTCACAGTCAGTCAGTCACAGTCAGTCAGTCACAGTCAGTCAGTCACAGTCAGTCAGTCACACACAGTCACTCACAGTCAGTCTCAGTCACAGTCAGTCAGTCACAGTCAGTCAGTCACACACAGTCAGTCACAGTCAGTCAGTCACAGTCAGTCAGACACAGTCAGTCACACACAGTCAGTCACACACAGTCAGTCACACACAGTCAGTCACACACAGTCAGTCACACACAGTCAGTCACACACAGTCAGTCACACACAGTCAGTCAGTCACACACAGTCAGTCAGTCACACACAGTCAGTCAGTCACACACAGTCAGTCAGTCACACACAGTCAGTCAGTCACACACAGTCAGTCAGTCACACACAGTCAGTCAGTCACACACAGTCAGTCAGTCACACACACACAGTCAGTCAGTCACACACACACAGTCAGTCAGTCACACACAGTCAGTCAGTCACACACACACAGTCAGTCACCCACACAGTCAGTCACCCACACAGTCAGTCACCCACACAGTCAGTCACCCACACAGTCAGTCACCCACACAGTCAGTCACCCACACAGTCAGTCACCCACACAGTCAGTCACCCACACAGTCAGTCACCCACACAGTCAGTCACCCACACAGTCAGTCACCCACACAGTCAGTCACCCACACAGTCAGTCACCCACACAGTCAGTCAGTCACCCACACAGTCAGTCAGTCACCCACACAGTCAGTCAGTCACCCACACAGTCAGTCAGTCACCCACACAGTCAGTCAGTCACCCACACAGTCAGTCACACACACAGTCAGTCACACACACAGTCAGTCACACACACAGTCAGTCACACACACAGTCAGTCACACACACAGTCAGTCACACACACAGTCAGTCACACACACAGTCAGTCACACACAGTCAGTCACACACACAGTCAGTCACACACACAGTCAGTCACACACACAGTCAGTCACACACACAGTCAGTCACACACACAGTCAGTCACACACACAGTCAGTCACACACACAGTCAGTCACACACACAGTCAGTCACACACACAGTCAGTCACACACACAGTCAGTCACACACACAGTCAGTCACACACACAGTCAGTCACACACACAGTCAGTCACACACACAGTCAGTCACACACACAGTCAGTCACACACACAGTCAGTCACACACACAGTCAGTCACACACACAGTCAGTCACACACACAGTCAGTCACACACACAGTGCAGTCACACACACAGTGCAGTCACACACACAGTGCAGTCACACACACAGTGCAGTCACACACACAGTGCAGTCACACACACACAGTGCAGTCACACACACACAGTGCAGTCACACACACACAGTGCAGTCACACACACACAGTGCAGTCACACACACACAGTGCAGTCACACACACACAGTGCAGTCACACACACACAGTGCAGTCACACACACACAGTGCAGTCACACACACACAGTGCAGTCACACACACACAGTGCAGTCACACACACACAGTGCAGTCACACACACACAGTGCAGTCACACACACACAGTGCAGTCACACACACACAGTGCAGTCACACACACACAGTGCAGTCACACACACACAGTGCAGTCACACACACACAGTGCAGTCACACACACACAGTGCAGTCACACACACACAGTGCAGTCACACACACACAGTGCAGTCACACACACACAGTGCAGTCACACACACACAGTGCAGTCACACACACACAGTGCAGTCACACACACACAGTGCAGTCACACACACACAGTGCAGTCACACACACACAGTGCAGTCACACACACACAGTGCAGTCACACACACACAGTGCAGTCACACACACACAGTGCAGTCACACACACACAGTGCAGTCACACACACACAGTGCAGTCACACACACACAGTGCAGTCACACACACACAGTGCAGTCACACACACACAGTGCAGTCACACACACACAGTGCAGTCACACACACACAGTGCAGTCACACACACACAGTGCAGTCACACACACACAGTGCAGTCACACACACACAGTGCAGTCACACACACACAGTGCAGTCACACACACACAGTGCAGTCACACACACACAGTGCAGTCACACACACACAGTGCAGTCACACACACAGTGCAGTCACACACACACAGTGCAGTCACACACAGTGCAGTCACACACACACAGTGCAGTCACACACACACAGTGCAGTCACACACACACAGTGCAGTCACACACACACAGTGCAGTCACACACACACAGTGCAGTCACACACACACAGTGCAGTCACACACACACAGTGCAGTCACACACACACAGTGCAGTCACACACACACACTCTCTCTCACACACACATTTACATAGGGGTCTCAATAACTGTTCTTCCTTTTTACGTTTTTTACAATGTGTTCATTTCAACCTCTAATAGAGTTATATTAACCTATTAAATAAACTGTTATAAGCTAGTCACGTGTATGCTTGTGTCGTGTGTGTGTGTCAGGTGTTGAGTCAGCAAGTGTCTGAAGAGCACGTCCCAGACGTGTGTCTGATCGGTGAGATGGGGGACGTGACTGAACTGGGCCGGTTGCTGCAGCTGGTCCTGGGCTGTGCCGTCAGCTGCGATCACAAACAAGGTACACACCCAAACACTCACACAGAGTCATGTGATCAGTCATGTGACCTTCGCTGAGAACGGAGAACACAAACTGAGAGGAGATTAAAGCAAAACCCCCACTGACAGCGTGAACGGAGGCTCAGAGACAGACGAGCACAATGGGGTGATCATTAGATGAGGGAATGATGGGATGACGTTCCCATAGTGTGTGCAGGGTGCCACACAGTGCTTACAGTACTCGAATTTAACTTTTTTAAATTTAAGGCCGAGAAGACCCTTGAAAACAGCCATATTTACAAAGAGGTACTTAAAAAGTTCTTGACTTATTTAAAGCTGCAGTCCGGCGTTTTTCCTCTTTGTCGCCATCTCTGTTTGAAATCTGTAATTGCAGTTATTCGCGGAATTATTAACTTTGCGTGAGTTGTACATCGGCATGAAACAGCGCGGATGAATACACTGTTTTGAGGAGACTGCGTGTCTGTCAGTCACCGCGACGGTGTGGATACTGACAAGTAGTCATAGTGCTATGAAATAAACGGTTTATGAACTGAATCCCTGTTATGCATGAACGTGTTTTACATAATATAACTCTAATAATTTTTGGGAAAAGGATCATTTTCACTTTACCGATCTGATTCAGATCCAATGCTTGACAATGGAGGAGGCGGGTTTGGTTTTCTTGAAGTAGAGTGATTTGCTCCCTCTCATAGCTAGCACAAAATAATTCATATTTACCATAATAGCAAAACGAAAAAAGCCACAACAAAGAAAACTCCTTAACTGTGTGAATTAAGCGAAGAAGTGTGCTACTGTTACACGATTGAACTATTGAAATGTCTTGCCCGTCCAACAGAAAAAAAGCAGTTTCTGCGTCCGTTTTGAACCCCTTCAAATATCACGGAGTTCACGCCACCTTTCAAAAGCCCTGCCAATGTTAATCCTTGTTTTCGCATGGGCCCGGTTGCAATTTTTTTTTTTTCTCTAACCACTCTGAATCCGAATTCTCCTGGGTTTTACCACGGGTGAAACTCCAGTTGTCACTGGTGGTTGTCGTTTGAACCTTTCTGGATCCGCCATGAGTTTAATTATTTGAAGAGCTGTGAGAAAAAGCTAAAAGCTTCCAACTCCATCATCCGCTCACGCAATATAGCCTACTTGCCGGGACTCCTTCTTTATGTGTACAGATGTGACGTTATGACGCAAAGACATGCTCGAATTTCCCGCGAAAATCCACCAGTACCACTGGAATTAAAATCATTATTACAAGCTTACCGTTTTGAATCGAGCAAAGGTAAGCAGATATTTTTGAACACTGGCTGGTTATGTTTTTTTTAATTATTATTATTTTGGATAATTTTTAACCCAAAAAAGTTACGGACAGCAGCTTTAAATACAATATATATGAAATGATTTTTTTTCGAAAACCCCCCACAAATACAATCTTTTCACGCCAAATTATCACTGCAGCCCGTCTGATAAACAAGTACGCCAACATTATAATATAAAATAATATTTATTGAACAATAATAGCCATTATAAATGTAATATATTATTTATTAAATGCGTTGTAAGTTGTATTTTTGATAACTAAAATCTGTAATTAAAAAAAAAATCCTAAAGATATTGTTTGATTAGTGTGATCTCTGATTGTAGTCCTTGAAAACCAAAAGCAATAGTGCTTAAAGTCCTTGAAAGTCCTGTAATTACAGTATCTGTCCGAACCCTGTGTGTGAGACGCCGTTCACACGTGTTATCATCATCCGTTATGGAACGGTTTGTAGTGCGATTAAGCTATTTTAAAGTCATATTTAGAAACCAATAATTAAGGTCAAAGGTGTCGTTTAGATAGATATTGACCAATATTGAGTTTTTAACCAATTATTTGCATGTTTATGTGGCCGATAACGGATATACAGAACCGATATTTATTTGTTTTATTTCTGTTTTTGACAATAACAACAGCACTTTAACAAAACAAACTGTTTTATTTCACACTTTTTAAACACATTTCTGCAATATCACTCTCTCCTTACATGCAAAACAAAACACTTCTACATCAATAAATAGTCTGAAAGAGTGCAAAAGAATAAAAAAAAAAGTGCACTGACACTAAAGTGGTTTTTTTAAAATAAAATATTTAAGGTAAACAATCAGGTAATGAATATAGCATGTAAAAGTAATTCTAAAAGCATGAAACATTCTGAATGATGATAATAAAAAACATTACAATGGTAAAACTTTCACATTAAATCACCACAGTAATGTTGAACCAACATAAAGACGGTGTCGGTAAACTGAGCGCCCTCATACAGGTACAGTAAACTTCATAACCTCTTAGTTTGATGAAAACATAATGTGATGCACTTACTGACGAAGATGTGCCAAAACACAGATGTCAGAAATCCACTGGTTAAAATCTTCTAACTTCTTTTTTAGTAAAATGTTAATAAAATAAGTAAAAACACATGCAAGTGTCTGATTAAATATAAAGCCACAATATCAACTTTTGACAACAGTGTTTAAAGGGGCACTTGGCAACTGTTACAACTTAATAAAACCGTTTAGAAATCATTTGGGTGGTTCAATAACCTGTTCTGGAGAGAATGGTGTCTTTCTCCGCTCCCCCCAGCGTTCCCAGGCGGAAAACCAACCTTGCAACATCGCGACTAACGTCCCGGTAAGTTGGAAATAGGAAGTCTCGTGAGAAGCGAAAACGAGCGAGAAACACGAACTGCTTTACGGCAATTCGGCATAAACACACACGCCCCTCTCAATACCGGTTAGTATTACCCACCTCGGTAGACGTAGCTCCACACGATAAAGTTGGCCGACTCCGATAATAACAAATGCACATGAGCAGCGGTAGAAAGGGGGAGGAGGGCGCCGCAAGTGAGTTGTGAAATACACGCCCCACAGCTGTAGGGGGAGCTCGTTGAGAAAATATGCGACAACAAAAGTGAAAATCAGCGAAGAAATGGCTAGAGTTGCCAAGTTCCCCTTTAATTATAAAAAAAGTGTGTTTTTTCCATTTCCTGAAAAGTAGCGTTTTTGGAGATGTGAAGTTTCCACCCGAAAGTGACGATATATGCATTATAATTAGGGGTGTAACGATTCATCGACTACATCGGTGAATCGATTTATATTCCTATGATCCAACTACATCGATCTGTGCTCAGCAAGTTGGCCTTCCGGACGACATGTATCGATCTAACATCGTTTTAAAAGGTAATCAATCGATTTTATCGATACTAGGAAATAACGCATTGGATTTAAGCAGGTCAGACTTTATATGGATGTTTTTTTCTTAGCACGTTTAATGATAAAGGCGTTAAACGTTACTCGATTCAGTCAATTTGTGAGATTTAAGTAAGTAAGATTCGTGACAAGACAAAAAAGTTTGCGTTGACTGACACACACACACAGAGAAAGACTCGCGCCAGTATCGTGCGTGCGCACAAGACAGCACGCCAGAATACAGTTCTCTTTCGCGCTTGAACGAACAAAAACACACAATTAAGC
This sequence comes from Tiaroga cobitis, assembly GCA_030578255.1. Taxonomy (NCBI): domain Eukaryota; kingdom Metazoa; phylum Chordata; class Actinopteri; order Cypriniformes; family Leuciscidae; genus Tiaroga; species Tiaroga cobitis. The sequence goes on from CM060593.1 coordinate 46,886,149, forward strand.
CAAAATGTCTTTTTGTCGAGTATCTTAACACAAGAGCAGTCTTACGATGGCCGTAAAGAGTTGTGACTCATGAGAGAATGAGGCCCGTGTGTGATCCGCGGCTCTGTCAGACTGAGGAGCGGCAGGTCTTAAAGGGACAGTACACAGTAGCCACTAATAATCTCTGTCGTTAAAGTTAATCAAAGAACAAAAGGAACAGAGAAAAACACTCAATGCTCTTGACTAATTAACTTTTGTAACTTTAATAAGGATTATTCTATAATTTATAATGTTTGCAGTGTAGACTGTTGAACTTAATTCAATGTCTGTATGTCCTACCTGTTAGACAGGAATGTCCAGACATTTTTATCCAGACATCAATGGCTTATTGATCATTATAGGTGTTATTAATCATTTAGTTGTTGTTGCAAGTTTGAGTTGAGAAATAGCCTACACATTTCAGCATTATCACTAATTGTGTGCATTTTCCTTGAGAACCAAGCAAGTTCACTCATGAAATCATTTGTTTATTATATCGCAATTGCATATCGCAATCGCAATATTGACCTCAATAATCGCAATATGACATTTTCCCCAAATCGTGCAGCCCTAGTTTATATCTATAATTAATTGATACCTGATTGATTCCCTTACAAGAAACAACATGAATCTAGGAAACTTTACCCGCACTGTCCAGTATCCAGGTATTTATTTCAGTCACACTGGTTGAATTTTTGGCTAAAAAGTTACTGAATCGATTTCAAGTCACTGAATCGTTTCGGATCGTATCGTTCTAAATGAACCAATATCGTCCTTGAATCGTATCGACAACCACGAATCGTGATACGAATCGAATCGTTGTTAAAACGAATCGTTACACCCCTAATTATAATCAATTCATCACTGTAATACAATATTCAATTGAACTGGTTCGCAAAAAACAGAATGGAAAGTAGACTTAGGGGCTGTTTACACCTGGCCACTTCATGCGTTTTCTGTGATGGGACAGCTATCCGATCGTGAAAGGACCAGGTGTAAATGCCCTCCGAAACGCATTCCAGACGGATTTGAATCCGATCGCTCAAACCACTTCAGGAGGAGATCTGAGGCGCTTTCCAGACGAAACTGGACAAGTGTAAATGCATCTGGTTGTTGAAACCACATACGTAAATTTAATTACTCCTCCCAAAAATGCTGAAAAAAATAAACGTATGAGAGCATGTTATATAGGCTATGTCATGTTATAGTCAGATATGATGACGCAACTGCAACACACATCACCTCAGATGAGCAACTCTTCATCAAAATAAAGATGAAAAACCGCACTCTCTAGTTGCATCTCATATATATTTATTTATACCATGTCCACACCGACGCGTTTCGGCCTAAGCCATCATCAGTGAGTGTCACTCACTGTGTTGGGTTGCTGGAGCGCTGAGAGGACTGTGCTGTCATTCAGAGCCGATCAGCCCTATACACACACTACGCAAGTCGTGTGTGTATAAAGAATTATCGGTTATCGGTATCGGCCCAAATGTTCATATTGGTGCATCCCTAATAATTTCATATTTAAATATTTAAATATGATTCATGTCATTCTACCCCAGTGCAGTTATTGTTTACTGAACCTCAATATTCGATGTATATTTCCTGGTTGAATGTGGATGCATGACTTCATAAGGTGTATGTGTATTAATCTCCGAATGATTTGAACAAAAATGAAGCTGTAAAACAGCATTTATTAGCGTGACAGATGTCATAACTCTGCTGTGATTGTGTTCACAGAGCACATTCAGCAGATCATGACGCTGGAGGAGTCAGTGCAGCACGTGGTGATGACGGCCATACAAGAGGTATTCAGTCTCTGTGCCGCAATAAAACGGGACTCATCCCACTCAAAATAACACTGTTCAGTTATTAATTATTTGACTGATAATGCAGAAACATGTTAAAACACTTCAGTGAGAGCTGAGAATCTGAGGGAGTTTTTGCTAATGCTATCTTATGTCAGCTAGCTATTAGCATTAAAGACCATAATTGGGTTTTCTGATGTGAAAATATGTTCGACACAAACCCAGACTGAACTATTTCTTAAAAAAGTAGCCTGTTTTTAAATACCGGTACACGTTTCCTTTGAATCAAGTGTTTAATTGCTGTGATTCAACTCACTCTTTGTTATTAAGTCTATGGAAATCTGTGTGGACTTGTTTTTAAATTATTTCTCTCTGCACAATTTGAGCCCTCATTCATGCCAGAAGAAGAAATTCCTGTTTTCATATGAAATATTTTAATATTAAAATACTTATAATAATAATAATAATAATAAGACATAATATTTTATGTATGTAATGTTATATATCATATTGTAGTTGTATGAAATTATATACCCAGAAGCCAATTAAATAATCATTTTGATAAATCACGATTAATTTAGTTTATAACATAATATAGAAATAGTTTTCATATTATTAATATATTACATACACTTGATACTATAATTTAATTATGTAGCATTATATAGAATATGCTGTATTATATTTGTATGAATGTGGATATATTTAGCTAGAAGCCAATAAAGTAATACTTATTTATGATTTTCATTTCTAGTATAATATAGATTATTATTATTTATGATTAATTACTATTATAATAAATAAATGTAATTTATAATATTATTATATTTTATATAATATTATATAGAAATATAATATTGTATTTGTTTGAAATTATATAGCCAGAAGTCAATAAAATAATAATTATGATAAATTGCTTTGTAACATAATATAGAAATAGTTTTCATATCATATTATTAATATATATTAAATAAACTTAATGCAATAGTATGATTATTTATGTAGTATTAATTAAAATATAAGAATGTATTTTTTTGAATGTGGATATATCTTTATGGATCTAGCCAATTAAGCAATTATTTATGATTTAATTACAATTAAGTTAATTTATGATATTATTAGAAATGATATTCATGTCAGCGAATATTTTAACATTTACATATTTATGTAATATTACATAAATATAATACGATAATTGTAAACTATATAATATGATATAGAAATATAATATTGTATTTGTATGAAATGATATAGCCAGAAGCCAATAAAATAATTATTTGATACATTGCGATTCATTTTGTTTATAACATAATATAGAAATATTATTCATATAATATTATTAATATATTAGAAACCGTATCCTATAATATGATTATTTATATAATATTACATATAATATAATAATGTATTTGTTTGAATATGGATATAGCCAATGAAACAGTAATTATTTATGATTATGAGAATATGATGTAGAATATTATTTATGATTTATTTCAATTAATTTCATTTATGATATAATATAGAAATAATAGAATATTTTAACATTTACATTATTAATGTAATATTACATAAATGTAATACTATAATTGTATAACTATATGATATAGAAATATGAAATTGTATTTGTATGAACTGATATACCCAGAAGCCAATTAAGTAATAATTATTTCTGATTGATGTCTAATATAATGCAGAAAGGTGTCTGTTAGTGTGTGTGTGTGTTACAGTGTGTGTTGTTCTTGTTTTTTCTCTGTAACGTCCTCCCTCGGGCTTGTTTTCCTCATTCCACAGTGATGATGAATACAGTCTCTTCATTGATCTCTGTATATCTGTGAAACCTCTGGGAGAAGAGAACATGTGTATATCTAAAGAGCAACATGTGACTGTTGAGTGTGACTCGATACTGTGTGTCTTTCAGCTGCTCACCAAAGAGCCTGTGCAGGGACCAACTCCAGAGTCGTACGGGGACTTCGACAGTCAGGTGTGTGTGTGTGTGTGTGGTGTTAGGGATCGAACAGGCTCGTGTTTTCCCTCATTATCTCACTCTCCTCTGGCTGTTTCCCTGTTCCACAGTCCAGGAAGTATTATTTTCTGAGTGAAGAGACCGACGACACGTCCCAGCGCTGCCGAGAGCTCCAGCAACAGGTGACCCGAACTAAACGCTGGTAAATGTGTTAAAAAAAACATGTCTAAGGTAAAAGCTGAGAGGTGTGTGTGTGTGTGTGTTTCAGCTGTCGGTTCTGACGGAGGAGAAGTCCTCTCTGCAGCTGGAGGTCCAGTCTCTGCGGGAGCGTCTGACCCACTGCGAGCCGACCGACATCTCCTCCACCATCACCAACAAGAAGCTTCTGCTCCTGCAGAGTCAGATGGAGCAGCTGCAAGAGGAGAACTACAGGTGTGAGGCCCCTCGCGCAGCTCCGCCACGGGGCTCAGTAGCTCCACCACAGGGCTCACTTCACACTGATCCTCCACATCTGACTCAGAGTTACGGTCTGAACTACGAGAAGCGCACAGAACATAACTTTTCATGTAAAAATACGAATTTCAAGTTTTAAATTATTCGATTGTGCTAGATTAGTCATGTAGACACATAACGTATCATTAATCATTCATAATTAATCACAATTATTATTATTATTGTTAATTATTATTGTCATTGTTGTTTTTATTATTTATAATATTAATTATTTGTTCATGCTAGATTAGTCATGTAGACAAATAATGTGGCATTAATCATAATTAATCATTAGTAATTAATCATTCCATTTCAATTGTTATTTTCATTTTTATTTATATCATTTTTGTGCTAGATTGTAGAAAAAACATTTGTTACACAAAACGTCATTAATCTATTATCTTTTATTACTACTATTAATGTTGTTTTGGTAGTAATATAATATTAATTTTATTATATTTATATAATAATCATACAGTATGTAGTTTTTAATCATTTCATTTAATTTTATATTATCTAGCATTTGCATATTATAAACTAAATTGTTTATCAAAATAAATAAATTGTACTATTGTTCTTTATTTATACAATATCCATTCATACAAATACAATATTATATTTCTATGTAATATATTGAACAATTAAATATAAACTATAATGTATGTAATATTTTAGTAATCATATGGTATAATATGTTATTTCCATATTATATATAAACGTATTCATAGTTAATCATTAATTACTTAATTGCATCCTGGCTTTATCCATTCATACAAATACAATATTATATTTCTATATAATAATAAATAACTAAAATATTGTAGCAGTGTTTATTTAATATTATATTAACAAGGTATTAAGTGTTTTAAGTTTTATAAAATTAAAACGAATCAGAAATAACTTGCTTAATTGGCTCCTGGGTATATTGGTTCATATAAATACAATATTATAATATTATAGTATATAATATTACATTAATAATATTATGATATTAATATTAATTCTTTATTTTAAATCATATATTTCTATATGCTTTGTTACGGTGCTGTGTAACAAAATAGGAAATTTTTAACATTGTGTGAATGTGAACATTAAATTAACTCATAGCGCTTGTTTTATCACCACTAAAACGGACCGGAATGAGATCTCAGTCCACTTTCAAATCCAGATCCAGTGTGAATGCAAAGACTCCTGGGTCCTCTTGCTCTTTCAGCCTTGATATCATATAAGCATCAGCGATATGAGATGTTAAATGTTAAAACACGTGATCCATTAATACTAACACTTTTTTCCCTCTTTTCTTCTATTTCTATATCTATATAAAAAAAAATATATTTTTTGTACATATACTGCCTTAGACTAAACTGGAAAGGATCACATCACTTACATATTGTTGTCCTATTGTTAGTTTAACTGCTTCTTTTGCTCTCCTCATTTGTAAGTCGCTTTGGATAAAAGCGTCTGCTAAATTATTCAATTTAAATGTAAAACGGCATTATTCGTCATAATTATTACATTTGTGCCCAAGCCGAGAGCCTGACTCGTGTGTCTGCTTGTGTGTGTGTTCAGGCTGGAGAGCGGTCGAGATGACCAGCGCGTGCGAGCAGACGTTCTGGAGCGAGAGGTGACGGATCTGCAGCTGAGGAACGAGGAGCTCACCAGCCTCGCTCAGGAGGCCCAGTCCCTCAAAGACGAGATGGACATCCTCAGGTCAGAGGCGGAGACACGAAGGGCCCGATTTTAAAGATCTAAGCACATGGTCTAAAGCAAGTGCACTCAGGGCGAGTCCGAATCCACTTTTGCTAGTTTAAAGACGGGAAAAATGGTCGGCGCTCCCGGTGCATGGTCTAAAAGGGCTGTCCCTATTCTCTAAATGAGTAACGGGTGTGTTTTGGGCGTAACGTGCAATAAACCAATCAGTCTCATCTCCAATTCCCTTTAAAAGTCAGTTGCGCTCGCGCCATGACGGATTCGCTATTTAAATGGAGGAATTTGCAAGAGTAAAAACTGAACACTTCTCTAGCGAGGAAACGGATCTGCTCGTGCGCGAGGTTAAAGCGAAAAAAATATTGCGCCATTGACCAACTGAAACCTGGTCTAAAATCAATGGGGCAGTTCTTTTTTGGGGTATTTAAAGAGCGCGTTAGTAATCAGTAGTAAGCCCAAAAACGCAGTCTATTCCAGTCTATTGCCTCAAAATAGCAACGCGCCATCAATGCGCCTGAACACACCTTGTTTTCAGACCAGCTGATGCCCATGGGCGCAAATGCATTTGCTATTTAAACAACGTGGGGCAGGACGTGAAAATGATAACTGCGTCGGGCTGAAACCAGCAAAACTGACGCTGCATTGCCGAGTGATTCTTCCTTCAGTCGTTGATGGCTCGTGTTTGTGCTTCAGGCACTCGTCTGACCGCGTGAGCCGCCTGGAGGCGATGGTGGACACGTACAAGCGCAAGCTGGAGGATCTGGGGGATCTGCGGCGACAGGTGCGCCTGCTGGAGGAGAGGAACCACGTGTACATGCAGCGCACCTGCGAGCTGGAGGAGGAGCAGCGCAGGGCCAACACCATCCGCTCACAGCTCGACTCCTACAAGAGACAGGTGAGCAGACGCGGAGAACACGAGGGCTAGTGGGAGCTCTCACATGGACACTGGTAGGCCTGAAGCAATCGAGTATTCAACTGATTATTCCATCGAAAATATAGTCCTACCCATAACTTATCCCTTAAATCAGAGGGAAATTGATAGGTGAATAGAATAGCTTTTAAGACTAAACTTGACAGAAACTGTAAACTTGTCACCCTAAGGTCTCATGGACTTAACGGACACGCTCGTAAAAATGTCATTTTTAAATTACAACTGCAACTATGCAAAGTAAATAAATGCTATGAAAGTGTGGAAAACAAACATACATAAACTGTGGTAGTATGTGGTAGGATTGTATCAGATGTTAAATATTTAAATATATACCATGGTACTGAATGATACATATTCATACACCATTGTGTATTATTCCATCGATTAATCGAATACTTGGATAAATAATTGTGGTAATAAAAAAAGCACCAAGTGAACAACAGCCTTTAAAAAAGTGCAACATAAGACTAACGTAAAAACTAACTTAAGCTGGACAATAACTTTATTCTAGAGTTGCTGTAAAGCCAAAACAATCTCTGTTACTGTAATTTCCTATTATCACTGTAAAGCTGCTTTGAAACTATCTATATTGTTAAAGCACTATATAAATGAAGGTGACTTGACTTAAAATGACAATCAAATGGGTTTTGTTGAACAACACTGTTAAAATAAACCATGTAAAATAAATAATATAATCATAACTTATGTTTATAACGTATTATAATGAATGCCTACAGAGGGCGCCAACGGCCTGGTGATGGTTTTTGTTGCACTATGCCGGCATGATCAAATCCTTGTTTAATTTTGGCCAAACAACATTTAATTCAAATGGCTACTTAGTCTTTAATATTTGGTCACTTCTGTACGATAGAAATGCAACAGCCGCTGTAATTTCTTGAACAAGAACATGTGCGCATCATAACATGCAAACTCAGCGCGAGGGTTTAAAACTTTTATTTGGAAACCACGATGAACAACAGTTTGCATTTAGAAACATATTTATGTATTCTCCTGTGTTGGCGTAGATTTACAAATGAGTTACGTTACAAATCTTGTGAAATGTTGCACACTGCATTCCCAGATGAACGTAATAAGCAACACAAACTCGGTTACTCGACACGGGTTGCAATCGAGCATTTTTTTTTTAATCGAGTACTCGACTTTAATCGAGGAATGGTGACAGCCCTGGACACGGGCTGATGTGTACTAGAGTTCAGGAAACAGCTGGACAGACGAGTGTTTGACGAGTGTTTCCTTTCGTCAGGCTCACGAGATGAGCGCCAAACACTCGGCCGAGGCCATGAAGGCAGAGAAGTGGCAGTTTGAGTACAAGAACCTCAACGACAAATACGAGACCCTTCTGAAGGAGAGAGAGGTACAGAACTTATCGCTCGCATCTGATGAGATTCACTCTGTGTGATTGTGAAAATGACTCTTACAGTAGCGCTGTGTGTGTGTGTGATGTAGAAGCTGATATCTGAGCGAGACACGCTGAGAGACACGACTGACGAGCTGAGATGTGCTCAAGTGCAGCAGCAGTGTTTAACAGGTCACACTCACACACAGCACACACTTTCAGACACACACACACACGCACACATATACACACACACACTCTTACACATACACTCTCTCTCTCACTCACACACATACACCATCATAACCTGATAGCATGTACCAGCAGAAGCCACACCCCCTCTCTCACTCTGTCATCCAATCAGCTCTTTCCCTGACTGTGTGTGTGTGTGTGTAGATTCTCTGAGTGGAGATTCAGGAGCGTTTGGCAGCTTGGCATCAGAAATCATGCCAACGGAGTTCAGGTGAGCGCTAGCCACTGTTAACACATCAGAAACAGTGTTGTGCTAACTTTAAAGTAAAACTTGTTATTTACTAAGCATTTTTGCAAGAGATGTCATATAATTTTTTTTAATTCTAAATATTTAAATATTAATTTTTATATTAATACTTTATATTATAAATATATAAAACATTATTTATCTATATGTTCCCAGAGTTATTTTAATATCATTAAGGTACTATTGTAGTTTATTATAGTTAATTTTTATATTTTCATTTTCAATTTAGTTTGTTTCAAGTCTGTGTAGTTTTTATTAATTTATTTCAGTTTTAGTTATGCTACATCAAATAAAACTAAAGGACAATGAGAAATGTTGCTTTGGCAACTAAAAATAGTTATTATTTTAAAAATAAAATAATTTTTTTTTTTATACATTTCATTTAAAGTTTACTTTTAACCAATTTATTTTATTGTTGTAGTTGATTAACTAATAACTGTTGAATTTTTGAGCAAAATTTAGTTAAATACTATGATTTTAATAATTAAATAAATAAATAATTAAGTGTGAAAACCCTCATATTTATATAGTATATTTATTTATATATATATATAAAAATAAAAAATTAAATTGAAAGGAATTTTCAGTTTCATTTTCCAGCTAAATGAAAACTTTCATCGGTTTCATCACTAATATTTAGTCTAGAATGTTCCTTTTGGGATCCAGACTTAGATCCAGACAAATACCACTGATTTATGAATTACATGATTTTTATAAACTAAGTTTTCACCTGACTGAACATGTTCAATCAGTGTCTGTAGGGGCAGTTTGAACATGACAGATATGTTTCATTAAATTCTAAATCCAACGGGCAGCTTGTTGGCTGATTGTGTCCTTATCATGCATATGAAGGTGTGTGTCTGTGTGTGTCAGGGATACGGTTGTGCGTCTGCAGCAGGAGAATAAGATGCTGTGTGTTCAGGAGGAGTCGTACAGACACAGACTGGAGGAGCTGCAGACTCAGCTGGAGGAGTCACAGCGCTGCCAGAACACACTGGAGACTCACAACAGGTGTGTGTGTGTGAGAGAGAGATCAGGATCGAGCATGCTAGTCTTTATAAGCAAGTCATCATTAAACCATACGCTTAAAAACGCTGATTGTTTATGAATTAAACAAGGTGTCGAAATGAATTTAACATCACAAGGCGATTTTTTTCACAAATATGTGACTTGCGACGTGCGATATGTTGATTATCGCGACAGGCATGATCCTTAAGAATTAATCTGAACTTTTGAGTGGTAGTGTACATCATCATTTGGCATGTGTCTGTGTGTGTCAGGTTGAGTCAGCAGCAGATCTCAGAGCTGGTTTCTCAGATCGAGGAGCTGCAGAGAGCTTTACAGGAGCAGGACAGCAAAACTGAGGACGTCAGTAACACCCACACACACACACAAACACACATGTCTGGTTTACTATCTTTGTGAGGACTCTCCATATAGGGCTGTCGCGATAACCGCAATATTGTAGTACCGCGCTTCTGACAAGTCAGCCGCAGAGGATTGCACGTAACCGCAACAACCGCGATATTCACGTTTTTTACAAGGCTATACCCTTCTTGTTTTGTACTTCATGCATGTGTATTGAATGTTGAACAAGTTCATAATGATAAAAAGACTGTTTATATTGGTGATGTGTAGCCTACAGAGGCTTCACACAGACAGTGAATGAGAGAGATCGGCAGAGCGCGTGCGATTACCTGCGTCTGTCTTTGAAGTCGTGAAAAGGTTGCTGTGTCAAAGGAAAGCGAAATATTTGTCGTATCATCCTTTTAACGTTCACGTCACGGGTATTTCCCATAAATGCGCGTCAGCAGCAGCGCTGGTCAGCATCCCACAGCGCGAAGAAGCCGCGGGGAAATAAAATCAGCAAGTCACGCATTGAATCAATGCCATATTGGTCTCTAATTTAAGTGAAGCATCAGCTTCAGCGTTACCCATGCGACGCATTGCTGCTCAGCTGAGCCTTGAAAAGTGGAACTCAAAGTTAAAAATAATTAACACCTTGTTTCATTACATCTCTTTTAATGAATCAGCTTTTTTGAATCATGTGTTCGTTGAATGAACGGTTTAATGACTCACCCTGTGACTCACTCAAAGTCCGTTGTCATAACAATATGCGCGCTGAGTGAAAGCCTTTCAATGCGCATATAGACGCTGTTTAGTTTCGGTTATATTGGTTACTGAAAATGTCCTCGTTTTTGTCCACATCGTAAACTTTATTTATATAGCAACAAATACATATAAATTAAATAAATAAATGGCGGTAAAACCGCATATCGCGCTATTGAGCCACTCAACATTACCGCAAGAGAAATTCCATAACCGCGACAGCCCTATCTCCATAGACGTAATAATTTCTATACTGTACAAACTGTATATTCTATCCCCTTACACTCCCTATCCCTAAACCTACCCATCACACACACACACTAACCCTACCCCTAAACCTACCCATCACAGGAAACTTTCTGCATTTTTACATTTTTAAAAAAAAATCATTCCGTATGATTAATAAGCGTGTTTACCCATGGGGACCTTAATTTTGGTCCCCACAGTGACACGAGTCCCCATGAGTCTGTGTGCATTCAGGTTTAAGTCCCCACCGGGATAGAAAAACATGTGTACACACACACACACAGAGTCCATACCTGACTGAACTCATTCAAGCCACTCATTCCTCACATCATGATTGTGTTCAAGCTAAAATCACTCAAATGAAGTTGAGTTCAAATCCACACACACACAACGCTGTTGCTGTCTGATGGACGATCCACCTCCAGTCAAATCCCAATGAAAGTCCTCCATTGTTTCCTATCAAACACTCAGTTTCCTTCAGAAACATCTCATCACGGATGTTAAAGGGGTCATCGGATGCCCATTTTCCACAAGTTGGTATGATTCTTTAGGGTCTTCGTGTAAAGTTTTTTGGTTAAAATTCCTCAATGGTTGTGTAAAACGACTCCCTTTTACCTCCTCAAAGACAGCTCTGTTCACAGCGACTCGTTTCGGGTGCATGTCTCTTTAAATGATAATGAGCAACAGATCACCCCACCCCTCTCTTCCGTGGGGCGTGTCGACACAAGACACATAAAGTGCTGTTTCGGCAGACAATATAGAGAGCCTAAGTCCCTCCCCTAAGTCCCTAAGTCCCTTCCGGCTCATGGGACCTTATTTCGGAAAAATATGTATGGTAGTCAATGGCGAGAGACAACTTATCTTTTAATTCCGTCTGAACTGCGCCCTGAATTACACATATGATGTTTGTCAATTTAAAAGATAATTCTGAAAGCCAAGAAAGTCGCAGTTTGTCATGAAACTGAAGAGTAACATTTAGTTTTATGTGAAAATCGCTCAATGAACTACATCTCCCGGGAAGCGAAACAACGAGCAAGATCCTAAGACTATAGAAACAATGACAGACGTTATAGCTTCAGTAAAGTTAGCTACAGTAAAAGTTAGCTTCAGTAAAGTTAGCTACAGTAAGTTAGCTTCAGTAAAGTTAGCTACAGTAAAAGTTAGCTTCAGTAAAGTTAGCTTCAGTAAAGTTAGCTACAGTAAAAGTTAGCTTCAGGAAAGTTAGCTACAGTAAAAGTTAGCTTCAGTAAAGTTAGCTACAGTAAGTTAGCTTCAGTAAAGTTAGCTTCAGTAAAGTTAGCTTCAGTAAAGTTAGCTACAGTAAAAGTTAGCTACAGTAAAAGTTAGCTTCAGTAAAGTTAGCTACAGTAAAAGTTAGCTTTAGGAAAGTTAGCTACAGTAAAAGTTAGCTACAGTAAAGTTAGCTACAGTAAAAGTTAGCTACAGTAAAAGTTAGCTTCAGTAAAGTTAGCTACAGTAAAGTTAGCTACAGTAAAAGTTAGCTTCAGTAAAGTTAGCTACAGTAAAAGTTAGCTACAGTAAAAGTTAGCTACAGTAAAAGTTAGCTACAGTAAAAGTTAGCTTCAGTAAAGTTAGCTACAGTAAAAGTTAGCTTCAGTAAAGTTAGCTTCAGTAAAAGTTAGCTACAGTAAAAGTTAGCTACAGTAAAAGTTAGCTACAGTAAAAGTTAGCTACAGTAAAAGTTAGCTTCAGAAAAGTTAGCTACAGTAAAAGTTAGCTTCGTTAAAGTTAGCTTCGTTAAAGTTAGCTTCGTTAAAGTTAGCTTCGTTAAAGTTAGCTTCGTTAAAGTTAGCTTCGTTAAAGTTAGCTTCGTTAAAGTTAGCTTCGTTAAAGTTAGCTTCGTTAAAGTTAGCTTCGTTAAAGTTAGCTTCATTCATTGAAAGAAAATGTGCGCCTTTTGAGTTTGTAGTCTTTGTAATTACGTATTTTCACAGTCTTATACCTCAACAGTTTTACATCAAACTGCGACTTTCTTGACTTTAAAATGTATATTTTAAATTGACAAACATATGTGTAATTCAGGGCACAATTCAAACGAGATCAAAATATTTGTTGTCTCTCGCCATTGACTGCCATACAATATTTTTCAGAAATAAGGTCCCATGTTGGTCGACCGAAAGGGGAGGGACTTAGGCTCTCTATACAAATGGCTGAGGGCGGAAATATGCTAGTACGGGAAATATGCTAGTACGGGAAATATGCTAGTACGGGAAATATGCTAGTACGGGAAATATGCTAGTACGGGAAATATGCTAATTCGGGAAATATGCTAATATGGGACAGTCCGTCAGCGGTCGTGGGCGGAGCATTAGCACTATGACATCATATTGCTCAAATCTAAACTGCTTGATTATTGAGAGTGTTTAGGCTTTTTGAGAATTAAAAAATAGGAGTGATTGGATTTTTTCATCGTATGGTGGTTGTGTGCTGACACATCTATATGCAAACACCATCAAGGGGTCATTTTGCATCCGACGACCCCTTTAAATGTGCGGTGAACGGAGGATTCGGGGGCGTATCTCCTCAGACAGCACTGACTGAGTGATCTCCATCTGCTTGTGATTTACGTAATATCACTCGCCTGATCATCTGATCCCAATGCAAATCCACAGTGTTTCCCGTAAAAAAATCTCACTGTCTCTGTTTGCTTGATTCATGTGTGGAATCTGTAACTTGTTTTGTTTGCGGTGCTGAAATTAACGCCTACTCGTCTGTTTTTATCCGCCCACTTCTCCTAATCGACCAATCATCCGCCGCCTCAGGTCATTGTAAGTACTGCCCGTCTGCTCTCTGATTGGACACTGATTGTTACTGTGTTGTAAACGTGCTGTGATGGACACACACTATCATATGGCGCTGTCTCACGTGTTTGTTTCTTTCCCGACAGTCGTCGCTGTTAAAGAAGAAGCTGGAGGAGCATCTGTGAGTAAGCATAGATAATGTCTCTTATCTTTTCTCATCAAATGTGTGTTTTAATGTGTGTGTGTGTTTTCTGCAGAGAGAAGCTCCACGAGGCTCACTCTGACCTGCAGAAGAAGCGAGAGGTCATCGATGATCTAGAGCCGCCTGCAGACAGTAACAGTGAGTGAACACGAAGGTCAAAGGTCATTCTGATTATCAGCTCACAGACACTCTCGTACACGACACGACTAAGATATACAGTCAAACCAACATCAGACACCTTCAACATTTCTCACATTATCACAGTTTATGCACTATAGTTTAGAAAATGGTAATTAAATATGACAAGAAGGTTTTGTCCGGTTTTCTGATTTTTGGTCCGAAATGTTTTATACATTTTACTGTTAGTCACTGAATGAAGAATTTCTGGGTGTAATATGTGACAGTTTACTTTATTTTGCTCTCCTCACTTACATAAATTAACTATAGTGTCCTGCACACACTAGTAAAAAAATATATAAATTATACCTAGTTTCTGAATAATTTTTGGTTTGACTGTATATGTATATACATATCTGCAAGCAGAGAAAAATGTGTATGCAAATTTCACTCTAAGAATATGTCTAATGCAGTGCAGGGACTTCTGGGAATGCTTTTGATTTGAAGCAGTTCATTGATTCATTTGAACAAATCAGTTCATTCAGATGAGTCGTTTGGGAGTGTCCGGACAGACTGGAGTGTGTTTGAATCGTTTTCATCAGTTCATTATAATGTGACGACGAGCAGTGGTTTTAATCGGGAAGGAGTGTTTTTGAGGACTGTTCTTATGGAAACGTGTGTGTGTGTCTGTGTGTCAGTGGCGAAGAAAGTCGATGAGCTGCAGGAGATCCTGAAGAAGAAGGATGAAGACATGAGACGAATGGAGGAGAGATGCAAGAGATACGTGGACAAAGCTCGCACGGTCAGTTCACCTCATCTTTACTCAGGATATATATATTACACACACACACACAAACTCATAACAATTTACATGTTGTGTGTGTGTGTGTGTTTCAGGTGATTAAGACTCTAGATCCAAAGAAAAAGAGTAACACGGTTCCTGTTGAAGTTCAGGCCCTGAAGAACCAGCTGACAGAGAAAGACAGGAGGATACAACATATGGAGGTCACACACACTCTCACTCACTTACACACACACACACACACACACACACACAGACACTCTCACACACACACTCGCGCACACGCTCTCTCACTTTCTCTCTCTCTCTCTCTCTCTAACACACACACACACATACACTCTCACACTCTCTCTCACACTATTGGTCTGTTTTACTATGGTAAAGATTATCTTGTTCTGTGTGTGTGTGTGTTTTCAGCATGATTTTGAGAAGAGTCGCTCCAGACACGACCAGGAGGAGAAGCTCATCATCTCGGCCTGGTACAACATGGTAAGAATATTCCAGATCAGTCACAACAGCTCTTTTACTATTATTTAAATACTAGTATAGCTTTTATTGGTATATTTGGTTACACTTAACATTACATTACAATACTATATTGGTATATGGGACCTTATTGTTAAGTGTTACCAAAATATTCATAAACTAACATTATTAACTAACAGTGAGCAATATATTTCTTACAGTATTTATTCATCTTTAACATGAACATTGCTCATTTTTAGTTCTAATTAACATTAAATAAGAAATGCTTTAGAATTTTTCAATGTAGTACTTACGTTGAAAACCTTGTTGTAAAGAGTTACCAGTATTTGTTTATTGGCTTTAATTAGAGATGCACCGATTGATCGGCTGGTGACCGGAATCGGCCGGTTTTCACGTGATCGGCCATGATCGGCGACCGGCCGGTCAGTCTGACATATTCCGAATTTATGCCGGTCAAATGCACTCGGGCGCCGCATGATTAACATCGCGCAACATCAGCATCACACGTGCACACGGAACGCGCACATGTAGGAAACCTCGTGAATTACGGCCGTTTCACACCGCAAGGGGCAGCGCGTTTTTTTTTTTTGTTCGGCGTGCATGTTAATCAATGAGTGCATTCACACCGGGAGCCGGAGCAGCGCGTGAGCGTCGAGCAGGAGCGTCGCGTGACCAACAGTAAAGCGTGGGTTTCGGCGCCGTGTCTATTTTTGCTGCGCTCAATTTAAGTGAAAGCACACTTTTGATGGACAAAATAAATAGGACTTCATCCAAAAAGTGCCCAAAATGCACAGAATTTGCATGTCTGGTGTGTTTTAACAAGAACTGAAGTAGGCTAGGCTATTGTCAGAAAGAAAATGAAGACTCAAAAATATTTATAGAAAATTTACCCATTTAAACTTGTTTTTATTATTATTTAATTGTTTCCCTGCACATGCTCCACTTGTCCTGTTTAGCTTGGCTGGACATGTGTCAGATGAGAGAAGAACTGCTTGAGAAATATAACTTGCCATTGATATACAACAAGTGATTGCAATAGGCCTGTGTGTGTGAGAGAGAGAGAGAGAGAGAGATACATATCTTTATACTGCAAGGCTATATTTATTGAATTTTTATTTGTTATTCATATATTATTTTATTGCCTGAATTTTTATTTCTTATTTATATATTATTTTATTGCCATTACCTGTTTTCATACAGAAGTTTAGTTTGCTAAATATATCAATTTTTTTTTATTGGATATTGGATGTGAAAAGGAAATGGTTCTTCCATAACACTGCACTTTAGATGTGTGAGAATTTTTCACACTAGGAGTCATTTATATAGTTCTATTTTATAGCGATTATCTGTTAAAAAAATGTTCTATGCAAAATGTTCTATTAAAGAGAAGATAGAAAATAAATATTTGTGTGTGCTGTAAAGTGGTTTGAAAAAATAAAATCGGAATCGGCTAAAATCGGTATCGGCAGGTCAAACTCAAGGAAAAATCGGGATCGGGATCGGCCTAGAAAATTGTAATCGGTGCATCTCTAGCTTTAATTTGTATATTTTCAGTTTAATTTTTAGTAATTTTGTTTGTCTTTTTTCATCTTTCAAGTCTATTAAGGTCTAGTTTAGTTTTAGTTTTAGATTAGTTTCAGTTTTTGTTAACTATAATAACAAAGTGGGAATTCCGCGAAACAAAGTCGGAATTGCTTTTCTATTCCGTGGTGGAAACTAACTTCCATAGGGCAAGTTGAAATAATTAGTCTAACTCAACAGCACTTCACTATGGAAGCTTGTTTCCACCACTGAATAAAATAAATAAATAATAATTGCGACTTTTTATCTTACAATTGCGAGTTATGAAGTCAGATTTGTGAGAAATAGTCGCAATTGCGAGAGAAAAAAAGACAGAATTGACTTCCTCACAATTCTGACTTTTTTTTCTCACAATTGCAAGTTTTCATCTCGCAATTCTGACTTCATAACATAATTGCGAGTTTATATTTCGAGACTGGCATCTTTTCTCAGAACTGTGAGATAACTCGCAATTGCGAGTTATGAGGCCAAAAAGGAAAAAAGACTGACTTTTTTCCCCTCAGAATAGTTTATATGTCACATTTCTGACCTTACAACACGCAATTGCGACTTTATATCACGCAATTCTGACTTTATATCAAGCAATTCTGACTTTATATCAAGCAATTCTGACTTTATATCTCGCAATTCTGACTTTATATCACGCAATTCTGACTTTATATCAAGCAATTCTGACTTTATATCTCGCAATTCTGACTTTATATCAAGCAATTCTGACTTTATATCTCGCAATTCTGACTTTATATCTCGCAATTCTGACTTTATATCTCGCAATTCTGACTTTATATCACGCAATTCTGACTTTATATCTCGCAATTCTGACTTTATATCACGCAATTCTGACTTTATAACCTGCAATTCTGACTTTATAACCTGCAATTCTGACTTTATAGCCTGCAATTCTGACTTTATATCTCGCAATTCTGACTTTATATCTCGCAATTGTGACTTTATATCTCGCAATTGTGACTTTATATCAATCAATTCTGACTTTATATCTCGCAATTCTGACTTTATCACGCAATTCTGACTTTATATCTCGCAATTCTGACTTTATATCACGCAATTCTGACTTTATATCTCGCAATTACGACTTTATATCACGCAATTCTGACTTTATATCAATCAATTCTGACTTTATATCTCGCAATTGCGACTTTATATCAATCAATTCTGACTTTATATCTCGCAATTCTGACTTTATATCACGCAATTCTGACTTTATATCACGCAATTCTGACTTTATATCTCGCAATTACGACTTTATATCACGCAATTCTGACTTTATATCAATCAATTCTGACTTTATATCTCGCAATTGCGACTTTATATCAATCAATTCTGACTTTATATCAAGCAATTCTGACTTTATATCTCGCAATTCTGACTTTATATCAAGCAATTCTGACTTTATATCAAGCAATTCTGACTTTATATCTCGCAATTCTGACTTTATATCTCGCAATTCTGACTTTATATCACGCAATTCTGACTTTATATCAAGCAATTCTGACTTTATATCTCGCAATTCTGACTTTATATCAAGCAATTCTGACTTTATATCAAGCAATTCTGACTTTATATCTCGCAATTCTGACTTTATATCTCGCAATTCTGACTTTATATCACGCAATTCTGACTTTATATCTCGCAATTCTGACTTTATATCACGCAATTCTGACTTTATAACCTGCAATTCTGACTTTATAACCTGCAATTCTGACTTTATAGCCTGCAATTCTGACTTTATATCTCGCAATTCTGACTTTATATCTCGCAATTGTGACTTTATATCTCGCAATTGTGACTTTATATCAATCAATTCTGACTTTATATCTCGCAATTCTGACTTTATATCACGCAATTCTGACTTTATATCACGCAATTCTGACTTTATATCACGCAATTCTGACTTTATATCTCGCAATTACGACTTTATATCACGCAATTCTGACTTTATATCAATCAATTCTGACTTTATATCTCGCAATTGCGACTTTATATCAATCAATTCTGACTTTATATCTCGCAATTCTGACTTTATATCTCGCAATTCTGACTTTATATCTCGCAATTCTGACTTTATATCTCGCAATTCTGACTTTATATCTCGCAATTCTGACTTTATATCAAGCAATTCTGACTTTATATCACGCAATTCTGACTTTATATCAAGCAATTCTGACTTTATATCTCGCAATTCTGACTTTATATCTCGCAATTGCGACTTTATATCAATCAATTCTGACTTTATATCACGCAATTCTGACTTTATATCTCGCAATTCTGACTTTATATCACGCAATTCTGACTTTATAACCTGCAATTCTGACTTTATATCTCGCAATTCTGACTTTATATCTCGCAATTGGGAGAAAAAAGTCAGAATTGTGAGCTAAAAAGTCGCAATTACCTTTTTTATTTTTCATTCTGTGGGGGAAACGAGCTTCCAAACTTCACAGATATGCTGCATGTTGTGCATTTAATATTCGACTGGAGCTCTACAATCCCTCTGTTCCTGTCATTAACCGGCCGCTCTCCGTCTGTGTGATCCTCAGGGAATGGCTCTTCACCAGAAGGTTGCCGGGGAGCGATCCGGATCCGGCTCAGGTTCGGCTCAGTCCTTCCTGGCACAGCAGAGACAGTCGACATATGCGCGCAGAGGCCTGGCCCGTCTGCAGCCCAGATGAACACACACACACACACACACACACACACACACACACGGCAGTGGCCTAATCCTGACTTCTCTTTCAGCACTTTGTGATCGTCCTGCTGAGAACGTAGATTATGATTATTTTATCATCTTTTAGATCAAGTTTTGTTTATTTTTAGCTGACCCAAGCGTCAGTATGTAGTTGTGTCTTATTTTAGTGTTAGTTGGGCTGCAGGAATGAACGGCGTTTATTGAAGTAGATCAAAGTTTTGATTTTTTTTAATGATGTTTTGAGGGTTTTATTAATGTTGTACGGTAGCTTTCTGTGTTCATCAGGGTAACAGTGCATGTGTGAATGCACTTAAAACACACTCAGTGCCTTCAATCATCCATCCTCTGACAGCTGTCAATCATCTGTGTGACAACTTATCACAAACCAAACTCAATGCTGGATGCCTTGAATGCATTGAACAAATGAAGTGCTTTTTATATGAATAATTCTCATTTAATCATAGTTTGATTATGTGTCTGATTAAATGTGAATGTGGAGCTGGAAACGACACTAATCTGAGATTAACTGCTGGAGGATTTTCTACCCGCACATGTTGTCATTTGCATGTGAAAACTGTTGCTGCTTTGCCATTTTTATAATGGTTGTTTTTTAACTTCACCAAAGTCTGCTGCTGAAGGACGGATCCTGTAGCTTGTATTTATTGATCTTCACTACTGTACGTTCAGAAACACTACTGATCTCACCCTTATCAGTCCAAACACTGAGGTTTGCTGCTCACTTCAGAGGTACGATCTCCAGATGTGTGTGTGTTCTGCAGTTTTCCACTGTTTTTTTTTGTTGCTCTGAATGTTCAGTCACAGAGATGATGTTCTGTTTGTTTTATCACAGTGTTTTCATTGTTCGTTCATGTCGTCGGTGTTGGACTGATGGGGTCGGTATATAAATAAATCACTTTAATCTCACTGTCCTTCTCTTTGCACTACAATAAACGAGATCATTGGTACAAAAATAATTCGTTTTTGTGTGAGTTCATTGTTAAAGGGATACTCTACCGTATTTTCATATTAAACTGTTTTTCCCTTAACTAAGACGAGTTGATGCATAACTCTCTCGTCTCAGTGCGTGCATTCAATCACTCTGGCGCGCGAGACACTTTCATAGCACTTAGCCCAGTTCATTCAAAAGGGGCCAAGCAGAGAAACGACCAAACACCTCCACGTTTTCCCTTTTTAATTACAGTTACACGAGTAGAGTAACTCGACCAAGAATGGTGACACAAAATAAAACGTTGCGCTTTTCTAAGCGATTGAAAGCATAGATTGAAAGACTGGAGCGCGCGCGAGAGCAGATGGCATGGCAACGAGGAAACGTCATCAACTGACAAACAGCAAAACTAGCGTCACTCGCTGTTGTTTTCACTGCTTTCAGGTAAGTTTAGTAAAACAAAATCACACAAATAATACATACAAACGCTCCTGACACCATTCTTACGTGTAATTAATACGCTTCTGTTGAATATTTACTTTATAGAAATGGTTTTGTGTCTTCGAAAAAGTCCGTTAGCATCTCAACCGTTTCCAGAAGAGGTAGCTGCTAAGTTAAGGCTAACTCTACAGACTGGAGCTCTTGTTTATGAAGGTTTGGGGTTTTAACCACATCTTTGTGTAACGTTAGAGGACAGTTTTTGATAGTTTTGTTTTGCTGGTAATTTGTCAATGGGTGATTACAAGTAAGCTAATTTATTTAACCTAATAGAATGCACTGTACTGTTAATCAGTGACGTCACTTACAAATATTGATCAAAGTGAAAGTGAAACCTCTACAATAAGGTTGCATTATTGTTTAATCATAATAATTTCATATGCATTTATTTCACAATATCTATTATCTTAAGATTTATTTATATATAATATATATATTTTCTTTCTCTTTTCAGCATTTCACCTCTGCTCTAGCTTAGTTCCTTGTAATAAACCCTATATTCTATTGTAAATCCTATGTAACATTGTTGGCTCTGTGACAAATTGCATGTTATGTTCCTAGATCATCATGCTGATGGCCTGCTGCACCCCCTGTCCAAGACAATCTCCACGGCTATCCATGAGCAAAACCTCAAACATACAGTGCACTACTTTTCAAAAGTTTGGGGTCTGACTCTGTAAGATTTATGCTTTTGAAAGAAATCTCACTTTTTCAAATCATTGACTCCAGGTGTTTTCAATGAGATTATCCTTAAGAAGCCTGTAGGCTAAATAATCAGCTAAATATTAAGCGACAAATATAATGGTCGTAGTTATAATAATTCATTTAACTATTATGATAACAGGATATCATGGTCATTGGTATATTTTATTTCTCTAGATCTGTTTTGAATTATGTTGACCAATGAGACAGACACCATACTGTCCAACTCAAAGGTATTTATATATTTGTATGTATTTTTTATTGATAAATACTGAAATTCTTTTTACTTATAAATGCTGAATGTGGTTCAGGGGGTCGACAACTTTAGGCACGCAAGTTATTTTTCACAGATATCTGGCCAGTTTACTCATGTCTCATACTCTTAGCCTTTAAAATGTTTGAATTTATATCCCCAAGGCAATATCAGGGGGTAAAGATATCATTAGAGTTCTTAAAGTTATGGCTATACTCTTGTCACCAGATGAGATATAATCCCTAGCGTTTAGCCCTGTGATTCTTCAGGACAAGATCTTGATGCCATCCACACTCAGTAGATGAAGAAGGTGAGTTTCACAATAGCTGCCGCTATCACAAACCAAGAGACAGAACACAACATGCTTTTTATCCATATGAACTCACCCATATGTAGGGATGGGTATCGAAACCCAGTATTAAACGGGCCCTGGGGCCAAATTAAGGAAGACCGCAGTATCGATAAGCTTGGACGTTATTGTTTCTTCATACAACGTGTTTTTCAGGCTGGTTGTTTGTAATGTTGTAAGAGTAGGGAGAGGCTGTACCTCTCATGTGTGTGTGTGTGTACTGTGTACTATAACTTTACAACAGGAGCTGGTACTCCTTTGACTTGATTGAAAAGTTTTAGATAGAGCTGGTTTTTTTTCACTCTCTATTCTCATTTACATGTTCAATGTTCATTTACATGCCAATAGCTCATGATGAAAATTTTGTAGCATTTATATACTACTAATAATAATGTTAATATTAAGCAAAGTTATTTACAAGATCTTTAAAAAATGTATAATTAAATTTCTTTATTATAACCTGCAATACAAAAATAGTACAGTTCAAAATCTATTATATATACATCTCATCTGGTATCACAAATTATCAATCCAGGTTCAATTTAAGATATGCTCAATATAAGGGCTGCAAGATATTGAAAAACTTAAATACATATTTTGTTTTTCTGCTATATATATATATATATATATATATATATATATATATATATTGCTATATAAAAACAATTTCATCAGATTATTTATTTAGGTCTATTTGAAAATAATCATAGAATAATTGGGGAGTGAAATCTATTCAAAAGTGAATCTGCATAGAAAATTATAAAGAAATTACAAGCATAGATACCGTACATACAATAGAAGAAAAATACAATTGAAATAAGCAGTGCATTATGTTTTTTAGGAAAATCTAACTTAATTAGATAAATTGAATTATCAAATGTAAAATAAGTCTAGAAATAATAGTCTAATAAAAATAAATAGTTTGAAACAAATGAAAACCGAGCTATTTGTTGTTACTGTACTGACCGAGAAACCCTTCAGATGATTGAGTGACAGAGAATCTCGTTCAAGGACCGGGGCCCTTAGGGAAGACCCTTATAGGTCCTCCTGGGCCACACACAGTAAACAAATCCTTACCAAAAAAAAAAACTTTGCAATGAATGTGCTTTGTTTTAAATAAATCACACACAGTAAACTAAACCTTTACAAAAAAAACTTTGCAATGAACTTTGTAATTTAGACGCGGAAACTGGTGTGGTGAGACGTACATGCTCGGCAGATTCGGCTTGAAGTCGTTCATCCTCGGAATGTGCATCGCGCGCTGTTACAAAAAAAGCAGTGCACACCGCCAAGCGAAATGGGGTCTTGCGCACCCAACGCGCACGACCGCCCACACCGCAATGCCATCATTTTTGCCGGACGCACCTTCGCGCTCGTGCGGACGCGTCGAGTATAAACACGGCTTTACTCCGTGTCAGCACACGCTCTGATCAGTAAAGGGGCAGAGATTTCTGACCGTTTATTAAGGAGATCTCCAAGATTTCTCTTCTTGGGAGGGGGTGGTGCATATAGCAAATTCAAATTTCAGCACACTGCTTTGGGATTGGGGAAGACTATGAGTCTTATTGGAGTGCTTCAGCTGTGATCTTTGAGGGTTTACAAAGTATATTCTTTGTTGTCATGTTTTCCATCATCTATCATATTTGTGATATGTTTGTTCTCTTTCTTACTGTCAAAGATCCTAGACCACCAAGCCTAAAGGAGACCTTACAAAGTAAGTGCAAAAAATATATTACCCACAGATATCTGAAATCTATCATGGTCCATATTTAGCAAAGTATAGGCCCTGATGCAAGTGGGTAAATATGTATATTGAGTATATTTACATTAGTTTGTATATAGTTGCAGAGTCTGGCTGTTTGAATGAGGTGG
The DNA here is from genome assembly GCA_030578255.1 of Tiaroga cobitis. Taxonomy (NCBI): domain Eukaryota; kingdom Metazoa; phylum Chordata; class Actinopteri; order Cypriniformes; family Leuciscidae; genus Tiaroga; species Tiaroga cobitis. The sequence goes on from CM060593.1 coordinate 46,910,562, forward strand.
AACCCTCTCTATCTTCAAAAGGAGATGAGGTACAGCATTGCCCTTGTCATTTGCCCACTGAGCAAAATGATGTCCAAAAGACGTCTTTTTAAAGTCTTTGTCACAAAAGTCGGACGTTGAAAAGACGTCCACTGCGGAGCCAGAATGAAAGTTTTTATGACGTCTTTTTTTGACGTGTTCTGGACGTCCGATATAGACGTTCATTGAACCTTCATACAAGTTTAAAAACTAGTTCAAATGTGGCCATTGTGGACATATTTTCAACATAATTTATGGTCTCATTTAGACATAATTCCTTTGACTATTGCTGTCAGATGATCTTAGTGAGAATTGGCAGAGGTTTAGATGTTGATATTTGTTTCATTAGAAGTCACCATTGTGGAGATCAGTGTTTGCTTTAGTTGGGCTCTTGGTCCCCTTTATTTTTACTTTAGCTTTTCTTTGGCTGCTGTAACAGTGTGTTTGTAGAACACCATTGTTGTGGCAGAGAATGCCAAGAATAAGTAAGACCAGGTGTTATCAGCCTCATGATGATGATGAAATCATCACAAAACGTGCATCAAATGTTGTCAGATACTTTGGCATTTCTAGGCGCCCACCTTGTGGAGCTGCAATACTGGCACCAATAGAATTTATATTATCACTAATTTAGAGGTGGATAAAAATGATGTGCAAACTTATAATGTTGTCACACACAGACATCAAGATTTTGCGTATGATTCACAAAAATGGTGACAATAAAAAAAAAAATTGTCATGCTGCAATGCATGATGGGTAGCTTTCATAGTTCAAAACTCATCATTGATTCCCAAGCTTTTTTTTTTAGATGGTCACCGTTGTTGTGATTCATATCCAAAATCTTGATGTCTGTGTGTGACTATATGATACATTTGCTCAAAACATGTGCGCATGCTTTTTATATTTAAAAAATATTTTATAATCTATTGGCAACAATATTGTAGTTCCACGTGGTTGGTGGTTAAATACTATTTGAAACTCAACATTTTATGCTTTATTTGTGATTATGACACCACCAACATTGAACTGATAACACCTGGTCTTACTTTTCTTGGCTTTCTCTGCCACAACATATGCGTTCAACAAACACACAGTTACAGCAGACAAAGAAAAGCTAAAGTAAAAATAAAGGGGACCAAGAGCCCAACTAAAGCAAACACTGATCTCCACAATGGTGACACTTCTAATGAAACAAATATCAACATCTAAACCTCTGCTAATTCTCACTAAGATCATCTGACAGCAATAGTCAAAGGAATCATGTCTAAATGAGACCATAAATTATGTTAAAACATGTCCACTATGGCCACATTTGAACTAGTTTTTAAACTTGTATGAAGGTTCAATGAACGTCTATATCGGACGTCCAGAACACGTCAAAAAAAGACGTCATAAAAACTTTCATTCTGGCTCCTCAGTGGACGTCTTTTCAACGTCCGACTTTTGTGACAAAGACTTTAAAAAGACGTCTTTTGGACATCATTTTGCTCAGTGGGTGTGTGCATGGATTAATATAAGAACCAGTACACTTAAAGTTTTTATGAATTTTGTATGCATATGTACAATCTAGTATGTTTTTAATTTTGTCAGATTCACTTGGGGGGAGACGTTTGGGTGCGTAGAGAGGCCTGGTCAAGGATCCAAAACAGCACTCGGGATTCCTTATTTGTGAAGGAGTTGGCAGTGGCAATCTGGGGCACTAAGACTCTGGGGGAAAGAAGTCTCACAGGGAAGGAATGCCTCACAACCAAAACCACCAGGCAGCCCTTAACCCCCCAGAAACTTCAGACATTAAAAGGTAGCAGTAGCCATAAGGTCTTTGTGGGATGCCAAGTACTGGGTTATGGAGTAATACATTTTAATACATCTGTACATTTCTTTTCAGTCTGGGAGTATTATTGTGTTAATGTTTACTTGTTATTATTAAATAAACGTATATTAATGTAAGCTTGTATTTTCATGATTTTCATCATACCAAAATTCATTGTAGTTGTCCAGCATTTCACCCTGGTGAACAGGCTACCATCCTTAACACCTATTACTGTTGACCAGCGTAGTTTCCAATGTTTGTAACCAGCATCCAATGCTGGTGCTGCCTGTTTGCTGGTCATCAGCATGGGATGCTAATGATTGGATGCTGGAAACTGCTTATGACCAGCATATGCTGGTCTTGCTGGTATAACCAGCATCCATTATGCTGGTGTATGCTGGTTTTTCCAGCAGGTGGCCCTCCAGGACTGAGTTTGCCCATCCCTGACTTACATATTCACTTCATTATCTCACTGCAACACTGTGTCAATGTTACTTTTACTCTTTGTAGTGGGGACAGTACAGGATTTCCCTCTGGTGTTGAAAGGGTTAAAGGTGTAATATAAAGACACACCCACGAAATTGATTTTAACAGTAATAAACTGTATGCTAAAAAAAAAAGTTATATACTGGCAAAACTGTTGCCTGTAGTTTACCTTAATATATATATATTTTTTTTTTGTGGGCCACCATTGTGCTGAAGAGTTGAGCATGTGCTTCAGTCCAGGAGAAGACCAAGATGCAGTCACTGTAAGTTAAAAATGTAGATTTCGACAGTCCTGTTGGAGCTTAATAAGTAGTTGTAGACTGTAAACAGGTTTTCTTTCAGCAAGCTGAACATTTTCCAACACTGGATATGGTGATGTTCTTTAATTCTTATCATGATTCCTTTTAAAGTGTTCATTTTCACTGACCCAGTTTCAACCTACTTGTGAAATGATTACAACGCAGAATCAGTGCAAGCACATGTAATAATGAAGAGTATAATTAGACGAGATGTAATTATAAGCGGAGACGATCAATACTTGTTAAATGCTGTTAGTTCACTCAGACAACACACGCTACGCTTTTAAAATAAAGTATACTAGAATAATGAAAAAGGCATCATGACTATAAAACAATTTGAAGAATGATAAATATTTAGCAATTAAATAATGAATACAAAATCAATCAAAACTGTTATATTTTAGCTTCCTCAAACTAACTATCCATTGACTACAATTAGCAGAATTCCACTCTTGATATGCATATAAATATACACAGTACACACACATTATGTAAACACAAGCTTTTATTTTGGATGTGAATGTGATTAATAGCCCATATATATAAAGAGATGTCCAGCCAGCACACATAACATATTTTCTTTGCGAGGACAGAAAGAAATACATAAATATAATACAGTATCTTCGAACAAAATTATTTCAAGCATTTAAGCAAGCTCTCAGATTAAAAGTCATTTAAGATCATGAGAAACATTTCTGAAAGCATGAGAAATCATTCTTTTTAAAGCTGTGCCTCTATATATAATTATGTACAGTATGGGATTAGAACTGCAAGCTTAGTCAAATGTTCCCTCTTTTGATCTTCATATGATCCATTCATTCAAACTCAAATGTCAAAAAGTGAAACATGTCAATTTTGGTTGAATTTGAGGGTTTTCACTGAAATGAGTTTATTAAACACTCGTCTAGCAATCCCAATGCTCTAAATAGTAATTAAACATCTAAAACATCATTATTTGTACATTTTCCAGGAGGTGTACATTTTTCTTCCACTCAGCACAAGCAAGGCAAAGCATTCCAGCATTGTGAATATTCATAGCGAATTCTCCATGGCCTGAGTCTGAACCAGTGAATGTGATTTTCAGACCCATGCTGACGAAAACAAAAAGATCTTACTCGTGCTGACTGACACTTCTGAAGTGTGTGCATAAAGATGTAAACAGTGCACGATCCTGACACGTATACACAGAATGACAGTATTTAAAAATATCTGTATTGGCTTCACAGGCATACTATCTTATCTTAAGTGAATGTTCCTGTTGGGGATAAACATCTGATGCGACTCATCTTAGACTGAACTTATTCTGACTTTTATTTCAACACTGCATAGCTCTCCTGTTTTACCTTCTCCTGTCCATTTAATCGTCTCAATACTGTCCGTTACCACTGTGGAATGGCTTATGAATTTCAGCCCAGAGAGTGTATCAATTCTCTCAGGAAGCTGAGAGTAAAAGTTTATTGTATTCTCTTTACCCATTTGTATCGTATTTGCTTCTTCTTCTAGGTCTTTTTTATCTTCATCCTCTTTATCCATTTGTACTTCTTCTAGGTCTTTTTCACCTTCATCCTCTTTATCCATTTGTACTTCTTCTAGGTCTTTTTCACCTTCATCCTCTTTATCCATTTGTACTTCTTCTAGGTCTTTTTCTTCATCCTCTTTATCCAATTTGGGCACCACACAGCCTTCTGAGTTTACCGTCCCATCCTCGTTCTCTACAATTATCCCCTTAAATAAGTGAGTTGGCACTGCTTTCCCTCCCAGCCACTCTATTTCACTGCATTTAGCATGTTCATACTTCTCCTCATTTGCCGATGTATTTTCTTTTGTTTTCAGGTAAAGTGGTCCAGTGTACACATGGACATTACGGACTTCAGCATTCTTAGCTTTGTTTCGACAGTAATGCTCAATCGTTTTCCATGGACCGTTGTTTAAGCTCTTAACCTGTGGTACCATGTTGCTGATCAAATAAGTGTCATGATAGGCTTCCTGACACCATCTGTGATTGGCAGCCGCAGCGAGATGACCTTGAACATAGACAGTGCCCTCAGATTCATTCCTTCCAAAGCTAATGTTGTCCTTAAAATTGTCAATCAGAGTTTCCTTGTTCAGTATCTCATACACCCATTCAGCATTCTTGTTTTTTTTTTGTATGACATGACGTAAGATTTTCTTTTCCTTATATCAGAATCTGACTCTATATTACAAGGATATCCATCAATTAATTTACAGTGAGAGGATTCGATTGTTTGACTTGGTGTAGGGTGTAGTTTTTTTCCATACATTTTAAGGAACGGGATCACTATGCATTTTGGCAAATCATGCATTAGAGGGTGTTTTTTACATTTACGATTATAATTATTCCGCTTACTCCAGCATTTAGGCCAGCCTCTGCCTTGCCTGCTCTTCTTAGTATTTTTTTTAATTTTTTTAACACGTTTTGAAGTTCGGCCTCTTCCCCCCTCCTCAAAAGTAGTTTCACCATCAGATTCCGAACGCTGACTTCCTCCACCGATGCAACTCATCTTGATGCAGCAGAAGAACCAAGTCAAGTTAAGGAGCAATTCACCCTTGACTCAAACTGGTTTCATTAAAAAAGAAGAAAAAATCCTTGTATCAAAATTCTCCTTAATTCAGAACTTACTTAAACAGACACAGAAGGATTTACTTACAAAGGTTTGTTGTGACCTGTCAAATAGATGGTAACTTCTGCAGCTCTGATTTTTCCTTGCTTCTGTTCTAACACAAACACAGATTTAAAAAAATATATATAAATAATGGTGTTGTACAAACAGAACCACTTCAAGACTCTTTACTAAGACCAAGACCACTTAATATTTGACTGTGTGTTTCATCTCGCAAATATTTTATTCCACATTGTGTTGCGTTTTATTTGTTTATTTTTATTTGTGTGTTATTTTTTTTTTAATTGTAGCATACTATGCCGTTTAAATGAGGAGGTTTAACCAACTCTAAGTTAGAACTTAGACCCTGACTTGACTTAACCCTGAGATGGGAAACTCTGAGTTGTCGGTTTCAGAACAGCTGAATTGAGTTAGTTCAATCAACTCTGAGTAGATTGAATAATTAAGTAAACCTAATATCTTAATTTATCTTTGTAAAGAAACCTCATTGCTGAACTGGCTACTCTCTGCTGTCTACAACTGTCGTCACCACCGTAACCTCTGTTGGTTGTAATTTGCAATCTCACCACTAGATGTCACTAAATATGACACTGTTAAGCCAAAGCCTTTTTATAACAGAACTCTGTTAGCTGGGTAGTGAATCACGTGACATTAAGGAAACCGCTGGGGTGTTTTTCAGAAAGCCACAAGCTGACAGGAAGAGTTTGATGAGAACAGAAGCTTTCAAATATGACACAATTTGACATTTATCATCTTACATGTTTGACAGCATGATTACTGTTATGACACATTATTGATGAGCCCAGTCCCAAAGTCCAGTCCCAATACAATTGTTTGCATGCATATATTGTAGGCTACTGTCAGACCTTCGTTAATACATTTACAAATAAAAAAAATTACATTTTTTGCACATTTTGAAGAATACAACTCAAATTATATTAAAATCCTGTCTATGTAAATTCAAAACTCTAGACAATTCCTCATATTATAAATTACAGGTGTAAGATGTTTACATTTATTTAGTTTCTAAAATGTTTATCCTGTTGTGTTTATTTAAAAAGTTGTACCTACAATAATAATAATAATAATGATTATATTTATATATAATAATTATATAATTATAAAAATAACAATTATTATAATTCTGATTCTGAACTTTAAAATATATACAGACATTAAATAATTGTATTTAAAAACGAAAAAATGTATCTTATTAATAAGTCAAACCTTGATGTTATTGAACTCTAAATCATAGTAAAATCATGATTATAAATTACAGCTGTAATGTAATATGTTTACATTTATTTAGTTTGTAAAATGTTTATCCTGTTGTGTTTTTATACATGTTTATTATAAAAAAAGTTGTATCAGTACGATTGTATTTGCAGTATTTCACTCTATAATTCTGATTCTGAACTTTAAAATATATACCGACATTGAATAAGTGAAAACAAACGAATAAAATGTATCTTATTAATTAAGTCAAACCTTGATGTCGTTGATGTCTCTCTCTGTGTGGCATCTGTCCATTTCCTGAGTTCTCATAGGAAGTGAAACTTCTCTGCATGCCTTTATATAGACACACAAAAACAACGTCTGTTTTCTGTGAAATCACATGACATGCCTAGAGACATCATTTTTGTACACATTTGTCACGTAATAGATGGAATGAATTGATCGTTCACGAATGGCCATCGCTATTAGCTATAGCAGTTATCTGTGTGAGATTTAAGTTAATTTGTTTTTTCTAGTTTTAATGATTTTTTTATGTCGTTTAATTTTACTTCAATAAACTTTTTTGTGGACTCAAATTAAATGCTCACAATATAAATATTAGTTTATAAACTAAATTCGAAGTTTGCCAATTCAAGTCGATTTCTGCAAATGAAATGAGTTAACTTGAGTTTGTATTTTTACAGTAACGACGCGGTACAGTAAAAGACTGTAAAATTAACAGTAAAGTACTCTGCTGCCAGTATTTTACCATTAATTTACAGGGCAATTTTTTGCACCCTCTAACAAAACTTACCAGGAAGTGCCTCAGGAAGACTTTTCCTGTCATTCTGAAAGATATTTCTCTTATCAATGTCCCAACAAAACAACAAGATCCCCAAACCCATACAGCCAGTGACATCTGTGTAAGAAATTGAATATGTTCTTGAGCAAAATGATGTCCAAAAGACGTATTTTCAACGTCTTTGTCACAAAAGTCTGACGTTGAAAAGACGTCCACTGAGGAGCCAGAATGAAAGTTTTTATGACGTCTTTTTTGACGTGTTCTGCACGTCTGATATAGACTTTCATCGAACCTTCGTACAAGTTTAAAAACTAGTTCAAATATTGCCATTGTGGACATGTTTTCAACATCATTTATGGTCTCATTTAGACAATTTATACTGTTTCTGGACCAATTAAACACTCAGGATGCATTAAATTAAAACTCATGTTTATATCAATGTAATTTCCTTACATTGTTTAGATGAGGTTTATGTTGATATTTGTTTCATTTTAAGTCACCATTATGGTGATCAGTGTTTGCTTTAGTTGGGCTCTTGGTCCCAGCTCTTCATACTTTAGCTTTTCTTAGGCTGTTGTAACTGTTTGTATAACACCGTTGTTGTGGCAGAGAAAGCCAAGAAAAAGTAAGATCGGCTGTCATCAGCTCCTTGTTGATGATGACAAAATCAACACAAAGTGAGCATTTAATATTGTTTAAGACTTTCGTCTTTATATCTGGCATTAAAAGCTCCAATCTTGTGGAACTGCATTATTTGGGGCATTAGCTTTAAAATAATCACTTATTTGAAGGTGAATAAAAAGCATGTGTACACAATGTTTTGAGCAAGTGTATCATGTAGTCACACACAGACGTCAAGATTTTGCATATGATTCACAACAACAGTGACAACCAAAACAAAAAAGCTTGGGAATCAAGGATGTTTTGTACTATGAAAGCTACCCATCATGCATTGCAGCATGAAGCTTTTTTATTGTCACCATTGTTGTAAATCATATGCATAATCTTTATGTCTGTGTGTCTCAATTTTGTGTAAACATGCTTTTTTTTTCATCCACCTTCAAATAATTATTCGGGGCTTGACTCAAAACATTCGGGGCTGAAGCCCTGGCAAATCGGCTGGCGCCGTCCCTGGGCAAAAATAAAGTCAAACTGGTTAATAGTAAGTGTTCCTTTTTCCTTCTGTGATTTTGCTTGTTAACAGCAGGTGTTCATCACTAATACTTAACACTAATGGTGGTGATGGCGCAGTGGATAAGACACATGCCTTTGGTGTGAGAGACCCGGGTTCGAATCCACTGTGAGACACCAATGTGTCCCTGAGCAAGACACTTAACCCCTAGTTGCTCCAGAGGCGTGTGACCTCTGACATATATATAGCAATTGTAAGTCGCTTTGGATAAAAGCGTCAGCTAAATGAATAAATGTAAATGTCAACAATCATTTATCTCACTGCGTCAATGTTGGAATCATCGGACTAAATGCCCTCTTTATTGGTGTAGATTAGTGCTGCACGATTAATCGTATCGCAATCGTAATCGCGATGTCAAGCCTATGCGATTATATGACGCAAAATACTGCGATTTTATATGAAATAAACAAATTAGGGCTGTTAACGCAGCATCTGTTATTTTTTGTCATCCTTTGGCTAGTGTTACATGATCCCGCTCTTATTCACGCGAATGCTTTAGTTTAAACCATTCAGCCAGTCAAAAGAGAGCGCGCTGCCTGTGAATGTCCTGACTGAAAGACGCGCGCCAGTATCATGCGCATGCACAGACCGCGCGCCAGAATACAGTTCTCTTTCCGCTTGAAGTGAACGAACAATAACACACACAATTATGCCAAAATATCATTTGTCGAGTGTCTTCATCATAACATAAGAGCAGTCTTATGATGGTCGTCGACGTAAAGAGTTGTGAGAGAATAAGGCGCGTGTGAGATCCGCGTCTCTGTCAGCAACTCTTAAAGGGCCAGCATCCAATAATGCTTTCTGTCAGTAAAGTTAATCAAAGAACAAAGGAAACAGAGTAAAACACTCACTGCTCTTGACCAAAGAACTTGTGTAGCTTTAAATAGGATTTTAGTCCATATAATTTATATAATTTATGCAGCGTAGACTGTTTAATAACTTTATTCAATTTCTGTATGTCCTACCTGTTAGACAGGAAGAGCACAGGTAAATATGACATTTATTATGGGTTTATGTGAGGATTGTTTGAAGTTCGCTTAAATTACAATTAAATTAATTTTTATCCAGACATCAATGGCTTATTGATCATTATAGGTGTTATCAATCATTTAGTTGTTGTTGATAGTTTGAGTTGAGAAATACACATTTCAGAATTATCACTAATCTGTGTATGCATTTTGCTTTAGAACCAAGCAAGTTGACTCATGAAACCATTTGTTTATTATATCGCAATCGCATATCGCAATATTGACCTCAATAATCGCAATATGACATTTTCCCCAAATCGTGCAGCCCTAGTGTAGATGTTTGCAAAGAAAGCATAAGTCTGGCCAACGGGAGCAAGAGTGAGGAATCTCAGCTGGAATCTCTGTGGAGATCTGAGTATGGAAGTAAAATAATGCCAAATGTTTTTGAAACAAAAAGCCTGTTGAATTGCACTATTTGAAAAAAAAATAGGCATTGCATTAACCCTGCTTGCATTTTAATGCATTGTATTTTTAGGGCTTGCATTTTTATGGGCTGAAATTCAGCATGGTTGAATGTTTAAACTGCGAATATTTCAATTTAAAACATTTCAAACACATTTTCATTATTAAAAAATTCAATAATCCATATTCACCTTTCATATTTCACTTCCAAAATATTCAAACTGTTTAAAAATACAACCTATATTATTCAACAGGCAATTTTTGGTCCATTTTATTTCGCTTTACAAATTCCAACATGACATTAACATCCAGAAACTGCAGGAAAAGCAGTAGATTACCGAGCATAATCTCCATCTGCTGTTAGTCGACATCACCAGCAGGGAGCGCAAGCGCGTTTTGTTGATGAAGACCAGAGCAACAATTAGAGCAAGCCATTAATTCATAAAAACATAGTTCATAAATCCATAGTTTTACAGGGCAGGGTTTTCAATCTTTTAGATGCCAAATATGATCACAATCCTAAAATTTGAAAGGCAGCTAAATATTTTCATGTTTAAAGAGAAAAACTATTATAAATGTGTAAAATATGCTATAATAAAAATGATAAATTCGTTTTGCAACTTATAACTTTTGTATTTTATACTCATTTTATAATATAATTTGATTTGTCAGTATTTAACTGACACACTTGAGACTCTCACTAAGAGCAAATAACACTTTCACAATTGAAATATAACCAGCACTTTTTCAAAATATTAACATATTCGGCTTTTGAACCATACAAGGCCAATTGAACCATGACACATTAGACACACACGAGTGCAAGTATTTTTTTTAATCGGTTATATTAGATTTGACATTGATGGACACATGTGTATATAGGATACAGTTTTCAGCTTAGACTTCCACCCTGTAATGATTTCTAACTTTCAAAACATTATTTTGCCATGTGCAATGAATCAAGCAGATCTTATCTATAAATGAAGAGTAAAATTAATTTATCTATAATCAGGATCAAAAGATAGAATTAACAATGAAAATCACTTCTAAAGTAAGTCATTTATAATTAACACACTCTGACTCAGATGTAGAGTCACAACTTGACTTATCTTTAGACAAGAATATTATACTCAGAGTCTCTGAGAATAATATTCTTGCCTATAGATAAGTCAGGTTGTGAAAGAGTCCAAGGAAAGACTGACCCGTACAGAAAATATTCTCTCTTTCCCATTTCATTCGAGAAGACTCGAAAGACAAAGACATCTTTCTTTTGTGGTTTCACACCATGTAAAGGGCTGTACACACATTATCTTGTACCCCAAATGTGTCAGAAAGTTGTTAATCTAAACACGATACACAAGACAGAACTGCTGCACAAATCCCTTCTGCAAGATGTTCAGCAAATATAACATTCATTTACCACTTTATTCTGCGACATTCGAGCATTTGTCGTCGGTCTATCGGGAACTTAGACTTTTGCCCTCATCTAAACAACAAGTACAAAAGTTAACACTAAGTCAATCAGCTTCATTTGAGGCATAAAGATTAATAAAAGTGAAGTATTAAACATAATAAACACATCAAAATTATAGTAATGATTTCTTAAAACGTGATTACATTTGGTTAAATGATATTTAACATCCAAATGATTAAATGACCAAACATAAGTAAATAATAAAACATTAGTAAGATATTTTTATTTTATTTTCCTGTTTTATCAATTAGCAAACCAGAAAGCTTGAAAAAAGAAGTAGGTGTTAAGTTGATTAAACTGATTAATGTTTCAGAACAGCAAGTCTAACTGTATTTTCTAAATGACTGCTCATCTCAGCGCTGTCATATTTGCACATCATTATTATATGAAGATGTATTTTTTTTCTTTGAGTTCTTGGATGCCTTCAAAATCCAGGGGATCTCTGAGCCGTGCTTCCACAAGCATCAGGCCAAGCTCCTTATCCCAACCATAAACTGGCAGTGGAAGATTGAGCAGGATAAAGCTATTGGAACTGCCATTGCTGATGGGGCTGTGACTCTTGGTGAAGAAAAGGTTGCTCCAACACTTCCTGACTCTTCCTGATCCTTGTTATCCCTATGCATAAGGAATCATGGATCTTCCTCCAGGCCTCCAGCTCAGATCTCCACAGAGCTGCTCGTGAGCGGATGAGCTGAGCTTCCTCACTCTTGCTCCCTTTGGCCAGACTTATACTCTCTTTGCAAATAAAAAAGACATCTACGCCAATAAAGAGGGCGTTTAGACCGATTAATCCAGCTCTAGCAGACTTTGAAAGAGCTAGTGGCGTCCCTTTTGCCAGCTGCCCAATGTCGGGAAGGTCTGCAGCCAGTTTGGGAATGTTACGAGCACTTTGTGCCTCCTGGAGCCCGGCCTTGGTTGCAGCCGCAATCACCTCCTCAGTTTTGAGTACTTTAACAGCTGAAGCTCCATCTACCAGAGCATCAATACGTTTGCCCAATGCTCGAGCAGGAAGTGCCAGTTTCCCAGCTTTAAGGATGATATCAAACCATTCCGGCCCCTCATGCTCCGGTCTACTGGCCTGATCCAGACAGCTCAGAATCTTCTCCACATCCTTCATATATTGGGTGAAAATATCCTTGGTTTTTACACCATGCTTTAGGTTGACTCCTACTTCAGTGACGCCTGTGACCAAACTATTGGCCCCACTGGTAACCCCCAGACCGAGACCTGCCATACTGAGACCCAGTGACGCTCCCGCAGTGAGCGGGGCCAGAGCAAGACCAGCAATGGACAAAACCCCCCCTATTATCCCAACTGAACTGCCAGCCACAGAGGAGATACTGGCCCCCATCTTCATCCTGTCCAGCTGAACTGCACTCTCTTCCAGATCTGACAGATGCTTCTCCAGTCTAGAGCGACACTGTCTGAATAAACCAATGAATTCCTGAGCCTTCAATTCCTGAAAAATGAAAGCCAGCTTTGTGTGCTGGTCCATCCTAGACAATAATAGAAAATATATACTTTACAGCCACCTTTCACAATGCATGAGTGGAAAACATCAGATCATAAATATAGGTCTCACCTGATTTTGCACAACTGCTTCAAATGATAAAGCATTTTTTGCATGGAGTCCTCGCTTAAGTTCAAGCTGAACTTCAGTACAGGCTGAGCTTTCTTGCATCTGTAGAGAGTTTCAGCAGGATTAACAAAGACTTGTCTATATTTTTAGACAGGTCTATATTTTAGAGATTGTCATAAAAGCAAATAAACTTTGAATTCAGATTGACTGATTCCAGTTAGATTGGCCTTTAGGTCTTTGTGGTGAATAATGAAGATGTTAAATTAACCACAATCTTACCCTAATATTTACTTACCTGTGAATATCTTTATACCACAAATCACTCTTGGATTTGTGAGGGGGAAAAATACATTTAGAAAAAAAATAATAATTATTGATTTAATTATGGGACTAAGCCTTCAATTTAATTGATTTAGTAAATGCTACTGAGATTATTTTGATAATCTGTGTGTATTGACGTGTATATAATCAAAATAGCATCCTTTAAAAATGAACATTGCATGAATGTCAGAACTAACCTTTTCTCCATTCTCTCACAAATCTGTTCTGTGATTCGGATGTATTTGTCTAATTGAAAGGACAGGACGCCCAAGTTACTGAGTGAAGGAACGAAGAAGGTTTCTGCATTTCGTTTAAAGTGGATGAGGAGAGGAGAGGTCATTCTTGCAGCTGTGATGACTGATTGCACACTTCCAAGACTCTCGTCCTCAGGCCAGAAGCTCTGTCCAGTGAAGACAAACGGTGAAGTGACTGCGAGCTTCTCCACTGCATCCAGGAAGATGTCAAGTTTCTTCAGCCCCTGAAGTGTGTTCTTCAGGACAGCACCCAGTTCCTTCTCCAGCTCCTTATCTGGGCCATTCTATAAAATTGGTTCAAAGTCAGAGTTGGACACGTCTTGAAAAAAAATTATTTTTCCACAATTCTTGTATGCATGTAAAATTGTACACATTTCTAGTAATTGTGCAGTTAATTATTATATTGTATTTTCAGAAAGTTTTAGAATATTTTTCCTCTCCCCAAATGTGTCACTACCGAAACACGATAATACATAATTTAATAAGAAGGCTCATATTCATATTTTGTTTACATCTACCTTGTAAATATATTTTTTTGCTCTATTTTTAAAACAATTTTAAGTTTTCATAGGTAAATCAATGACAATTACAATTTTAACAATGTTTCAAGTGTAATTTATAAGATGTTGTATTTTGAATCTAATCTTTCTTTGTAAAAAGCAGTAGGTTAATCGTACTGATTTCAAAGTTAAGGATTTATTAGGTTGAATATACATTGAACCAAACACTGTAATAACATTTTAGTTGATAATTCAATATACTTTGTTTTAGACATTTTTTTTGGTAGCAACCACATCACAGAATTTTATCTCGCATACTAAAACACTACTAAAACATACTAATGATCTGTATAAGTGTACAAATATTTTGTTTATTTCCCCCAAATAAATGATTATGTGTTCCCTTTGTCACTACCAAAACAATGAGGATGTTTCGGTCATAACTGTTTCGATAGTGACAATGTAAGATACGTTTGAGCCTATGATAACCAGCACATGGTTGAACAGTACACACACAAAAACTAAATTTTATGGAATAACACCAAAAAAGTTTGCTTAATTACAGAAAAAAAGATGTTTGGTATTGACGTTTCAGTTATACATAGATTTTCAGACTTTTTAACATTTCCCTCAAAATTATGGTACCTATCTATAATGAGAGGCACACAGGAATATTTCCTGATCAAAAATGTATAAGCCAGTGGACTAAAACACACACTGTTTCGGTAGTGACATGAAAATGCAGGACACATTTTTGTACATAAAGTTTTTAAACAACAATGGAACATTAAAAACCACAACAACAACATTTCAATATCATTTTCACAAGTTGAAATTTAGGGGTTTGGGACAGCCACCTCCCAACTAAAATGCCCAATAAATGATGATTTTATATATTAAGCATACTGATATTTAAACCCATGATTTTACACTATTATTTTAGGCACTCCCTCAATGCCTTGGCCTTATTATTTGAGCACATTAGATAGTCAAACTTATGACTGACTTTGTCTGCTTGACTCTTGATGCCTCTCATGATCTTCAGCTCTTTCTCTCTCTCAAGGGTCCATTTGTGTAGTTTGTCACAGAAGTCCCTCACCGTCTGAATGTTGTTGAGTGTGTCCACTACATACTCCCACTGGAGCTTCTGCAAGTGTTCCCTGCGTTATAGAATCAAAGCAGAGCTATTTACGCAGTAACAATGATATTTCATCTCTAAATAAATATGCATTTCAAAATGATTTAATCATAACAGCTTAAAGGTGCTGTATGTAACTTTTTGACTGTACTAAAAAAAACAAAAAAAACATAATATGTTTGTAATAATACTGTCTTTTTTGGCTTCTGACAGTGTGTGTGTCAAACACATTTGCAGCAGCAAAGAAAGTTTAAGTGAAATGAGA
Source organism: Tiaroga cobitis (assembly GCA_030578255.1). Classification (NCBI taxonomy): domain Eukaryota; kingdom Metazoa; phylum Chordata; class Actinopteri; order Cypriniformes; family Leuciscidae; genus Tiaroga; species Tiaroga cobitis. The sequence goes on from CM060593.1 coordinate 46,925,987, forward strand.
TCAGGTGATGACAGTTTCCCGTTGATGGTTTTATAATCATCATGAAATAGACTGATGTCATTTGAATATAACAATTAATGATGTTGTTCCATTAATAGATTCACATTATAAACCCTGTGTTACTGCAGCAATCATTTAGATGATTTTAACAAACATGAGCATTATAGTTAATTTGTGGTGACACACAGATATCTACAATCAGCGTATGAATCTCAACAATGGTGACAATCAACAAAATATTCAGATAATCAGATAAACTCTGAACATCACAAAAAATCTACTTAATGTTACAACAAAAACAACAGTAAAACAATTATATTAAACAAAATAATAGGACAATTCAGTGCATAATTTATTCACACTGCAATGCATGCTGGGAGTTTTGTACTATGTTGGTACTCAGGATGCATTGCAGCTAGATACTTTTGATTGTCACCATTATTGAGATTCATGATAATTTGTTGATATTTGTGAGTGCCATCAAATTAATTTTTTGTGCTTATGTTTGTTAGAATCTTTTAGCAGATTTTCTTATAATACTGCAAAAACACAGGGTTTTTAATCATCAGGTTATTTCACAAAGATTTCAAAACCATCACCTGATCTCAATACGTTTTATCTTCCTTTTCTACTGCAAACTGTCACATCAGCGAAACAAACAAAAGCTATAATAGAGTTAAGAGCCCAACTAATGGATAAACTAATCACTGTTATGGTGACTGCAAATAAACACTGTTGCAGAGAAACTGAGTTAAACCTCTGTTAATTCTGAAAAAAAATTGTAGACGTCTGACAGAAACAAAGTCAATCTGGTCAGTAAGTGAAGCTGGTAATGCTGTTTGTGGAGTTTTTTAATCCTCCTCTGCTGAAATGTAATGTCTTCTTCCTTTTCAGTTGATTTCCGGATGTGGTTGCAAGTCAGTTCCTGTGTTTCTGCTCATCTCTTTTTCTGTTCTCTTCTTTCCTTTAGTGATTCTGCTTGGTAACTGGCTTATTATGGCCGAGATGACTCCATATTGAATATACACAGATTTTGTGGCTCAGATAAGGTCCAGTTCTGGTTTATTTCTTTGCTCTTGGCTGACATGTGGCATTGCTATGGCCTGCTTGTGGTCAGAGGTGGGAAGTCCAGGGGTCAGAAAGTAAAAGTCCTGCCACATTTTTATTCCACCCACAGCAAAAACTCGAGTGTTGCTTTAGTTGGGCTCTTGACCCTTAAACTGTTAATGTAAGTATTTGTTTGACTGCTATGAGTGAGTTATAACAGCCAGATGAACAGCAAGGAAAGCTGACAATGTGACAGCTTTGGTTATGTTTAGACATAATCATCATGTGTCACAAAACTCATTTGTAAAGTTTAAACTTTTGATTACACAATATAATATTTTCAGTAATTTAATTGTCCAAATTATTTATTAAAAGTTGTTCTATTCAAAAGACTTTGAAAAGATAGTTTATTTGGACACAAAGACATCAACAATCAGCCAGTGCTTCTCACCAATGGTGACAATTATATAGCAACTCAATCATGGCTCCCATCATGCATTGCAATGTGAATAAATTATGATCTGAATTCTCTTAGTAATTTCCGTTTCCTAATTTAGAGTCATCAAATACAGGTCAAATGATTGTAAAATAATGATTATATTAAAACACAATCAACACCATCAGATCATTTTTTCTATTTGTTCTTCTGGCTGTTATAACTCACGATTAGCAAGCAAACAAAATCTAAAGTTAATTATTTAAGGGTCAAGAGCCCAACTAAAGAAAATACCGATCACCATAATGGTGACTTAAAATGACGGTTTTCTCCTTCAGTGATTCTGCTTGTTATCATCAGGTGTTTTCAATGATGCTCAATCATCACTCAATTATTCACTTAATTATCTAATTACCTTGTTACTTTAACACTGCTTCCGTGTTTATGTGAGTCCACACTCAGTGTTAATTTAACACTGGGGGTTTTGCTGTGTACTGGAGAAAGCACACTCTTCTTGGCATTGAGCCTCAACCCCAACATTTGCATATTTTACATTGCGGACCATTATCTACACGTTGCCTCGGCAAACGTGAGATAAAGCCATTTAATTTTTGCAGAGATGCAGACTCATAATCTAAGCGCTGTCTCGGCACATGCGAGATCTGAGCCAATAGATTATTATTGCAAACCCGTAATCTACGCGCTGCAGCACACGTGAGATCCAAGATCGAGTCACAGAATCTTTTTTGCAGACCCGTAATCTTTGCGCTGCCTCGGCAAACGCGAGATCCGAGCCAAATAATCTTTATTGGCTTTCTTCCCTCGAGAAGAAAGCCAACCGGAGCAGAGCTAAAACTCTCGATAGTGCGTATGTTACACGTCGGGAATTTATGAATGAACACCGTCAGCCCCAATTTACTAGAGCTGAACGTCCGTTGGACTAGTTGACATAAGTGCTTCAGACGCAATCACGCAGGAGCGTTTCCAGAGCGTCATCGACGCATCGCGAGTTCCCTCGAAAGGGAACAGTCAACGTTTGATGTCACATTTCCCACTGAGCAACATGATGTCCAAAAGACGTCTTTTTAAAGTCTTTGTCACAAAAGTCGGACGTTGAAAAGACGTCCACTACGGAGCCAGAATGAAAGTTTTTATGACGTCTTTTTTTGACGTGTTCTGGACGTTCGATATAGACGTTCATCGACCCTCTTCGTACAAGGTTAAAAACTAGTTCAAATGTGGCCATTGTGGACATGTTTTAACATAATTTATGGTCTCATTTACACATGATTCCTTTGACTATTGCTGTCAGATGATCTTAGTGAGAATTAGCAGAGGTTTAGATGTAGATATTTGTTTCATTAGAAGTCACCATTGTGGTGATCAGTGTTTGCTTTAGTTGGGCTCTTGGTCCCCTTTATTTTTACTTTGGCTTTTCCTTGGCTGCTGTTTGTAGCGTGCATATGCTTTGGCAGAGAAAGCCAAGAAAAGTAAGACCAGGTGTTATCAGCTCAAAGTTGATGGTGTCATAATCATCACAAATAAAGCATCAAATGTAGAGTTTGAAATAGTGTTTAACCACTAACCACGTGGAACTACAATATTGGTGCCAATAGAATATAAAATATTTTTTAAATATAAAAAGAATGCGCACATGTTTTGAGCGAATGTATCATATAGTCACACACAGACATCAAGATTTTGGATATAAATCAAAACAACGGTGACAATCTAAACAAAAAAGCTTGGGAATCAATGATGAGTTTTGAACTATGAAAGCTACTCATCATGCATTGCAGCATGATGATTTTTTTTTATTGTCACCATTTTTGTAAATCATACGCAAAATCTTGATGTCTGTGTGTGACAACTTAATATGTTTGCACATCATTTTTATCCACCTCTAAATAAGTGATAATACATATAATTCTATTGGTGCCAGTATTGCAGGTGGGCGCCTAGAAATGCCAAAGTATCTGACAACATTTGATACACGTTTTGTGATGATTTAATCATCATCATCATGAAGCTGAAAACACCTGGTCTTACTTATTCTCGGCTTTCTCTGCCACAACAATGGTATTCTACAAACACACAGTTACAACAGCCAAAGAAAAGCTAAAGTAAAAAGGGGACCAAGATCCCAACTAAAGCAAACACTGATCACCACAATGGTAACACTACAAATGAAACAAATATCTACATCTAAACCTCTGCCAATTCTCACTAAGATCATCTGACAGCAATAGTCAAAGGAATTATGTCTAAATGAGACCATAAATTATGTTGAAAATATGTCCACAATGGCCACATTTGAACTAGTTTTTAAACTTGTATGAAGGTTCAATGAACGTCTATATCGGACGTCCAGAACACGTCAAAAAAAGACGTCATAAAAACTTTCATTCTGGCTCCTCAGTGGACGTCTTTTCAACGTCCGACTTTTGTGACAAAGACTTTAAAAAGACGTCTTTTGGACATCATTTTGCTCAGTGGGTTATGTTGAATTGATATCGAAGCTTGATATTGAATGATATCAAAATAGAATTAAAATGACATCAACATCATGACTTCCTAACGTCAAATAGATGTAGAATTGACATCAAGTGCCCACTGGGATGTGGGCTGTGAGCTAATCTCTAGCAAACATAAAACACGGCCTGGATCAGTGATTATCCTCCCTCCATTAAAGGTTGGCATTCAATCATTAGAGAGACTATTCCCCTGGAACTTTTGACATTATCCACACTTTTATCTGCATATTGATACTCTACCTCGAAAGCATCAATGCCACCATCACTGATGTTATGTGGTATGGTGTGACATAACATCCCAGAAATGTCTAGATATTATGTGTATTCTCCTCGGTTTTGTTAGTCCAATTGTAGTTTGATTTGTATAGAGCAATGTTTGAATATCCACTTTGTTGTGTGTCAGGTAATTTAGGATTGTAATTATTTTGTAATTTGTTAAAGTTAATAAAACAAATATCACATTTACAAAAAAAAAAAAAAAAAAGACTTTATCAAACGGGTTATAACATTAAAACAACAAAAAAAGCAACAGCAACAAAACAAATTGCTACATGTTGTGTACTGTGCTAGACTAATGGGACTCACAGCACGTTTGCATATTGTTGCCCTATTGTTTGTTTGACTGCTTCTATTGCTCTCCTCATTTGTAAGTCAGTTTGGATAAAAGCATCTGCTAAATTTTTAAATGTAATAACGTTCACATTAAAAATAGAAATTACATTTGTTGACTTTTTTTCTCTGTCTGATCACATTCTGACATGACTTTTTGTTTTAGAGGGAACTTTGTGTAATTACAGCCTACAAAAATACGGGGGAAAAAGATTTGAACTAATCTTAAGATAACAAATAATAAAGTACCCACCTGGTGTCCATCGTAGCCTATTTCACAGTAGTCTGCAGATGGTAAACTCTGATGATGAAACTTGTCAAACTGAGTGGAGAAGGCAAGAGGGAAATCTTTTGTTTTTGCTCCAGGCGGAGGTTTGCAGTTTGTTTTCTGTTCTTCATTTCCTTCGCTCCACCCCTCAGCTCAGAGGTTCAAGTGTTCAAAAGAATTGTGTGTTATAGGCTGGGTTAAATACAAGGCCATAGCGCAAAAACAGATACTAATAATTTTTTATTTTTATTTTTCTAATAATCACTTGAACTCACATGCCTCTAAAAAAACTGATCTTTTCAATTATTTGTAAGAATAAAATGGGTAATTAAACCCACTTCGCATTATATTTGAAAGGCATGTTTTTTGTAACATTTAATTGGCCTTTATTATGTTTTGTTTACACAGTCAAAGAAATTACAAAAAATGCACCTTTAGTTTCTCATTTTAGGAGTAACCTCATAGGTTCACCTTTGTACCTTTTCTAACCATAAAGGATATTAGTACCATAATTTTACCACAGTATCATTGTTCTGGGCCCCCAAAAGTTTCATAAGCTTCAGCTATAGCAGAGACTAGTGATGGGACTGGTTCCCACTCAGTCAGTCACGTTCGACGTTACATCGATACTGACGTATCGGCGTCTCGCCTGGGAGCCCAATTATCCTCAAATGGGTATCGCTCATTTCTTCCATCCTTCGACTGAAGTGGGTTCCGGTTGCACGGCTTCGATCAGTAGGACTATCAGAAAATGTTATCTGGTTCACTTCTTATTTAAAGGGAAGAACCCAATGTGTTCAGGTGGAAGGTATTCAGTCAGATCCACTGGAGGTTGTTAAGGGAGTCCCACAGGGATCTGTGCTAGGGCCGCTATTATTCAGCATATAAATTGTCTGGATTTTAATATTGATAATACAAGGTTTCATTTTTATGCAGATGATACTATTATATATTGTTCAGCTTCCTCTAAGCAACAATCTGTGGCTTTTTTACAATCTGATTTATGCTCTGAATCAATCCACAATCTGTGTGTGCCTTTGGTAATGCTAATTTTTTGAGACAGGAATGTTGGGTTTTCATGAGCTGTATGCCAAAATCATCAGTATTAAAACAATAAAAGACCTGAAATATTTCAGTTGGTGTGCAATGAATCTAAAATATATGAAAATTTAATTTTTATCATTACATTATGGAAAATAATGAACTTTATCACAATATGCAAATTTTTTGAGAAGGACCTGTATATTACAAATGCAAAGTATTAGCCTATTTTTGCTGCATCAGTACGTTTTCCCACTCACTGTTGTATTGTAAGATGTATTATGTGTGTTTTATTTAAATCTAATTTCATTCATTAATTTAAATATTTTGTATTTGTTTAAATCAACATTTGTATATCATCATTCATTATTTTAATCAAATTGATTTGAAATAAAAAAATTGATGAATAATAATAATCCTTATTCAGAATCAGAATTTTAAACATATCTCTATTGCTGACCCCTGTAACTGTTACAATTAATATTGTATTATATATTTAATGGACAAAAAAAAATGAAATAAGTGAAAGACGCTGTAGTAACCGCTAAATAAACCCTAGAAGAAGAGGAAGAAAATAAGTCATTGCAGTTCCTCTTCCGGCCTGCAGGGGGCGGCGGTGCGTCACTCACACGAACGAACACTGACTGCAGATGAAATGCATCATGGCGGAGCGACTCTGAAATATAACAAAACTGTGCGGAAAAACATCGGGATTAAACCCCGAAATCCTGCCGATTCATCCCACATCCGCCCGATCTGCGATTATAATCACATACGGACTCGCGGCTCGATAAATCGCGCTTTTTGCGTTTGCCGCTAAAGGTGTTATTGCTTATCGGGAGACGCCGCGATACTTTATGATCACAATATAAGACAAACACGCATATTATTATTATTATTATTATTATTATTATTTAACTTTCGTCTTTATTGCGTTTGCTACGTTTAAATTACGATTCATTCTTTATTAAGCGACAGTGTTCGTCTTCACTTGAGTGCAGACATCAAAACAGCCCTGTAAAATCACAGGTGTGAATGTAAAAGGTTGTTTATTATTTTATTAAACATAAAAACGATGGAGAAAAAGCAGCATAAATCAGACAAACATCATCGCCGACATCTTCATCACCACCACCATCATCATCAGTCCTCCAGCAGCAGCAGCGGGGAGTCCGGCGGCAGCAGCCCGGCCCACGGGGCGCCCAAAGCGGCCAACGCCTTCGCCAACGACGGCAGCTTCATGGAGATGTTCAAGAAGAAGATGGAGGAGGAGGAGAAGAGGAAGAGAGAGACTGAGGAGGAGGAGAAGACGAAGAGTCCTGCTCCGGCAGGGCAAGCGGCTCAGGACAAGAAGCCTTGTAGCGTGAGCAGCATTGTAAGAGAGGCAGTGGAAGCGCTTTACTTTAGCGTAACACACACACACACACACACACACACACACACACATTCACACACTCATACAGCAGTAGATTCTGGCTCTGTTCGGGTCCTGGTCGCTTCCTAAAGCCCGTGTAACGCTCTGAGTCTGTTCCCTTATTAACTCAGGTGGGCAAGCGGAGGGGAGGCGCGCGTTTGGCCCTCAAGACAGGGATGGTGGCCAAGAAACAGAAACTGGACTCCGAGGTGAGAAGAGACTATATATATACTATAAAATCATTGTTTTTTTAGTACAAAACTTTTTCGTTATGAAGCTAGTTTATGAGGTTCATGCAGTATCTATCACAAGGTGCGTGTCATAATTACTAGATTACGACTTTTAAATGGCGTTCTTTGTAGAACTCGTAAATTGCCAATTGTAAACTGGGAATTTGCTGACAACTCCGACTTGTACCACGTGACCGCTGCAGATTGTTGTTGATAGTGTTGCCATAGAACGTCATGTGCTGTCGTCATCTCGTAATTATCACATTGCGTGAACGCAGCAATAACTTCCCCAGCGGTGTCCGAAATCGAAACCTTTCCTACTATATAGTGTGTGTAAAACAGTACGCCGCCAACAGAGTAGTGTGTCTGAATACGGAGTACTCGAAAAGTCCCCGCATGAACGACTACTTCCGGCGAGATTCTGAAGTGTGAAAAGTTTTTCACTGGTTTGCGAAAGTTGTGTATAGAATTTCTTCCACATAAAAAAACTTAATTGCGACATACTAAGTTATAATTGTGAGTAAAAGGTCAAATTTATGACCTTGTGACATTGACATTAAGGGCAAATCCCAAACGGCATTGTTGCTCCTTGAAGAGCCCTTCTGGAAGGGAACGACATTTATTCCAAACGAAAGTGAAGAACTGATCTCTTCACGAAGGGCCCTTTCACAAGGCCGTTAACGAAGGCAACATGCAGTGGTCACTTCAAGGAAGTCATTTTATCATTATGGTCATGTGACCCAGCGAAAACTCGTGATAAAAAAAAAATATATTATACATTTTCTTGACAATAAACCAAGCCAGAATGAGAACATGAAAACATGAATGAAATCAACTCCCCACCTACCAATCCCCCCTCACACCCCCACATCACCCAGTTTAACCCCGTGGTCTCTTTACTCTGGGGTGCATAATGGATAGATAAGTTAACAGCAAAACAGCCACAGGAAAGATAAATCATGAATAAAAAACAAACAAACACACAATAATAAAAAAAAACAAGAGGGATAAAGTGTTAAGGTATTCAATCGGAGTCTTGATCATTGCTTTGCTCATTATACTTGGAGATCTTCTCAGCTGCTTTAGTCCAGATTTGTAATATTTCCAGCATTATAGCGTCCCGAAGTGGAGTCCACCACGTGAATATCTCCAGGGTATGTGGTGGGAGCCAGTGTTGAGCTGTCGGGGTTTTTGCAGACGTTAACACACCTGCAAACTAGTCGCTTTTCGGCGAAATTCGCCGTTTTGAGTAAAAATATGTCATTTATGGGAATCGTGTAGATCCGATGAGTTTTTTTTTTGTGTGGTGGGGGGGTTAAACTTTGGTAAACTTCACAATAATAATTGGGAATGTGCTAATTAGACTGGAGTGAGAGCACAGACGTCTTTCGAGCTGTTGTGATCTTTTTGGCGCTCTGATGATGCAGTCACTCAGATCGCTGTGAATCGATCACCTGTTCCGCTTTACAGCACGACAAAAATCATGAATGAACTCAGGGCTCGACATTAACGCTTGTCCGGGACAAGTGAAAGATAATTTTACTTGCCCGACCGGACAAGTTACTTAATTTTAGTGACAAAAAATAACCAGGGAAGCATCGAAACCCAAGAATGAATGTGATTTTATTACATTCAATGTAAACAGCGATTGATAATGGGTTGTGTATTTTCTAGTAACGTCGCGTTGAGGCTCTTTGTTAGAGATACATTCGTGGAGAAATCAAAACAACTGAGTGAAACAGCACGCAGAAAACTCACAGAAGAGATGTACTGAGGTAAAAATTTAAATAGTTGTGTTATGTTAAACTAAATCATATGTTATAAATAAAACAACTAAGGGAGCTGTTTTGCTGAATATTATTATCACGATTGAAAATGTTACATTGAATTTATAGTTCAATAAACAAGTAGCGTAGTTAATATTTATTATTAAGCTACTTACATTTTAGACACAAGCAATATCAACTGTTTTTGTTCTATTTCAAAGACGAAATTGAAAGCAACAGCGGCGCGGTGTTTTGTTTCTGAATGATTCAGCGTTTTGAACGAATCTTTTGTATGAATGACTCAATGACTCACTAATTAAGACGGTCCCTTGTCGCCACCTATACATGAATGTCAGTCACGTGACCTCTTACGTCATTCGCTCTTTTTCCAGTTGACTGCCGCCATCTTGAGTAACTGACAAGCATTAGCTATCTAGCTTGCTACGATTTAGAGCTGCATATGGATACAGTAAATGGCTACGAAAGACAACATTTCGCACCTAGATTACCAGGAAAAGAAACGCTACTTTCAAAAAATATCATCGTTAGGGTGTGATCCTTACGCGATACCTGATGCGTAGCTACTTCCAGCCTCTGACATTTGACAAGCAGATTTTCTCTCAATTTTCTCTGTTTCTTTCACTTTATACATAACCAACTTTGTTCATGTAAACCTTGTGTGTATTTGACAGTATTAGCGCAATAAGACTAGAAAGATAACTTAGTTCAGTAACCGCTGTTGTGCATGAGCGCTTCGGGTTAGGGCTGGGACGGTTACCGCATTACCACAATACCGCGGTCATGTGACTCCAACCGCGGGTCTGCGCTCATCACCGTCATCACCGCAAAAAAAACAAAAAAACATTTGCCTGCACATGTGTGCATGTTGTGTCTTATGATATGGATTCATTGATTCTAATGACATGGATTATTTATGATAGTGTGTCTTACATGGATTCAAAACCTATCATCAAAAGATGGACCTTTCGCGAGTTGGGGAGCGCAATGTTCCATACATAATGACATTAGGCTACATTCGTATTAGAGATGCGCGGATGGGCTATTATTATTTCATCCGCAACGGAACCGCATCACAAAACTCATCATCCTTCCGCCATCCAGACATCCGCACCAACGTTTTTGATCAATTTTCGTTTTTTGATCAATTTTTTTGATCAGTTTTAAGGTCTATGAGCGACGCGAGGCGCTGCTGCCGCGAGGCTAGAAAGCTCTTGGCTGTTCTAGAAAGGAGACTGCGCATGCAGCAAAGATATTTAAGGGTAAAGTCCCTGCTAGTATAGCCTGTTGGCTCTGTTGTAGAATATCAGCAGTGAAATCCGTCTCCGATCGGCGCACAGGGATAAAAATAAATAAATAAATAGCCTATCAGTAAACCTGACCTTACCTGACTAGGGTACTGTAGCCTAGCCTAAAATTGTATCATTTCGTTTTGAAATTTGTTTAAAAGTTGACATTTTAAGCATTCTATTTATTTCTCATGTCTGTGTGAGGCAAGTATGCCTAGCCTATACGCCGAGTTTCGGTTCATTTATGAGACGAGCTCCAGTTCACGCGCAAGAGATCGCACCGGCGCTTCCACGTCCTCCTGATTATATGTCTGCTATATTTGCTTCTTATTTATTAATTCCAGGCAATTAGTTAATGAAACCGTGATTAAAATTAAGATACAATTTATACAAAACGAAATTTAATTTAAAGAGAGGCTTTCTACAAAACAAAACTTAATAAAGTGGTCAAAATCATGTCTGACCCCATGATCCTATCTTACTCACGCTGTTCACTTTTCATATAATCGACATAGATTAAATAAAAGGGGGGGGGTTAAAGCGGTTTACTGCTATACCGCGGTAATATCTTGCTTTTCAACCGCGGTTAGAAAAAATCCATACCGCCCCAGCCCTACTTCGGGTGTTTGCGCTCAGAAAAGCGCACGTAAGAACCGCGCATCAACACGTGAATGACTTGTTTAACCGGCAAGGCTTTAAAGCACATGCAAATAATTCCGTTAACTTTTGTGAACTGCAGTGTCCCTTCCTCTGCGTTAACATTTGATGTGAATATAGGTCGCGTTGTAGCCTATGCTGAGACGGAGGCGCCAGAAATGCAACTGATATAATATTTACGATACTACAACATTTCTTCAAAAGCAGATCGTGGAGATATTTTAATCGTCCACGATCATAAATCGTGCTATCGCACACCCCTAAGCTAGCGTTAGCTCATGAACACTATATTTACATCCATGGCATGATATGACTGAAGGAATGTGCGCTCCCTTAATAATTCCTAAAAAGCTGACATCAGTTCATCGTGATCTCACACATCTCTGTTATTATCAATGAAGCTGACTGCACAATAAATCTTTCATAATATATACACTTTGTTTGTTATAATTAGAGGATTTGCCAGCATACAGAATTCAGCTCTGAACAAAAAGTACGTTTTGAGCGGTGAGGGAAGTCTATCTTAAATGCTTCTGATTGGCCATTGTGTTCAAGAAATCAACACATATGCCTGTGATTGGCTAAATCGCTCAATGCTGCAGACATGTTATAAAAAGAAACTCTGTAAATCGTTTCTATTTTGTAATGTACAAAAATGTATTAATTTTTTATGTTTTATTCATAGATATTTCTAGTTTAAAACACATAAAAACCCGCGAATCGTTTTATTCTCCGCAACCCGCACACACAGAGTGAGTGCATTACCGCTCGCGCTCGGCCATCAAATCTAGTCGCGCGACACACTCTTTTGCATTGGGAGTGCACGTCTCTAGATCAAGGGCCCGGCCCGAGGATAGTGACGGGAAATATCGGCCCGGCCCGAGGCTCGGGTCAAGTTCGGGCTCGGGCAGAGAATCTAAGCTCTGGTTCCTTTGCGACTGACGAATCGATCTTGCCGAAGCAGGTACTCAAGATGGCGGAAGACAAGTTTTAGAAGTGAGTGACGTCAGTGAGGAGACGTTGGTGACATCATCTGATATTCATGTATTGGCGGTTTCGTTTCATGTTCAAGTATTGCATTTTTTTTATTTGTATGTTCAAACATTTATTTAAAACATCAATCTAATAACATTATTTATTGCAGTTGTAATTTTGCAGTGCGAATTATTTAATTTGATGGGTAACAAAATTACCCAAATTACCCCCCTCCTCCCCGATATGTCACCTTTTTCGGCACTGTTGAGTTTGCAGGTATGCATGCGTTAAACCGGCCAGCCAGACAATATTTTGCAGTTTAGAGAAATCGATCATCATTCAGTAATAATACAGAGGGGATCACCGGGATCCAGGGTTTCCATTAAAAAGCATTAAAAGTCATTAAATGGAAATTAAGGCCTTAAATGGCATTACATTTTAATCCTACAGGCATTAAAAATGTAGATATAGTTTTGAAGAAAATTTTATACTATCAATTTATTTGAATATAGCCGATTTGGTGATTGCTCCCGGCCGGAGCAAAACTGCCACACCCCTCTGTGGGGGAACCGCCCCACCCGATACTGACGCCTGGGTGACCGGCGGAGTAGACAGAAATATTTCAGAAATAACTCTGCCGGGATCCCGTCTACGCCTGACACCTTGTAACGCCCCTCCACAGTAACTGGCTGTCCTAAAGATCCAGCTTCCTCATGACTGAGCCGAGGTAGAGCAAGAGACCGCACCAAAGCAGGACAACTTGGACTTGTGGGATTAAGTTCGGACGTATAGAGTTTAGAATAGAAATAAGAAAATGAGTTCATTTCTTTGCTATTCCTAATCAGTCCTTTAGAAAGGGGGCTTTCGCCTTTGCTTCAATCTTAAGGCTAAAAGTTTGCTAGGTCTGGCGCCACTGAAGTAATAGGACTGTCTGCTTCTGTCAATCACACATTCAGCTGTAAGGGTCGGAAGCGTCTTAAAGGGTGAATGAGAGAATGAAGATTTTAATGACAATTCATCGTTTTGGTCATTTGTCATAATTTAGACTGTCATCGATAGACTTGATTTTTTTTAAAATCATAATTTAGACTTTTTTGTCATAATTTTGGACATGTCATTTAGCTGTCATAATTTTAACCGTCATAATTTAAAAATTTTCTCATAATTTTTATTGTCATAATTTTGACTTTATATCATAATGTTCGACTTTTTAGTTATAATTTAGCCTCATAATTTTGACTTTTCGTCTTCATTTAGCCTGTCATAATTTAATTATCATAATTGACTTTTTATGTCATAATTTGGACTTTTTGTTATAATTTTGACTTTGTCGTACTTTTGACTTTTTTGTCATAATTTTTTACTTTTTGTTATAATTTAGACTCATTATCTTAGAATTAATGTTGTAATTTTGACTCAACATTTTGACTTTTTGTCTTCATTTAGCCTGTCATAATTTAACTATCAGAATTAACTTTTTATGTCATAATTTTACTGTCATAATTTTTACTTTCTGTCTTAATTTTGAATTTTTATGATAATTTTTTTTGTCATAATTTTAATATCATAATTTTGACTTTTTGTCATAATTTTACTGTCATAATTTTGACTTTTTTTTGTCATTTTGGACTTTTTGTTATAATTTAGACTGATTATTTAGACTTAATGTTGTAATTTTGACTCAACATTTTGACTTTGTCATAATTTGACTTGGTCATAATTTTTACTATCATAAATGACTTTTTGTCATAATTTTGACTTGGTCATAATTTTAACTTTCATTGACTTTATCATAATTAAAATTTTTTTTGTCAATTTTGACTAAAACGTTTTACTTTTTGTCATTTTAATTTGTAATTTTAACGTCATAATTTGGACTCGATTAACCCTAAAACCTTTTTATGTAAATGTAGACTGTCAATTTTTATTTGAGTCTAAATAATGACGTCAAAATTATGACAGTCAATTATGACAAAGTAAAAATTATGTAAATGTAGACTGTCAAAATGACAAAAAAGTAAAAATGATGAGTCTAAATTGACACATCAAAGTTATGACACTCAATTTTGACTATGTAGACTGACATTATTTCTTTTTTTAAATGTCATACTTTTTCTGTCATAATTTGGAGTTTTTATGTCATAATTTAGATAATTTAATTTACACTTTTTTACACCAAAATTTTGGCTTTTAATGTGTCATAATGTAGACTCAGTTTTGACTGTCAATTTTGACTTAGTATGTCATAATTTAGTTTTTTAATGTCATAATTAGATTTTTTTTGTGATATTGACTTTTTATATCATAATTATGACGTTAATGTCAATTTAGACTAATTATTCAGTTTTTATGTCATAATTTTGATTTAGTACGTTATAATTTTGACTCTTCATCTCGACAATTCATGCGGTAATGTTAGCTTTTTAATGTTATAATTTAGACTTTTCTGTAATAATTTTCGCTTTTTTCTCATAATTTTCATCTCATATACCTGGTATGCATGCATTGAAATATCACTTTTCTCTCATGTATCACTTTATCAGTTTGTTGATTTATTTGATTGAAATGTTTGTAAAGCATATGATTTCATTCCTACATGTTTGTCTAGCAACAGTCGTGTCAATAACAATAGTTTTTAAACCGTAATTTTCCACTTTCTCTCTCTGTGTCTGCGTTCCCTGTACAACGACGTAACTATCATACCGCAAATGTGTCGTTCAACCACGCTGGTTATTGATTTACTAACTTCTTTTAATGAATCCGTTTGTATGGAAGCTTGTTTCCGCCACTGAATAAAAAAAATTAAAAATTACTGCGACTTTTTATCTCATAATTGCGAGATATAAAGTCGTAATTGCGAGGAAAAAAAGACCGAATTGAGACTTTTTATCTCGCAATTCTGACTTTATATCACATAGTTGCGAGTTTATATCTCGAGATTCTGACATCTTTTATTCTTTTTTCAGAACAGTGAGATATAAACTCGCAATTGTGATTCATCAGACCAATTCTAAGGGAAAAACAAGACTAACTTTTTTCCCCTCAGAATAGTTTATAGCAATCAATTCTGACTTTATATCTCACAATTGCGACTTTGTCACGCAATTCTGACTTTATAACCTGCAATTGCGACTTTATATCAATCAATTCTGACTTTATATCTCGCAACTGTGAGAAATAAGGTCAGAATTGCGAGATAAAAAGTCGCAGTTACCTTTTTTATTTGTCATTCTGTGGCGGAAACAAGCTTCCATACTTTGAGGAAATAATGCTAGATTTATGTGCTATAAATTGCGGACATGGCATCTGAGGACTAAATATCATTTTTCTTTCCATACCCAAACGTTTAAGTGGTAGTGTATGAATGGTGTGTGTGTAGTAGTTTTCGTGTGTGTGTAGTAGTTTTCATGTGTTCGCTGATCTGTGTGTGTGTGTGTGTGTGTGTTTAATGCAGGCGGAGACTGGGAAAGGAGACGCCTGGACTAAATACATGGCAGAAGTGAAAAAGTATAAAGCGCATCAGTGTGGAGACGATGATAAGACCAGACCGCTGGTCAAATAGACTGAAGCTCATCCTGTGGGCCGCACTGCCACATCATCATCCTCACACACACACACACACACACACACACGCCCTTTTCCTTCAACTCTTTGTTTCCAGATTGCGTTTTACCTTGTGCGCTGCCGTATTTGACCGTCTGTTGGATTCTGATTATTTTTATGATGTAACTTGCAGTGTATTCTTCAGTCCATGGCATTAGAAAAGCTCTCGCTCACCTTGTTGATATTTTGTACTCCACATGTTTGGTACTTTAATGTCAATTGATGAAGATTGATGATGAAATTAAAGTCAAAGTACCGCAGAATCGCCCGTCTTCTGGCTCTGTGTGATGTAACAAACACCCCATCTCATTGTTAATGCATTTTACACACTTTACCACAGCTAGGATACCATGCTTTGTCTTTAGCAAAAGTAATTACAAATGATTCTGGAATTAATCTCCACCTTTGTATGACGTTTGCTTCTTTTTCTGTTGCTAATTGGCCAGAATTGAACAGTTTTCTATGTTTTGGATGACATTAGTTGCCATGTGTAATATAAACAGCATCGTCAAAAAGTGCTTATTTTTCTTCAAGCAATTTCTGCATCAGAAAATCTAGATTTAAATAAAGGTAAAATGGTCATAGTAAAACTTGTATTAGTTCAAATGACCACTAATTATAATTTATATAATGCTTTCTGAATTCACAATGGGATGCATAAAAAAGGCTAGAAAAAGAGTCTGACAGTAACAGTGAGATTGTATGATCGCTTGCCTTTCATTTAAAACACTAAATAACCTAGAATTAATCATTTTAAGGGATTACAAATTATGGATGTGACATTTGCAGTTCAAGTTTGCAAATTAAAGAACTCATTTCTATATATCCCTCTTGATAATGCAATACAAAGTAGGTTCAACAAAGAGTTTAAGTATAAAACAACACAGTTCAAAAGTGCTCTGAAGTTACATTTCAGACCAAAATCATTTGCAAAGTGCACTTAAAACATGCACATTTTTTAATGCACAAGTTTTAAGGATAGTTTGGATTTAAACATGGTAAAACCAATCAATTCAGCCGATAATAAACATGTTTCAGATATATCAGACACACACAGTTTTTACTAAGGCTTCTGCATTTTTATTTCGCACGTGTCCTGAAACGCAAGTAAACAAATCCTGAAAGTTCAAGTATATTACAATCGCCCGCCTCCGTCATTTGGTTTTCAGTTTGTTTTGACTTTAAAGGGGCGTTTCGTTCGTGAACAGCACCAGAGACGCAGACCTACACGAGAGAGGGAGGAACACATTCACTCGCTCATGAATATTCAAACACTCGACACGTTAAAAAACTGCCCGCTAATGTACATACATGCAAACACACACACACACACACACACACGCGCGTTTCCCTCCCCGTCCACAGTGATTAGGTCTGTCTGTGTAAACATTGATACATATGTACAACTGACGCATCATTATTCAAACTAATTCATTATTCATGATATTCAAATGCATATAAAAAACAGTTCCGTCTCATTGGACAGCCAGCAGATCATGCATAAAAGTGGGCGGAGTCAGTCAGCACTGGATCAGCCAGCGGTCGGGAGCTCTGTGATGTCATAAGGACTTCCTCTGCAAGTCTCCGCCCTGCGTTTGATTGACATCTGCACAGACAGAGAGAGGGGTCAGTGAACCGAACACGGGCGGCGTGTCCCGACAGAAGATGATG
Source organism: Tiaroga cobitis (assembly GCA_030578255.1). NCBI lineage: Eukaryota > Metazoa > Chordata > Actinopteri > Cypriniformes > Leuciscidae > Tiaroga > Tiaroga cobitis. The sequence goes on from CM060593.1 coordinate 46,943,545, forward strand.
AAGAAAGCGGCTAACAGAAGACGCCAGCGGGAGGCGTCGCCAGCGTTTACCTGAGAAAGCCAGCTGCAAGTGTGGCGGCAGAGCAGCCTGAGCCCCTGACATGAGACCCTTTAACACATCTGAGGAGAGACGGGACACACACACACCGACACGCATGAGACGGGATGGACAGAGAGACGAAACCAATGGAGGAAATCAGATTCATGAGGACGAAGAGCAGAAGATGAGCCACAAAAACACCAGCAGCAACAGAAACTACTGAACACACACGACTGCAGTGCTTACATTAGCTAAACACTCATTCATTATGGATGTTTTCCCAACAAACACTGAAGTCTGTGTAATATCTGCTTCACATAGTGCGCAAAATGATTAAGGTTACACTGTAATGTGGTTTAAATGTGTTGAACATTCCAAAAGAACAAATCTGAGGTATTTGGAATGTAATGTGATTCAAATGTTTTCAACATTCCAAAAGAACACAATGGACATATTTGAAAGTTTAATGTGGTTTAAATGTCTTTAAAGTACCTCAGATTTGTTCTCATAGAATGTTACAGACATTTAAACCACATTCAACTGTCAAATATGTCAATTGTGGAATGTTTTGGAACTTTTGGAATGTTCAACACATTTAAACCACAGTGACAGTGACTTGCTATTAGAAGCAGTTTTGAAAAACATTGGAATACTGAATAACTGTATAATGTAAGTCAATGAGATTTTCCCCCCATAAAAAAAATAGCTTTGTACTACTTAAATGTCAAGTTTGTTCAGTGTTGGGACTAGTTGATTTTCATGATTATTACAGATTTGATCAATTAATTATTGCAGCTATCACACACAAATACACATATATATGGTGTCCAGTAGAAAACCTAACAAATTCTGGCGATCTGACAGTATTTGAACTGCAGCAGTGTATATTAGATGAGACTGAAGGGCCAAGCTGAAGATTTGATTTTATTCTCTTACATCTAGTGATTAATAACTGGGTCTATACTGGGTTAAATCCAGATACTGGCATTGGTAAATAACTGTGTCTGCTTGACGGATAAATAAAAAACATGTTTATTCTACTTGAATCACTACTGGAATATTTATCACTGTCAGAATATTCCGGATACACGCTCACTTTAAATGATTTATATTTTAATTTATTTTTCAATATTTATCGTAATATTATTTATAAATGCATTTTATGTGTTTATTATTTAACACCATATCAGCAGCAAAGACTATTTTAATGGCAAACTAGTTGTAACAAAAAAAAAAAAACATCTTATACACTTTAACAACATTTTCTTACAACACATACAGTAAAAATATAGCAATTGCAAGAGCTTTTTCAGTTCAATATATTTAATAGAAAATCTAGCATAAAAAGCCCAATAATTAAAATAAATAAATAAACACGCAATTTTTCACCTTTCAAATTAAAAGTCCAATAATTAAAATAAATAAACAATTCTTCACCTTTCAATTTTTTTTTAATATATATATATATATATATATATATATATATATATATATATATATATATATATATATGGTTATAATCAGTAATAAATGCTCATCATGCAAGTGTGTATCAGAAACATTAGAGCAGTAATAAACATGCTATAAGCAATTTAAAAAAAGAAAACGGCGTCAATTCTGTGAGATCTAACGATGTAAAATTCACCTCACTAAGAATTTTTAAATGACAATAATAATATTACAGTATTAAATATATTTACGTGTGAAGAGCGACTCACTCTGGGGAAGGCTGAACCCTGAGCTGCTGGGATTGGTCGAGACGCCGGAGGTCGCCGTGGAAACCACAGATGAAGGAAGATTCAGCAGGTTTGGAAACTGGAACGGGAGAGAGACAGGAACCAGTCCTCCCAACATCCCGAAACCCAGAGGCAGAGACGGGCCGGCCGAACTGAGCAGAGCGCTGGCGGCGGACGACACCTGCACACAGGGGAAACATCATTGATCTTCATCAGGCCTCTCACTGTGATAAAGCAGCGCATCCCGAGGAGTCCCACTTTCTGCTCGAATGTGCAAAACTATCAAGAAACTATTGCACTGATTGAAATGCCAGAACTTCTGGAATTTGTCAGCAAGCGGAGCGAAAAAAAAGTGATAAAAACACTAGAAAAGCAAAATCGCAAAGATGCCTAAAATACATAAACAAATAAATGATTATTTATAAGTATAATGAATAAATAAATAAAACAATCAAACAAATAAATGATTATTTATAACTATAATAAATAAATAAATAAAACAATAAAAAAATAACAATTAAATTAAATTTTTTTTAAAAATAATTTATATATATATATATATATATATATATATATATATATATATATATATATATATATATATATATATATATATATATATATAATATATATATACATACATAATACATCTTTTTGTGTAATTAATAAAAAACAAAATTAAATTATTCATTCTAAATCAGATGCTAGTTATTTTTTTCTAAGTAAAATTACCATCATGCTATTGAAAAAAAAAAACATGCCTTGAGTTTGAAAGTAGCAAGTAAAAAAATATTTGTAATGTTTAATTTATTAAATAAAAAAATAATAATGAATCAATACATTAACATTTAATGAAAAAGTAAAATTATGACGGAGAGACCTGTGTGAGCTGAGTCGCTGCGGCCGTAGACACCGATGTGATTGTCTTCACCCCCTGATTAGCTCCGCCCACTTGTCTGTGCCGCTGGCTGTGATTGGCCGTGCCTGCCACGGGCGAGGCGCTGGTCACCGGCTGCTTAGCAACAGCTGCGGTTGTCGTGGCGAGGCTGGAGATGTTGTTGCCCTGAGAGGAATTCTTCTGCCCCATGGGGGAGCTGTAACCGCCGGCGATGAACCCCGTGTGGAAGCCCTGGTTCTTAGAGGCGTGCTGGTGCATGCTGGGTAACGTGGGCGGCCTGGAGACGGGCGGGCCGGTGGGAGTGAGCTTGATGATGTTTGAGCTGGGGTTGTGTGGCGATTTGGTGAGTGTGGCCTGCATGGGCGTTATGAAGCCCGGTTTGGGCGACTCGTGGGGCGCAAGTTTTTTAGCTTGCGGCGCCACGGTCACGTGGAAAGGCTGAACGGTTTTAACATTTATGAGCGACGGCGAGGACGTGGTGAGAAGTGCGCGCGAATGCGGCGATGAGCTGTTATTGCTTGTTTTGATGATACCCGTTGACATGGCGACCACTGATTTTGCCGGAATCTTTTGAGGAGCGTGAAGAGGCGATGATGTGGGAGGTGGGCGGGGCTTCGGCTGGGACACGCCCAGTTTCGTGGGCGGAGTCACTGTCGGTCGCTGAGCGGGAATAACTGAAGGCCTCTGAACCTGGGATAAAACACTCACTCCTTTAACGACCGGAGACGCAGACGAGGAGGAGAGGATGCTGGGAGAGTGAGGCGGGAGGGTGTTGGCGCTCTTCTTGGCCAGGTGTGACGACGGCGTGTGCAGCGACTGGGCCGGTTTGGGAGGGTCGGTGGACGGCGGGCTGTCGGACTGGACCAGGCCTTTAGCGGCGCTGCTGAGCATGGCTAGAGCATGAGAGATGGAGTCCAGCGACGGGGCCGTCAGGTCCTCGTCCAGAGAGTCCGACAGGCAGATGGGCTCCGGCGGGGACGGCCCGCGCGGGACGGCGGGGGGAGGGGGGGCGGGGTCCACGGAGAGGGCCGGCCGCTGGAGAACACCACTCTCCTGAGGCTTGGGTTTGGCTTTGGGGGTCGGTAACATCCGCTTCTTCACTCTGAAACACAAAAACAAATCAATGCAGTTTCAGACACTCACACATTGATGACAAATACAAAGTTAAAAAAATGCATTAATTATCAAAGAACACATGAATTTTGAACAACACCCTTTCTTGTCTTAGGACAAGTTTGATGAACTTTTTGAATCACTTCAAATGTTGACTTTAATTTTTTAATTAAATAATATATTTTCAATATTTTTAAGTTTAATTAAAATTTAAAATATTTGTAATGCTTAAATGCAATAATTACAATCATTTAAAGTTGAATTAAAATACAAAATTAGCTGTTTTAATTTGATGTTTTAAACTCCTGGAACGTTTTTAGTCCAAGGATCCAGTACGCTAATTTTAAATATGTTTATGTTTAATTAAAAAAATTAAATAAAATTAAAACAATAAATTATTTTAATGTTTAAATGTAAATGAAATAATTTAATGTTTAATTAAAATAATACATTAGCTGCATTTTTTATGTTTAATGAAAACTATTTAAAAATATTTTTTTAAAGTTGGATCCAAAGTTTAATTTAAATTTAATAAAAAAAAAAAAAACTTGTCAGTGACGGCAGTGAATTGTTATATTTTAAGCATGTTATCCATTTTATTACTGAGAATTATTATTTTTCTAAGTAAAATTACCATCATGTTAAATGCTAATGAAAAAAAACACACAAAAAAAACAGTTTATTATTGACACTATAGCCCAGGGGTTTTCAAAGTGTGGGAAAACGCCGCCGTTGTTTCCGCTCCTGTTTTCGATAAGATCATTTTAAACTCCTGGAAAGTTTTCAGTCCAAGGATCCAGTGAGCGAATGCAGTCGAGCAGTCGTAACGCAGAGAAAGCACGGCAGATATCATCACGGACGGCAGAGAGAACTGTGTCGGCTTCAAAGCACGATCTCTCTGCCATTCTGTGATTGTTTCGGAGCGACATGAGCCGTTTCTCTGTGGGAAACACAGACTGAGTGACCGGTGGCTCAAAACACCCAACCGCTGCATGAGCATAATGACACACACACACACACACACACACACACACACTACAGCTCTCAAAAAGACGAGTACAGTGCCAAACAGGAGTCGAGCATTAGGCACGATAGACGAGAGTGTTATCGTTGGTGATAGTTGTTCACACTATGGCCCTTAGTTTAACACTGAAGATTAGTTTTACTCATTGTGCATCATGACAATTTAACAGTATTGTTCTTTGCAATTACTAAAATATGAATATATAATGTAATATGAATTAATGATTATGTGGTGAGCTGTCATTTTCCCTCATTTTATTATTAAATTATATTTTTTCAACCCTAACCACGGGTAACCGTTTCAACTTCCTAAAATGAACTAATGAATCGCTTACAATAGATCTGTGAATGTGCACTAATACGAAGATTTCAATTAATCTAGATCCAGCTGTTAGTAAACGTTTAAAAATAACCAGATGCCTTAGAGAACGGCATTTAAAGACATAAACGTTATATTAACACTCCAATTAATACTTTAAAAAAGTACATGACATTCAAATTGAGCACATAATACATGTTTTTGGTCTCAATCTGGTTCATTGATTGTATTTTATTCCCCCAAAAATGACTAAATATCAGCCCTAAATTGTGTCCCAGTCATAAAGTGTCAGATTAGGAAAGCAAATTAAGTTGTGAATGACACAATTGTTTACAGTGGCTCCATGTTGCGAATGAAAATCCTGAGGAATAAATCTAGATTCAGCATCTAGTTAGCGTTTAAAAATAAACCAGAGTGGAGAAACTCACGTGTTTCCAGTGAGATGATTGTGAGCTATTCGGCTCTCTTTAAACAACATCCTGAGAAGCAGAGAGAAAGAGATACATCAGTCAGGATGTTTAGTGAATCAACATTATGCACCAGGCAGCAGAGGTGCGGGACCTGGTGCTGTGAGGCCGAAACCCACCTGGCCTGCATCCATCCTTTGGGCCAGAGCGGTTTGACCTCCGTCTCCATGAAGACCTTCAGGTAATCCTCAGGCGAGAGTGAGCTCTGAGCCTCCAGCACGTAGCAGCCCAGCTTAACCCGCACCAGATTACACAGCAGAGTCCTGCGCACACACACACACACACACAGATATCAAGCTTCCACTGCAGGTCTGGCTCTTGACGATCGCGTTAGTGATCATCTATGACTTTCACCTGAGTTTATCGTCCCATACGAATTTCTTCCTGGGTCCCATCACTCTTCGCCCTGGCTTCTCATCGTCTTCCTCCTCTGAGCCGTTTCTGTCGCCGTCTTCGGTCTGCTGCCTGCACACACACACACACACCAGTAAACACACAGAAGTCTCTTCGTTTATTAGGATCCTATAAAAACCGTTTTCATTTCTCCCCAAATTCAACTATTTTCAACGTTTTTATGGATTCCGTTTTTTTTTCTATTGATTTTTTTTTTTTTTACAATTTAACAACACTTCATTAAAAGTTTAACAAAAATGACATGTTTAGGGCCGTATGAAACAATTTATGTTTCTTTTCTCAAATTCTGTTTTATATTTACCAAATTCGGTGTTTTCTGTTTTAAGTTTTCTGGATTACATTTTAATGGCTTTAATTACATTTTAATAATCAAAAAGCATGTCTAATTAATTGAATTTGTAAAAACAACAATTTATAAAATTTTGTATAAAAAAAAAAAAAAAGAGAGATGAAACTGGGGCGTCAATACGCTGATTCCTCGCAGCCGTTATTTTGAAATCGAAAGCGAGGCTCCGGTGGGAATGAGTTATTCTAAAAATGTACATACATTTCTTTCATATATATATAAAATTCAGAAAGTAAAAAAAGAAGCAGGAACGAACTATAGACATATCCTATATTGGATATTAACATCCAATAGTGTGAATCGCGGCAGCAGCTTCAGGCTGGTAGTCCAAGGCATTGTTGTCTATCTGTACTTCCGGGGTTCTTCCCACCGGAGCCTCGGTTTCGATTTCAAAATGGCGGCTGCGTGAAATCAGCGTATTGAGTCAAACTTACAATCGTGCACCGAAGACTAACAGATAGGGCTGTCACTTTTGTGAAAAAATCCTGTTCGATTTTTGAGACATAAGTGTTCATTGAATCGATTTTCCATGTCTAAAGACGTTTCCATTTTCAACAGCAAATATAGGCAAATCCACGGACACCTAACAGGCATCAGGACGAACGTAAAGAGGGCGCTTGAGACGCGCACAAGTCAGCAATATTTCTGATGATTTATTGGCGTGAAGTTTCGTGCTCAATGACAAACAGGAGCGCAACATTCAGGGATTGAGATTAACTCCCTCCAACTCGCCAAATGCGAGTAAAAATGAACTTTGGCGAGAAACGCTGTCAAATCATGAGCCAATCTGGCGTGTTTCTATGTTTACTCACTTTCTTTGCTGTGGAAGTTCGTGTTAGACAAATCTGCACAGATTTAGCTAAAATACGCTACTAGTGAGACCTCATGATATATCAAATACAGCATATCGCACAGAATCTGCGCATTTCTGGCGTACTTGAACACACACGTCACTACGCAACAAATAACGGCGCGCTTGTTCACTTGCATTGAAGTAATAGCGAATATTAAAAAGCATTTGGTTAACAGAAAAGACATTGTTATTTTCCAGCATCCTACATGTTCTGTGTCCTGTATTGATCTGTCCACCTAAAACACATTTTTGGTAAAAAAAAAAAAAAAAAGGCCGTTAAAATCGATTCCCTATTTTCGTTTTCGATACTTGTGTTGGTTGGTCCGATCGATTGTGCAATCGATTTTCGAACGTGAAGTGACAGCCCTACTAACAGACAAGGTCTTGAATTTTGCACACCCCAGAACACTTGGAATATACGACACACAAGACATACGTGTCACATGGGATCATTCTGTGATACTTGTGTCTTTTTTTTTTTTAATAACTTGATGCTTGTTGCTATTCGCTGCCATTATATTGACGAGAGAGAGTGGGAAATGTTATTAAAATTTCTCCTTTTGTGGTCCATAAAAGAAAGAAGAGCATTCGGCTTTAGAACAACACGGTTGCATAAACTGCTTAGACTAATCTTAAAAGTTAGTCATCACAATTTTTTCTTTTAAACTGTTCATAACTGTTTTAAGTCAGTTACATATAAACATAGTTTGGTCTAATTTGATACTAAAAAGTAAGACTGGTCGCCCATTGACTAACCGTTAGTTAAAGGGATAGTTTACCCAAAAAAAATAAAAAATAAAAAAATGTGCCCATGGTTTACTCATCCTGAAGCCATCCTACGCACAACGTAATGACAAACGAGGTTGCCCAGTCCTGTTTGTTTGAACCGCGAGAGGCGTCAACTGCGTCATTACGTTGTGCGTCAAGATCAAGTGTTAATCGATGTGTACGGCCGTCTGCCGGAAGTTATTTTAGTTGATAAAGTTTTAAATGTTGATATTTTTCTCACACGAACGCATCGCTTCACTTCAGAAGGCCTTTACTAACCCGCCAGAGCCGTGTCGAGGACTTTTATCATGGGTGGATGCACTTTAATCATGAATAGATAGGCTTTGATGGACTTCCAAGGACATACACCCATTCACTGCCATTATAAAGCTGGGAAGAGCCAGGACATTTTTTAATATAACTCTGATTGTGTTCGTCTAAAAGAAGAAAGTCATAGACACCTAGGATGGCTTCAGGGTGAGTTAATAATGGGCTAATTAAAATTTTTGGGTGAACTGTCCCTTTAACACAATAGTGAACATTTGAAGTGGATCAAAACCTTTAATCAGTTATACATGAATTTTGAACAATACCCGTCAACTTTGATGAACTTTTTTGATCCACTTCAAATGTTGTCTGCTGTATATATCTATCTTTTTTAACCCTTCCTCGGTAGCACTCCAGTTTCTTACTTGACAGCTCTGGCCATGCAGTCCATGTTGTATCGAGCGATCTGCTCCGGCATGACGCTGCACACGGCCAGCTTGAGGTTGAGCAGCGGCGTCCGCAGCCGGTCGTCCTGGATGTTCAGACTCAGCTTCTTCAGCCGCTTCAGCAGAGCCTCTTTATTACACGGCACGAACGCCTCCAGATGAGTGTAGACGGCGGCGCGCACAGACGCAGACTGTTCCTGCACCTGCAGCTCGATACTGCACACACACACACAGAGAGAGAGAGAGAGTGAGATGATCGAACCAACCAGAAGCGCTGGGAATGAAAACAACAGTCAAATGAACTCACTCCAGCAGGATGTTGTTCATGTCCAGCGTGAAAAACTTCTTCCTGCCCTCCATATCAAACTGACGAGACGCCTTTGAGGAAATCAAGCAGTTAACAACAGCTCAAATGTAATGGCTATCTTCATAGCGACAAATACTTTAAAAAAGTAGCAAATTATGAAAGGAAAAACAAAAGAAAATTGACATTTCATCTTAAAGCTGCAGCTCATAAATCACTTTCACAATCCAATCATCTGTAAAGTCAACACGAAAGTAAAATTGAGGCTGTTTACTTTAAAACACGTTTCTGGTCTTGATGCGTTTTTTAATTATGTGTTATTAGCAAAAACGTATAAAACATCGCCATCCCATCAAATCCTTACCGATTACATCAAGTCCAGTCCTACATTTTCCAGTTGAATATTCTGCTTGTCTTGGAAATGCATCACATTATGAAAGTAAAATAATTGCGAATGTCATACCATGTTTACTTTAAAAGATTGAAGACGCGTCCCATAATAGACATCAGAACAAAACCACATCTTCTGATGTACTGACACTATTATACCCTGTTTTCCACAGATCTCCATCTTTCTAACCTTCCGCTCTTCCTGTTCTCCCTGTACTCTGGCTATTTCCTCTCTATCATGTTGATCTTCTCTTCCTCCTACACCTCTCTCTACCTCGTCTCCTTCACTCTCTCTCTTTCCACTGGAATATGCCTGGAAAGAAAAGATGGCAGGCACACACACATAAATCACAATTTCACATAAACACCCACCCACAATCACACACACAAATCACAATCACACACAAACCCACCAGCACACACACAAACAAACCCCAAACAAACACACACCCAAACAAACACACACCCAAACAAACAAACACCCAAACAAACACACACCCAAACAAACACCCAAACAAACACACACCCAAACAAACACCCAAACAACCAAACAAACACCCAAACAAACACACACCCAAACAAACACACACCCAAACAAACACACACCCAAACAAACAAACACCCAAACAAACACACACCCAAACAAACACCCAAACAAACACACACCCAAACAAACACCCAAACAACCAAACAAACACACACCCAAACAAACACCCAAACACCCAAACAAACACCCAAACAACCAAACAAACACCCAAACAAACAAACACCCAAACAAACACACACCCAAACAAACAAACACCCAAACAAACACACACCCAAACAAACACCCAAACAAACACACACCCAAACAAACACCCACACAACCAAACAAACACACACCCAAACAAACACCCAAACAACCAAACAAACACCCAAACAAACACACACCCAAACAAACACCCAAACAACCAAACAAACACCCAAACAAACACCCAAACAAACACCCAAACAAACACCCAAACAAACAAACACCCAAACAAACATACACCCAAACAAACACCCAAATAACCAAACACACAACCAACCAAACACACACCCAAACAAACACACACCCAAACAAACACACACGCCCACAAAAACACACAAACACCCACCCACAATCACACACACACACACCCAAACAAACAAACAAACACACACACCCAAACAAACAAACAAACACACACACACACACACTTTTCAAACTGCATCTCAAGAGCCGCTTCGTTGCGCTCCTGTTTCTCATGAGGATCATGAATGAGTGTTTATGCAACTAAACGCAGCGACTGAGATGTGCAAGTACAGGTCAGCACTCACCGCCCGCAGGTCCTCTATGCGCTTGATAAGCGGAGCAGGGAGGCTGCTGGGAAGCGGCGGCGGCGGCACCAGCCCCGTCTTCTGCACCCGACCCGCGACTCCGGGCTTCTGGGAGCCGTTCTCGCTCTGCCCGGGACTCGCCGGCTGAGGAGAGTCCAGCAGCCCGAAGTCCAGGTCGCCCATCAGCTCCTGCAACATGTCGTTCTCCGTGGCTCCGCCCAGCAGCGACATCATCGCCGGGTCAGAGGTCAGGTCGGCCATGGAGAGGTCGTTGCTGGGGGCGACGGCGGCAGCGTTGGGCTGCGCGCGGACGAGCTTGACGAGCGACGCCGGGTGCTTCTTGCGGATCTCCTCTTTCTCGCGGCTGAAGCGACGGATCATGGCCGCCAGAGACAGAGAGTCCTTCATCAGCTTCTTCCTCTTCTTCTTCTCCGGACGGTTCAGAGCCGACACGCTGTCAGAAAGAGAGGAAAAAAACTGGTGGTGTTCACAATTTTACTGGATTTTTCATCAAATAAATGCAGCTTTGGTGTGCAGAAGAGACTTATTTCACAAACAGTAAAAAAAATCTCACCAACCCCAATGTTTTGAGTGTATATGTGCGTTCCATACAGGTTTGGAACGACAATTGTTTACATTTCTACCATGTTCACAAACAAGTCAATGTATCATTCTAACAAATACAGGCTTACGACATATTAACTACATATTTCTTTGACAGTATTTGAGTTTGTTCATGAATGTTTAAAGACCCAAAACTATCCCATCAGCAAAAATTAAAATTTGGAAAACAAATGAAAACACAAAAGGGCTGTTCACACCGAAGGTTTTTTTATTTCAGGGCTCTAGAGTGCGCACATGCGACCAAAATTTGTAAGGGTGCGACGACAATTTTTCCTAGGTCGCACCAGTGCACCTAACGTTCTCGCATGATCGCATCCGCTGCCTCTCCACAAACGAGTCTTTTGTTCTCCTTGCACGCATGGTTGGATCATATCGTGGTCTAAACCAATCAGAGATAGAGATTGGGCGGGTCTTTGCCTCTGATTGGCTGTGTTTCAGATATTCCTGTAGGACTAAAATGCTTCGGGCTGTGTGATTGAAATAAATTGCGACGTGAGCACCAGAGAAACAGTTACGGCAATCAGCAGCATCAGCTAAATAAACGCAAGAAAACAGACGACGAAGAAACTTTAAAAAATGTAGGCTACTTGAACTATGGCTAGGTAAAAAATATTGATTTCTCGATTTTAATCGATTCTCATTTAACCGTTGGGCTATGCTGTTTTCAGTTGATGAATGAATGGAACACTGTAGCGAGCATCCCATCCAATAAATCGCAATAATCTTTGTGCTTTGTTACTATTGATATGAAAAAAAAGTCTCAGATTTCAAATTAGGTGCATTTTCTTACGAAATTCAAAAACATAAATGGTGTTTTGGTGCTGTGGCGTGAGATCGCTCTGGCTCAGCTCAAGAGAAGCAGCAGCGCGGAGCGCACATGATCTTCTCTTCCGCCTTAATAATACCATTACAGCGCGAAATAAACATGAACGAGCATCTGAAAGTGTGTTAAAAGATAGAGTACAACTTATCGAAATCCGTATCTTTCACATGGAATCGCTCAATCAGTGTTTCAACCGCGGAAAGACGTCAGTAATACGCTTGTAAACAATGTAATGTGACGTCACATTTACCTCAGAAAAAACATATCCAGTGCCCATAAACTCGTTAGCTAGCTAGAAAAATTAACTCTAGAGGAGCATTTTGCCAAATATATGCACCATATTACATATTCATTATAATTTTTTATGTTTTTCAATACTTAACGCATGTTGTTTGAAAAAAGTCTGGTAAGTTTTTTATGCAGCCATCATTTAAATGTTTATATTTCATATAACTTTATTATATAAATAAATAAAAGTGTAATTTAAGTGTTTGTGTACAAATCAGGTCATTTTTACCTTCAATATTATAGTAGGCTAATGAAGCATAGTGGGCTACAACTGACTCCCAGTTTACAGCATTAGTTGAGATTTGTTTTCCTTGAGAAAATTTGTATTGTGCCTGATATCCAAAATAATCAATATTGAGTTGTGAAATTTGTGTCAATACCCTGCCCTAACTTGAACAATGTAAAAACAGCACTTTAAATTTTGTATTTTTTTTTAAAGATTTATATTTTTATATACAGTATAATTGTGCTCCAAAAAAAAAAAAAAAAAAAAATGCACCTTATTCTTGTTTAAAAGCATTTACATAATATATATGAATATATGGAGCGTGATAAAAAGGTGACCTTGAAATAGTGGCGTTAAAGGCGACGCGAGACGAGGAAAAATTTGAGTGCACCTAAATAAAAAAGTTATGTGCACCAGTGCAACCAAGGCAAAAAGTTAGTCTGGAGCTCTGTATTTATGTATTTTTTTTTAAGTTGAACTGTTTAATTTGACACTGCATCTAAAAAATAAAAAGCAGTGAGACGTGGCGTAACGTTCAAAGACGTCAATCTAGTGCTTGTTTACATAAAAGCAGCGTACTGAAACACAAAAAAGCATATGTGAACTCACCCTGGCTTGGGTACTTTGAATTTCCTGGGTTTCTTCTCCTCCAGGCCGCCGTCCTGCTTCTTTTTCCTTCTCTTAATCACCCGCTCCTCTCCATCCTTCTGTGAATCAGAGTTGAGGACATCATCTCAGTCAATCACACCATCACAGACTCAAAACGTTGATCAGATCTCTGATAGAAATCCCTCGGGATATAAAACACTGGAACTGACCATTAAGAAGAACAGCATGACTTGGTAAAAAAAAAGTCATATTGTGATTATTTTGAACTGTGATAAGATAAAAATGTACTAAATTGTTTTTTCAAGTTATGGCTAATAATCAATAAATATGCCTATTTTACAAATATAAATTAATTTGTTAAAAAATAAAATATAATCATAGTAAAAACTATAGTTCTATGCACCCAGCAACTCACACTGAGATGCACTTGAGCTTTAAAAGGATCAAAGCTTTGCCATAATCGATTGTATCCCTTAAAATTAGTGCTAGATGATCATCTAAATCTTAAAATAGGTCGAAACAATGAAACATCCAATAATGGCCAGTACCATAAAATAAAAAAAAGTGTCAATAACCGATATTGTGCAAACAAATATACATAGTAGGGATGCACGATGATATCGGGACAACATCGGAATAGGCCGATAAAAGCTTAAAATGACCATCATCGGCATCGGCCGATATGAATATTTCTGCCGATGAGCCTTGCCGATAGGGTGGCGTGTTTCCTATGCGCACGTGACGACCGCGAACGAAGCATGAGCGCCAGCAACTTAAACTTCCAACTAGGGGTGTGCATCTCGCGGTTTTTGATCATGGACGATTAAAATGTCTCCACGATCTGCTTTTGAAGAAAAATCATAGTATCGTGCATTCTATCAGTTCAATTCTGGCGTCTTCATCTCAACATACTGTACAACGCGACGTACATTCACATCACATCACATGTAAACGCAGAGGTAGAGTTACACTCACGGGACACCGCAATTCACAAAAGTTCATTATTTGCATGTGCGTCAAAGTCTTGCTAGGCAAACATATCATTCACGTGCTGATGCGCTGTTCTAACATCCGCTTTTCTGAGCGCGTTACACCCGACGCTCACAGGAACTAAAAGCCTGTCACAGCGCCTGCATACTGGACTAATCTTTCGAGTCTTATTGCGCTGATACTGTCAAATACACACAAGGTTTACATAAACAAAGTTGGTTATGTCTAAAGTGAAAGAAAACAGAGAAAATCTGCTTGTCAAATGCGTGTATATTAGACGCGTCGCGTGCAGCTCTTAAAGAGACAGTAATAATATGCTGCCGCTTGTCCTTAAAGAGATACTGCACCCAGAAATACAAATTCTGTCATTATTTACTCACTCTAATGTTGTTCCAAACCTGTATTCATTTTTTTTCTTGTGCTTAAATATACTATGGAAGTCACTGGAGTACAGGAACTGTTTGGTTAGCCACATTCTTCCAAATAACTTGAGAGAGTAAATGATGACAATTGAAATTTTTGGGAGAACTATCCCGTTAATGTTAATAAAACAACAAAACACAGAGGAAATCACTCACTGCTCTTGACTGAGAACTTTAATAGAAGCTATAATAAGCTTTTTTTGCACTAAAAAAATATACAAATATATCGGTATCGGGCAAAATTAGTTTGAAAATATCGGCATATCGAATATCGGCCAAAATCCAATATCGTGCATCCCTAATACATAGTAATTGTTGTAGCTTAACTTGTGATTAGAACAATGACATATTATATTGTTGCTACTTAGATATTAAAGCTAAAAACAGTGAAATATGCTGAACAGAGTGTGTGAAGAATATTTCATCTTCAGCCTTCTGTGGTTTAATAATACCGTAATCAGGCTAGGACATGTTACAAGTATGCAGCACTACCACTCATATACTACACATATAACTCTGGCTGTGCTAAAACTGGCACTTCCTCCACAGCATGTGCCATGATGATGATGATGATGATGATCACCTTGAAGTGATTGGAGTCTTTCCCTCCGCCCTCTCCCTCCGACTCGGACGCGGCCCTGAACTGAAGCGTGCCGGTGTTGATGTAGAAACCGCCGAGTTTAGTGCTCAGGGACGCAGGAACGAGTTCGTCGTACTGCAGAGACACAACAGACATCATATATACGGTCGTCCTGCAGGTCGTTAATGCTGCAGAGTGAAATATAGAGTCCTTACATCCATTCAGAAAACTCTTTCATATGCATTTTGATAAGGATGATGAGTCGGAAGGGGATTTCAAAGTAGACTGATATAACGTGTAATAGTGTGGTCAAACACAATGCGCTGGTTCTGAATTCACTCGAATACCCCATCATGTGATGGAACGGTAACTGGGAGCATTTCGGGAGATAATCAGTGGTGGACTTCTGGGTGAAGCTCTCTCTGATACTCACAGCTTCGGAGTTGTCGATAAACGGATCGGTTTCATCATAGCCGTAACCGATATCGATGAGATCCTGCATCCGGTCTCGTCGCTTCTTCTTAACAACAGTGTTTCCCTGAGATGATAATACACTCTATTCATTTGACGTGTCGTGATTAAGATTAAATGTTTTCTGTGTAAACACACACACACACACACACACATGTTGGTTGCTGGTGGATGTGTGCATTCGTCAGTAAAAGAATACATACATATTTGCTCTCAAACTTCCTGGCGAGAGCCTCGACTTCTTGCCGTTCCCTGTCTTCGTCTGCGAACGGGTCGCTGGGATCCAGAGCAGGTTTGAGACCTTGAGGAGCTTTCCTCACCTTGACAAGAAAATTAAACCGGTCAGACACAAACATTCGACTCATTGACATGCAAACAGACACAAATCATACCGATTATGGCGATAACTCTTTATATTTGAAAGATGATAACCGATATATTGGCCGATATATATAAATTTGTATGTCATTTTTGAGAGCCTGCTCACAAAATCAAGAGTCTCACCATTAACAGCCATGTATCAAACACACAATTATAATGTTCATATTATTATTTTATGTAGCCGATATGACACTGTATTTTCCTTTTGAAGTGATTTCAATCATATTTCATTTTCAAGCAATTCAAAAGCATCATGTTGAACAGTGTGCATCTGAAGTGTCTCAGCTGAAGCAAATAATACATTATTTATCGGCTTTAATATATTGGCCAAATTTTCTTATCGGGCCGATAAAGATAACATTTAAATAACATGGCTGATACCGATATGAACCGATATGAAATTATACATTTCAATAATCAGCTGCGATATACCCATGTGCAGTATTTGTATAGATTTTACAGTGTACACTTACTAGTGACGTTAAAGGAAAAACAACCACAGATCTGTCAAGCTAATGTCAAATACGAAATATCACCCAAACCAATGCATAAACGTTTATATATTGCTAAATAACTGATGATGTTTATACAAAAAATGAGAGCTCGTAAAAAAAGGTATTATGCAACTGGGGATCAAACCTACAGCCTTTACCAGCTAATATATATAAAGGGATAATTCACCCAAATATGACAATTCTGTCATTAATTTCTCCACCTCATGTCGTTCTTTACCCGTAACTTTCGTTCATCTTCGGAACACATATTAAGATTTGTTTTTGATGAAATCTGAGAGCTTTCTGTCCCTCCATTGACCGTCTACACAACTACCACTTTTAAGCCCCGGAAAAGACATCATAAATGTTCGTAAAAACATAATGTACCAGTTTATTTACAAAATATTAATCTTCAACGCGCATGACATCAGGGCACTATGACGCATGCGTGTTGGGTTGTTGTTACGTGAATGTGCGTTGGAGAGTAATATTTTGTTGACAAAGTGGTAAATTATGTTTTTTTATGCACTTTTATTATGTCTTTACTACTCATAACTTCATAAAAATTAGGTTAAACCATTGGAGTCACAGATTACTTTAATGACGTTTTTGCCAGCTTTCTGAGGCTCGAAAGTGGTAGTTGCGTAGACTGTCAATGGAGGGAAAGAAAGCTCACAGATTTCATTAAAAAGAAAACTAAACCACCCATCATTAATCTCAGTCCGGCTACTGATGTAGTTACTGTTACACTGAATTAACGATCCCTATTTTTACATTTGACAGGTTAACAGAAACTTGGCTTGAACCTAGAACCTGTCAGTTCAGATATTTAATAACCACTAAAGTTAAAGCACACACTAGTCACTTGTGTGCTGCTGTGGTTAAAACAAAAAGTAACTCTAAAGTGTCTAACGATGTATTTACTACAGGTTCGGTTCCCCTGCTCGAGTCTGGGCTCGAACCCGCACCCGTTCCCCGCGGACCTCACCTGCAGGCTCGAGTGGACCAGCTCGCCGTAGTTGAACTCCGCTGACTTCTGTTCACTCGGTTCTGACAGGCTCAGGTTCAGGCGGACGGTGCGTTTGGGTTCTCCGGGATCCGTTACCGGTTTCCCGGCACCGAACACCCCCGGGGCGGTGACACCGGGACTCGGTTCATTCTCTTCGTCCTCCCGTCGGCGTTTCTTTGACTCGGTTGCCACCGGTGTGGTGCTGAACGAGGCGAGGGTGACGAACGGCACTTTTCTCGGATCAGCCATTGGACTCTCCGGTTCTGCTCGAGCCCGAACACACACGCGCGTGCACGCGCGCGCTCCTGACTGTTAGCTTGAGCTAAGATTAGCGCTCACACTATTAAACAACAGTTTAATGCTGACACGAAACTAAATTATGCCCGTTTTAAATTATATAATATTTCCTCGCAGCATTCGAGTCGAATCCGTTTCATTTAGTCGATTGTAAAAGTAGTTTTTGTTTCTCTCTGTGAAATCTCGGCAGCATATGTAGCGGCCATTTTCAGTAGCAGTAAATACAGGATGAGGCAGTGGGGTCACTGATCATGCGCAATGCGCGCGACGCTGGAACAGGACCAATCAGAAGTCTCACCGCACACTAAGACCCGCCCTCTTCCAAGACTCCAGCGGGAGAGGGTGGAGCCGTTTCCGTGCGCGCAGACCGCGGGAGATTCAGAACCGCACAAGTAGAGTGATTCATCCCAGAGAATCGAATCTTTTGCAGAACAGGTTCATAAAATGACTCGTTTGCAGGACAGGTTCACAAAATGACTTTTTGTGTGTATATTGTTGTTATCATTATTTTATTACCATTACCAACACCTTATTGTCTCTTTTCTTGTGTGTTGATGGTTTGAAAAATACCTTATGTTTACAAAGTATTTTGATATGGAATATGTAAAAATCAAAGTTATACACAATTGCACCAGGTGGAGTTAAGTATAAGCTAAAACCAGCTGAACACCAGTTAATTAAAAAAAAAAACTTATATTTATTATTTAACAGTTGAGATCTATTTAATGGTGATATAACCAGCATAAGACATTTTGCTGGGTTTAAACCCGAGTTGTGCAGATGGGGCATGTTGTCACACGAGTTACCATGAGCCCCTACAATGATATTCTGTTCTATACTTTTATGAAATCTATTGAGGAAACATGAGAAAAAAGTAAATACAGACTTGAGAGTCAATGTTCAGAAATGATTCATTGTTATTATGGTTTGAACTATATGCTCACTAAGCAAAATGATGTCCAAAAGACGTCTTTTCAACGTCTTTGTCACAAAAGTCAGACGTTGAAAAGACGTCCACTGAGGAGCCAGAATGAAAGTTTTTATGACGTCTTTTTTTGACGTGTTCTGCACGTCCGATATAGACGTTCATGGACCCTCTTCGGACAATGTTAAAAACTATTTCAAATGTGGTCATATTTTTTACATCATTTATGGTCTCATTTAGACATAATTACTTTGACTATTGCTGTCAGATGATCTTAGTGAGAACTAGCAGAGGTTTAGATGGTGATATTTGTTTCATTTGAAGTGTCACCATTGTGGTGATCAGTGTTTGCTTTAGTTGGGCTCTTGGTCCCATTTATTTGTACTTTAACGTTTTATGGCTGCTGTAACTGTGTGTTTGTTTAACACAATTGTTGTGGCAGAGAAAGCCAAGAAAAAGTAGTCAAGTCAAGTCAAGTCATCTTCATTTATATAGCGCTTTTAACAATGGATTGTTTCAAAGCAGCTTTACAGAGATAAACATATAATTTAAGGTAACAGATTGTTTTGGCATTATAGCGGTTCTTGAATAATGTTATTTCCAGCTAAAGTTAACTTTGATTGATTCACCTCCGTCGAAATGATCAGACTTTAAACGCGAACCTGTGATTAACGCTGACGGCGTTCACATGCTCATTCAGAATGGATTCTATAGTTATGTGCTTTTTAAAATATGTGCGCAGGTTTATAATTCATACAACCCAGCCTAAACAAACTACTTTTCTTGCCTATAAATTTTGATACAGAATTTTGTTTTATTTTATCACTTCGGGGTACGCGAGCCGGAATTCACAACGCTTTATCTGTAGAGTGGGAAAGGGATCCTCCATAGGGAGAGGATAGTGGATACTTCAGCACTGCATTGTCATCGGGTCCAGGCGGATCTCCTTCGTCAGATCTGGACACGGCCTGGATCCGGCAGGCTGCGGTAAAACCTCGGGATAAACAAAGACACTAATATTAGCGTAGATGCCATTCTTCTTATGATGTAGCGAGTACATCAAGATTTAAGGGAAGTGTTCCCAGTTCCGGCTGACCTAATCTATGCAGCCTAACATTGAATTATAGAAGTCTATAGTGTGTTATGTGTATGCTAGGTCAAAGAGATGTGTTTTTAGTCTAGCTTTGAACTGACAGAGTGTGTCTGCTTCCCGGACAATGGTAGGAAGACTGTTCCAAAGTTTTGGTGCTAAATAGGAAAAGGATCTACCGCCTGCAGTCGATTTAGATATTCTAGGTATTATCAACTGGCCGGAATTTTGAGATCGCAATAGACGTGAAGGACTATAATACGTTAAGAGCTCGCTCAAGTACTGCGGAGCTAAACCATTTAGTGCTTTGTAGGTAATCAACAATATTTTAAAATATATACGATGTTTAATAGGGAGCCAATGCAGTGTTGACAGAACCGGGCTAATATGGTCATATTTCCTGGTTCTGGTAAGAACTCGAGCTGCGGCGTTTTGAACTAGCTGTAGTTTATTTATTAAGCGTGCAGGGCAACCACCCAGTAGAGCATTACAATAATCTAGCCTTGAGGTCATGAACGCATGAACTAATTGTTCCGCATTTCCCAATGAGAGCATATGGCGTATTTTAGATATATTTTTAAGATGGAAAAATGCAGTTTTACAGATACTAGACACGTGGCTTTCAAAAGAAAGGTTGGTATCAAAGAGCACACCCAGGTTCCTAACCGACGACGAAGACTTGACAGAGCAGCCATCAAGTGTTAGACAGTATTCTGGGTTATTACGTGTGGAAGTTTTTTGTCCAATAATTAGAATCTCTGTCTTTTCAGAATTTAGTAGTAGGAAATTACTAGTCATCCAATTTTTTATATCAGCTATGCATTCCGTTAATTTTGTGAATTGGTAAGTTTCGTTGGGTTTTGAAGAAATATACAGCTGAGTATCATCGGCATAACAGTGAAAGCTAACTCCATGTGTCCTAATGATATCTCCTAATGGTAGCATGTACAGAGTGAACAGCAACGGTCCTAGTACTGAGCCATGTGGTACGCCATACTGAACTTGTGATCGATAAGACATCTCTTCATTTACTGCTACAAACTGATAACGGTCAGATAAGTATGATTTAAACCATGCTAGTGCAATTCCACTAATGCCCACATAGTTTTTTAGTCTATTTAAAAGAATGTTGTGGTCAATTGTGTCAAATGCAGCACTAAGATCGAGTAACACTAATAGAGAGATACAACCACGATCGGATGATAAGAGCAAATCATTTGTGACTCTAATGAGAGCGGTCTCAGTACTATGGTACGGTCTAAATCCGGACTGAAAATCCTCGCAGATATCATTTCTTTCTAGAAAGGAACACAGTTGTGAAGATACTGCTTTCTCTAATATCTTTGACAGAAAAGGCAGATTCGAGATCGGCCTGTAATTGACTAATTCTGTAGGATCAAGTTGTGGTTTTTTAACAAGCGGTTTTATCATAGCCAGTTTAAAGGTTTTTGGTACGTATCCTAGAGACAAAGATGAATTAATGATATTAAGAAGAGGATATATGACCTCTGGAAACATCTCTTTCAGTAGCTTAGTCGGTATAGGATCTAACATACAAGTTGTCGATTTAGATGAATTAACGAGTTTGCTGAATTCTTCCTCTCCTATAGCAACAAATGAATCAAATTTTTCCTCAGGGAGACTACAATGCACTTCCTGATGCGATACTGTGGTAGACGGTTGCATAGTTATAATTTTGTCCCTGATATTATCAATCTTATAAGTGAAGAAGTTCATAAAGTCATCACTGCTGTGTTGCTTGGACACTTCTGAGCTTGAAGCTTTCTTTTTCGTTAGTTTAGCCACTGTTTCAAATAAATACCTTGGATTATGTTTATTTTCTTCTAATAGGTTTGAAAAATAAGCAGATCTAGCAGCTTTTAAAGCCTCTCTGTAAGCAATCGAGCTCTCTTTCCACGAAATCCGAAATACCTCTAGTTTAGTTTTCTTCCAGTTGCGCTCCATTTTTCTGGCTGCTCTCTTAAGGGCCCGGGTGTGCTCGCTGTACCACGGCGTTGGGCTATTTTCTTTAATCTTCTTTAAGCGCAACGGAGCAACTGCGTCTAAAGTGCTGGAAAAGAGAGAGTTAAACGTTTCTGTTGCAATATCAAGTTCTTCTAAGCTATCCGGGATGCTGAGATGATGAAACTGATTAGGAAGATTATTGATAAAGCAATCTTTAGTGGCAGAAGTTATAGGTCTAACGTATTTATAACACGGAGTCGGCTTTGCAGCCTTGGCTAAATGTAATTTACATGAGACTAGATAATGATCTGAGATGTCATCGCTCTGCTGCAGAATTTCAACGGCATCAACATCTATTCCATGTGATAATATTAGATCTAGAGTATGATTACGACGATGAGTAGGTCCTGACACGTGTTGTCTAACTCCAATTGAGTTTACAATGTCTTTAAATGCCAATCCCAATGCATCTTTTTCATTATCTACATGTATATTAAAATCACCAACAATTAGTACTTTATCTGCAGCCAATACTAATTCTGATAGAAAGTCCGCAAATTCTTTGATAAAATCTTTATGGTGCCCTGGTGGCCTGTATACAGTAGCCAGCATAATTTAGTAGCCAACTAAAGCAAACACTGATCACCATAATGGTGACACTTCAAATGAAACAAATATCAAAATCTAAACCTCTGCTAATTCTCACTAAGATCATCTGACAGCAATAGTCAAAGTAATTATGTCTAAATGAGACCACAAATGATGTAAAAAATATGTCCACAATGGCCACATTTGACCTAGTTTTTAACCTTGTACGAAGAGGGTCCATGAACGTCTATATCGGACGTCCAGAACACGTCAAAAAAAAAAGTAAGATCAGATATTACCGGCTCATTGTTGCTGATGACATAATAATCACAAAATAAGCATCAAAGGTTAGTTTGAAATTGTTTTTACATTTGGCATTCATAACCACCAACCTTATGGAACTGTAAAATTGCCAATAAAATACAAAATATTTTTAAAGTATAAAAATCATGTGCACATGTTTTGAGCAAAAGTGTCATATAGTCACACACAGACATCAAGATTTTGGATATGAATCACAACAATGGTGACAATCAAAACAAATGATTGGGAATCAATGATGAGTTTCGACCTTTGAAAGCATGACGATTTTTTATTGTCACCATTGTTGTGAATCATATGCAAAATCTTGATGTCCGTGTGTGACAACATGATACATTTGCTCTAAACATCGTTTGCACATAATTTTTATCCACCTCTAAATAAGTGTTATTATAAATGCTATTGGTACCAACATTGCAGTTCCACAAGATAGGTGGCTAGAAATGCCAAAGCATCTGACAACATTAGATGCTTATTTTGTGATGATTTCATCATCATCAACATGAAGCTGATAACACCTGGTCTTATATATTCTTGGCTTTCTTTGCAACATCAACTGTGTTTTACAAACACACAGTTACAGCAGCCAAAGAAAAGTTAAAGTAAAAATAAAGGGGACCAAGAGCCCAACTAA
This sequence comes from Tiaroga cobitis, assembly GCA_030578255.1. Lineage (NCBI taxonomy): Eukaryota > Metazoa > Chordata > Actinopteri > Cypriniformes > Leuciscidae > Tiaroga > Tiaroga cobitis. The sequence continues at coordinate 46,967,003 of CM060593.1, forward strand.
AGCAAACACTGATCACCATAATGGTGACACTTCAAATGAAACAAATATCAAAATCTAAACCTCTGCTAATTCTCACTAAGATCATCTGACAGCAATAGTCAAAGTAATTATGTCTAAATGAGACCATAAATGATGTAAAAAATATGTCCACAATGGCCACATTTGACCTAGTTTTTAACCTTGTACGAAGAGGGTCCATGAACGTCTATATCGGACGTCCAGAACACGTCAAAAAAAGACGTCATAAAAACTTTCATTCTGGCTCCTCAGTGGACGTCTTTTCAACGTCCGACTTTTGTGACAAAGACGTTGAAAAGACGTCTTTTGGACATCATTTTGCTTAGTGGGATATTACATTATATCGTTTTAAAACTATATGGCCGTATAGGTCTTTTGAGTACTCAGGGGCTCAATTGTGGATTTTGTTGCCTCTGGATAACAGAAGTATTTCTAATATGGTTGGTTTTAGTGTTAAATGTTAAAAGTTGGTTATTAGATAGTTGGTTGTTTTAGTCATTAATTTGTATTAGTGTATTGTGTATGTTTAATTGTGAACTTTGTAAATGTGAAAGCTTATTGTAGCTTTGTATTTATATATTTTTTTTATATTTATATTTTTTTTTTGACATGTGAGTCACCAAATGAACATTAAGGTGGTTTTTATATGTAAAACTCTTTCCACACTGAGAGCAGGTGAAAGGCTTTATTCCAGTATGAATTGTCATGTGATTCTTGAGGTTTTCTTTACGTGTGAAAGAGTTTCCGCACTGAGAGCAGGTGAAAGGCTTCATTGCCAAAGGTACGCAATGCCAAAGTAACCTGTCACTATGAGTGAAGTCAGTGCTTTACATCAGTTCTCCTCTGGGCAACAAACGAACAAACAGATTATGATTCAGGCAGCATTTAGTGTGCAAAACATCTGGATGGCATTGGGGCCTACGTGGAAACTGTCCGGGCCCCAGTTAGATAGCTCAGGTGCAACCCATCTGGGTCCAATAGCTTTCCTGGCTGGGAGATTTAAACAGTAGATACATGTTTACTTAAAGTCAATATAATATACAAAGAAAGAATATGCACATTTGTATGTATACAGTACCTTTATTTGTGTAGCAATGTGTTACATGTAAACAGAAAATTAACATTTGCATGTCAGAGTAAGAGTTTGTTTTTAGTCGCCAGCAGCAGCATAGCAGATCCAGACACTAAAACGGTCCTGTTACTAGACAGTAGGGTTCCTTTAGAGTTAGCATTACAGTATATCTTGGTTCCGTGAAAAATAGCAAAACCAATGCTCACATGTGGAGTAGAAACAACGCAATAACAGCCTCCATTTCCAGGCCTTCCCACTTCGGCCTATCCAACGCTGGAACGGCTGTGTCCTAAAGCTCTTGCATGATCCTAATCCTTTTTTTTCAGCGATTTTTCTCTGAAATTTCTCCCTCGGCCATCTCCATCTTTAAATTTTCTAGTCTTTCTTCAAATCTCCCTCTTTCTCACTCTCCCTCTCGTCTCCCATCATGAATGGACACACCCTCTACAGCTGATTGGCCACAAGTGTGTTGAGCTGCTCGATCCGATCCACTTTCAACAGCTTTTCTGTTGCTCAGTGTACCTTTAAGTTGCCTTATTGCAGAGTGAGAATGGCGAAGATGCGCTTTTAGACTCGCGTTCCATTTAAATCTCTTTTCACACAGATGACATGCATAAGACATCTCTTCAGTGTGATTTCTCATGTGACTATTAAATCCTTGTTTAAAGGTGAAACTCTTGCCACATTGAGAGCAGGTGAAAGGCTTTTTTCCAGTATGAATTCTCATGTGAGTTTTACAGCTTTCGCTACTTGTGAAAGTGTTTCCACACTGAGAGCAGGTGAAAGGCTTTTTTGACATGTGAGTCACCAAATGAACATTAAGGTGGTTTTTATATGTAAAACTCTTTCCACACTGAGAGCAGGTGAAAGGCTTTATTCCAGTATGAATTATCATGTGATTCTTGAGGTTTTCTTTACGTGTGAAAGAGTTTCCACACTGAGAGCAGGTGAAAGGCTTCATTCCAGTATGAACTCTCATGTGACTATTAAGGTTTCCTTTACGTGCAAAAGTTTTTCCACACTGAGGGCAAGTGAAAGGCTTTTCTTCAGTGTGAATTACAAAATGATCCTTAAGATGTGATTTCTTTGTAAAACTCCTTTCACAAACACAGCAGGTGAAAGGCTTTATTCCAGCATGAATTAACATGTGAGCCTTAAGGCTTCCTTTACGTGTGAAAGTCTTTCCACACTGGGAGCAGACGAAAAGCCTTTTGACTTCTGTAATTTGAATGCTGCTTTTTTCGGGTTTGAAGCAACTCAATGACGTTTCTTCAGCAATGACATCATGAGCTTTCTGATGATGATGTTTCTCCTCCACTTCATTCAGATCTTGAAATTCCTCTTTCACTTTCATCAAGCCTAAAAGGAAAATTATGAAAATCAGTTTGGACAAATGGAAAATAAAATAATTGATATGATGATATAGGGCCTACTAAAAACTAGGGCTGGGTAAAAATATCGATTCATCAATGCATTGCAATTATTTGTTTCTCAATTCAATATCGATTCATCAAATCCTATGAATCGATTCAGCCCACCGGCCAGTGGTGGCGCTGTGGGCAACACTAGTGAAGAGCGTTCCTTGGACCATTTTTCCTGCCGACCAAAATCCGCGCTGGCGCGACCAAGGGGGTAATCCATCAGCCGGAAGTTGAAGCCTCGCGGGAGCCGCCATTGTAGCAGAACTTCACCTGCTGTTAGCATCCCATTGACTCCCATTCATTTTGGCGTCACTTTTACAGCGAATAACTTTACATCTGAGGCGTCCAAAGGCTTAATTTGTCGATTATTTATTTCTAAAGAAACACGACAATGTATAAAATGCTCCATTACTTTGTATCTTACGTTACGACCCCGTAGAAGCCGTTTTTGTAAAAATAGGCTAAAGATTGCGTCATAACCACGGGACTTTCTGTCGCACATAGAGACATTACCGTATAGACAGGAGGAGAAGCTCGCGACAATCTTTTACTGTCTATGAGGCAATCGGGGGGACATGAAGGCACAAAGTCAAGGGAGAAGCCCATAAATAGAGAGTCCATATAAGCAACGGGACAAAATATTTCAACAACGTTTTTGAGGAATTAGGTGATTCAGATTTGTCTTGGCACAGCTACTAGAAGATTTTCAACAATCAGACTGTCGTCACGCTCAGTTTGAGCCTGCGCAGTCGCTCAGACATCAGACAGGAAGTGCAATAATCGGGCTTCAAGTCTTCTCCGTTGAAATCAATGGGGTCGCTGTGTCCATTTCTTTTACTGTCTATGGGCGCGACCAACACACCGTTGCGCAACATCAAATCAAGGGGGTAATCCATCGACCGGAAGTTGAAGTCGGCCGGGTGCCGCCATCTTGTAGCAGAACTTCACTTGCGTTAGCATTTCCATTGACTCCCATTCATTTTGGCGTCACTTTGACAGCGAATAACTTTACATCTGAGGCGTTTAAAGACTCCATTTGTCCATTATTTATTTCTAAAGAAACACGACAATGTATAAAGGGCTCCATTACCTTCTATGTTACATTATGGCCCCGTAGAAACAGTTTTGGTAAAAATAGGCTAACGATTGTGTCATAACCACGGGACTCTCTGTCGCGCTGTACAGAAGTTACCGTACAGACATGAGGAGAAGCTCGCAGGCAATCGGGGGAACGTCCCGTCAAGGGAGAAGCCCATAGATAATGAGTCCATAAAAGCAACGGAATACTTACTCCTGCTCACTCACGCCAAAGAACTCTTTGCTCAAGTTCCCCGTCTCTGCAAGATTAACGTTGGCAATTTTCACGCACAGCTACTAGAAGATTAACGTCTGTCAGACAGGTTGCTCACGTCATCAAGCTTAGTTTGAGTCGGTCTGAGTCTGCGCGTCAGGAACGGAAGTGCTCAAAAATCGCTAAAAGTGGGCTTCAACTGTCTCAACTGAGTTCCAATGAGATCGCTCTGTCCATTTCTTTTACTGTCTATGCATCAAATGGCTAACGTAATGAAAGCGAATGAAAGCGGAAGCGAAACTGCGTTACTTTACCCATTTATCAGTTCGGACCAGCAGCATCTGTGTAGCGCGAGCCGATCTTGATCAAGCAACACTGTTAGGAGTCTACACATCGCTAAGAGATCCAGTGAAGAAAACATTTGAATTCGCCACTGAAGTAATGACATCACTGCGAGAGCGAAATCTAGTAAAAAGCATTCAAATTTCTCTGTTATTAACGGGTCAAACAGCGCTGACGTGGAAACCAGGAGAAACATTGTGCCGTGAATGAACTAGTTAGCTTCTAAATCCACAGATCAACAACATTCACCATGGATTTAATGTAGTAACACTAACTTGTAACCATGGAAGTTTGGCATAAGTAGTAAAATGCTTTCAAGTGCATCACACATCTTTTTCCATCGCTTCAAAACTTAAATTTATATATATATATATATATATATATATATATATATATATATATATATATATATATATATATATATATGTTATTTTTAATGTGATGACCAAAACATTATTTGTTCATCCTTCAATTACCCCCATTTATAAACCTGAAAGTTTCAAGATGTAGGAAAACTCACATTTATTTAAAAATATTTACTTCTACTGGAATTTCTTTCTTTTGCTGTATGGAAAACGTACCAAACCGTGACACCACTGTATCGTTTCCATCCGAACTGTGAATTTTGTGAACTGTTACACCCCTAACATTTTGTGCTTCTGTTTACATTTCTTTTATAACTTGAATATACTTTCTACTAAGAGTTACATGCACTTTAGAAGTGTTAAAGCACCTGTTTGTTACAGTTATGGTTTGTAGGCTATTCAACACACGTACAAAATTGTACAGTTTGTTCTGCTAAATAAACCATGACAGGAAACATGCTGGGGTCAATTTGTTCTTAAAAATCGGTAATACTGCACACTATTTAAAAATATACTCTGGTACTTAATTACTTGTGTATTTAATTATTGAATTGATATCGAAGCTAATAAATCAATATCGAATCGAATCGAATTGTGAAATTCCTAACAATACCCAGCCCTACTAAAAACTGTTTTTTTTTTACGTTTCATGCAAAGAAACACTACACAACTTTACACTGCAGACACGTCATACGCATGGACATTTGCGCAATATGCAAATACTTAACATGCATTAGGGATGTCCCGATCCGATACTCAGTTTCGGTATCGGCTCCGATACAGCTCTTCTTGTCTGGAGCGGATATCGGTCATTGGTCAGATGAGGCCAATTCAAATCCGATATTGTGCATTTACTTCACGCGCACAGTAAATTAAATTTAAAACTGCAAAAAAAAGGCTAAAAACTATTGAATAGATAGATACTGTATAATACACTATGCATCAATATGTCTTTCCTTTGTGCTTTGAACTTTTCAATGCGGACTCGAAGAGCTACATAATCATATCATAATACTTTTGCGCAATGAAAGATTATTAATAGCATTTTTTATTCTGTCCTATCTATCATATGTTGTTGCCTCGAACAGCTGTGCTATATACATTTAATATAGTCAAGTCAAGTCATCTTCATTTATATAGCGCTTTTAACAATGGATTGTTTCAAAGCAGCTTTACAGAGATAAACATATAATTTAAGGTAACAGATTGTTTTGGCATTATTAGTGGTTCTTGAATAATGTTATTTCCAGCTAAAGTTAACTTTGATTGATTCACCTCCGTCGAAATGATCAGACTTTTAAACGCGAACCTGTGATTAACGCTGACGGCGTTCACATGCTCATTCAGAATTGATTCTATAGTTATGTGCTTTTTAAAATATGTGCGCAGGTTTATAATTCATACAACCCAGCCTAAACAAACTACTTTTCCTGCCTTTACATTTTGATACAGAATTTGTTTTATTTTATCACTTCGGGGTACGCGAGCCAGAATTCACAACGCTTTATCTGTAGAGTGGGAAAGGGATCCTCCATAGGGAGAGGATAGTTGACACTTCTGCACTGCATTGTCATCGGGTCCAGGCGGATCTCCTTCGTCAGATCTGGATACGGCCTGGATCCGGCAGGCTGCGGGAAAACCTCGGGATAAACAAAGACACTAATATTAGCGTAGATGCCATTCTTCTTATGATGTAACGAGTACATCAAGATTTAAGGGAAGTGTTCCCAGTTCCGGCTGACCTAATCTATGCAGCCTAACATTGAATTATAGAAGTCTATAATGTATTATGTGTATGCTAGGTCAAAGAGATGTGTTTTTAGTCTAGCTTTGAACTGACAGAGTGTGTCTGCTTCCCGGACAATGGTAGGCCTATGTCTATGTCTATGTATAGGCCTATGTCTTAATTTTACGGTAGACTATAGGCCTATATCAAATAATTGATCTTTTTCATTTGTTATCTTGTTTTTCATGAATGTATTTTACAACAATATAAAGAGCAATGTGTAACGTTTTACCAGATTTAGTGCTACACATATTGTCTCTTATTTGTTCCCCACTACTTTATTTATTTTTTTCACTAAATGTTAAACTTTATACAATTATTGTGCACTTGTGATATTTCTAGACTAAATTTTACTGCAGAGTTATCCACTAATCTAGTTTATAATAGAATTTGTCATAGGTTATGATCATATATATATATATATATATATATATATATATATATATATATATATATATATATATATATATAAATAAATATATATTATTTGCTGTTTTTCTTTATAATGAAGTTGTCTGTATTAAGTATATTGTGTTTAACACACAAAAGAGTGATTAGCCTATTAGTTCAACACACAAGAGTTATAGAAATTCTACTTGATTTTTAAACAAAACTGCGCTGATATCGGATCGGAATTTTTGGTATCAGAAAATTGGTATCGGGACATCCCTAATACGCATGCATCACAGTGTCCACGTTAGCACGCAGCAGCGCCGCATACTGGATAAACTAACAAAAACAAACTGAATCAGTTACGTCGTCATCATGTCTCGCACGCCTCTTGACGCACCAAAAAATCAAATACATGGTTTTTATTTTTTATTTCTTTATTTGACAGCCCTAATATGTTTAAATGCAGACTGCTTCTAAAAAAAAAAAAAAGAATGAAAGAATGGGTCGCTGTCAGGAGCTCAGTGAACTCAAGCATGGTACCGTGATAGGTTGCCACCTGTGTAGTAAATCCATTTGTGAAATTTCCTCACAACTAAATATTCCACGGCCAACTCTTAGTGGTTATATTATAACACTGTGGAAGGAATTGGGAACAACAGCAACTCATCCACGGAGTGGTAGGCCACATAAAATCACAGGGCGGGGTCAGCGCATGCTGCAATCAGCAATTTATGCGGCGTATTTGAAAAAATGCGGCCCACGCATGAAGATGCGAACTTTGGCTGATTTTACACTAAATCATGCGATCGCATAATTTTTTTTTCTGAAGGGACTGTCAATTGGAGTTTGACACACATGTCTTACTCATTGTCTTAATCATACTCTAATCGTACTTAATCATACTCAATCGATCTAATACTCTCACACATGTCGATGCCTTTGAAATTCTGCAGCAGAGCGATGGCATTGTCTGGTCTCGTGTAAACTTTTACATTTAGCCAAGGCTTCAAAGCCAACTCCGTGTTTTAAATATGTTAGACCTATAAATTCTGCCACTAAAGATTGCTTTAGCGCCTTGAGTTTAAGAAAGGCGGGTTATAAATAAAATGCATTATTATTATTATTATCAATAATCTTCCTAATCAGTTTCATCATCTCAGCATCACGGATAGCTTAGAAGAACTCGATATCGTGAAAGAAACTTTTAACTCTCTTTTCCAGCACTTTAGACGCAATTGCTCCGTTGCGTTTAAAGATTTTTTTTTTTAAATAGTCCACCGCCTTAGTACAATAAGCACACTCAGGCCCTTAAGAGAGCAACCAGAAAAATGTAGCGCATCTGGAAGAAAACAAAACTAGAGGTATTTCGCATTTCATGGAAAGAGAGCTCTATTGCATATAGAGAGGACTTAAAAGCTGCTAGATCTGCTTATTTTTAAACCCTATTAGAAAAAAAAATGAACAAAACCCTAGGTATTTATTTTAAACAGTGCCTAAACTGATGAAAAATAAAGCTTCAAGCCCAGAAATTTCCAATAGCAGTGATAACTTTATGAACTTCTTTACTTATAAGATTGATAATATCAGGGAGAAAATTATAACTATGCAACCGTCTACCACAGTATCTCATAAGAAAGTGCATTGGGGTCTCCCTGAGGAAACGTTTGATTCATTCATTTCTATAGGAGAGGAAGAATTCTGCAAACTCGTTAAATCATCTAAATCAACAACATATTTGTTAGACCCTATACCGACTAAGCCACTGAAAGAGATGGTTCCAGAGGTCATAGATCATCTTCTTAACATCATTAATTCATCCTTGTCATTAGGATACGTACCTATCACTCTTAAGCTGGGTTTGATTACTTGATCCTACAGAATTAGTCAATTACAGGCCGCCTTTTCTGACAAAGATACTAGAAAAGGCAGTATGTTCCTTTTTAGAAAGAAATGATATCTGCAAGGATTTTCAATTTACTTATTTATTTGATTATTTTCAGGATTTAGACCGTACCATAGAACGGAGTCAGCTCTCATTAGAGTCACAAATGATTTGCTCTTATCATCCGATCGTGGTTGAATCTCTATAAGTGTTAATCGATCTCAGTACTGCATTTGATACTATTGACCGTTCAACTGAGGCCACAAGATATTGAAGGGGTGGTCAAAATCCCTTGCCTCTTCAGCATAATATATCATATATCCTTTTGAATGCTTATGTATTTCTTTTATAAAATCAGTAATCAAGTATATTCATTATCACTTAATAATATATCCACATATATATATATATATATATATAATCCTTGTGCTTATGCTGGAGAAAATTATTACTTAACTGCATGCTGATGTAATTAACCAGCTTCTTTTAGGTGCACAAGGCCATTTGTCTCTTTCTCTGGTATCAGGAGGAAGGTTTATGGATCCAAAAGGTGTCATGAACACATATGTCCAACACATATGATCCTTCTCTGTACAGATGGTCAAGCTATATTGAGCATTGCTATATTGAACTTTAATTGTTGTATTAAAATGTATTCTTTCTATTATATTTCCTTTCTGGGGAGCAAATGTTATCTGTTTTTCTCCCAAACGAGTGAATGTTTTACCATTATGTTTTGGTACACTTAACTGATAATAAGCAGCTCAGACTCTCTTCAGCCTTGATGGGAGCTCTTATTTGTCCTATGTGAATGCCGTAACAGTGAAAATAAAAGGGAAATAGGGATTTGGTTTGTGTTTGAGTGTTAAAACATAAAGGGGTCATTGAAGCCAGTAGTTTAAGGCACCATTTCTTTGTTAAAGTCTTACTCCAGTTAGACTAAAGTTTAGTGCTAGTCTTATTGGTTGCAGGTTGAGGAACCACTGCCATTATTGGTGATTGACTGAGTTGTTGTCCTGGACATACTGGTGCCCAGCAACCCAAATCTGTGACCTGGAAGGTCATGATGTGCCTCTGAGCGTCAGATGCGTAATTGATGGAGATATATTCCGTCTATCTGTATATGTGTGGAAAATTACCGTGTTTATCTATTTCTTAGCCAATGAGAATCATTCAACGTGTAAGCAATGACGTAGCTTAGACCTTGGAAATGGTATAACTGCTGTGATCTTTGTAACTGTATGAGGAGGCCTACGAACTGTGTGAGAGTCTTGAAGCTGACTTCTGCTGATGAAACTGCAAACTATGTTCAGTAAAACTTTCTTTAATTTTTTATAATTCTGACTCCGGGTCTTCATTCTTCATATCTGGTTCTGGGTCTTTGACTGTTTACCCCTAACAATATCAATTTGAATCGATTCTCGATTTTCAATTTGATTTAAAGTCGGCGTGAAACGGAAGTTAGGATTGTCATTTTTTCCTTGTCGTGACGTATATCCGAGTTAAACGGCTTCTGAAATTAGAAAAAAAATGTAGGGCAGGGCTTGATTTCGTCCTTCGGGAATTGATTGACCTTTCGCCATTCCACGTGACCGAAAGAGAATAGAGGTCGTTTCGATGGGGGAGGGCAGGCAGGGTAATGTATTTGATTAAAGATTATAAGGGTACATGAATTTTTAAAAAATAACGAAGTGCACAGATAAATCATTTATAATAAACACTACAATATTACATATAAAAAGAAGATTTGTCAAATTTGATTTCATGCCGACTTTAAGTATATGCTGATTTCATTTTTTCTATTTTGACTGGCCCCACCACAAAGAAAGAAAGAAATGAATAAAATAGTTATTGTTTTTTTGTTTTTTTTACACATGTATCCATGTATTGTAATAAATAATTATGACACCCCAAATTTTAGATAACAGTGAAACTTATTAATTCTCGATTCCAATTTCAATACCACAGCTAATTGGGTCCTTTTACGATTTTTTAACTTAAGTCAGTCTGTAATGTTGCTGTTTGAGCATAAAAAAATATCTGTCCACTTCAAATGGAGATATTTTATTTAACTACAACTAGTTTGGACTACAACGCGATTTTCCCATGAAGTCATATTCCTAATTTAAATAATTCGCGCCCACGGAATAAGCAAAAAAAGGTATCGATTACTGTTTGGATTAAATTAGTTTATATAATCACGATTATATGGTGTATAACATAAACATTAGGAAGAAAGAAAAACACACTAACGTCCTGTGAAAGAAGTGCTTGAATAATCCGTGAATGCGGCTTGGAAACATATTCGTACACCCAAAAAACAAAAACAAAACTTTGTAAATGGGCATATGGGACCCCTTTAAAGATGAATGAAGAATCACCAACCTTCTTGTTCCTCGTGTTTTATTCTCCAGGGTTCTGGTTCACTCATGTCCTCCTCACTCTCCTCTTTAACAAACACCATCTTCACAGCAGCAGATCTCAGTTCAGTTGATACTCCTCCAGATATTCCTGCTTCAAAACTTAGTCACGTATATGAGGATGGGAATATGACAGGCATTTATTGACCTGTAAAAAAAATATATCGTTCTATCTTTGTAACAGTTTGTATTAAGCCATTAACGTTACCACATAACAGAAGAGCCCATGCTGAAAAATAGTTCTTCCTCTGAGGTTTAATGGTGGTTGTAAACAAACGGATGTGTTTTACCGCCACCGACTGGACTGGAGTGTGAAGCGTCGAGAAGAGGTCAGGAGGAGAAGGGAATGACTTGATGCGTGGACAATGCACTATGTCCTGCACTGAATTTTCCTTTAAAAATATCTACACAAATAAATTAAAAATACAAAAAAAAAAAAAAAATGATATAGCCTACACTCGCATTAGAAATGTTATATAGGCTTAAGTGAGGAAAAGATTAGAGAAACAAGTTTCCAAATTTCATTCCAATCAAATATTTTAGGGAAAATCACAGAACATTCCCTAATGGCTATGTTTATTTTTTCATAATCATATACTACATTTTGCAGAAAGACTGACATTACAACATTTAATTAGAGGCAAAGTCAGCAAAATTGGGACACTTTTTTTGTAAACTGTGTATTAAATACACACTCTATATACTATTAAAGTTTTAAACAAATGCTCAGGGTTTGTTGTATCTCCAACTATGGTTTTTGGGGGAATGAGAATTTCACTGTGGTGGTAACTCACAAGAAAAAAAAACCCAGACAATTGATCGGCATAATCGTCAAAACCCTAAAAATATTTTAGACAATTATTCGTCAGCCAAATTTCATAATCTAAATGAACTAATAAACTAAAAACACATCTCTTTGACCTAGCTTGCACATAAAATATTATAAACTTCTATAATTCAATGTTAGGCTGCATAGATTAGGTCAGCCGGAAACAGGAACACTTCCCATAAATCCTGATGTACTCGTAACATCATAAGAAGAATGGCATCTAATATTAGTCTCTTTGTTTATCCCGAGGTTTACCGCAGTCTGTCGGATCCAGATCTAATGAAGGACCTGCGCCTGGACACGACGATAACACAGTCCTGAAGTGTCAACTAGTTCCTCCTTGTGAAGTCCTCCTTCCCTTCACCTCTGCACAGATAATTGTTGTCAGGATAATTCCAGTTCACGTGGCTACGCGAAGCGATACAATTCTGTATTATAAATTTTAAGGCCAGACAGGGTTGAGGGTTGTTTTTTTTAGGGAAGGACTACATGCTTGCGCACATTTCAAACACGCATACCTATAGAATTAACTCTTAATACGCATGTGCACGCTTTTAACGTTCTCAGGTTCAGATTTATAAAGTTTGCATAGAGAGAACTTACGAGTTTTCTGTTAAAACAGTGTTGTGTTAGCGGCCCCTAAGTTAATAACTAATGATCGTTGTGACGGAAGTGAATCAAACAAAAATAACTTTAACTAGAAAATAACTTTATTCTAGAGCTGCCATAAAGCCAAAACAATCTAAGTTACTTTCATTTCCAATTATCACGGTAAAGCCGCTTTGGAACAATCTACATTGATAAAAGCGATTTATAAATGAAGATGACTTGTCTTAAAGTATTTTCTATCATAGTCCATTAGCACATGCTCATCCCTAGTTGAATGTTTTGTGAATGTATAGAGTCCCATATATCTAGAAAGTTTTGAGCACATCAATGATGGGAACAGGCAAAATGTCCAATCTCATGGCCATTAACATCCCTTATAGTATGATGTGCATGTTCTATCATGTCCAAATGAGATATACATTATTCTTTGAACAAATGTGCAGAGTGTATAACTTTACAGGCCTCAGCAAGAAAAGGTAAATTATTGTAAATGTTTTCATTTTCAATTCATTTTCAAAGGAAGCTGGCTTTTCTCAGCTGAGCGTCAAATCCATCAGCGTCGCCTTTTGGGCGTCAATCAGAGCCTTGAAAGAAGCTCAACTTTATGGTAATGAGCTATGATGCGGTTCAGCGGCAAGCAGCGGCAAAACACCAGCAACCAATCGGAATATAGACGTCCTTTGCGCTGGCTGATTCCGGAGAAACACAATGTAAAAGGTTTATTCCACAATTTGCAACCTTGGCAGAGCCCTTGAGACGTCTTACCAGAAAAGACTCCAAATTCGTCTTTGGTCCTGAACAGAAAAGTGCATTTAAGGTTCTGAAAGCAGAACTTGCCAAATCAGGGACCTTAGCACACTTTGACAAAGATGCACCAACCCAAGTTATAGCTGATGCAAGCCCTGTAGGGTTGGGGGCTGTATTGACACAGTGTCAAAAAGGACAAACGGTGCCAGTGCACTATATCAGTAGAAGTCTATCAGACTGTGAGAGATGGTACTTCCAGACCGAGAAGGAGGCCCTTGCCCTTGTATGGGCCTGTGAGAAGCTTCACCCATATGTCTATGGAAGACAATTTGATCTGGTCACAGACCATAAGCCATTAGAGACAATCTACAGTCCACGCTCTAAGCCCTGTTCCCACATTGAGCGGTGGGTTTTCCGTCTTCAACCTTACGACTTTAAGGTCGTCTAAGTTGCTGGAAAAAAAGAACATTGCAGATCTCTTGTCAAGACTTCGCACTTACATGATTCGGATGAGTATGTGAGATTTGTAGCCATTAATGCCACCCCGAGAGCCCTAACCCAAAGGGAAGTGGAAGAGGCGTCAGAAAAAGATCCCGGACTAATAGAGGTGAGAGCTGTTGCTAGGGAGCTATGTGTGGTAGGTTTTTTAATACTACGTGGAACATGCATTGTTCTTCCAAAAACACTACAACCACAAGCAACAGCAGTTGGCTACGAGGGACACATAGGTATTGTTGGGACCAAACAGCACCTGAGGACCAAAGTATGGTGGCCTGGCATGGACAGAGCTGCCAAGAGATTCTGCAAATCATGTCATGGCTGTCAAATTGTCTCTCGTCCTGATGCGTCAGAACCATTGCGACCCTTACCATTGCCAGATGGACCATGGTAAGATCTAGCAGTATTTATTGGGTCCTCTGCCATCAAAACACTCAATCCTAGTTGTGGTGGATTACTACAGTAGGTATTATGAGTATGATATACTGACCTCAACCACAGCAGCAAAAGTGATTGACAGCCTTGAGGATATATTCAGCCGACATGGACTTCCTGCCACACTAAAATCAGGTAATGGACCTCAATTCAAATCAGATGAATTCAAGAGTTTCTGTGAAGAAAATGGGATCAGACACCTGAAAACAATGCCTAAATGGGCTCGAGCAATTGGGGAAGTCGAGCACCAGAATGCCTCCATCATGAAACAAATCCGCATTGCAGTCAGAAGGACTTGACAGGCAAAAGGAATTCAGGAAGTATGTTTCAGTCTACAGAGGAATTGTACATAACACCACAGGCAAAAGCCCCGCTGAACTTCTTTTTAAAAGAAAAAATTAAAGACATCTGATTAAACAAGAAAGCAGATATATAACAAAAGGTAATTTCCCTTCCTAATTTATCCATTATATCTCCTCCCAATAAACATATGGGTGAAGCAGGAGTTATGGTAAATTTGTTGTGTACAATTGATTCTAATCAATTGTGCCTGTTGCTGGCTCATATAATTCAGGCATGCGTTTATGAATAGGACTTTCATAAAGTTATCTACAGGCGGCCTGAAACCCTGCTCCCATGCTTCTCTAAACCTTATGACTAAATAAAATGGTGACTCCTTTCCCTCTTGCATATCATCTCAATGTCTGACATTTTGTATGGGTTTCATGGCAATTACGTTGCCATTTTGTCTCCACATCATTGCATTCTGCACATCTGAAGTCCTAGGTGGACATGTTGTAATTATTTGAGGATCATTTAAGTCTGGGTGTCGCACAGGAGAATGTGAAGTACAGTTCCTTTTTCATGAGCTGGAAGTGGAAATGCACATAGGCCAGTGACGGACCAGTCCTTTTTTTCTTATTCGATTTTTCTGGCCACTGATCCCACACTTTCTTAAATTCCCTCCACACACTAGGCCTATATGACTCCTTCATACATCTATAGTCCCACTCTAGATCTCCCCATGTCCCCCAGTGTTGCCAACTTAGCGCCTTTGTCGCTATTTTTAGCGACTTTTCAGACCCCTTTAGCGACATTTTTTCAAAAAAAGCGACTAGCGACAATTTTAGCGACTTTTTGGACAAACCTCAGTAACCTCCAAATGTTGCCAGTACTGTCCTGCGAGCGCGAGGTCCTGCTTTCTCCCTGCCGTCACTCTCTCTCGCTGCGTCTCCCCTGTTCAGGGAATGTCTGAGAGGAGCGCACGGCCGCTGACAGACGCGAAGGAGCAGTGTTTTTCCACGGACTTATCACTTATCTGCTTTTCTTTTGTTTTATATTTAAAGAATTTAGTTTGACCATTTTCATTTTATTTCTTTTCTTGTGCTTGTTATTACTTGTAACACTCACTATCACAGAGCTTAGTTCATCCGGTTCCCTAACTCTCTCAATTCAGATAATATTCCACATAGGCCTATAACAATGTAATCATTCACTATATTATAGCTATTATAGCTACTTCTATTGTCTGACAAAAAAAAATAAAATATAGGAAATGAAAACAGCTTTATTTGACATTCGGCTATATCATATTAAATAGAGCATTAATTTAGAGAGAAAACGCACTAGGCTGACAGAATGCAAGTACGACGCGATGACGTCATTAGTATGCTAATTGACGTATGACGTCATCTAGCAACATTTAGCGACTTTTAGGGAAGGCCTTAGCTACTTTTCTTTGAAAATAGTTGGCAACAGTGCCTATTACCCTGGATTTCATTCTTTTTATATCATCATCTTTGAATGATCCCTCTGTAGACTTATTGAATTTTGCCTTCTCACCATCCTACCAAATTTGATGTAAAAGGTTCTGTCCAGAAACCTTCATTTTTTCAGTACATAAAGTCAATTTCGAAAACAACTAATACTTTTCTAATATTTAAAGTAAATACTGCAAATTCTAAAATATTCTCGAGTATTACGTCAAATGAGACAGTGAGTCTAGGCAATACAACAGTTTTTGTCCTCATACAGTCTGTGTCTACAATTGACACAATCCCTTGGTTCTGGATCGATTACAGACAAGCACCCCAAATTATTAGATCAAATTTGATATCAGAACATAGACAGTGATCAATGCAGAGCAGAACAGAACACAAAATCGGAGAACCAACAATGACACAAACAAGAAGTGCAGACTCAAAGTCAGCTTAATGTGCTCGTGACAGTTTATTTAGCAAGTCTCAGGTGTTGAATAAAAACAACAAATAAAATAATAAGCCCATATAGAAAAGAAAAGAGACTGCCAGCTTTGCAGAAAGAGCCCATAGAGAGACAAACAATTACATTCACATACCATATGCAACCTTACTCCTTAAACCTGGAACACACCAAGCCGACAAATTGATCCTCGTCGGCTTTGTTTCGCCCGATTCGACATGTTGAATCGGCGTTGTGCCATCGGTGAAAGAGGGAACTCTGATTGTTAGTTCAGCTTAGTGAAAGAGTCAAGGCACGAGAATAATAACAAAACAGCAAGCAAAGTCAAAACGGTTCTGATAGAAGGCTGTCATTATGTTACGTCATCTTACCTGAGTGTTCCTTGGCGAATATTTCAATATCAACACGAGCGGAGTGAAATAAAGAAAGTGTTTAGCAGGATTGATATTTAAAACGGCAAGCACACACTGCTTTGTTTATGGTTTGAGTATCTGCAGCCTGCAGTCGGTTTCCCCTTTTTGAATGACGAATATACCTGCAGAAATAGGCAGTTGACTCATTACACGCAGGCGCAGAACGCACATTCTAGCTGACAACAGTCGGCTTTCATCAGCGCTAGTTCGTCGGTGTGTTCCAGGCTTTATGTATAATAACTAGCACATGTCTTACGAGTGTGTGACTAAACAGGGTGTACAAGAAATTATTAGATGGACAGAAAAGGAGATGCAAACATATTCCTAACACACGTGTAAGGCATTGCTTCAGTGTGATTTATCATGTCTTTCCACATTGAGAACAGGGGATATGCTCTCACATTCTTAAGCATTCCTTTCTGTGTAAAATTGTTTCAATGCTGAGAGCAGGTAAAGGGCTTTTTTAAGTATGAATTAATATGTTTCTTAAGGCTTGCTTTATGACTGTAAGAGTTTCCACACTGAGAGCAGACGAAAGGCTTTTCAAAATTGTGATTTAACACATGCTCATTAAAGTGTCCTTTCTGTGTGAAACTCTTGCCACACTAAGAGCAGGTGAAAGGCTTTATTGCAGAATGAACTAACATGTGCTTCTTAAGGTTTTGTTTACGTGTAAAAGTCTTTCCACACTGAAGACATGTGAAATGCTTTTCTGAAGTGTGACTTAAGAAATGATCATTTAGTGTTCCTTTCTGTCTAAAACGTTTCCCACACTGAGAGCAGGTGAAAGGCTTTATTCCAGAATGAATTAACATGTGAGTCTTAAGGATTTGTTTACGTGTAAAAGTCTTTCCACACTGAAGGCATGTGAAAGGCTTTTCTGAAGTGTGACTTAAGAAATGATCATTTAGTGTTCCTTTCTGTCTAAAACGTTTCCCACACTGAGAGCAGGTGAAAGGCTTTATTCCAGCATGAATTAACATGTGTTTCTTAAGGTTGTGTTTATTTGTGAAAGTATTTCCACACTGAGGACATGTGAAGGAATGTTTTCGTCCAGCATGAATTAACGTGTGACTCCAAAGGCTTCTTTTATGTTTGTAAGTATTTCCACACTGAGAACAGGTGAAAGGCTTTTTGACTTCTGTTATTTGGATGCTGCTTTGTGAGCAACCGTTTTCAGTTTTGGTGCAACTCAATGGCTTTTCTCCAGCTGTGACATCATAAACTTTCTGGTCATGTTTCTCCTCCACTTCATTAAGATCTGGTCTTTCCTCTTTCACTTTCACCAAGCCTAAAATTAAAACATAAAAATGATGAAAATCAATTGGTAGGCACGTATAAATTATAACTAAGCAACCGCCCACCACAGTATCGCATAAGAAAGTGCATTGTAGTCTCCCTGAGGAAACGTTTGATTCATTCATTGCGATAGGAGATGAAGAATTTTGAAAACTCGTTAAATCATCTAAATCAACAACATATATGTTAGACCCTATACCGACTAAGCCACTGAAAGAGATGGTTCCAGAGGTCATAGATCATCTTCTTAACATCATTAATTCATCCTTGTCATTAGGATACGTACCTATCACTCTTAAGCTGGGTTTGATTACTTGATCCTACAGAATTAGTCGATTACAGGCCGCCTTTTCTGACAAAGATACTAGAAAAAGCAGTATCTTCACAACTATGTTCCTTTCTAGAAAGAAATGATATCTGCGAGGATTTTCAGTCCGGATTTAGACCCCACTATAGTACTGAGACTGCTCTCATTAGAGTCACAAATGATTTGCTCTTATCATCCGATCGTGGTTGTATCTCTCTATTAATGTTACTCGATCTTAGTGCTGCATTTGACACAATTGACCACAACATTCTTTTAAATAGACTAGAAAACTATGTTGGCATTAGTGGAATTGCATTAGCATGGTTTAAATCATACTTAACTGACCGTTATCAGTTTGTAGCAGTAAATGAAGAGATGTCTTATCGATCACAAGTTTAGTATGGCGTACCACAAGGCTCAGTACTAGGACCGTTGCTGTTCACTCTGTACATGCTACCATTAGGAGATATCATTAGGAAACATGGAGTTAGCTTTCACTGTTATGCCGATGATACTCAGCTGTATATTTCTTCAAAACCCAACGAAACTTACCAATTCACAAAATTAACGGAATACATAGCTGATATAAAAAATTGGATGACTAGTAATTTTCTAGTACTAAATGCTGAAAGACAGAGATTCTAATCAAACAACAAAAAACTTCCACACGTAATAACCTAGAATACTGTCTAACACTTGATGGCTGCTCTGTCAAGTCTTCGTCGTCGGTTAGGAACCTGGGTGTGCTCTTTGATACCAACCTTTCTTTTGAAAGCCACGTGTCTAGTATCTGTAAAACTGCATTTTTCCATCTTAAAAATATATCTAAAATACGTCATATGCTCTCATTGGGAAATGCGGAACAATTAGTTCATGCGTTCATGACCTCAAGGCTAGACTATTGTAATGCTCTACTGGGTGGTTGCCCTGCATGCTTAATAAATAAACTACAGCTAGTTCAAAACGCCGCAGCTCGAGTTCTTACCAGAACCAGGAAATATGACCATATTAGCCCGGTTCTGTCAACACTGCATTGGCTCCCTATTAAACACCGTATAAATTTTAAAATATTGTTGATTACTTACAAAGCACTAAATGGTTTAGCTCCGCAGTACTTGAGCGAGCTCTTACCGCATTATAGTCCTTCACGTCTATTGTGATCTCAAAATTCCGGCCAGTTGATAATACCTAGAATATCTAAATCGACTGCAGGCGGTAGATCCTTTTCCTATTTAGCACCAAAACTTTGGAACAGTCTTCCTACCATTGTCCGGGAAGCAGACACACTCTGTCAGTTCAAAGCTAGACTAAAAACACATCTCTTTGACCTAGCATACACATAATACATTATAAACTTCTATAATTCAATGTTAGGCTGCATAGATTAGGTCAGCCGGAACTGGGAACACTTCCCTTAAATCTTGATGTACTCGCTACATCATAAGAAGAATGGCATCTACGCTAATATTAGTGTCTTTGTTTATCCCGAGGTTTTCACGCAGCCTGCCGGATCCAGGCCGTGTCCAGATCTGACGAAGGAGATCCGCCTGGACCCGATGACAATGCAGTGCTGAAGTATCCACTATCCTCTCCCTATGGAGGATCCCATTCCCACTCTACAGATAAAGCGTTGTGAATTTTGGCTCGCGTACCCCGAAGTGATAAAATAAAGCAAAATTCTGTGTCAAAATTTATAGGCAAGACAAGTAGTTTGTTTAGGCATGGGTTGTATGGAATTACAAACCTGCGCACATATTTTGAAAAGTACATAACTATAGAATCAATTCTGAATGTGCATGTAAACGGCGTCAGCGTTAATCACAGGTTCGCGTTTAAAGTCTGATCATTTCGACGGAGGTGAATCAATCAAAATGAACTTTAGCTGGAAATAACATTATTCAAGAACCGCTATAAAGCCAAAACAATCTCTGTTACCTTAAATTATATGTTTATCTCTGTAAAGCTGCTTTGAAACAATACATTGTTAAAAGCGCTATATAAATGAAGATGACTTGACTTGAGAAAGAAAGAAATGAATAAAATCGCTATTGTTTTTTTACACATGTATCCTTGTATTGTAATAAATAAGGTTATGACACCCCAAATTTTAGAAACCAGTGAAACTTAATAATTCTCGATACCAATTTCAATACCAACTAATGGGTCCTTTTACGATTTTTTAACTTTAGTCAGTCTGTAATGTTGCGGTTTGAGCATAAAAAAATCTGTCCACTTCAAAGGGGATATTTTATTAAACAACCTTTTCAAGAACTACAACTAACCAGTTTGGACTACAACGCGATTTTCCCGGCTTTATGAAGTCAAAATATTCCTCATTTAAATAATCCACGCCCACGGAATAAAAAAAAAATTGTATTACTGTTTGGATTAAATTTGTTTATATAATCACGATTAAATGGTATTAACATAAACATTAGAAAATAAAAAAATACACTGAAAACGTCCTGTAAGAGAAAGTGCTAGTCCGTGAATGCGGCTTGGAAACATATTCGTACACCCCAAAAACAAAAACAAAACTTTGTAAATGGGCATATGGGACCCCTTTAAAGTTGAATGAAGAATCACCAACCTTCTTGTTCCTCGTGTTTTATTCTCCAGGGTTCTGGTTCACTCATGTCCTCCTCACTCTCCTCTTTAACAAACACCATCTTCACAGCAGCAGATCTCAGTTCAGTTGATGCTCCTCCAGATATTCCTGCTTCAAAACTTAGTCACGTATGAGGATGGGAATATTACAGGCATTTATTGACCTGTAAAAAAATATATCGTTCTATCTTTGTAACAGTTTGTATTAAGCCATTAACGTTACCACATAACAGAAGAGCCCATGCTGAAAAATAAAGTTCTTCCTCCGAGGTTTAATGGTGGTTGTAAACAAACGGATGTGTTTTACCGCCACCCACTGGACTGGAGTGTGAAGCGTCGAGAAGAGGTCAGGAGGAGAAATGACGATGCGTGGACAATGGACCTGTCCTGCACTGCATTTTCCCATTTAAAATATTTACACAAATAAATGAAAAATACTTTAAAAAATGATACAGCCTACCCTCGCATTAGAAATGTTATAGGCTTGCTTAAGTGAGGAGAAGATCAGAGAAACAAGTTTCCAAATTTCATTCCAATCAAATATTTCAGGGAAAATCACAGAACGTTCCCTGATGGCTATGTTTATTTTTTCATAATCATATACTGCATTTTGCAGAATGACTGACATTACAACATTTAAATCGAGGCAAAGTCAGCAGAATTGGGAAACTTTTTTTGTAAACCGTGTATTAAATACACACTCTATATACTATTAAAGTTTTAAACAAATGCTCAGGGTCTGTTGTATCTCCAACTATGGTTTTTGAGGGAATGAGAATTTTACTGTGGTGGTAACTCACAAGAAAAAAGAAAGAAAGAAAAAAAAAAGTATGACAAAGCCCTAAACCAGGCAATTGATCGGCATATTCGTCAAACCCCTAAAACGGACAATTAATCATTAAAACCCTAAAAATATTTTAGACAATTATTCGTCAGCCAAATCTCATAATCTAAACTAACTAATAAACTAAAAACACATCTCTTTGACCTAGCTTACACATAAAACCAGAGGTGTCAAATCCAGGGTCAGAAAGTAAAAGTCCTGCCATATTTTTATTTCACCCATGAACTCACACAGCAAAACTCCTGTGTTAAATGAACTCTCATGGGAGTTTATTTGGCTCCAGACTCAAGAGTGTTAAAGTTAATGATATAATTAAGTGATTGATTGAGTGATGACTGAGTATTATTGAAGACACCTGATGATAACAAGCAGAGTCACTGAAGGACAAAGGCACATTTTTAAGTCTCCATTATGGTGGTCAGTGTTTACTTTAGTTGAGCTCTTGACCCTTAAACTGTTAATGTTAGTTTTTTTTTGTTTGACTGTTGTAACTGAGTTATAACTGTCAGATGAACAACAAGAAAAGCTGGCCAGGTGGTGTTGGTTATGTTTAGATGAAATCACATGTTGACGTTAACCTGTATCACAGAACTCATTAAGAAAAATGTACCTTATTGATTACAACAGAATATGATTTTACAGTATACTATTTTCTGCATTTTCAATATAACCCAAAATTTATCTTAAAAGTTGTACTGATTCAAAGACTTTTTTTGAAGTTTGGACAGACATCAAGAATCAGCCTGTGATTCTCACCAATGGTGACAATAATAAAGCATGTTGCAGTGCATTCTGGGTGCCACCAATCAAAACTCATCCATGGCTCCCATCATGCATTGCGGTATGAATAAATTATGATCTGAATTTTCTTAGTAATTTCCTTTTCCTAATTGAATATTCTGTTTGTCACCATTGTTGAGACTCATACACTGAATATTGATGTCTGTGTGTGCCTAAAACAAAGACTTGCTTTTTTTATCAGAACAACTTTAGTCAAGTCAAGTCAAGTGAAGATTCAAAATTTCATCTTTTAATATTATTTTATTATTAAATATTATGTATCTGTATTATTATTCTTTATTAATATTCATAATCAGTTGTATCATCTTATGAAGTTTCAAAAGCATGAGTTTGAATGCATGAGGGAACTATAGATAGCATGGATCCATGGGATGATCATATGTCAGACAGGGGGAAGCTATATTTTGCTATGGGGTGTGTACAATGTAACATGTTCGACTGATGTAAGTGCATCACAGATGTAAACAACAAGGATAGTTCTTAATATGGAAGTGAATTGTGACATGTTAAACATAACGTGTACGTATGACATACGTTCTAATTTTAAGAAGCTCAGAGCAACATGTTTTGTTACCTTACAAGGAAGCTGTAAAACTCTCTGTGATGTATAAAAGCTCAATCTTACTGTACTACCTCAGAGAAACACGGAAACGCATAGACCTGGCATGAATACAACATCTTGAAGTTTCTCTCCTGACATATAAGAATAAAAACTCTCTTGACAAGATAACTGGTGTCCGGTCCCGTAAATCAAATAATAACGGGGAAACAAAAGAGGCTTTAATTCCAAGTCTACATTTGGCGTCACAAACAGGATTGCATCTTCAGGCATTTGTCTCAATCATTCAAGGTAAGACTTTTTCTATTCTAAATAATTCTAAGTCTGCCTGATGATTGGACATTGACTGAAACTGCTTAAAAGAACTGTGTTATTTAAAGTACCAGTTGTTTTGCCAATGAATATATGTGTCAGAAAAAGACAAATAATTTAAATAATTCGAATTTGATGTGGCTTATTTGAGTTGCTCTGGTCAGTAAACCTCTGAATATTGAATGATGCTGGGGAAGTCTTTTTCATTTTTGAAAAAACTGTAGAAAGTGGATCTTTTTTTAGAAAAAAGACCATCTTAGTCAAATTTTGGAAATAGCTGTAAGGCGATTTAGCAATTAGCTTGTAAGGTGGTTGGAATATGGCGAGATTGCGATAAAGGGCAGATTTATCTCTAAAATATATCCAATACACGAAGAATCATTTCAGAAGAAGACGAGGATAGTGTGACAAGCAGTGATTTATAGAGGTTTACAGTGGCGGGTCTGTGCTCCGAGTTAGTGGAGTGTAGTATAAAATACAAAGAAACCCTAAAACGTAAATACGCAGAGGATTGAACCCTTAGAAGAAGGGTATCAATGGAATTAGAGGCTAGAATTGCATGCATTCTGATTTTGACAATAAAGCTGTTCATTGTTTGGAGGAAAAGACTGATCTGAGAGCAACTTTAAAATACACACACACACACACACACATATATATATATAAATTAATCTGAGTTAAGACAAACAAAAAAAGAAAAACAGAAATTATTAGAGTTGTTTTCTGTTTTTTTTGTTTCCCAATCCCTTCTTTGTTCTTGAGAAATTAGAACAGGTGGAAAGGGAGAAAAGCAGAGGGAGCTAAGCAGAGTGAAAAAAGCAGAGGGCCTCCCCTGGAATTCACACACACACTCCCTCACAAAAATAGCCCTGCTGTTTGAGCACACAGACACAGAGTGACAAATAATTTGCAATGGCAGAAAGTGGATTTAACAGCAGAACAATATCTGCTTGGTACTTAGAAAGAAAACAGAAAAAGCAAGCTAAGTTTTTGAAAAAAGGACTGGACATTAACACATCTATGGATGTGCAGTTAAGCTGGCTTGAGTCCAAGAAGGACTCTATCAAGTCAAAAGTATTTCCAATCCTCGCCACACATTGGATTTTGAAACAAGGTGGAATTTGTTGTGGTATCAATGGGTGCCCAGTCCCACTTGTTGAAGCAATGAAGCCTCAAATTGAAGCATATAGCAAATTGAACAAAATTATGTCTATTAAATGTTCAGATGGAGAAAATACAACCAATGATGATTCATTTGCTCCAGATTGGACAAATATAATAACTGAAGCTGAAAAGAAATATTCACAAGCACCAGTGAAATCTGCAACAACTGTAACGCCTCCTCCTTACAACCCAATTTATTAAATTTTGCCTGAACAATATACAAATTAATCTAAACCTCTGACACAGCCTCAAGCTTCGAGATCAAATGGAGGTCCAGTTGACAAAATGTATATTGCATCTGCACAAGCAGCTCCGGTAATAACAAGATCTAAAACAGTTCAGCCAAACAGAGACATGCTGCGATGTACACCAGTTCGGAATTATGATTCTGACTGCGGTGATGAGACAAGAGATGACGACATGATCACAATTGACAAGATCGGTCCTGAATTTTCTTCACCTGTGATTAAAAGGGAAGGATCTGAAATGATGACAGAAGAGAGACCATTCACACCAGGAGAACGTCAAGCCATTCTCACAGCCTTGCCTCCTCTGAAGAGACAAGATCCAAACACAGAGTTTTGGCGAGAATTGGCTTTATGCCCAGCTGCACTACTTCTTGAACTTCAGCCAGCTCCTTGTTTCCTGTCTGCCATTATTGGGCAAACTTGATAAATTTAGGTGTGTCTGATTATTGTTGCCATGACTACTGAGGTCAGGCACACCTGAATTAATCAATTTGTCCAATAATGGCAGACAGGAAACTAGGAGCTGGCTGAAGTTCAGGAAGTAGTGCAGCTGGGCATAAAGCCAATTAGACTCATTGATTGAAGCACATCAAATGACATTAAGAGACATACACACCATTGTGAAAGCTAAAATCCCAAGAGACAGATGGGAACGCTTGCCAGCTTCGATAACAACCGCCCAATGGATAGATTTGTGGGTTGATGGCCAGGGACGACCCCTGGGTCTTTGGCAAGCATTAGATGTGTTCCGAAAAGAAATCCAGGAAATCTTGGGCAGTCGTAAAATTCCTTTCACATTAGTGACATTGATTAAGCAAAAGGATGATGAATCTCCAGATGAATATGCTCTACGTAAGTGGAATGCTTGTCACGACACACACGGGAGATAGACAGCAGATCCAAGTGCAGTAAAGATGTTTTAATGGGTAATCCGTAAAGCGTAAATCCAGTCCAGGCAAAGGTCAAATACCGTGTAAACAATCCAAATACAAAAATAACAAAACACAAGGAACAGTCAGGAACAGACCAAGAAGTGTCAGACATAACAACGACTCCGTACACATATAAACACAGACAGGGAATATATACACAGATCTAACAAGACTAACAATGAACAGCTGGGAACAATGATGACGGGGAACAGCTGAGTGCAATGACCTGATGAGTGACAATGACAGACAGAATGCTGGGAAATGAAGTCAATAGTGAAGGACACCGTGAAGAGGACCTCTAGTGGAAACCAGGAAACATAACCAGACACTGTGACAATGCTTATGAGAGATGGGCTCTCTGTGCCAAGAAACAACCTGATAGAGATGATGTACAGTTCACTGACACACTTGTGGATGGACTTAGCACAAAATACCAACAAGCCTTATAACTTGGAGTCAACCCAGGTGAGACATTTGACCAAATTATGCAATGGGCTGGCCGCTTAGAGATGGCTATGAGATCAAATAAAGAAGAAGGAAACAAGCCATATCGAAGAGGAGTGGCAACAGCTCAATACAACAAGGACACAAAGAATAGGGTGATTTTCTACAGCAATTGTGGAAAGCGTGGACACTCCAAAATAGATTGTTGGGCTAAAGGAGGTGGAGCAGAAGGTCAAGGTCCATCATTTAGACAGGTCAGTGCAAAAAACCATAATGAAACCCCTCAAGGGAAGACGTGGACTGAAGCACAAGTCCGTCAGCTCATTGAGGGAATTATGCGTCCGCAATAGGAATCAGCGGCCCCCTGTATAAGTAAGAAAAGAGACAATCGCCTTTTCGTCAATGCATTAATAGGGGGCCACCCATGTGACATCCTTGTTGACACAGGCGCAGCCATTTCAATAACAGATCTGAACCTACCTACAACAGAGGAAATTATGGAAGTTGAAGGAGTTGGAGGAGGTATCACAAAATTTCGCAAAAGTATTCAAGTTCCACTACAAATACATGAAGATGAAGTCTTATGGACATCTTTCTGGGTTGGGCCGAATTCACAAGGAAGCCTTATTGGCATGGACATTCTTCCATTGATAAACATGATCATATTCACTGACAGTCGTCAAATCGCTACAACAGCTGGGATAATACCACACGAAGATCGCACATGTAATCTAAGGTCTATTGGTACAGCAAAACCAATTATCAGAAACTGGAAAAAAGATGGTGTGTGGGGTCTTCTGTGCAGTTTATATTCAGATGTTTGGGCTAAACACAAATTGGATTGTGGTAAAGCCAACATTGATCCCATTGTTATGAAGGGACCGATACATGCCCCTCATAAACAATACCCCATCCGACCTGAAGCAAGACGAGCCGTGGAGGAGATAGTGGCAGACTTGGAAGCTGAAGGAATCATCAGACAAACCTCATCTACCACTAATAGTCCTGTCTGGCCTGTCAAGAAATCTGATAACTCATGGCGACTAACCATTGATTACACAAGACTTAACAGTGTAACACCAAAACCGCATCCTATTGTGGCCAATCCTGCCACCATTCTGAATGATATTCCAGGAAATGCTAAAATTTTTACGGTACTGGATGTACTGTCGGCTTTCTGGTCTATACCTATAGACAAAAGATCTCAAGATAAATTAGCCTTCACAGTGGGCGCAAAACAGTATGTTTGGAACAGACTCCCACAAGGTCTTAATCTTTCTCCTGTTGCATTTCATAGAGCTTTGGACCAGTTCTTAACGGAGCAAAAAGCTGAAATTGAGAAATCAGGAAGTGTCTGCCTCCAATATGTTGATGACTTGTTAATTGCAAGCCCAGATGAAAACAGCCACGTATTTGCTCTGAATGTTGTCCTACAAGCCCTTAGGAAAGGGGGATTCAAAGTTAACCCTGATAAAGCACAGCTGGCCAAATCCAAGGTTATCTATTTGGGCCAAGAAATATCTGTGGAGGGAAGGAGAATGACAACAGAGCGTGTAGAGGCATTACGACAACTTCCAAAACCTCTAACAGTTACAGGAATGCGGAAGGTGATGGGACTTTTCAACTATTGTCGTCAGTATATACCTGATTTTGCTAGCATCACCAGCCCCCTCATCGACCTGTACAAGGGAGGAAAGCCTGGAGTGGAACAGATAAACTGGACACCAGAAGCTGAGGAAGCGTTTACTTCTATGAAAGAAAAACTGACTTCAGCCCCAGCATTGGGACTTCCTGACGGACGGTTGCATTTTCATTTGTGGACCAGGGTAGGAGATGAGACATATTCAGCAGTACTGTGTCAAAAACCAGGTGATCGATACAGACCAGTTGCATACTTTTCCACAAAGATTCCTGTCACTATGATTGGGCAACCACGATGTATACAAGCCCTCGATGGTGCCACATGGGCAGTGGATGCTGTTGAGAATCTGATAGGAGCACAAACTATCATATTGCACACTCCACACAGTATAGTGACACTGTTGAACAACACGAACATCAAAACCATAACTGATGCAAGAAGAGCAAAATGGGAAGCAACTTTGTTGAACAAGGATTTAAGAGTGGAAATCATCAGGGACACGTCTCTTAACCCTGCAACAATGATGCTGGAACCACATGAGGGAATACCACATGAGTGTGAAAAACAAGTAGAAGAAGATAGTCTTGGTCCAGTTAATCCAATCCCTCTTGAAAACCCAGACAAAGAGTTATGGGTTGATGGATCCAGTTATTATGTTGATGGAAAATGACATACTGGATGGGCTGTAGTGAAAGGAGATGGAACTGTTGTAAAGAAAGGAGCCCTTTCTGGGAAATTTTCAGCACAAGTAGCTGAACTTATAGCACTTACAGAAGCCTTTGAACTATCAGAAGGAGATCGAGTCAACATCTATACAGATAGTCGTTATGCTTTTGGTGTGGTCCATGACTACCTTGCTCTGTGGAAAAGACGTGGACTTATCACTAGCAGTGGGAGCGAAATACAACATGCTTCCATAATTCGTCGTTTGATTACAGCATGTTACTTACCCAGAGAAGCAGCCGTGATCAAAGAAAAATCACATCAATCTGACAAGTCCAAAGAAAGTCAAGGAAACACGGCAGCAGATGCAGCAGCTAGAGAAGCAGCTCTACTTCCTTTTACTCCTGTTACCTTGGTAAAGGAAAACAGCAAGGATAATCCTGAGCTCCATCTTCTGTCATATCAATTGGAGACAGATGAAGAGAAAGAACAATGGATGAAAGCGGGAGCGAAAGAGGATGATCAAGGTATCTGGAGAATTCCAACAGGACAAGTGGTGATGCCTATCGGAACAAGAAGAGAACTAATGCAGCTGTATCATGGAAAGGTACATGCTGGAGCAAAAGCAATGAAATCTCAAATCAGTGAGACTTGGTGGTGGCCAAGAATGATGAGAGACATTGATGATTACTGTAGGAGATGCTTGATATGCCTCAAAGCAAATGTGGGAAAATCTGTAAAGGTGCGAATGTCACATGCACCCAGACCAACAGGTCCATGGACACACCTCCAAATTGATTTCACAGGACCTTTATCACCCAGTGGAGGGTATCAATACATACTTGTAATCATGGACAGATTTACTAGATGGGTGGAGGCATACCCTACAAAATCATGCACTGCTGAAGCGGCAGCATGAGTAATGGTGGAAGAAGTTTTTCCTCGCTGGGGTCTTCCATATGAACTTGATTCTGACAATGGAACTCATTTCACTGGAAAATTGATGAAGGAAGCAATGAAATTGATGGGGATTAAACAAAAATTCCACATTCCGTACCATCCGGAAGCATCAGGGATGGTAGAGAGGATGAGCAGATCGTTGAAAACATCTTTGACCAAAGCCATTCTGCAAACTGGTCAAGGCTGGCATAAGTTATTACCTGCTATTCTGTGGAACTTGAGAGCAACTCCAAACCGAGTTACAGGACTAACCCCTTTTGAACTAATGACGGGAAGAGCAATGGTTCTACCTCCTGATGCTCCGCCACCAGCGGGAACAGGAGGAGACTCTACTTTGTTCCAAGAAAAGTTACGACGCTATCTCGCAATGCTAGACAAAGCTACTAAAGGCAATAATAAGAAAGTGCGAGAAGCTCAACAGCAATGGGATGAAAAACACACCACTACTGACATTCCACACATTCCCGAGTTAGGTAGTTTTGTTATGATCAAACGAATTGCTAGGAAAGGTTTAGAGCCTAGATGGGAAGGACCATATGAGATACTCCTAACTACTTATACAAGTGTTTGTCTCAAAGGGAAGGGTGTAGGAACAGATAGATGGTATCATTGGTCACAAGTTAAACCTTGCTTAGTGAATGAACAAGATGATAATGATGGCTTATGGCCTGAGATTGAGCAATGTTCATCCATTAGTTTTAAAGATTGGGAACAAAGAAGTGATGTTAATTATTTCTCTGCTTCCATTTCAGGAATCAGTTGCATTGACATTGATTAGAGATGGTTGCAAGTTATTCTCTATACCCAACGACGATGGTATGCTTATTTTTAATTTTACTTGGCATTTATCAAGAAAGCCAAGCCTTATGGACTCCTCGAGTTCAAGAAATCACTCGGAATGCAACTCTGAAATCTGGCCAACATTTTACTCTACCCTTTATTTCCAAATGGGGATTATGGGATTGGGTGCCACGCAATGATAAAGACCTTGCTAAATATGGTAAGGACGTCTTTGGAGGATGTAACTTTTACCACCAATGTTACAAAAGCAGAGTAATTTGGCCGGTAAAAGACGGGGGGTATACTGGTAGTGCTCAAAGACGAGACATTTGTTCAAAAGAACAATGTGAAGTTATAGGGTTAAACCTCATAACGTCTACTAATGTGGAAATTAATTTAGTTCTGAATCGTACCCACATGCTTACAATATGGGATTTATTGACCCAAGGGTGTATTTATCCCATAGTGTTGCCATGTGAAGGGTTTCTGAGGGATGCTTCCTCAAGAACAACAAGATTTAAGGGAAATTATGTACGAGTATGGCATTCAGAAGATGAGAATGAATATTGTGAGACTGAACTAGAAACTGGGGAAATCGGAAGGTGTTTTTATCTTTCTGCGGAAAAGACAAACAAAGCTGAAACATGCCCAAATACAACTATTGCACCAGCTCATGGTATTTTGTTGGCAAAAGAAACCAAAACCTTGATAAATGAAGCCCATATGGTGCGACAACGAATTAATTATAACTTGAACTCTCTTCTTACAGTTTTTGATCAGTCTTATTGTGGTAATTTTACACAAATAAGAAGTTGGTTGGACAAAAAAGTTAAATATTATACCTCTAAAAATTCTCTGAGTAGTAAAAATCGTAAAACTCGAAGTATATGGGGAGACATAGCGGGGGTATTTGGTTCTGTCAATTCAATTAGTAATACTGCTCAAATGAATCAACTAAGCGAGTATACTCAGTGGGTGGGAACAATGACTGGGAAAGGACTCACTGAGGCTCTTCAGGGTTCTCTACATATTATAGCAGCGGGTCAGCATCTTAATGATGCTGCAAAGGAATTGGCAGATGCATTAACAAAATCGTCTAATTTTGAGACACATCGTGCGGCGTGTTTATTTTTAGCTCAGAATTTAAAGGATCAAATGGTAGAAGATATTCAAGTTATTCGAATGGGACAAGTTCCTGAGCGAATAGCAGAATCTTTGTTAGTGGTTTTCGGTAATCAACTTAATTTGACTTCTGCTAAACATATTCCATTAGTTAAAATCGCTATTAATGAAAATTCGTTGTCAGGTTCTGGAATGTTACCTTTGATTATGATATGGCCTCAATATGGGAAGCGCAATATTATGACAGTCAGGCAATTCCAATCAATGGGTGTTAGACAAGGAAATTCAGTAATTAGATTAGGAAGGAATGGATATTGGGCTGACGGCAATACACCAATGATTTCTACCACAGACTGTTGTGTTGAGGAACATGAGTGGGTAATTTGCTCATGCTCTACAATGTTTAGTCTATCTCTTAATGGTTCTGCTGTTTGGGAAGTAGTTCCTTTAGATCAAGCCACAGGTGCATGGCAGGTGTCAGAAGCACAGTGGTGTATATTACATGATGGAATAAGTGAAAATATGATATACGGGGGAAAGTTGTGTCCAATTTCTCCTGATCCATTTTGCCTTGAGATTCTCTATCCTCTTCACTTGGGTGGAATTCATGTTCCACATGTGCAACTGTTGCAGTTAGAGCCACAATGGTGGAATAATGATCTAGTAGAAGAACGGAATTATGAACTCTTTGAAATGGTTAGAAGAGTTAAAAAGAGTGTAAAAGCAGTTCAAGAGGAGGGAATTCAAGCAATGGGTCATGTTATTGTAGCAAATGGAGTAGCTAAATTAATGTCTGAGAGGAAACTACCACGAATCCTAGGGAAGTTATCATGGTCAGATTGAATAGTTTTGACTATGGTAGGAGTTTTTGTGTTCATGCTAATAATCCATGTCCTTATATGTGTTACTAGAAGGAAAAGTACCAAACCTGTCAAATTGATTATTTCTAACCAAATGGATAGAACTAAGAATGGGACATACAGCGTGAAATAAGAGATTTTATGCAAAACACTACCTCACAAACAATGAACATCCGCTTACTGATTTTCAACCCCAAGGGATAGGATCCTTTAACGTCAACGTTTATTTTAATTTCTTGTCTTGGTTCGGAACTGAAGGATTTAATTAATTAACGAGTTAATTAATTAATGAGTTCAGGCACGGGCAGAAGACTTATTAGTTTTCTTTTCTTAGATGATTGGGGTTCATTTTAAAGACATACACATAGATATTAAAATGCACATAGTATACGGGGACATAACATGGGTTGGGGTTTTGTTCTTTGTTTTGTTTCTCTGTTTCCATTCTTCTGTTCTTTCTGTCTATTTTCTTGGTCTGCTATTTCTTCTCCTCACTATCACTTCTATAGGTTGGCCACCTGGGAATGATGGTGTGGAACTGACGGCCGTAGTTTCAGTGGAGGGAGATGAAGATTCAAAATTTCATCTTTTAATATTATTTATTATTAAATATTATGTATCTGTATTATTAGTCTATATTAATATTCATAATCAGTTGTATCATCTTATGAAGTTTCAAAAGCATGAGTTTGAATGCATGAGGGAACTATAGATAGCATGGATCCATGGGATGATCATATGTCAGACAGGGGGAAGCTATATTTTGCTATGGGGTGTGTACAATGTAACATGTTCGACTGATGTAAGTGCATCACAGATGTAAACAACAAGGATAGTTCTTAATATGGAAGTGAATTGTGACATGTTAAACATAATGTGTACGTATGACATACGTTCTAATTTTAAGAAGCTCAGAGCAACATGTTTTGTTACCTTACAAGGAAGCTGTAAGACTCTCTGTGATGTATAAAAGCTCAATCTTACTGTACTACCTCAGAGAAACACGGAAACGCATAGACCTGGCATGAATACAACATCTTGAAGTTTCTCTCCTGACATATAAGAATAAAAACTTTCTTGGCAAGATAACTGGTGTCCGGTCCCGTAAATCAAATAATAACGGGGAAACAAAAGAGGCTTTAATTCCAAGTCTACATCAAGTCATCTTCATTTATATAGCGCTTTTAACAATGGGTTGTTTCAAAGCAGCTTTACAGAGATAAACATATAATTTGAGGTAGCAGATTGTTTTGGCGTTATAGCCAGGGTGCGATTTGCCGGGGGGGGGGGGATGCGTGGGATTTCCCCCTTTCTGGTCAAAGTATCCCTGCCTCTGCTTAATTATTTTGATCCCCGGTGGGGATAAATTTATCCCCCCCTCAAAGTGATCAGTGCTACTACAATAGTGGCGAGACGGATCACAAAACTTATAACGGATCCGTGGTTTGATCAATTTTATTTTAAAATGCGCTCTGCAGACTTGCTCAATGTCCCGCCCACGGCGCTATCTGATTGGTTACTCCTCACGAGTAATAGCCTATCAACCCTTGCGAGACTGGGCAGTGGAGCTGTGTGTCAGAGGCGTTTAGCGCGGCGCGGTAGACGCAAATTTCTTTTCTATTATTTCACTGTAGCTCAGCATCGCGATGTAACGTTACTTTAACAGCAGTACAACTGTTTCTACTGTATCCATGGTACTGGGAGGGGGATTTAATTCTTGCGTGTTTTTTCGTTGTGCGCCGTGATCACAGTTCATATACGCCATTAGAGTAAAAATATTGCGTTAGGCTACTTCATGAGTTAATAAGAAAAAAGATTTTACAATTTCTGCTAATGCAGTGATGAAGTTCATGTTCTCATGATTTATAACCGCACCCTGGTTATAGCGGTTCTTGAATAATGTTATTTCCAGCTAAAGTTAACTTTGATTGATTCACCTTCGTCGAAATGATCAGACTTTAAACGCGAACCTGTGATTAACGCTGACGGCGTTCACATGCTCATTCCGAATTGATTCTATAGTTATGTGCTTTTGAAAATATGTGCGCAGGTTTGTAATTTCATACAACCCAGCCTAAACAAACTACTTGTCTTGCCTATAAATTTGGTACAGAATTTTGTTTTATTTTATCACTTCGGGGTACGCGAGCCGAAATTCACAACGCTTTATCTGTAGAGTGGGAAAGGGATCCTCCATAGGGAGAGGATAGTTGACACTTCAGCACTGCATTGTCATCGGGTCCAGGCGGATCTCCTTCGTCAGATCTGGATACGGCCTAGATCCGGCAGGCTGCGTGAAAACCTTGGGATAAACAAAGACACTAATATTAGCGTAGATGCCATTCTTCTTATGATGTAGCGAGTACATCAAGATTTAAGGGAAGTGTTCCCAGTTCCGGCTGACCTAATCTATGCAGCCTAACATTGAATTATAGAAGTCTATAATGTATTATGTGTATGCTAGGTCAAAGAGATGTGTTTTTAGTCTAGCTTTGAACTGACAGAGTGTGTCTGCTTCCCGGACAATGGTAGGATGACTGTTCCAAAGTTTTGGTGCTAGAGAGGAAAAGGATCTACCGCCAGCAGTCGATTTAGATATTCTAGGTATTATCAACTGGCCGGAATTTTGAGATCGCAATAGACGTGAAGGACTATAATGCGTTAAGAGCTCGCTCAAGTACTGCGGAGCTAAACCATTTAGTGCTTTGTATGTAATCAACAATATTTTAAAATGTAAACGATGTTTAATAGGGAGCCAATGCAGTGTTGACAGAACCGGGCTAATTTGGTCATATTTCCTGGTTCTGGTAAGAACTCGAGCTGCGGCGTTTTGAACTAGCTGTAGTTTATTTATTAAGTGTGCAGGGCAACCACCCAGTAGAGCATTACAATAATCTAGCCTTGAGGTCATGAACGCATGAACTAATTGTTCCGCATTTCCCAATGAGAGCATATGGCGTATTTTAGATATATTTTTAAGATGGAAAAATGCAGTTTTACAGATACTAGACACGTGGCTTTCAAAAGAAAGGTTGGTATCAAAGAGCACACCCAGGTTCCTAACTGACAACGAAGACTTGACAGAGCAGCCATCAAGTGTTAGACAGTATTCTAGGTTATTACGTGTGGAAGTTTTTTGTCCAATAATTAGAATCTCTGTCTTTTCAGAATTTAGTACTAGGAAATTACTAGTCATCCAATATTTTATATCAGCTATGCATTCCGTTAATTTTGTGAATAGGTAAGTTTCGTTGGGTTTTGAAGAAATATACAGCTGAGTATCATCGGCATAACAGTGAAAGCTAACTCCATGTTTCCTAATGATATCTCCTAATGGTAGCATGTACAGAGTGAACAGCAGCGGTCCTAGTACTGAGCCTTGTGGTACGCCATACTAAACTTGTGATCGATAAGACATCTCTTCATTTACTGCTACAAACTGATAACAGTCAGTTAAGTATGATTTAAACCATGCTAATGCAATTCCACTAATGCCAACATAGTTTTCTAGTCTATTTAAAAGAATGTTGTGGTGAATGGTGTCAAATGCAGCACTAAGATCGAGTAACACTAATAGAGAGATACAACCACGATCGGATGATAAGAGCAAATCATTTGTGACTCTAATGAGAGCAGTCTCAGTACTATGGTACGGTCTAAATCCGGACTGAAAATCCTCGCAGATATCATTTCTTTCTAGAAAGGAACATAGTTGTGAAGATACTGCTTTTTCTAATATCTTTGACAGAAAAGGCAGATTCGAGATCGGCCTGTAATTGACTAATTCTGTAGGATCAAGTTGTGGTTTTTTAACAAGCGGTTTTATCATAGCCAGTTTAAAGGTTTTTGGTACGTATCCTAGAGACAAAGATGAATTAATGATATTAAGAAGGGGATATATGACCTCTGGAAACATCTCTTTCAGTAGCTTAGTCGGTATAGGATCTAACATACAAGTTGTCGATTTAGATGAATTAACGAGTTTGCAGAATTCTTCCTCTCCTATAGCAACAAATGAATCAAATTTTTCCTCAGGGAGACTACAATGCACTTCCTGATGCGATACTGTGGTAGACAGTTGCATAGTTATAATTTATTCCCTGATATTATCAATCTTATAAGTGAAGAAGTTCATAAAGTCATCACTGCTGTGTTGCTTGGACACTTCTGAGCTTGAAGCTTTCGTTTTCGTTAGTTTAGCCACTGTTTCAAATAAATACCTTGGATTATGTTTATTTTCTTCTAATAGGTTTAAAAAATAAGCAGATCTAGCAGCTTTTAAAGCCTCTCTGTAAGCAATCGAGCTCTCTTTCCACGAAATCCGAAATACCTCTATTTTAGTTTTCTTCCAGTTGCGCTCCATTTTTCTGGCTGCTCTCTTAAGGGCCCGGGTGTGCTCGCTGTACCACAGCGTTGGACTATTTTCTTTAATCTTCTTTAAGCCCAACGGAGCAACTGCGTCTAAAGTGCTGGAAAAGAGAGAGTTAAACGTTTCTGTTGCAATATCAAGTTCTTCTAAGCTATCCGGGATGCTGAGATGATGAAACTGATTAGGAAGATTATTGATAAAGTAATCTTTAGTGGCAGAAGTTATAGGTCTAACGTATTTATAATACGGAGTCGGCTTTGCAGCCTTGGCTAAATGTAATTTACATGAGACTAGATAATGATCTGAGATGTCATCGCTCTGCTGCAGAATTTCAATGGCATCAACATCTATTCCATGTGATAATATTAGATCTAGAGTATGATTACGACAATGAGTAGGTCCTGACACGTGTTGTCTAACTCCAATTGAGTTTACAATGTCTTTAAATGCCAATCCCAATGCATCTTTTTCATTATCTACATGTATATTAAAATCACCAACAATTAGTACTTTATTTGCAGCCAATACTAATTCTGACAGAAAGTCCGCAAATTCTTTGATAAAATCTTTATGGTGCCCTGGTGGCCTGTATACAGTAGCCAGCATAATTCTCAAATGTGATTTATCGTTTACACTATATATTTTTACATTAAGCACCAATACTTCAAAAGAAGTATATTTAAAGCTAGATTTCTTAGTGGTATAGGAAAATATTACTATAAATTACAGCAACACCTCCCCCTTTGCCTTTCAGACGAGGTTCATGTTTATAACTGTAATCTTGTGGGGTTGACTCATTTAAAATAATGTAATCGTTTGGTTTTAGCCAGGTTTCTGTCAAACACAGCATATCAAGATTATAATCTGAAATCATATCATTAACTATGAGAGATTTTGAAGTAAGGGATCGAAAATTCAGCAACCCAAGCTTTATCATTTGCTCATCTATATTATATCTGTTTTTTATTTGTTGAACATCAATTCAATTTTTAACTTGACGTTTTTTGGATTTCCAAATTCGGGGAACAGACACAGTCTCTATATGATGATATCTAGGTGAAAGAGGCTCTTTGTGATGGGATTTATCTGACCTTGGTGACATGAGGCCGCTAGCAGACGGTCGGTTTAGCCAGTCTGTCTGCTTCCTGACCTGAGCCCCAGATTGTCATGTTTTATCTCTAAGACTATGAGCCAAATTACTAGAGAGAAGAGCAGCACCAGCCCAGGAGGGATAGATACCATCTCTTTTAAACAGATCAGGCTTGCCCCAAAAACTTTTCCAATTGTCTATGAATTTTATATTATTCTGCGGACACCACTTCGACAGCCAACCATTGGGTGAGGCCAATCGGCTAACTATCTCATCACTCCTGCGTACAGGAAGGGGGCCAGAGCAAATTACAGTGCCTGGAATCGTACTTGCGAGTTCACACACCTCTTTAATATTAATTTTGGTGATCTCCGACTGGCGGAGTCGAACATCATTAGTGCCGACATGAATAATGATCTTAGAGAATTTACGATTAGCATTAGCCAGCACTTTTAAATTTGCTTTGATGTCAGGCGCTCTGGCTCCCGGCAAACATGTGACTATGGTGGCTGGTGTCTCTATTTTCACGTTCCGTGTGATCGAATCACCAATTACCAGGGCACAATCAACAGAATTCTCAGTGGGTGTTTCACTGAGTGGGGCAAATCGGTTTGTTATGGGAATCGGAACGGAAGAGTGGTTCTTTGATCCGCGACAAGAACTATCTCTCACGGTCACCCATCTGCCCTGCTGCACGGGCTCTACTTCAGGCAGAACCGAATCATGTAAAGAGTTCACTATGCTAGGCGCATCCAAAACACTATCTAAAGATCTAGCATTCTTACCATCCTCAATTAAAGTTTGGATGCGTGTCTCTAGTTTTGAAATCTTCTCCGTCAGCCTGACTGTCTCCTTGCATTTATCACATATAAATCCTATATTGCCATCGGAGAAGGCTATGCTAAACATATGACATGTGACACAGGTGACAATAACAGGACAGGAAGACATTACTCACTGTGTTTGTTGACTGATTTCTTACTTACCTGGACTTTATGAACTCAAAGGCGCGGGCGCGCGAGAGAAAATAAATATATAAATGAGCGCACGGGTGGCGCTTTAGTAGGCTAACATTAGCGAGTTACTAGCGTGCTGTGTTAACAATAACGGAAGCTAGAGATGTAAGGTTAATCTGAGATGTTGGGTAAGCTGTATTTAGTAGTATAAACAACTAGATAGTAAATGATGGCTCAAAACATAAAGAAATACGAGGCTCAGGCGGAGCTTACAGCCTCGAAGCAAACAAACACACAGCACGCAGCAAGGCAGACAGGAGCAATCGATCAGCGATCAGCCAAGTGAGTTCCTTAAGCATGCAGATGACCTTACTGTTCAGGCCGTTTAATGTTTGATTGGGTGTTTCATGGATCCGGTAATTACAAATGGTCTGTCATGCTTGAGGCCTGTCGTTGGGAACCTGGCAAACACTTATGCAACGGCTCTGCTTGCCTACACCTTCAGTCTGGCTGGAGAGTCCACCACTCGATCAGAGCTTTTAACTTCCTTGGACAACCACGCCATTTCTAATGGTGAGACATACCAGCCTCTTGTTGTTCATCAGGGTCATTGGCTTTAACTCCCTCTTCCATCTTTATCTAAGGCACGAAGGTCCATTGGTCTCAGACGACATCTGGTGATACTCTGGCGGTGGAGATCAGCTCTTACGTGCTGCTAGCGGTTCTCGCTGTTCTGCCTCTCACAACGGCTAATCTGGGCTATGCTAACCGCATTGTCAACTGGCTTGTGACCCAGCAGAATCCCTATGGAGGCTTCTCCTCCACCCAGGTGCCTCTGACTACTAAACATGAGTGTAATAATTTGAGGAGGTTTTTAATCTGGTGCTTGTTTTTAGGACACAGTGGTGGCTCTTCATGCCCTGTCTGTGTATGCTGCTCAAGTGTTCAGCTTGGACGGCTCCAGCTCTGTTACCGTACAGTCCTCAGTAGTAGGAGGAGACTCTTACAGCTTCAAAGTGAATCGGGACAACAGGCTGCTGTATCAGGAGAAGCGGCTGAAGAACATTCCTGGCAAATATAGTGTTAAAGTGTCAGGATCCACTTGTGTGTCTGTGCAGGTCTGTATCTTCACCCTATGATTCTGTTGTGCATGTCCAAATCTTACTGTGCTTTGTTTGCTCTGCACTTATGCTGTAGGTTGCATGTTTCTATAACATCCCAACACCCGTTAAAGCTGCCAAAACGTTGAGCGTCAAAGCAAATGTGAATGGAGACTGCCAACAACTTGGAGCCAATCTCATGTTAAACTTCATGGTGAAGTAAGAACGGTTCTGAATTTGTGTCCTAAAATCAGCTAATGTTTGATTAACAAAGGGAAGCTGTGTTCTTGATCCTGTTGGCCAAACCTCTTTTTCCCCTCACCACCCTCATTCAGATACGATGGTGTAAAAGCAAGCACTAACATGGTTGTAGTTGATATTAAGCTCCTGTCAGGCTTCACGGCAGATATGTCACTGGTTCGTATGCATTTAAGATTTAGAAAGTCCTAAGATGCTTGATGCTCCATCAATTGTAATTGTCTGTAAACAATGGTCTCTTTCCCTCAGCTTGAATTATTTGACCCGATAATTGAGCGAGTAGATACTGAAGATGATCATGTCCTAGTGTATCTGAAAGAGTGTATAGTGTATATGTCCTAGTGTATCTCAAGCCAGCAGTCATACACGTATATGACTACTATCAGACAAGTATGCTTTCTTCCTTATCATTAATTTCTCTGGCTAAACTCAGTAAATATGATCCAAGTCATTCTGTTCCCCTTTCAGGTGATTCGTTTGAGACCACCTACACGTCCCCCTGTCCATGATCTGATTCAGTATTGGCGTTAGGACTCATGACTTAAATAAAACCACTTTTAAACAATCAGTTCTCTTGTTGCCCGTTTTGTTTGTCATGTTCATGAGTTAATATTCATCCTGTGACTACAAATCCTTGTAACATGACTGAAATAGTTCAATAAAAAAATAAAAATTCTGCTATATTTTGCTTGCAAGCATCCATTTATCAAGGACTGTTGCAGATGTAAACAACCTACAACCATGGCCATTTTACTTCTAAATGAAGGCATTCCGTTACGCAGTAGACTAAGATCCAATGTAGACGCGTGATTGTTTTTTCCCCCAAACCACTTCAGCGGAAATCCCGCCCTGCAGCCGATTTCATTGGTTTAGGTTACAGTGACGGGTAGGTTTAGGGATCAGTGTTTGGTGTAGGCCAATACAGTACAGTGATTGACATGACCAATGAAAACTTTAGAATCAGCTGCAGGGCAGGATTTCCACCTGAAGTGGTTTGGTGAAAAAAATCACG
Organism: Tiaroga cobitis; assembly: GCA_030578255.1. NCBI lineage: Eukaryota > Metazoa > Chordata > Actinopteri > Cypriniformes > Leuciscidae > Tiaroga > Tiaroga cobitis. The sequence goes on from CM060593.1 coordinate 47,008,073, forward strand.
CAATGTAGACAGTTTTACTATAAAAAAAAGAAAGCATTAGCTTAACCTTAATTCATCTTGTTCATTAAACAAAAGTCAGAAATCACTAATTGCTCTTTATTGAATAACTAGATTGTGTTTTGTTTGTTTTATACAGACTACGCCATGCTTTTTACTTTAATTTCTGTACCTGAAAATTGTGATGTTTCACTGGTATTTAAGACTTTGGACCACTAGCCCAGTGTGACTCAAGCTTTAAGTTGTGGATTGTGTGGAAGCTAATAATTGGGTGACAAATCTTGCATTTAATACAGAAATCATAAACAAGGGCAATAACAATTAATAAGTCTAGTGTCTTTATTACAACTAACATTACAAGATAATGTTTATAATTGCTCTGCTCTTACATGGATGATACTCTGCAGAGTTGTCAGTTTTGATGGTCTTAGCTCTTAATGCCAAACATGTGCTTTTAGATGAGCTAATGTAGGAAAAATAAAAATTAAATGTATTCTGCATATCCTCAGTCTATCTTATGCTTGTGAATATTAAATATATGTGGGCCTTCTTTAATAAAATAAAATGCATGTGAAATTGAAGCAATTCAATTGGAGGTGACTCCCACTTCATACACGCATAACAATACTAGCTTACCTATGGTTATTATTACATGATATTTTGCTTATGTTCGGACTGAAAATAAAACCGTTTGTATAGTGTGGGCTACACTGAAAAAGTGTATTGTTGATTTTCACTTGTGACAATCATTGATTTGGAATACCAAGAAAGAAACCATGTTAAATATGTTTATAAAAAAAATTAAATTGATGTTTTCACTTTCCAAGCAGCGAAGTTGCGTTTAAATGTCATGTTTTTGACATTTTTAAATCCCACACAGCAAGCAACCATCAAATCAATGTTAATGGGTCAACATAAGTAATTTCATTTCACAGTTATAATTTTTGGAGTGACATTTGTATATATATATATATATAGAGTCTAAAATGAACTCACAAAGCCTTGAAAGCACAAGACCTAACATATGTTTTTAATGTGACCTTACATGTGCTAATGTCTCATTTAGTTCTGCACAAAAATGTAAAGCACATGGCACATAAATAAATGTATTGGCTGAAGGAGATGTCATATAATAATAATAAAATGTATTTTCGAATAGAAATAATGTGACATTTATAAATGACGAGAAACCAAATAGGGTATTTATCTGCACTGATGACGGCAGCGATAATGAAGTATCGGCAACGGGTTGATTTAGCACTTTATCCTCAGGCAATGGAAAAGTCTAGCCTGGCATGCCAGACCTACATCAAGATGATCGGTTGTCTTTCAAATTCTCTCTGCACGCAATTGGATAGCGCTACAACCAATCAGAGCAACGAAGAAGGGGACGTAGTTAGCGGAGCAAGTTGACATATTAAAGGGTTAGTTCACCCAAAAATGAAAATTAAGTCATTAATTACTCACCCCCATGCTGTACCAACCCCGTAAGGCCTTCGTTCGTCTTCGGAACACAAATGAAGATATTTATGATTAAATCTGAGAGGTTCATGACTGCTACATAGGCTCCCTAAGGGAATAAAACTTGACGGCCCAGAGAGTCATTAAAGAAAATGTTTAAATATTCCATGTCGCAACAGTGGCTCAACTATAAGTTTATCAAGCGACGAGAATACTTTTTGTGCGAAAAAACAAACAAAAATAACGACTTTATTCGACTATTCCTTTTCTTCCTTGTAGGCCTGAAACGAGACTTCAAGAGATTTCCACGACGCGCACGCGCGAGAACTGAACTGAAGTAGTTGAAGGAGATCGCAATTCTCGCGCATGCGTCGTGGAAATCTCTCGAAGTCTCGTTTCAGGCCTACAAGGAAGAAAAGGAATAGTCGAATAAAGTCGTTATTTTTGTTTGTTTTTTCGCACAAAAAGTATTCTCGTCGCTTGATAAACTTATAGTTGAGCCACTGTTGCGACATGGAATATTTAAACATTTTCTTTAATGACTCTCTGGGCCGTCAAGTTTTATTCCCTTAGGGAGCCTATGTAGCAGTCATGAACCTCTCAGATTTAATCATAAATATCTTCATTTGTGTTCCGAAGACGAGCGAAGGCCTTACGGGGTTGGTACAGCATGGGGGTGAGTAATTAATGACTTAATTTTCATTTTTGGGTGAACTAACCCTTTAAGCTTTTACCGTATCCAGTCCATAACAAAAAACATTGAACATTGAAAATAAGGGAGATTTCCCAGAATCCATCCCCAAAACAAGGGATTTTTTTGTTTTGTTTTTTACACGACCCACAAACTTAAAAAATAAAACACTAATTATTAAAAGTCTAAAGAGTTTATAACTAGCCTACATATGTGTGAGAGAGAAAAACACAGTATGTATGTGTGTGTGTGTGTATGAGAGAGAAAGAGACAGTGTGTCATTAAAAAAATAAAATCATAGAGAATGTTTAAATACTGAGTGCTGGAGGTGATTCGGAGGTCCGTTACCGATCAGAGCGCACGCTGACACTGAGTAAATAAAGCCTTTATACTCGACGCGTCCGCACGAGCACGGCAAAAATGACAAGTTGATCGTTTCGCCACAGCCTTTTTTGGAACAGCGCACGCGGTGCCGCATCCGAGGATGAACGACTTCAAACCGAATATGTCCGAGCTTGCTCTGACCGTCGCAACTCTGTCGTCATTATGTTAAGCCCGCCCGCCGACTCTATACACGATGTGATTGGCCCGTCCTGAGTTGGGTTTTTACAGCTAAAACGTCTATTGAGAGTTGCTAGACCACACTGGCAGCGAAATGATTTTTGCTGCCGCTATAGTGCGTCTAGATTTCTAGGCTAGGAAAAGTCTTGAAGGTGGAGCAATTCAAAAAGATTAAATAATTTCTTTATTTCTTTATTTCCAAGGATAGCCACTTGAGATGAACCATCTCATTTTCGAGGGGGTCCCTACAGTACAAATAAACCAACATCATAATAGAAAATCATAATTAAAAGAAATAAAACACAGGACTGTAACAAACATTTAGATACATTCACATTCACATACATATATATTTTTTAATTTACATAAATTAAAAGACTTGAATTCAATGTTTGAGAACGTATTCCCCCACTTTCACAGAGAAGGTAGTCCCAGACTAAGGCCTTGTCCACAAGGACACGGGAGTTTTTCCTCCTGTGTTTTAAAAAAAAAACCTCCGTCCACATGAAAACGCAAAAACACGTATCAAGCGCTGTCAAGAGCATGCAACACCAACAGGCGGTGATATAAACCTAACCGCAAAGCCACGTTAGCCAATCAGAAGCCATCAGCGGTGCAAAAACTCCGGGTTTACTGTCACACGACCACACTGTAAACGGAGTTTCTGAAAATCCTCACCCTGGCAGGGGTTTTCAAAAATGTTCGGTTTTAGTGTCCTGATACTGCGTTTCCATGTGGACGAACGGCCGAACCGCGCAAAAAAAGTCACGGTTATAAAAATGCATGAATGAGCTTTATTAACTGAAAGCAACTTGCACTGACATTATCTTAAAACATGTCATTGCATCACGTTTATGAAAGCTACTTAAGTGCCCTAATTGAATAAATGCCTAATCCTGGCTTAATCTAAGCACTGTCTGTGAAACCGGGCCTACATGCGTCACTGAGGCTATGTTTACACAGAAACGATCTGAAGAGAAAACGCAAAAGTGGCGTTGCGTTATCACTTTTTATTCCGCGTTTAGACGAGCGTTTTGGGTGGGAAATCCGCGGGAATATGGTGACGCAAAAGAGTGTGAAATTCAATGTAGTATGCACTCCAGGCGCCAAGCCCCCAAAACGCCGTCGCTGAGTAAACGAAAGGCACATCCGATAAAATATTTTTACGTTTTCACCGCGAGCGTTCTCGTGTAAACAGGGCCTGACATATCTGGATGTGTTTTAAATCAATACCAGATAGAACTCCCAATTAACAGACTAAATTAATTCCAGGTGATGGTTAATCAATTTAATTAACTAAATGAATGTGTTCTCTGACAATTAAGTGTATTTAAATATCACTGTCTTCAGTGCAGATGATTGAGAGAAGCAGCCACAATAAACAGTGGTAGAATATCATAAGAGAAATCCTCTGAAAAAGACTCTTGATTTAGGTTTAGCCTTGGATGATTTTTCCTCATGGCTGTGAGGGAGACTAGTTTTTGGAAAGGGCTCATTTTAGCCCTTTTACTCTTTGCTGTTGATGGACAGAAACCAGGGCCGTAAGTGCTGTTATGTGGGGATTAACTCAACTTTATAGATGGTGACAATGATTGAAGCATTGCAAAAGAGCGCTACTCTTCATTTGATGCTATCCAGTGATAAAATGGATGTCCTGTGGTTTCTGAAACTAAACCCTTTATATTTTTCCACAGGTTATTCATGGTGACGTTCCCTGCACTGATTGAGTCTGGATCTGATGCCAAATTATGCATTACTCTTCTGAAACCCCAAGAGAGTCTCACGATTACAGTTTCTCTGCTGGATGAGAAAAACAAGACAACTCAACTCGTGCAGCGGGCTTCTTCAACGTCGTTTCACCGCTGTTTCAGCTTCCAGGTCTGTCATGACTTGTGCATTTGTATTTTTTTTGGTCTGGTTTGGTATCTTGACAAGAATTTCTGAGTTTCTCCACAGGCTCCTCGAGTAGATGGAGAATTGGTGCAGAAGCTGAAGGTGGACGTTCAAGGGAAGGTCTTCAGAGCATCTGAAGAGAGGAAAGTCATGTTTAGACGTTACTTTCCTTTAACCTTCATCCAAACAGACAAACCCATCTACAATCCAGGACAAACGGGTGAGCTGTGAATGTCCCTTGTTTAATAGAGGTGTAGAAAGTCCAAGACACTACAAGTTTTGATCATCTTCGAGTGCATTGATGTGAGTTTATTTGTGTCTTTGCAGTGAATTTCAGAGTTGTCACTATGGATACCAGATTTGTGCCTTTTGATCAGATGGTAGGATCAGATGTTTCACCATATTGAGTGTTCTAGCCATAAAAAAACCTGCAAATGTAATGCAGATTATTTTATGTGCACTAGCTTTTTCAGGCATCAGTGTGTTTTATAAATGTTTAATATTCTTCTCTTTGTCTTGCAGTACAATCTGGTGGTGGTGGAGGTGAGAATTTGCTCTGGTGCAGGTCTTTGAATGGAGTCAATGCAGCTTTTTACATATTGCTTTGTTTGTGGTTTTTCCTCTGAGCTGATTCCTCTATTTTATTAGGACAATAATAATAACCGGATTGGTCAGTGGACAAACATTTCCTCAACGGACTGGATATTGCAGCTTTCTCATGAGTTAAACCCACAGGCTCAGATGGGGATGTACACACTAAAGGCTTTTATTGGTGAACGAACAATCTCCCATGTTTTTGAGGTGAAAAAATATGGTAAGTCATTGTGTATAAATTGTGAAGCAGTTCAATGATAGATCTGAGGTCTTGATCCAAGTCATTTGGTTTCTGGTTAAGTTTTGCCCAAGTTTGATGTGACCGTAAACACACCACAGACTTACAGTGTTGCAGATGTGGGACTGAAAGTTGAGGCTTGTGCCAAGTAAGTTGAGCTTTATTTTCTTGTCATTTGGTTGGTCAGTTCTTGATCTTATTGCTTATGATGTTTCTCAGATACACATATGGCCAACCTGTGCTTGGTCAAGCATTGGTGGAAGTGTGCCGTGAGCCGTTTCCATATGTTGTGGTTCCTGATTTGACCCATAGTTGCCTGAATAAAACTACAAAGGTTTGAGTCCTGCCTTACAGTGGAAGGTTTTTCTTTTGCTTGTGCTTGATTTAAATGTGATTTCTTCTTTGTTCTGCTACCAGATGAATGACACTGGCTGTGCATCCCTTACAGTCGATACATCAGTGTTTTTCAACACTAAATTAGAAACTAATATGCAAGATACCTTTCTTGTAAATGTGAACGTCACTGAGGTGGGAACAGGTGAGCTATTGGCAATTTAAGCCGAACCCTATAGTAATTTAAAGTTTATATTTATTATTGCATCCCTCCAACAACCCCCCCCCCCCAGATATAGTCATGTCAAAATCTGCAACAGTGTCCATTACGTTTGAAGTTGGCAAAGTCATGTTCGTGGACCTCCCAGATTACTTTGAAGCTGGATCAATGATTAATGGAAAGGCAAGTAAATGTTAATTCCTTGTCACAGAAGCCTTCACATTTCTTAACCTTGATCATTCCCAACAGATATCAGTGTCTCGTTTCGATGGTACTCCATTTGCAAACAAAGTGGTTTATCTCCTGGATGGGAACAGCTGGCCCAATAAACTGCTGCAGAATCTGACCACAAACCAGAAAGGACTGGCCACATTCTCTCTCAACACTGCCAATCTTCCTAAAGCTGCTCTTAATCTTGTGGTACGATTTGCTCTGTTTTGTGAGATGTGGACTTCTCCCAATCTCTCGCATGAAACTAATTCCTTTCATTCCCCAGGCAAGTGTGACTCCAGAGGTTGTTTATGGTTACAAATCGCCATACTTCACTACAGATTCAAGGGTTGTTCAGCTTCTCCAATCTGCTTCTCCTGACAACCCATCATTTAGTGAACTGAAAATAGTGAAGCTCGAGCAGCCGCTCAAATGTGGTGCTGTGGTTCCAGTGACTGTCAAGTATTCTTTTGTTGGAGAGGCTGGTGATTACAGCACTGACATCATCTATATGGTGATTGAACTTAAAAAAAATATATTTTTATTTTCCCCACTGTCAGTTTGTTCAACTTTATGCATTCATTTGTCTTAGGTCATGTCCAGAGGAGTGATCGTTCTCCATGGATTTCAGACCGTCACAGCGACAGCTTCTACAGTCATGAGCGGCTCTGTGTCGTTCCAACTGTCTGTCAGTGTCGATATGGCTCCAGTAGTGCAGATTCTGGTCTACTGCGTTCTGCCCAGTGAGAATGTGGTTGTTGGTAGTGCATCATTTGACACAGAAACGTGTTTCCAAAACCAGGTATAATGTGCACTGGGTTTTTTTTTTCTTTTAGTGAGGAATGGTGACATGTCCTACAGTGTGTTGGTTCTTGTTCCAGGTGTCTCTACAGTTCTCTCCTGCTAAGTCCGTTCCTGCTGAGGAAAATGTTCTGACGGTCTCTGCTCAATCAGGATCTCTCTGTGGCATCAGTGCTGTAGATCAGAGCATCCGGATCATGGAGCCAGGAAGACGTCTGAGTGCTGAAATGGTATCCTGTGCCTAAATTAGATTTGTTTTGTAGCAAATTTGCTTATGAAAAAAATGTATTCTGAATATTTGTATTAGTTAATATAATTAACTTGATATGCTAATTTAATTTTTGGAAATTGACCCGTTTGTCCCATGAACACATGTTAATCTCTCGCCCATATGAATAACTGCCCTTGTGCAATTTGAGGCTCCAGTTGATCTTTGTCTTGAGAGACTGAACCAGTGGGAGTCAGAATCTTTGAATGAGAGAAGGCCACAGCCTGGCACAAGCTTTGGGGTCCTTAAAACCTCTAGTTTGGCATCTTCACATCAGGATTTCTCAGAAAGGGACTATGAAGTTCCTTTTTCAAAGCGTGAAGATATCACCCTCTTTGTTCCCTTTGGAGGGAATTCATTACGATAATTTTTTTCTAGCAGGCTATTGAATACATAATTTGACTCATTTATATAAGAATCGTGATTTCTTAAACACCTTAAGCAAAATGTAAGATAACAAATGGGGGATGAAGTCAAGTCATCTTAATTTATATAGCGCTTTTAACAATGGATTGTTTCAAAGCAGCTTTACCGAGATAAACATATAATTTAAGGTAACAGATTGTTTTGGCGTTATAGCGGTTCTTAAATGTTATTTCCAGCTAAAGTTAACTTTGATTCACCTCCGTCGAAATGATCAGACTTTAAACGCGAACCTGTGATTAACGCTGACGACGTTCACATGCTCATTCAGAATTGATTCTACAGTTATGTGCTTTTGAAAATGTGCGCAGGTTTGTAATTCCATACAACCCAGCCTAAACAAACTACTTGTCTTGCCTATAAATTGATCCAGAATTTTGTTTTATTTTATCACTTCGGGGTACGCGAGCCGAAATTCACAACGCTTTATCTGTAGAGTGGGAAAGGGATCCTCCATAGGGAGAGAATAGGATGAAGATTATAGGATTTAAAGGGAATATTTCTCCTCTGCAAGAACTCTGCAAATTTCCTCTGGGTCATAAGTCTTATCAGTCCTATAACAGTTAGCTTCATTTGGGTTGTTAGATTTGGGGTGTGTGTCAGACCTTTGGGCGTGAGTTTGCTGGATTATTCATTCAATATAATGAATTTGTCTGGTCCAGATGGTACACCTTTTTAGACCTTAACAAGTGGCATTCTAATCAGATGTGCCACTAAAATAATTACTCGCTTTCTCCATGTTCTCAGGTGTTCAACTTGCTCCCAATGCGATCACTATCTGAATATCCATATGAAGTTGAGGATGAACAGGAGTGCCTAAATGTTCGACCCCGTCGGGCCGTTCCCACAGACCAAGCCTACGAAACCTTCAAGGTATAAAACTGTCCATTGTTCTGTTTACTCAATTCACCTTTAATCTTCAAACGTTTTTCTCTTGCTCTGACAGAGCATGGGGATGAAGGTTGCCACAAATTTGCCTATCAGAGTACCTCAGTGTGTCCTGTACAGAGGCCTGAATTATTATCGTAACTTCCGTGATGGTATGTCTGTTTTTCTTGCTCTCATATTGCCCCTTGACTTGATAGATCCCTTAGGTTTATTACAGTTGGTAGCTTCTGTGAGGTGAAACTGCAAACCATTTGGAAAAACTTTAATCTTTTGCATTGTAACGGCACATTTAATAACCGATGAATATACACCATGTAAAGTCACAACTAATCAACATTTTTCTACATCTGGCCAAACATGCATATTTGACGCTGTATGAACCCTGGTTATTCTGCAGACAATAGGACCGTTTGTAGTAAAATTGCTGGTTTCTTTCAGTAGTGTATTATCGTCAACCTGTGGCTATGGCTGGAATGGCTCCAGAAGTAGCAAGCGTTGGAGGTGACACTTCCTCTTTTGATGTAACCGTCAGGACTTACTTTCCAGAAACCTGGATCTGGCAGCTTGCTCAAGTGGGGTTAGTAAAACCTTTGTTCCATCTAAAACTACTTTCCCACATATTTTACTTCTCCTGTCTCCTTCATTTATAGTTGTCCTTTTTTTCAGAGCAACTGGATCCACACGAGTTCCCCTCACTGTTCCTGACACCATCACCACATGGGAGACAGAGGCGTTCTGCCTGTCCTCAAAAGGTTTTGGTCTGGCTCCTCCTGTTCTACTGACAGTCTTCCAGCCCTTCTTCCTGGAGCTCTCCCTGCCATACTCCATCGTCCGTGGAGAGTCTTTTGATCTGAAGGCCACGGTCTTCAGCTATCAGTCCAATTGCATCATGGTCTGTCATGGTTTCTTTAAATACTGTAATGGATCTGTATAGAGAAGGTCATGTCTTTGCTTCATGCGCTCTGTTTCATTGACAGGTTAAAGTAACTCCAGCTTCATCCATGAACTTCACTCTTAAACCATATTCTGATCCATATTCATCCTGTATATGTGCCAATGGGAGAAAGACCTTCAAATGGGCTCTCTCAGTGTCTGTTCTCGGTCAGTTTTGAACTGTCTGTTACCAAATTTAAAGTTTTGTTTTTGCTCACTTTCTGTCTGTCACTGCAGGAGCCGTCAATGTGACTGTCCGTGCTTCAGCTGAACCATCCCAGACTCGATGCGGCACTGAGGTTGTGACTGTGCCGACAAGAGGACGCATTGATGTAGTCACTCGAAGTCTACTTGTCCTGGTAAGGGTAACCAGCCTTCTGGAGTCTAGTCATGAAGCCCATGGTGCTTTACTGATGTGGTGTTGCATTTACAGCCTGAAGGAGTTGAAAGGACAAACACCCAAAGCTGGTTACTGTGTCCAAAGGGTTTGTTCGCACTTAATGATTCCCCAATACCTTCCTGTATAGCCAAACATTAGCCTAGCACTCAATGCTGTTCTGTTCGGTCTGCAGGAAAAGTTCTTTCTGAAGACGTGACTCTGACGTTTCCAACAAATATGGTTCGGGGATCAGCCAGATGCTCAGTTTCAGTCCTTGGTAAAACATTTCATGGAGTAGAAACTGCCACAAGTGTTTGGCAGAATACTTGTTCTGATTTGGGGTTTTATGCTTTACATGCTTGTAGGGGACATAATGGGTCGTGCACTGAAGAATCTAGATGGGTTATTGCAGATGCCATCTGGCTGTGGAGAACAGAATATGATCATTCTTGCTCCAAATATTTACATCCTGCTGTACCTGGAAGTCACGGGCCAACTCACCGCAGCCATCCGAGCAACTGCCACAGGCTACCTTCAGAGTGGTATGGGCAAGGAGATCCTTTTTAAAAATATATATATATTTTTTTTAAAGTATTGTAGACTAAAACTTAATGACTTAGTCCGTGACTCCATTCGAAGCCGTCAAGACTTCGTTATACACAATTCATCCCCCTGATTTTATTTTTGAACAGGATACCAAGGACAACTAAACTACAGGCACAGTGACGGTTCATACAGCACATTTGGTTATGATGCATCCAATACATGGTGAGTTTCATGCTGTTATTCTAGATGTGTAACCTTTGTCAAGTGGTTTGTTAAACTGAATTCCTTCCACAACCAGGTTGACCGCCTTTGTCATGAGGTCTTTTGGTCTAGCGAAGCGTTTCATCTTCATTGATCCGAATGTCCTTCAGAGTGCAAAGGACTGGCTAATAAGCCAGCAGGGTTCAAATGGTTGTCTCATGCAACAGGGAACTTTGTACCACAATGACATGAAGGTACATGTGTTATCAAATATACCTTAACCATAAACCATTCAAGATTGTTTTTAATCTATGTGCTGGTGTTTTAGGGGGGAGTTGGTGATAACGTGACCATGACTGCCTACGTTGTTGCATCGCTGCTTGAACTAGGAGTTCCTGCCACAGTAAAAACCTCTCCAGTAGTTGTATGAGCTCCTTGCAAATGGTCTTCTGGCTGTTGTCTGATATCTGCTTTGCTTTCAGGACCCTGTCATTACCAACGCGCTGTCATGCTTGAGGCCCGTTGTTGGGAACCTGGGAAACACTTACACCACAGCTCTGCTGACCTACACCTTCAGTCTGGCTGGAGAGACCACCACTCGATCACAGCTTCTAACAACCTTGAACAACCTTGCTATTTCTGAAGGTAAGATTTATCAGCCTTTTGTTGTTCAAGTTCTTTGTCATCAACTTTCTCTCATCCTAAGGCACGAAGGTCCATTGGTCTCAGACGACATCTGGTGATACTCTGGCAGTGGAGATCAGCTCTTACGTCCTGTTAGCTGTTCTCGCTGTTCAGCCTCTCACAACGGCTAATCTGGGCTATGCTAACCGCATTGTCAACTGGCTTGTGACCCAGCAGAATCCCTATGGAGGCTTCTCCTCCACCCAGGTGCCTCTGACTACCAAACATGTGTGCAATAAATTATGAGGAGTTTTTAATCTTGTGCTTGTTATTAGGACACAGTGGTGGCTCTTCAGGCTCTGTCTGTGTATGCTGCTCAAGTGTTCAGCTTGGATGGCTCCGGCACTGTTACCATACAGTCCTCAGTAGTAGGAGACTCTTATAGCTTCAATGTGAACCGGGACAACCGTCTGCTGTATCAGGAGAAGCCTCTGACGAACGTTCCCGGCAAATATAGTGTTAAAGCATCAGGATCCACTTGTTTGTCTGTGCAGGTATGAATCTTAACCCCCTCTATTTCTGTTTCTTTTGTGCACATCAATCTGATTAGTCTTGTCTGCCTTGCGCTCATATCATAGGTTGCGTGTTTCTACAACATCCCGACCCCCGTCAAAGACTCCAGGACACTGACTGTTGAAGCAAAGGTGACTGGAGACTGCCGACCTCTTGGTGCCAATCTTATGTTGAACTTCACAGTGAAGTAAGAACCGTTTTGGCTTTGTGTCCTGAAACCAGCTCTTGTTTGACTTCTTGAAGGATCCAGCATTCTTGATTCTATTGACCTAAACTTCTTTATTCCCCGTCATTCAGATACAACGGCGTAAAATCAAGCACTAACATGGTTCTTGTTGACATTAAGCTTCTGTCGGGCTTCACAGCAGATACATCACCGGTTCGTAGGTTTAAGATTTAGAAAGTCCTAAGATGCTTGAAGCTCCTGATGTAATTGTGTTTGGAAATGGTCTCTTCCCCCTCAGCTCGGATCTCCACCCCAGTCGTTTGCCCCGCTTGTGGAACGGGTTGATGCTGAAGATGATCATGTCCTAGTGTATCTGAAAGAGGTGAGACTCTACACTTGGTATATTCACTAGCTGCCATTTTTTCTCATGTGCTGCTGTTCGTCTATTCTGTCTTGCAGGTTCCCAAAGGCGTCCCCATGAGTTACACTCTGCATTTGAAACAGGTTTTTGCAGTGAAGAATATCAAGCCAGCAGTCATCAACATTTATGACTACTATCAGACAAGTACTCTTTCATTCTAATCATTAAATGAACTGTCTGAATTCACTATTGAACATGATCCAATTAATTGCATGTTCCTCTTTCAGGTGATTTGTTTGAGACAACCTACACATCTCCTTGTCAATGACTTATTCAGTACTGGGTATAAGATGTGTGACTTAATAAAACCGCTTTTAAACAATCAGGTCTTTTGTTCCTCATCTGTGAAGATTTGAAGCAGGTTTATTTTCAGTGTTCATGAGTTTATTTGTCCTGTGACTTAAAATCCATTCTTGGGCAGTGGCTTGTTGAAAGTTGGACCTTACACTACTTTTTATTTTTAAACTGTGCCATGGTTGTAAAGTTTAATCAACTATTTTATGAAAGAATTTAGACAAATGTCCAGTGTAGCTACTGTAACAAACCAAAAAGCAAATGGACAATACCAGAATAGTTGTCATTATTCAGTGCGTCTCTCAGTTCTGTTGATTTATGATTATTAGTAGTTGCTGTGGAGTACATGATGTCAATACTTGACATCAGGTTGTACTCACCCATGTTGCACTCACCTTTGACCTTTTCATATTTGCTAATTTCCATCTGTGCTAAAACATTGATTGGAATTCCAAGAAAGAAACTGTTAAATGTTTGAGACATGTGCATCTGCATTTGTCAAGTTTGACTTAAATCCCACATAGCAAGTACCCAGCTAGAATTTTTTTGTTCTAATGTTCTGAGAACATTACCATTCAGTGTTCTAATAGTGTTTTCAGCGGGTAGTTTTCTTTTTGTTCCCAGAATGTTCTCTTAAGTTCTAATAACATTCTTTAAAAACATAAATGTTTAATGCTAAAATTGTTCCCTAATGTTCTTGTAACATTTTCAGCGGCTAGTTCTTTTTGTTCCCAGAATGTTCTCTTAAAAGATGGCATAACATTCTCTAAGAACACTCTGAAAATGTTTTGGATGACCTTCTATAAAGGTTTAATCCTAACATTTTTAGAACATTATCCCCTAACATTCTTAAGTTTTTAGCGGTAAGTTTTATTTTTGTTCCCAAAATGTTCTATTAAACATACAAAAAAATGCTTAGCTATAACATTGTTGAAACATACAATTTTATTAATCTCAAAACTAAAACATCAATCTAACAGGTTTATAAATGGCATCCACATAAATTATTAGAAGTTCTGCGTACAGTAAATGACCAACACTACATGAAGAACTCAGTAAAGTCACTCATGCGTCTTGACTGCTGTGTTTGCTCAGAGTGCTCATCATCAGTCTTTGCTTGTCTTGGTTCTTGCAGAAGAGTAATCCAGTCATCTGTATTAAGTGTTCTACTGTTCTTTTCTAGTTGTCCAGTTGCTCGCCCAGTTAGCAGCATTGAGCTCTGTTCTCTGTGTGCATGGTAGAGTTTTTCCTCATAGCCTAAAAAAGAAGATCATGCAAAAGTGTAAACAGAAAGAATACACATACATTAAGGTCACAAGCAATGTTGACATTGAAAACTTTCAAAATTAGCCAGCCTAATTAGAAATCAGAAATTAAAGACTAATTTATTGAAAGTATAAATATGATACCTTATGAGTATCTTTTTTTGTTTCTGTAATTTAAAACATATACTTAATCCATTATATTCATGTTAATAACACAACTAGAGGCTAAATTATGTGAACAAACTTTGCTGTTGTCTTGAGAAGCCTGAAGCTGAAGCAGGACTGGAACTCAGGTCGCCGTGAGCACAGCTCCAGCACGTCACAGCGCTCGCTGCCCACGAGGCTAGTGCTCTCACATAACAGCAGTTATAGTGTCTATGGATCGGTACATTTCTAACAGATTTCTGCTTGTTTTAAATCAGATACCGATAAAGTAGCACTGCATTTGAATGCATTGGCGATAGAACAATTTCTAGAGGGAATTAATCATACCTGTAATCGCAGTGTCTCTTTGCTATTAGTGAAGCTGTAAGTTTTAGTTACTTCAAAAGCAGAAATAAATATATGCTAAGCTAGTTATTTTAAAGCTAGTTATTTTAGTCAAAGTTTTAAATATGGATATTTTTCTTACACAAATGCATCGCTTCGCTTCAAAAGGCCTTTATAACCCCGCCAGAGTCGTGTGGAGCACTTTTATCATGGATGGATGCGCTTTTATAGACGGCCATTCACTGCCATTATAAAGCTCAGAAGAGCCAGGACATTTTTTTGTATTCGTCTGAAAGAAGAATGTCATATACACCAAGGATGACTTGAGGGTGCGTAAATCATGGGCTAATTCTCATTTTTGGATGTCTTTTGGATGAGATCCTTTATGGTCTGTGTTAGGTGCTTTTAGCACTAAAGCTCTAGGAGTTAAGAGTTGAACATTTATGTCTCAGAAATCATAATAATAATAATAATTAGTTTAAATAGGTTAACAATATGTTGGCTTTCTTAAACCAACAAAATTATTTCCAAACATTTGAACAAGATTACTATAATCTGTAGCCTACTATAATATAAAGGTAATTCTATGAAGATTTACAACAAAAGTTACAAAACCACTTACCAGTTAAGGCTCTTTAGCTCCCATATCCATTCAACTCTGCAGGTTTATGTTTGTTTCAATAGTTGCCAGATTGTGTCCTTTACATGGACCATCAGCAGAGTAATTATCTGAAATATTTTAAAACATGGTATGTCAACACACAACGATATTACAAGCACATATATTTGCTAGAAACACAAATGACTGAAAATTGTTTTAGACTTAATGCTCTTTCCAATTTTTTCCATTACCCCTTTATGAATTACTAAAATATTATTAACTTTTACTTTCAAAAGACATAAGATTAAGATGAACACTTTTAAGTAGTAAAAATACAGTATTCGTATGCATAACACAATACCGGTATTATAGTAGGCTATCTTTGTTGTAACTGGAATCTTTATTGTGTCATCGGTGTTATAATCATCCTGAAACAGGCAGTTTGGATTCTGCATTAAAACAAATCTAGCTGTTATTCAAAAGTAACATACACTCAGATTTATTGCGACTGTCATACAATTCTAAGAAAGTAAGATCTAATACTGAAAGACATTGGATATATCAAGGATAAGAGAAAGCAATGTAAACTGAAAAAAATACACACAAAAAACTTACAGTTGTGAAAGAGTTCAGTTCCGTTGACCAGGAGTTCTGTTGTTTTGGGCCAATGTGTCAAATAGCCAATTTAGACAACGAACATTTTGCGCCGCTTTCTTCAACAAAAACGTTACTTTATTCGCGCTGTTTGTCGATTTCAAATGTTCTTAGTCATGGGAAAATCACGCTGTGATTGGTGGTTTTAAACGTCGATCTACAGTGGCCTCCAATCAGCTTCTCGTCTCTTGTAAACACATTTCGCGCAACAGTTCAAACAGTTCAGAGTAATCCTCAAAACACTTCACGAATACTGTTTTGATAATGTTCCTCTTTTATTATGGAAAATCATGCCAATATTTTATAGGTTAAAATAATTCTACAATCTGTTACCTAAACCGCTTCCCTAAAATATCCTTACAATTTTATGAGCTTTTGTTAACACATTATGAGATTTTGTCATCTCAGGCCAATAATGTCCTCAAAACATTTGATGAATGTTGCTTTGATAATGTTCCTCCTTTGTTATTGTGCCAATGATTTATAAAAGATAACAACATCCCTAAAAAATCATCAAAATGTTTCATGTAAAATGTTCTACTTTTGTTAAAAAGTCAATTAAAAGGAATGTTTTATTAAAAACATTTTATCATCTCAGGACTAAATAATATCCTCAAAACATTTTACGAACGTTGATTTGATAATGTTCCTCCTCTGTTATTATGGAACGTTGTGTCAATGTTTTATAAAATATCATTCTACAAACTTTTACCTCAACAACATCCTCAAAATGTTCATTTTAAAACGTTCTAGTTTTGTTAACACGTAACATTACAAGAACGTTTTATAAAAAAACATTCTGTCATCTCAGGCCTCAATGATATCCTCATACACTGTCAGAAATAGGGGTACAGTAGGAGTCCATTTCTGTCCCGCAAGGTACATATATGTCCCCAAGCATTAAAAGGTACATATATATACCGTTTCTTTTAAAGGTTAAGGTACAATATCAAAAGACAGCCTCTGCTAAGTAATTTTTTTTTTTTTGTAAAAAAAATCGTTTTTTAAAAAGGTTTTAAGGATACCTTAATCATTTAAGGTAGATTTTAACTTATCACTATATTTGACTAGCCTTGAAATAAAGGAAATAAAAGTTTTGTAAGTCAATTTACTGATATTAAATCATTATAAAAGAGCAAAAACTCCTAAAATATGACTGTTAAATTAACAAAAATTAATGAGCTAATTAAGCGATTCATTGAGTGATGATTGACCATTATTGAAGACATCTGATGTTAACAAGCAGAATCACTGAAGTAGAAAATAAAATAAAATTAAGACACCGTTATGGTGATCAGTGTTTGCTTTAGTTGGGCTCTTGACCCTTAAACTGATAACATTAGATTTTGTTTCTCTGTTGTGTCTGAGTTACAACTGCCAGATGAACAAAGAGAAAAGTTGATCAGGTGGTGTTGGTTATATTTTGACAATCATAATTTGACCTGAATCACTGAACTCATTGAAAGTCTAATCTCTGACTTAAATGTATATTTTTAATTACAGCAGCCTGTGATTCAACAGAATAAGATCCATCATTTTCTAATCTAAAGGGTTTCTTAAAAGTTTATCTGATAAAACAAATCTTTCTTTTAGGCACACACAGACATCAAGAATCAGTGTATGAATCTCAACAATGGTGACAAAAAGAATATTCAATTAGGGAAAGGAAATTAGTAAAACAATTCGGATCATAATTTATTCATACCGCAATGCATGATGGGAGCCAAGAATGAGTTTTGATTGGTGGCACCCAGAATGCACTGCAACATGCTTTATTATTGTCACCATTGTTGAGATTCACAGGCTGATTATTGATGTCAGTGTGTCAACATAAAATATATATTTTTTTTAAAGTCTTTTGATCAGAACAACTTCTAAGAAATATTTTGGATTATATGGAAAATGCTGTAATCAACAATATACATTTAAGACTGAGATTGAGAAAAAGAATGAGTTCAGTGATTCAGGAAAATTATGATTATGTCAAAACATAACCAGCACCACCTGATCACGTTTTCGCTTTGTTCATCTGGCAGTAATAGCTCAGATACAACAGCCAAACAAAATCTAAAATGAATTGTTTAAGGGTCAAGAGCCCAACTAAAGCAAACACTGATCACAATAACGGTGTCTTAAAAAAATGATATTTTCTCCTTCAGTGATTCTGCTTGTTAAAATCAGGTGTCTTCAATAATGGTCAATCATCACTCAATGAATCACGTAATTATCTCATTAACTTTAACACTCTTGAGTCTGGAGTCATGTAAACTCCCAGGAGAGTTCAATTAACACTGGAGTTTTTGCTGTTGGACCTCAAGGTACATACATGTACCTTTTTGAGGGTCAAAAAGCATTAAAAAGTACATATATGTACCGTTTCTTTTAAAGGTTAAGGTACAATATTGTATCCTTGAGGGTACAGCCCCAGTGACAAGCCATTGTACCCCTAAAGGTACAATTATGTACTTTGTTTTCTGAGACTATGTAGAGCCGGCCCTGATTGGCTGCTTGAATCTCAATTTAAAACAACGTCCAGTTTGCGGTCTTTCTTTCTTTTGGCCATCGGTGGAGAAAAAGTCAGAGCACGGTTACTCATGGTTCTTACAGGGCTTTTAACCGAGGAGGTCCTTCAGAAAATATCAGAAGCAGGCATAGAAGTAACCGACGTCGAGATGAAAGGAGATGAAATGGAGTTTCAGGCAAATGACTCTTACTCAGATGATGATCATTTATATGTCACAGTTAAACATTGAGTTTAAAATGAAATGTTGGAAGATGTGAAAATTAAAAGGGTTTAATAAATTCTGATTTTAATTCAGCACGTGTGTAATATATATATATATAAATCTCATTATAGTAAACTATTGTACCCTGTCAAAGCCAATTTCGTACCATTTTTGAAGGGTCCATTTTTGTACTGTTAAATAAAGGTACAAAATTGTCACCACAGGTACAAGACTGGTCTCTTAAGGTACAAATCACAAGGGTCCAAATATGTGCCCTATGCCAAGGGTACAATATTGTACCCTTGAGGGTACAGCCCCAGTGACAAGCCATTGTACCCCTAAAGGTACAATTATGTACTTTATTTTCTGAGAGTGTAGCATTTTGCGAACGTTGACTTGATAATGTTCCTCCTCTGTTATTATGGGACATTGTACCAATGTTTTATTGAGAACATTGTATAATCTGTTATCTCAACAACATTCCAAAAACATCCTCAACATGTTACTGTTATAATGTTCTAGTTTTGTTAACACGTCAAAATTACAAGAACGTTTTATAGAAAACACACTGTCATCTCAGGCCTCAATGATATCCTCAAAACATTTCGAGAACGTTGATTTGATAATGTTCCTCCTCTGTTATTATGGAACATTGTGTCAATGTTTAATAACATATCATTCTACAAACTTTTACCTCAACAACATCCTCAAAATGTTAAATTTAAAACGTTCTAGTTTTGTTAACACGTCACATTCCAAGAACGTTTTATAAAAAACATTCCGTCATCTCAGGCCTCAAAGATATCCTCATAACATTTTGCGAACGTTGACATGATAATGTTCCTCCTCTGTTATTATGGAACATTGTGCAAATGTTTTATTGAGAAGATTGTATAATCTGTTATCTCAACAACATTCCCAAAACATCCTGAAAATGCTACAGTTATAATGTAGTTTTGTTAACACGTCACATTACAAGAACGTTTTATAAAAAACATTCCTTCATCTCAGGCCTCAATGATATCCTCATAACATTTTGAGAACGTTGACATGATAATGTTCCTCCTCTGTTATTATGGAACATTGTGCAAATGTTTTATTGAGAACATTGTATAATCTGTTATCTCAACAACATTCCCCAAACATCCTCAAAATGTTACAGTTAAAACGTTATATCTTAGTTTACATTTAACCTTATAGGAACATTATTTGAAATGAGAAAACATCCTTAAAACATTATTTAAACATTACATTCAAATGTTTTCTTTAAAACATTAACCAAACTTGTAGGGAATGTTAGCCAAAGTTCTGAGAACGTTCCCTGCTAGCTGGGTAACCATCGAAACAATGTTTAACCATTGTTAATGGGTCAATTCATTTCATGAAGTAACCATTTTTGGAGCATTTGCTAGTCATATTTCCTGACCTCTGGTTTATATATATGCAGGGGCGGACTGGGATCAAAAAGTGGCCCTGGACTTTCTGGCCCACTGCAGCCCACCGTACGGTGGCCGAGAGAGCTTAATGTGCTACAACAGAAGCAAACACATGCAAATAGAAAAAAACGCGTGCAAATTTAAAAAAAAAAAAAAAAAACATGAGAATTTCCAGGGTAACCAAATAAGTGACGAACCCGGCTGGGACGTGCTCTTTTTTTTAAGTTTATTTAGTTTAGTTTTCAGCTCTTTTCTCATTTGTATTCTGATGACATTGAACATATTGTTAATACGTTTTGTATATTGTATACAAGTTATGTCATAATGTAATCTCTGTATGTTTTGCATAAATACATAAAGTAGAATTTTAAGCTGTAAGCACCAGCTGGGTTAGTCACTTATTTGGTTCCCCTGGAAAGATTTCCATTGTGGTCTGTTATTTGCAGCGCGTTTCTGTATTTGGGTGGTGTTGTGAGTATTTGGACCACACGTGTGTTGTGAAACTGATGATGTTTTCTTAAAGGGTTAGTTCACCCAAAAATGAAAATTAAGTCATTAATTACTCACACTTCCATGCTGTATCAACCCCGTAAGGCCTTCGTTCGTCTTCGGAACACACATGAAGATATTTTTGATTAAATCTGAGAGGTTGATCACTCCTCCATAGGCTCCCGAAGGGAATGACACCGGACGGCCCAGAAAGTCATTAAAGAAAATGTTTAAATATTCCATGTCACAACAGTGGCTCAACTATAAGTTTATCAAGCGACGAGAATACTTTTTGTGTGAAAAAACAAACAAAAATAACGACTTTATTCGACTATTCCTTTTCTTCCTTGTAGGCCTGAAACGAGACTTCAAGAGATTTCCACGACGCGCACACGCGAGAACTGAACTGAAGTAGTTGAAGGAGATCGCAATTCTCGCGCGTGCGCGTCGTGGAAATCTCTTGAAGTCTCGTTTCAGGCCTACAAGGAAGAAAAGGAATAGTCGAATAAAGTCGTTATTTTTGTTTTATTTCCGCACAAAAAGTATTCTCGTCGCTTGATAAACTTATAGTTGAGCCACTGTTGTGACATGGAATATTTAAACATTTTCTTCATTGACTTTCTGGGCCGTCAGGATTAATTCCCTTAGGGAGCCTATGGAGGAGTGATCCAGCTGTCACATTTAATCATAAATATCTTCATTTGTGTTCCGAAGACGAACGAAGGTCTTACGTGGTTGGTACAGCATGGGGGTGAGTAATTAATGACTTAATTTTCATTTTTGGGCGAACTAACCCTTTAACATCAGCACTTTTACATTACTCTTACATTACACTTTAATAAGATAGAGTAAAACTTTTACTTGTACATATTTTTACATACTAAAATGCGAGCAGTTCTGGGTTATTTTAAACCACTGCTTCACCTTTAATGTAACAAGTCTGAAACCATTTAGATTAGTCCTTACCATTTTTTAGATCTTTTTTATGTTTATCAAATTTAAGTTGTGAGTCTAAAATTCATTTGCTTTCATGCTGATTCATTTATTTTTAATAAATAAAACATCTAGGTGAACATCAGGGACGTTCAAGTTCAAAACGGTACGCAACGTTTTGCTACGGTTTCCGGGTTGAACGTCATGTTTCCTGGAAACGGTGTGCAACGGGGTTTGAGATACGTTTTCTCTTGTTTGGTGGGTGTGTCAGAACTGCAGTCCAATCAGCAGCAACATGTATATCCCTCAGGTGCTCTTCGTTTCGGAGTCACACTTGTTATCTTCCCGGTCAGTAACAGGACACCTAAAAATGAAACTTTCTCCATCCCAGTAAAACCAATGCAATTTATTTTTGTTCAATAATATTTTTTCTTTTTAATTTTGTATTTTGAGACAATTTGATGATACTTATTAATATTTATACAATATTTTGGTCCATTTTTGCCATTGAAAACAATACACATTTTTTTTTCCTAATTTATAAAAATATTTCTTCAATTATTGCAGTATTTCAGATTAATATAGAGACCTGGCCTTTTAAATCCAATTTTTGAAGTCAGATTAGCACCATCTGTTGAGATAAATTAAAATAAAACATGTCGTTTCATAGTGTAACCACTAGATGCCTGTATAGCTCTCTATGGAGAGGCTTGTGAATTCTCTAAAAGTTTTTGGACAAAATTACTTACTTTTAAGATGTGGATTTGAAAGTGTGTTTTTTTTTAATTCTCAAATAATATTTTTTGCCATGGTTTATACATTTTTTTTAAAATAAATTTGATGTGAAGTGTACACGTTTTTGCATTATTACAACAGTCAAACCTGAATACAGAGAAAGCATTTTGTTACAGGTAACATTACAATTCAATAAAAAAAAATAAACAGTAATGCTTTTTCACAGCTTATTATTATTATTATTATTATTTTAAAACATATTAATTTATTATTTTTTAAATATTATATTAATTATTATTTTAATAATTTTAATAATTAATATATTATATAGTATATATATATTAATTATAATTATTAATTATGTTATGTTTTTCACTATTGATGTTTTTTTTTCTGCATTGTGGCAGATGAGTTGACCAAGTGGCAACATGTACAAAGAAAATAGAATCGGACCGAGAATGGATCCTTGAGGCACACCGGAGGACAGAGGAGCAGGTGAGGAGGAAAAGTCATTTAGCATTACTGAAAAAGTTCTGTTGGTGAGATATTAAGTGAACCAATTAAGCACTGCTCCCTGCAGACCGACAACATGTTGAAGACATGGGTCTGAATTTATGAGACATGGGAGAAAGACATGGCTCTTGGGTCTGAATTCCTTATTATTATAGCTCCACAGGCCCCTATTCTACCCCTTTTCTGATGTGTGTCTGTGAGCAACTCGTTTTGGAGCACCCTCTTTAAATAAAAAAGAGATGTGTCATACCTCGCCCGCTCTCCAGGTCGCTGAGCTCACGGTCGGTTCAACTCCAGCCCGTTCGGACATTTTTGTAAGAGATATACGATTATATACTATAATTATATAGCGTCAAAGAACATTTTTATTCACACGTTAACAAAATGTCAACAAAGGAAGGTCCATCAAGCCTTACATGTAAAAGCCAGAGCGAGTATCATGGGTGACAAAAACGTTTAACAAGTGGAACCCCTTGATGAGTCACGAGTTTCCCGAGGGAATGATTTGTGTGCGAATCCGGGGGTGCTTCTCAATGGCCCTGTCCCAAATGGCACACTCCGGACTTGTGGACTTCCTCAGAGTCCACACTTCGGTGACGTCATGTAGTGCAGACCTATAGGGCCCTTAGCGCGAGTCCGTGAGGGCGCATTGAGAGGTATTTTTGGGACAGACTCGATCGTCACGCCGGAAGCAAGAAGACGGTCTGATTGTTGTTATGGACAGGAGCTACAGGTTCGGGGAAATATGCTGCCTATTGTTGTTGTGTTTACATATGACTCAGTAAAGCCCTGACATTCTGTTCTATTTATTTAATGAATCATAATGCGATCGTATTATTCAGCTTGCTATTATTAGCCTATGTTTGAGACATCAACCACTGGTCGATGATCATAATGTTTGTATAAACTTGTCATAAAAACCGTAATAATAATTACACTTAAATATTTTCTTCTCGGCCATGTTAACAATTGTCCGTGAGCGAAATCTCCTCCCATCCGTCGTCTGATTGGCCTTTCGCAAGGACTCCTGGGTAGTTGAAGTGCGTGAAGCCTGGATTTATGCGGGCTTCGCGGAAGACCGCTTCAAGGGTACAAAGGGGGTGCTGCTGAGCACACTTCAGAGCGTTAAAATGCCAAATGGGACGGCCTACGGACTCGTAGACTCGGCGAGCACGCGCAATTTAAGTCCACGAGACCGAAAGTCCGCATGAAGTGCGCCATTTGGGACAGGGCCAATATCCCTCCTCGTCTCCTCGATCCTCCGTCCTCCATCCTATGGCCCCGGAAACCGATCGAGCTCGGCCATCTTGAAGGACGTCTCAATTCTCTAATTGCACCGCGAGGAGGCGAGGATCGAGGAGTGATGAGGCTTCCAGAGGAGCTATGATCGAGGATACACAGGTGTACACTATGCGGAAGTGTTCTATCGACTTAATGTGACGCACGTATAAATTCTCCTCCCCCTTCACATCTGCTCCAAGTGATAACCATGGCAGAACATTCAAACACACATAAATGTGAGTATTAAGCATGAAGTTATTGTAAATGTGAGTTATTTTTTGACAGTGTCTTAACGTACTTTTCAGCAGTTTTAATTATGTTTATTGATTTTACTAGCTTATTGCTTTTAATGGTTTAATTAATGCCTCTTATATTGATAAATGGAGAATAGATAATGATTTTAATTTATGCCTGTAGTTAATTTGTTTTGATGTGTTGATTTCACAGTATATTTGTAGTTTATACCTGCAGGGGCATAATATGCAACACATTAACATTTCAAACTGCTTCACTGTGGTGTAAAATTATATCAAAGCACTAAAATTAAACAAACTGTAATAATACAGTCTACAAAAAATAAAAAGCAGTTAATAACTGGCAATAATTCATTGTTAATAATAACTGGTAATATATATAAAAAATAAGAACAAATGTGGTGTTTTGTGGAGGTTGAAACGGTAACAATATAAATAAATATCTCCAATGTTCAAGAATCCCGACATGCAAGCTAAATCCAGCGGTGTAGAGTCATCATTACTTGACGACGCTTTTAAGTGACGCTAAAGGGGGCGAGGATATATCATTTCACTTGCTTCAATTCATCCGTCCTCGCGCCTTTTCCTTGCTTCCTTCCCTCGCATCCTGAAGAGGTGGAGCTAAGAGGAAAGGAAACGAGGATGCACAAATAAGAAATGAGAAGCACCCCGGGTGTGGCAGAATCATTGCCCGGCCTGATTAGCGCTAATGCACTACAGGTGCGAGAGAGAGAGGAGCGGCGTTTACACGGGCTGTTTGCTTCATAAGCCATAGATAAAAGGACTATTGGAGAGCGTCTGTGTTGATGTGTTCTTGGGCTGTTAGTCCCGTTCTGGTCTCGTGCTGTTCTTGGTCTCTCGGAGCAGTGGTGGGCATAAGCGATTCTGGGAAACTGTCTGGGTGTGGAAGCCGCCCATTGAAGCTGCTGGATCAGAGTGATCGTCTGTGGGAAATCTACTGGACCGAGTTATCGATCGAATCTGTACTGAGAAGGAGAGAGAGAAAGATAAGTGAATTGATCTCATCTTGCGAACATTTAAACATTGTGAAGAGGATGCAGTGAGTGTGTAACTGATTGTTGGAGAAGCTATGTGTTTCAGAGTGGGTTAAGGAGGAACTGAAGATCTAATATCTCCCATGTGAGTGTAACAAATGGAGTGAGGCCTCTAAACAGCCCTACCGTGTGAGTGAATTGCAGTGCTATTGCTTTATGGATACACATTGATTTATGGCTGTAGAATTGAAGTGAACACGAGTGTGGTGTGCTTTTGCTGAGAAGTGGCCCCAACCCATGCTTGCACGTCTGTGGGAAGTTGTGACTATATCTGTTCTCCTTCAGAAGTCTAGAGTGATACAGCTGAGCTGAAAAGCAGCCTGTATTATGAAGATTCCTTACCTGCCCTCCTCATTGTCTGAGTTTGGAAGTATGCAGCACCATCGATGAAGTAAGCTTTTAACCCACTGTCTCGCTATTGTGAACCGAAGAAAGTACTTTGTACTGTGAAGATTCTTACCTGTGCTCCTGACTGTCTAGGTCTGGAAGTATGCAGCATCACTGTTGAAAGAAGCTTTTAACCCACTGCCTAACTATTGTGAACCAAAGAAAGCACTTTGTGCTGTGAAGATTCTTACCTGTTCTCCTTACTGTCTGAGTCCCGAAGTGTGCAGCTATTGCTGGAAAAGGAGTGCTTACCTTCCGAGTCCCGAAGTGTGCAGCTACCGCTAGAAAAGGAGTGCTTACCTGGTTACTTACCTTCTGAGTCCCGAAGTGTGCAGCTATCGCTAGAAAGGAGTGCTTACCTGGTTACTTACCTTCTGAGTCCCGAAGTGTACAGCTATCGCTAGAAAGGAGTGCTTACCTGGTTACTTACCTTCTGAGTCCCGAAGTGTACAGCTATCGCTAGAAAGGAGTGCTTACCTGGTTACTTACCTTCTGAGTTCCGAAGTGTGCAGCTATCGCTGGAAGAATAGAGCTTACCTGTCTCTCTACCGTCGGGGCCGTGGAGTGGGTAACATCCCGGGGAAGGAGCCCTCGATCTGCCCAGCTGTCCCGGAGAGAAGGCCCAGCGACCGTTATCATCCTTTTCTTTGCTTCTATACATACAGTACTTGATAAAGATTGTTACTCCTTGAAAATTACCTTTGCTTCTGTCTGGTCCATTCTGTTGCGCACCTGTGGTGTCGGCTCCTCGCGGTGGTGTCTGGAGTCGGGGGCGGTTGGTCCTACGAGTCCGCCCCGGCCTGCACCGGTGACACGAGCGAGTTGAAAAAGACGACGACGAACCTGCAGAACAACGTCTTCATATGGATGTATTGCAATGGTATGTAACTGTATTGTGTTATAAGTGAAAGTCGACTATTTCTCTTGTTAAAACGAGCACACTGACAAGATAAATGACTACGGTTTAATCTTACCACAAAAAATCTGTATTGATAATATGATACGTTTAGAAAAGCATCAGAAAACACAGCAGCTAAATGACCATTGATGAAACTCAAGAACTAATACTGCTTACGTGTAACGTTACTTCTAAACAAAAACAAAGAAAGACAAAGGTACTGCTAAACCATGACCACCATGTGTTTTAATAAAGTCAAGTACTTTATTTTTATTAACGATATTTATAGCTTATCGAAATGCTCTGTTCGTCGTGTCCAAAGATAGAAGGAATTTACCCCTCATTCAGACAAATGCGGGATAAACTAGATGTTCTGGTGAAAAACAATGAAGAATGAGTTAAAAATTAATGTCGGATTCATGTCTCTCTTTAAAGTGTTATGGCCTTTCAAATGTGATTTCAGAGAGAAAGCCGGAGCT
Organism: Tiaroga cobitis; assembly: GCA_030578255.1. Lineage (NCBI taxonomy): Eukaryota > Metazoa > Chordata > Actinopteri > Cypriniformes > Leuciscidae > Tiaroga > Tiaroga cobitis. The sequence goes on from CM060593.1 coordinate 47,034,983, forward strand.
GCTTCTTCCCAGTGTGAACTATCATGTGACGCTTAAGGGATGCAGATTGCGTGAAACTCTTCATTGATCACATGTGTAAGGTTTCTCTCCTATGTGGATCCTCTCGTGTCTTTTCAGAATTGATGACATACTGAATCTCTTGTCGCAGTGTGAACACTTGTAAGGTTTTTCTCCAGTGTGAATAATCTTGTGCAGTTTTAATTGTTCAGCTGTAATAAAAGTCTTCTCACATTCAAAGATTCAAAAAATATATCCGAATGCTCCACATAAAACTGTGGTCTTCCGACCTTTTACCATTACATCGTGTCGATTTATTTTGATTACTATGTGCCAGGGAGAGAGAGTAAGATAGCGCTTAGGAGGAGACGGTGAAGCCTTTATACATTCGCCTGGCTCCACAGAGAGAGAGAGTGCGCGCGCGCGACCGGGGCGTTCTCTCTGCTCGTTCTTCTAATGCGCCCTGTCACACTCGCAGCAGTTCGTCTACATTACTCATCTATCAAATAAGACTATGGCAGGACAAAAATTAGCCTTGGAGCAGGAGCATCGATAAGAGGACTCGTTAACGTTGAGGGCATTCAATATCGATGGTTCATAAAACTTAGAAGCGGTTCTCGAGTGGAACCGGTTTTCAATTCCCATCCCTATAATATGTATAACGTTAGCTGATATTGACAAAATCTCTTTGTGTGAGGAGTAATTTTATTTGGTACGAGGCAGATTGCTAACGTTAGCTAGCCAGCTTTGCTAACATCACTTACACATAGCTTACCTTCTTTGTTCTTCCTTTCTAAATGACGATAAAAGTTTGACGTAGTCCCCACCGTCTCTGAAAGCGAAGCACTGCAGAATTTACAAGAAGCTGTGTGCTTTCTTCTGGATGTTGTTTTGCAAATATATTCTTTATGATTTTTGTAGCCGAATTTTATTACTGAAGATTTTGCACACATCTTCTCCCGCTCCCAGACAACCACAGATCACTTTCTTGGGAGTGCGAGTGAAAGGGGGCGGGGATGGGTGACAGGCAGCGGTAACAAAAATAAATAATTAGCAATGACCAATGAGTCACGTTATTGCTTGGATTTGAATCGGTACGTTTTACATACAATAAAAGCAAGGATGTTAACAAAAAAATTAGTCAATATACTGGCAAATTTGTGATATTTTCACAGTCATGGTCTAGTCTGGTCTTGAAAAAAAATCCCGAGTCCTCATATGTCCGAGACCGAGACAAGACCGAGACCAAATGCGGTCGAGTCCGAGACGAGACCGAGACCATCAAAAAGTGGTCTCGAGACCAAGACCGGTCTCGAGTACTACAACACTAATACAAACACATACGATATGACAAGGGGGTAGACAGGGCAGGAAGACAGGAAATTGTGGGAAAAAATACAGCATGACATGAGGAGAGGTGAGGAGAAAAAGGCAACCCCCAGACTATGCTCCTTAAAGGGATAGTTCACTTTGAAATTAATTTTTTATATGTTTTAGCTTACGTCAAGGTCATTTTTCGGTCAAACCGTTGTTGTCTGTCAGTCATATAATGCAGGTATGGGGGTCCACGTCAAAGAGCATGCACAGAGAAGTCCAAATTAAACATGATTTAATGACTCGTAAATGTAAGTACACATTGATGGCCTAAGACACGAAACGAGTGAGAAAACGAACAGTATTTATATCTTTTTTACCTCTTGTTAACAGCCATGTCCAACTGATCTGAATCAGATGTCTAACTGAACCGAACTGAACCGTGTCAGAGCGTTCCGCCGGAAGTGATCGCTTACGTAGGGCCCTATGAAATCCGTTTTATTTTTTCCCAAATTCCGTTTTTTCCGTTTTAATTTTTGGGAATTATTTTTTTTTTACCCTTGACTGTTATTTTAGTCGTAAAAAAGAGTGTGCTTTTAAAGTTAATGATTAAAATGTATTAAAAAATACAAATAAATTAGGAATGACCTTAAATTTATTGAGGTAATACAGATATTTATTCAGTAGCCTTTTTAGGACAAATACTGCATGATGCAACAACACTGCACTCTTCAAGTAACAACAAAATATGGTTATGAGCTTTAAACTGTCCAGTAATATAAATTAGATTAGTTTATATAAGTTTAAATAAAGTCACACTCTGTCTCTCTCTCGCCCAGTGTCGCTCACGGAGTTCGCTTCGCCTTTGTCCAGTCCGGCGCCTCATAGACAGACGTGGTGTGCACGTTGTGTGTGTGTGTATGTGAGAGAGACGCGTGAGTGTGAGAGAGAGACGGAGGGAGAGCGGGGAAATGCAACTTAAAGAATACGCTGCGTGTTTTAAATAGTGTTAAAAAACGAAACGCAGTATGTGGCGGCGAATTAGTCTATGTGTGGGAAACACTGCATAAGTCACGTGCGAACTTCTTGGCTCGCCACTGACGGCTTATAGTGTTGAGTTTCTTAACTTTTTGCCGACGAAAGGAGAGCCGGGGAGAGCCGCTTCACCATGCTTTCATTGTTTTGATTTCGTCATTGTAGCTGAAATGACGGGGTGGGGGGGTTGTGTCACCCAGATTTGCTTCCCCCGGTCTGCATTTTAACCAGACATACGTTCTTCTCCCACACAAAAACAGAATTTCAAACCAAATATGTAAAATTCCACGAAATTCCGCGTTAACACTAGATTCCGCGTTAATTGGCCAATTCCGCAATTCCGTCCGCGATTCCGTGATCGCGGAAATCATAGGGCCCTACTTACGTGTGTACATCACTCAGTGTTTACACAGAGATTTCGGAAGTTTTACCTCAAAAAAACTTAAGCGATCACTTCCGGCGGAACTTTGGACACGATTCAGTTCAGTTCAGTTGGACATCTGATGTGTACTTACATTTACGAGTCATTAAATCAGGTTTAATTTGGACTTCTCTGTGAATGCTCTTTGACGTGGACCCCCATACCTGCATTATATGACTGACAGACAACAACGGTTTGACTGAAAAATGTCAAAATTGAAAATACTGTGGAAACAAAGACACCTACATCTTGAATGCCCTTGAGGTGAGCTTAAACATATCAAAAATTTATTTCAAAGTGAACTATCCCTTTAAGGAGTGCAGTGTGGGAACAGGAAAAAAAACACCTCAGCAACAGTAGCACAATCAAAGGCGAAGGCGAGGGATGGGGTGTGGGGCGGGTGATTGCATATCTGTATATATGTGTAAGTTCGTGTATGTGTAGGCCTGGAGAGTGGCTATGCCTGGCATCATAATCTAGGTGCCTCAAGTCTGCAGGATTGTCATAGCGATACACAGCAAGTTGCCATGGAGAAAACCTTGATCAGGTGCCAGACAGAGTCAACAATCACCAGGTGTCTTTGTGGAGTCGGGGAAAGAACGCAAGAGCGGCTCACTGCAGTGCTCTTCCGGGGGAGTTGTCGTTCCAACAGTGACCTTGGCCAAGGCCAGTGCTAGTTCGGGGTGGCCGAAAACAGATAAGCCATGAATGTGGCTTCTCCTTCGTATGAACTCTTCAGGTCTGATAAAAAGGTTTTGCCTCATTGATCACATGTGAACGGCTTCTCTCCGGTGTGGATCCTCATGTGACGCACAAGACTATTTTTGTGTGTGAAACTGTATGCTGATTGACTGAAGCTCTTCCCACATTGATCACATGTGAACGGCTTCTCTCCAGTGTGAACACTCATGTGACGCTCAAGTTTATGTTTCTTTGGAAAACTCTTCCCACATCGAGTGCAGGTGAAATATGGCTTTTCTTTTCTTTAAAAATGTTTTTTTTTTTTTTTTATCTTTGAGCAACTCAAAGGTTTTTCCCCAGATTTGACATGATGTTCCTCCTTCACTTCACTCAGTTCTTCACTCTTCACTTCCATTTCCATTGCAATTTCATGTCAATTAAAAAAAAAAAAAACTTGACAAATTTGTTTGATTATTATTATTATATTGTATTATTTCTTTCTTTCCTTGTATTTTACTGTGTTTCATCTAATCCATCTGAAATTGTATAGCACTTTGTTACACACTGTGTTTGTTAAGGTGCTTTAAAAATAAACTTTGATTGAAAACTGAACGTCAGAATGGGAAAGAAAGGTGATTTAAGCAATTTTGAGCGTGGCATGGTTGTTGGTGCCAGACGGGCCGGTCTGAGTATTTCACAATCTGCTCAGTTACTGGGAATTTCGTGCACAACTATATCTAGGGTCTACAAAGAATGGTGTGAAAAAGGAAACACATCGAGTATGCGGCAGTCCTGTGGGCGAAAATGCCTTGTTGATGCTAGAGGTCAGAGGAGAATGGGCCGACTGATTCAAGCTGATAGAAGAGCAACTTTGACTGAAATAACCACTCGTTACACCCGAGGTATGCAGCAAAGCATTTGTGAAGCCACAACACGCACAACCTTGAGGCGGATGGGCTACAACAGCAGAAGACCCCCCGGGTACCACTCATCTCCACTACACATAGGAAAAAGAGGCTACAATTTGCAAGAGCTCACCAAAATTGGACAGTTGAAGACTGGAAAAATGTTGCCTCGTCTGATTCGATTTCTGTTGAGACATTCAGATGGTAGAGTCAGAATATGGCGTAAACAGAATGAGAACATGGATCCATCATGCCACCACTGTGCAGGCTGGTGGTGGTGTAATGGTGTGGGGATGTTTTCTTGGCACACTTTTTTACACTTTCCTTAGTGCCAATCGGGCATCGTTTAAATGCCACGGCCTACCTGAACATTGTTTCTGACCATGTCCATCCCTTTATGGCCACCATGTACCCATCCTCTGATGGCTACTTCCAGCAGGATAATGCACCACGTCACAAAGCTCAAATCATTTCAAAATGGTTTCTTGAACATGACAATGAGCTCACTATACTAAAATGGCCCCCACAGTCACCAGATCTCAAACCAATAGAGCATCTTTGGGATGTGGTGGAACGGGAGCTTCGTGCCCTGGATGTGCATCCCACAAATCTCCATCAACTGCAAGATGCTATCCTATCAGTATGGGCCAACATTTCTAAAGAATGCTTTCAGCACCTTGTTGAATCAGTACCACGTAGAATTAAGGCAATTCTGAAGGCGAAAGGGGGTCAAACACAGTATTAGTATGGTGTTCCTAATAATCCTTTAGGTGAGTGTATATAAAAGCATATTTGGTAAGTCTTTCCATTAAAAGTTGTTGAGAGCCCACCCTGTGCCTCTCACATTATTCGCAGTCAGAAGCAAAAGATGTTCACAGTTTGTTTAAAAAAATTTATATAGCCTGAACAACCAAAGCACTGTGAAACCTCACACATAATACTTAACAATGACCCTTAAGTTTGCAGGTCAAGTCTGAATGATGTTTTCATTAATTCAAGCTTGTCCTGCAAATCAAACACTCCATCATCTGGGCCATCCATTTCATTTTCACCCATACAACTTTTCACAATGTTTATTAATTTACTAATTAATCTTTCAACTTGTCTGATCACTTTTATTAATTGCTGGCTATGACGGATCAGTCCAGTCTGGGGAAGCCGAGTCACGCGGAAAATCTTGGCAAGCGCCACCTTTTCCTTCTCAGCCTTGCATGGTCTCTTTGGAGATGTTCAACAAAGATCATCCTGACATTTCTCTGTCAGGCATTATCCTATGGCAGTTTGGAAGATGTGATATATACAGGGGCGGACTGGCCATCTGGAGCACCGGGACTTGTTTCCGGCGGGCCGCGGGCCAGTGTGGGCCGACCCATTACACAAATATATATAAGAAAATATATATATACACATGTAAAACAATGACGGAAATCATAATCTTACATTTATTTTCTACGCAAATGGATGAGGGAATCGATCGCGCGGCCGACGAGGAGTGTGTTTCGTGTGCATGCGACGGTCCCTGTTAATTAATTTGGTCTACTACATTGCGTATCTTGAAACACGCCCTCTTTCACATCCTGGAAACACAACACCAGAGGTCAGGAAATATGACTAGCAAATGCTCCAAAAATGGTTACTTCATGAAATGAATTGACCCATTAACAATGGTTAAACATAGTTTCGATGGTTACTTGCTATGTGGGATTCAAGCCAAACTTGACAAATTCAGATGCACATGTCTCAAACATTTAACAGTTTCTTTCTTGGAATTCCAATCAATGTTTTAGCGCAGATGGAAATGAGCAAATATGAAAAGGTCAAAGGTGAGTGCAACATGGGTGAGTACAACCTGATGTCAAGTATTGACATCATGTACTCCACAGCAACTACTAATAATCATAAATCAACAGAACTGAGAGACACACTGAATAATGACAACTATTCTGGTATTGTCCATTTGCTTTTTGGTTTGTTACAGTAGCTACACTGGACATTTGTCTAACTAAATTCTTTCATAAAATAGTTGATTAAACTTTACAACCATGGCACGGTTTAAAAATAAAAAGTTGTAGTGTAAGGTCCAACTTTCAACAAGCCACTGCCCAAGAATGGATTTGAAGTCACAGGACAAATAAACTCATGAACACTGAAAATAAACCTGCTTCAAATCTTCAGATGAGGAACAAAAGACCTGATTGTTTAAAAGCGGTTTTATTAAGTCACACATCTTATACCCAGTACTGAATAAGTCATTGACAAGGAGATGTGTAGGTTGTCTCAAACGAATCACCTGAAAGAGGAACATGCAATTAATTGGATCATGTTCAATAGTGAATTCAGACAGATCATTTAATGATTAGAATGAAAGAGTACTTGTCTGATAGTAGTCATAAATGTTGATGACTGCTGGCTTGATATTCTTCACTGCAGAAACCTGTTTCAAATGCAGAGTGTAACTCATGGGGACGCCTTTGGGAACCTGCAAGACAGAATAGATGAACAGCAGCACATGAGAAAAAATGGCAGCTAGTGAATATACCAAGTGTAGAGTCTCACCTCTTTCAGATACACTAGGACATGATCATCTTCAGCATCAACCCGTTCCACAAGCGGGGCAAACGACTGGGGTGGAGATCCGAGCTGAGGGGGAAGAGACCATTTCCAAACACAATTACATCAGGAGCTTCAAGCATCTTAGGACTTTCTAAATCTTAAACCTACGAACCGGTGATGTATCTGCTGTGAAGCCCGACAGAAGCTTAATGTCAACAAGAACCATGTTAGTGCTTGATTTTACGCCGTTGTATCTGAATGACGGGGAATAAAGAAATTTAGGTCAATAGAATCAAGAATGCTGGATCCTTCAAGAAGTCAAACAAGAGCTGGTTTCAGGACACAAAGCCAAAACGGTTCTTACTTCACTGTGAAGTTCAACATAAGATTGGCACCAAGAGGTCGGCAGTCTCCAGTCACCTTTGCTTCAACAGTCAGTGTCCTGGAGTTTTTGACGGGGGTCGGGATGTTGTAGAAACACGCAACCTATGGTATGAGCGCAAGGCAGACAAGACTAATCAGATTGATGTGCACAAAAGAAACAGAAATAGAGGGGGTTAAGATTCATACCTGCACAGACAAACAAGTGGATCCTGATGCTTTAACACTATATTTGCCGGGAACGTTCGTCAGAGGCTTCTCCTGATACAGCAGACGGTTGTCCCGGTTCACATTGAAGCTATAAGAGTCTCCTCCTACTAAGGACTGTATGGTAACAGTGCCGGAGCCATCCAAGCTGAACACTTGAGCAGCATACACAGACAGAGCCTGAAGAGCCACCACTGTGTCCTAATAACAAGCACAAGATTAAAAACTCCTCGTAATTTATTGCACACATGTTTGGTAGTCAGAGGCACCTGGGTGGAGGAGAAGCCTCCATAGGGATTCTGCTGGGTCACAAGCCAGTTGACAATGCGGTTAGCATAGCCCAGATTAGCCGTTGTGAGAGGCTGAACAGCGAGAACAGCTAACAGGACGTAAGAGCTGATCTCCACTGCCAGAGTATCACTAGATGTCATCTGAGACCAATGGACCTTCGTGCCTTAGGATGAGAGAAAGTTGATGACAAAGAACTTGAACAACAAAAGGCTGATAAATCTTACCTTCAGAAATAGCAAGGTTGTTCAAGGTTGTTAGAAGCTGTGATCGAGTGGTGGTCTCTCCAGCCAGACTGAAGGTGTAGGTCAGCAGAGCTGTGGTGTAAGTGTTTCCCAGGTTCCCAACAACGGGCCTCAAGCATGACAGCGCGTTGGTAATGACAGGGTCCTGAAAGCAAAGCAGATATCAGACAACAGCCAGAAGACCATTTGCAAGGAGCTCATACAACTACTGGAGAGGTTTTTACTGTGGCAGGAACTCCTAGTTCAAGCAGCGATGCAACAACGTAGGCAGTCATGGTCACGTTATCACCAACTCCCCCCTAAAACACCAGCACATAGATTAAAAACAATCTTGAATGGTTTATGGTTAAGGTATATTTGATAACACATGTACCTTCATGTCATTGTGGTACAAAGTTCCCTGTTGCATGAGACAACCATTTGAACCCTGCTGGCTTATTAGCCAGTCCTTTGCACTCTGAAGGACATTCGGATCAATGAAGATGAAACGCTTCGCTAGACCAAAAGACCTCATGACAAAGGCGGTCAACCTGGTTGTGGAAGGAATTCAGTTTAACAAACCACTTGACAAAGGTTACACATCTAGAATAACAGCATGAAACTCACCATGTATTGGATGCATCATAACCAAATGTGCTGTATGAACCGTCACTGTGCCTGTAGTTTAGTTGTCCTTGGTATCCTGTTCAAAAATAAAATCAGGGGGATGAATTGTGTATAACGGAGTCTTGACGGCTTCGAATGGAGTCACGGACTAAGTCATAGTCTACAATACTTAAAAAAAAAATATATATTTTTTTTTAAAAAGGATCTCCTTGCCCATACCACTCTGAAGGTAGCCTGTGGCAGTTGCTCGGATGGCTGCGGTGAGTTGGCCCGTGACTTCCAGGTACAGCAGGATGTAAATATTTGGAGCAAGAATGATCATATTCTGTTCTCCACAGCCAGATGGCATCTGCAATAACCCATCTAGATTCTTCAGTGCACGACCCATTATGTCCCCTACAAGCATGTAAAGCATAAAACCCCAAATCAGAACAAGTATTCTGCCAAACACTTGTGGCAGTTTCTACTCCATGAAATGTTTTACCAAGGACTGAAACGGAGCATCTGGCTGATCCCCGAACCACATTTGTTGGAAACGTCAGAGTCACGTCTTCAGAAAGAACTTTTCCTGCAGACCGAACAGAACAGCATTGAGTGCTAGGCTAATGTTTGGCTATACAGGAAGGTATTGGGGAATCATTAAGTGCGAACAAACCCTTTGGACACAGTAACCAGCTTTGGGTGTTTGTCCTTTCAACTCCTTCAGGCTGTAAATGCAACACCACATCAGTAAAGCACCATGGGCTTCATGACTAGACTCCAGAAGGCTGGTTACCCTTACCAGGACAAGTAGACTTCGAGTGACTACATCAATGCGTCCTCTTGTCGGCACAGTCACGACCTCAGTGCCACATCGAGTCTGGGATGGTTCAGCTGAAGCACGGACAGTCACATTGACGGCTCCTGCAGTGACAGACAGAAAGTGAGCAAAAACAAAACTTTAAATTGGGTGACAGACAGTTCAAAACTGACCGAGAACAGACACTGAGAGAGCCCATTTGAAGGTCTTTCTCCCATTGGCACATATACAGGATGAATATGGTTTAAGAGTGAAGTTCATGGATGAAGCTGGAGTTACTTTAACCTGTCAATGAAACAGAGCGCATGAAGCAAAGACATGACCTTCTCTATACAGATCCATTACAGGATTTAAAGAAACCATGACAGACCATGATGCAATTGGACTGATAGCTGAAGACCGTGGCCTTCAGATCAAAAGACTCTCCACGGACGATGGAGTACGGCAGGGAGAGCTCCAGGAAGAAGGGCTGGAAGACTGTCAGTAGAGCAGGAGGAGCCAGACCAAAACCTTTTGAGGACAGGCAGAACGCCTCCGTCTCCCATGTGGTGATGGTGTCAGGAACAGTGAGGGGAACTCGTGTGGATCCAGTTGCTCTGAAAAAAAGGACAACTATAAATGAAGGAGACAGGAGAAGTTAAATATGTGGGAAAGTAGTTTTAGATGGAACAAAGGTTTTACTAACCCCACTTGAGCAAGCTGCCAGATCCAGGTTTCTGGAAAGTAAGTCCTGACGGTTACATCAAAAGAGGAAGTGTCACCTCCAACGCTTGCTACTTCTGGAGCCATTCCAGCCATAGCCACAGGTTGACGATAATATACCACTGAAAGAAACCAGCAATTTTACTACAAACGGTCCTATTGTCTGCAGAATAACCAGGGTTCATACAGCGTCAAATATGCATGTTTGGCCAGATGTAGAAAAATGTTGATTAGTTGTGACTTTACATGGTGTATATTCATCGGTTATTAAATGTGCCGTTACAATGCAAAAGATTAAAGTTTTTCCAAATGGTTTGCAGTTTCACCTCACAGACGCTACCAACTGTAATAAACCTAAGGGATCTATCAAGTCAAGGGGCAATATGAGAGCAAGAAAAACAGACATACCATCACGGAAGTTACGATAATAATTCAGGCCTCTGTACAGGACACACTGAGGTACTCTGATAGGCAAATTTGTGGCAACCTTCATCCCCATGCTCTGTCAGAGCAAGAGAAAAACGTTTGAAGATTAAAGGTGAATTGAGTAAACAGAACAATGGACAGTTTTATACCTTGAAGGCTTCGTAGGCTTGGTCTGTGGGAACGGCCCGACGGGGTCGAACATTTAGGCACTCCTGTTCATCCTCAACTTCATATGGATATTCAGATAGTGATCGCATTGGGAGCAAGTTGAACACCTGAGAACATGGAGAAAGCGAGTAATTATTTTAGTGGCACATCTGATTAGAATGCCACTTGTTAAGGTCTAAAAAGGTGTACCATCTGGACCAGACAAATTCATTATATTGAATGAATAATCCAGCAAACTCACGCCCAAAGGTCTGACACACACCCCAAATCTAACAACCCAAATGAAGCTAACTGTTATAGGACTGATAAGACTTATGACCCAGAGGAAATTTGCAGAGTTCTTGCAGAGGAGAAATATTCCCTTTAAATCCTATAATCTTCATCCTATTCTCTCCCTATGGAGGATCCCTTTCCCACTCTACAGATAAAGCGTTGTGAATTTCGGCTCGCGTACCCCGAAGTGATAAAATAAAACAAAATTCTGGATCAATTTATAGGCAAGACAAGTAGTTTGTTTAGGCTGGGTTGTATGGAATTACAAACCTGCGCACATATTTTCAAAAGCACATAACTATAGAATCAATTCTGAATGAGCATGTGAACGTCGTCAGCGTTAATCACAGGTTCGCGTTTAAAGTCTGATCATTTCGACGGAGGTGAATCAAAGTTAACTTTAGCTGGAAATAACATTCAAGAACCCCTATAACGCCAAAACAATCTGTTACCTTAAATTATATGTTTATCTCTGTAAAGCTGCTTTGAAACAATCCATTGTTAAAAGCGCTAAATAAATGAAGATGACTTGACTTCATCCCCCATTTGTTATCTTACATTTTGCTTAAGGTGTTTAAGAAATCACGATTCTTATATAAATGAGTCACAATCAAATTATGTATTCAATAGCCTGCTAGAAAAAATTATCGTAATGAATTCCCTCCAAAGGGAACAAAGAGGGTGATATATTCACGCTTTGAAAAAGGAACTTCATAGTTCCTTTCTGAGAAATCCTGATGTGAAGATGCCAAACTAGAGGTTTTAAGGACCCCAAAGCTTGTGCCAGGCTGTGGCCTTCTCTCATTCAAAGATTCTGACTCCCACTGGTTCAGTCTCTCAAGACAAAGATCAACTGGAGCCTCAAATTGCACAAGGACAGTTATTCATATGGGCGAGAGTTTAGCATGTGTTCATGGGACAAACGGGTCAATTTCCAAAAATTAAATTAGCATCAAGTTAATTATATTAACTAATCCAAATATTCAGAATACATTTTTTTCGTAAGCAAATTTGCTACAAAACAAATCTAATTTAGGCACAGGATACCATTTCAGCACTCAGACGTCTTCCTGGCTCCATGATCCGGATGCTCTGATCTACAGCACTGATGCCACAGAGAGATCCTGATTGAGCAGAGACCGTCAGAACATTTTCCTCAGCAGGAACAGCCTTAGCAGGAGAAAACTGTAGAGACACCTGGAACAAGAACCAACACACTGTAGGACATGTCACCATTCCTCACTAAAAGAAAAAAAAACCCAGTGCACATTATACCTGGTTTTGGAAACACGTTTCTGTGTCAAATGATGCACTACCAACAACCACATTCTCACTGGGCAGAACGCAGTAGACCAGAATCTGCACTACTGGAGCCATATCGACACTGACAGACAGTTGGAACGACACAGAGCCGCTCATGACTGTAGAAGCTGTCGCTTTGACGGTCTGAAATCCATGGAGAACAATCACTCCTCTGGACATGACCTAAGACAAATGAATGCATAAAGTTGAACAAACTGACAGTGGGGAAAATAATTTTTTTTTTTAAGTTCAATCACCATATAGATGATGTCAGTGCTGTAATCACCAGCCTCTCCAACAAAAGAATACTTGACAGTCACTGGAACCACAGCACCACATTTGAGTGGCTGCTCGAGCTTCACTATTTTCAGTTCACTAAATGATGGGTTGTCAGGAGAAGCAGATTGGAGAAGCTGAACAACCCTTGAATCTGTAGTGAAGTATGGCGATTTGTAACCATAAACAACCTCTGGAGTCACACTTGCCTGGGGAATGAAAGGAATTAGTTTCATGCGAGAGATTGGGAGAAGTCCACATCTCACAAAACAGAGCAAATCGTACCACAAGATTAAGAGCAGCTTTAGGAAGATTGGCAGTGTTGAGAGAGAATGTGGCCAGTCCTTTCTGGTTTGTGGTCAGATTCTGCAGCAGTTTATTGGGCCAGCTGTTCCCATCCAGGAGATAAACCCCTTTGTTTGCAATTGGAGTACCATCGAAACGAGACACTGATATCTGTTGGGAATGATCAAGGTTAAGAAATGTGAAGGCTTCTGCGACAAGGAATTAACATTTACTTGCCTTTCCATTAATCATTGATCCAGCTTCAAAGTAATCTGGGAGGTCCACGAACATGACTTTGCCAACTTCAAATGTAATGGACACTGTTGCAGATTTTGACATGACTATATCTGTGGGGGGGGGGGGGGGGGGGGGGGGGGGGGGGTTGGAGGGATGCAATAGTAAATATAAACTTTAAATTACTATGGGTTCTGCTTAAATTGCCAATAGCTCACCTGTTCCCACCTCAGTGACGTTCACATTTACAAGAAAGGTATCTTGCATATTAGTTTCTAATTTAGTGTTGAAAAACACTGATGTATCGACTGTAAGGGATGCACAGCCAGTGTCATTCATCTGGTAGCAGAACAAAGAAGAAATCACATTTAAGTCAAGCACAAGCAAAAGAAAAACCTTCCACTGTAAGGCAGGACTCAAACCTTTGTAGTTTTATTCAGGCAACTATGGGTCAAATCAGGAACCACCACATATGGAAACGTCTCACGGCACACTTCCACCAAGGCTTGACCAAGCACAGGTTGGCCATATGTGTATCTGAGAAACATCATAAGCAATAAGATCAAGAACTGACCAACCAAATGACAAGAAAATAAAGCTCAACTTACTTGGCACAAGCCTCAACTTTCAGTCCCACATCTGCAACACTGTAAGTCTGTGGTGTGTTTACGGTCACATCAAACTTGGGTAAAACTTAACCAGAAACCAAATGACTTGGATCAAGACCTCAGATCTATCATTGAACTGCTTCACAATTTATACACAATGACTTACCATATTTTTTCACCTCAAAAACATGGGAGATTGTTCGTTCACCAATAAAAGCCTTTAGTGTGTACATCCCCATCTGAGCCTGTGGGTTTAACTCATGAGAAAGCTGCAATATCCAGTCCGTTGAGGAAATGTTTGTCCACTGACCAATCCGGTTATTATTATTGTCCTAATAATATAGAGGAATCAGCTCAGAGGAAAAACCACAAACAAAGCAATATGTAAAAAGCTGCATTGACTCCATTCAAAGACCTGCACCAGAGCAAATTCTCACCTCCACCACCACCAGATTGTACTGCAAGACAAAGAGAAGAATATTAAACATTTATAAAACACACTGATGCCTGAAAAAGCTAGTGCACATAAAATAATCTGCATTACATTTGCAGGTTTTTTTATGGCTAGAACACTCAATATGGTGAAACATCTGATCCTACCATCTGATCAAAAGGCACAAATCTGGTATCCATAGTGACAACTCTGAAATTCACTGCAAAGACACAAATAAACTCACATCAATGCACTCGAAGATGATCAACTTGTAGCGTCTTGGACTTTCTACACCTCTATTAAACAAGGGACATTCACAGCTCACCCGTTTGTCCTGGATTGTAGATGGGTTTGTCTGTTTGGATGAAGGTTAAAGGAAAGTAACGTCTAAACATGACTTTCCTCTCTTCAGATGCTCTGAAGACCTTCCCTTGAACGTCCACCTTCAGCTTCTGCACCAATTCTCCATCTACTCGAGGAGCCTGTGGAGAAACTCAGAAATTCCTGTGGAGATACCAAACCAGACCACAAAATAAACAAATGCACAAGAGTCATGACAGACCTGGAAGCTGAAACAGCGGTGAAACGACGTTGAAGAAGCCCGCTGCACGAGTTGAGTTGTCTTGTTTTTCTCATCCAGCAGAGAAACTGTAATCGTGAGACTCTCTTGGGGTTTCAGAAGAGTAATGCATAATTTGGCATCAGATCCAGACTCAATCAATGCAGGGAACGTCACCATGAATAACCTGTGGAAAAATATAAAGGGTTTAGTTTCAGAAACCACAGAACATTTTATCACTGGATAGCACCAAATGAAGAGTAGTGCTCTTTTGCAATGCTTCAATCATTGTCACCATCTATAAAGTTGAGTTAATCCCCACATAACAGCACTTACGGCCCTGGTTTCTGTCCATCAACAGCAAAGAGTAAAAGGGCTAAAATGAGCCCTTTCCAAAAACTAGTCTCCCTCACAGCCATGAGGAAAAATCATCCAAGGCCAAACCTAAATCTAGAGTCTTTTTCAGAGGATTTCTCTTATGATATTCTACCACTGTTTATTGTGGCTGCTTCTCTCAATCATCTGCATTGAAGACGGTGATATTTAAACACACTTAATTGTCAGAGAACACATTCATTTAGTTAATTAAATTGATTAACCATCACCTGGAATTAATTTAGTCTGTTAATTAGGAGTTCTATCTGGTATTGATTTAAAACACATCCAGATATGTCAGGCCCTGTTTACACGAGAACGCTCGCAGTGAAAACGTAAAAATATTTTATCGGATGTGCCTTTCGTTTACTCAGCGACGGCGTTTTGGGGGCTTGGCGCCTGGAGTGCATACTACATTGAATTTCACACTCTTTTGCGTCACCATATTCCCGTGGATTTCCCACCCAAAATGCTCGTCTAAACGCGGAATAAAAAGTGATAACGCAACGCCACTTTTGCGTTTTCTCTTCAGATCGTTTCTGTGTAAACATAGCCTCAGTGACGCATGTAGGCCCGGTTTCACAGACAGTGCTTAGATTAAGCCAGGATTAGGCATTTATTCAGTTAGGGCACTTAAGTAGCTTTAATAAACGCGATGCAATGACATGTTTTAAGATAATGTCAGTGCAAGTTGCTTTCAGTTAATAAAGCTCATTCATGCATTTTTATAACCATGACTTTTTTTGCGCGGTTCGGCCGTTCGTCCACATGGAAACGCAGTATCAGGACACTAAAACCGAACATTTTTGAAAACCCCTGCCAGGGTGAGGATTTTCAGAAACGGCGTTTACAGTGTGGTCGTGTGACAGTAAACCCGGAGTTTTTGCACGGCTGATGGCTTCTGATTGGCTAACGTGGCTTTGCGGTTAGGTTTATATCACCGCCTGCTGGTGTTGCATGCTCTTGACAGCGCTTGATACGTGTTTTTGCGTTTTCATGTGGACGGAGGTTTTTTTTTTAAAACACAGGAGGAAAAACTCTGGTTATAAAAATACCCGTGTCCTTGTGGACAAGGCCTTAGTCTGGGACTACCTTCTCTGTGAAAGTGGGGGAATACGTTCTCAAACATTGAATTCAAGTCTTTTAATTTATGTAAATTAAAAAATATAATATATATATGAATGTGAATGTATCTAAATGTTTGTTACAGTCCTGTAGTTACAGTCCGGCAGGCGGGCTTAACATAATGACGACAGAGTTGCGACGGTCAGAGCAAGCTCGGACATATTCGGTTTGAAGTCGTTCATCCTCGGATGCGGCACCGCGTACGCTGTTTCAAAAAAGGCTGTGGCGAAACGATCAACTTGTCATTTTTGCCGTGCTCGTGCGGATGCGTCGAGTATAAAGGCTTTATTTACTCAGTGTCAGTGTGCGCTCTGATCGGTAACGGACCTCCGAATCACCTCCAGCACTCAGTATTTAAACATTCTCTATGATTTAATTTTTTTAATGACACACTGTCTTTTTCTCTCTCACACACACACACACACACACATACATACTGTGTTTTTCTCTCTCACACATATGTAGGCTAGTTATAAACTCTTTAGACTTTTAATGATTAGTGTTTTATTTTTTAATCTCTTGAAGTCTCGTTTCAGGCCTACAAGGAAGAAAAGGAATAGTCGAATAAAGTCGTTATTTTTGTTTGTTTTTTCGCACAAAAAGTATTCTCGTCGCTTGATAAACTTATAGTTGAGCCACTGTTGCGACATGGAATATTTAAACATTTTCTTTAATGACTCTCTGGGCCGTCAAGTTTTATTCCCTTAGGGAGCCTATGTAGCAGTCATGAACCTCTCAGATTTAATCATAAATATCTTCATTTGTGTTCCGAAGACGAACGAAGGCCTTACGGGGTTAGTACAGCATGGGGGTGAGTAATTAATGACTTAATTTTAATTTTTGGGTGAACTAACCCTTTAATATGTCAACTTGCTCCGCTAACTACGTCCCCTTCTTCGTTGCTCTGATTGGTTGTAGCGCTATCCAATTGCGTGCAGAGAGAATTTGAAAGACAACCGTTAATCCCGCCCCTCGGATTGAGCCCTGTCAATGATGAGTTCCCAGACCGATCATCTTGATGTAGGTCTGGCATGCCAGGCTAGACTTTTCCATTGCCTGAGGATAAAGTGCTAAATCAACCCGTTGCCAATACTTCATTATCGCTGCCGTCATCAGTGCAGATAAATACCCTATTTGGTGTCTCGTCATTTATAAATGTCACTATTTCTATTCGAAAATACATTTTATTATTATATGACATCTCCTTTAGCCAATACATTTATGTGCCATGTGCTTTACATTTTTGTGCAGAACTAAATGAGACATTAGCACATGTAAGGTCATGTTTTATTTTCAGTCCGAACAAGCAAAATATCATGTAATAACCATAGGTAAGCTAGTATTGCTATGCATGTATGAAGTGGGAGTCACCTCCAATTGAATTGCTTCTATTTCACATGCATTTTATTTTATTAAAGAAGGCCCACATATATTTCATATTCACAAGCATAAGATAGACTGAGGATATGCAGAATACATTTAATTTTTATTTTTCCTACATTAGCTCATCTAAAAGCACATGTTTGGCATTAAGAGCTAAGACCATCAAAACTGACAACTCTGCAGAGTATCATCCATGTAAGAGCAGAGCAAGTATAAACATTATCTTGTAATGTTAGTTGTAATAAAGACACTAGAGTTATTAATTGTTATTGCCCTTGTTTATGATTTCTGTATTAAATGCAAGATTTGTCACCCAATTATTAGCTTCCACACAATCCACAACTTAAAGCTTGAGTAACACTGGGCTAGTGGTCCAAAGTCTTAAATACCAGTGAAACACAGTTTTCAGGTACAGAATTTGAAGTAAAAAGCATGGCGTAGTCTGTATAAAACAAACAAAACACAATCTAGTTATTCAATAAAGAGCAATTAGTGATTTCTGACTTTTGTTTGAAGAACAAGATGAATTAAGGTCAAGCAAATGCTTTCTTTTTTTATAGTAAAACTGTCTACATTGCGTGATTTTTTTTTCCCCAAACCACTTCAGGTGGAAATCCTGCCCTGCAGCTGATTCTAAAGTTTTCATTGGTCATGTCAATCACTGTACTGTATTGGCCTACACCAAACACTGATCCCTAAACCTACCCGTCACTGTAACCTAAACCAATGAAATCGGCTGCAGGGCGGGATTTCCGCTGAAGTGGTTTGGGGGAAAAAACAATCACGCGTCTACATTGGATCTTAGTCTACTGCGTAACGGAATGCCTTCATTTAGAAGTAAAATGACCATGGTTGTAGGTTGTTTACATCTGCAACAGTCCTTGATAAATGGATGCTTGCAAGCAAAATACAGCAGAATTTTAATTTTTTTATTTAACCATTTCAGTCATGTTACAAGGATTTGTAGTCACAGGATGAATATTAACTCATGAACAAACAAAACGGGCAACAAGAGAACTGATTGTTTAAAAGTGGTTTTATTTAAGTCATGAGTCCTAACGCCAATACTGAATCAGATCATGGACAGGGGGACGTGTAGGTGGTCTCAAACGAATCACCTGAAAGGGGAACAGAATGACTTGGATCATATTTACTGAGTTTAGCCAGAGAAAATAATGATTAGGAAGAAAGCATACTTGTCTGATAGTAGTCATACACGTGTATGACTGCTGGCTTGAGATTGTTCACTTTAAGAACCTGTTTCAGCTGCAGAGTGTAACTCATGGGGACGCTTTTGGGAACCTGCGAGACAAAGGATGAACAGCAGAGATGCACACAGCTCTCAAGAAGATGGCAGCTAGTAATATACCCCAGTGGACAGTCTCACCTCTTTCAGATACACTAGGACATGATCATCTTCAGTATCTACTCGCTCAATTATCGGGTCAAATAATTCAAGCTGAGGGGAAGAGACCATCGTTTACAGACAATTACAACTGATGGAGCATCAAGCATCTTAGGACTTTCTAAATCTTAAATGCATACGAACCAGTGACTTATCTGCCGTGAAGCCTGACAGGAGCTTAATATCAACTACAACCATGTTAGTGCTTGCTTTTACACCATCGTATCTGAATGAGGGTGGTGAGGGGAAAAAGAGGTTTGGCCAACAGGATCAAGAACACAGCTTCCCTTTGTTAATCAAACATTAGCTGATTTTAGGACACAAATTCAGAACCGTTCTTACTTCACCATGAAGTTTAACATGAGATTGGCTCCAAGTTGTTGGCAGTCTCCATTCACATTTGCTTTGACGCTCAACGTTTTGGCAGCTTTAACGGGTGTTGGGATGTTATAGAAACATGCAACCTACAGCATAAGTGCAGAGCAAACAAAGCACAGTAAGATTTGGACATGCACAACAGAATCATAGGGTGAAGATACAGACCTGCACAGACACACAAGTGGATCCTGACACTTTAACACTATATTTGCCAGGAACGTTCTTCAGCCGCTTCTCCTGATACAGCAGCCTGTTGTCCCGATTCACTTTGAAGCTGTAAGAGTCTCCTGCTACTACTGAGGACTGTACGGTAACAGAGCTGGAGCCGTCCAAGCTGAACACTTGAGCAGCATACACTGACAGGGCATGAAGAGCCACCACTGTGTCCTAAAAACAAGCACCAGATTAAAAACCTCCTCAAATTATTACACCCATGATTAGTAGTCAGAGGCACCTGGGTGGAGGAGAAGCCTCCATAGGGATTCTGCTGGGTCACAAGCCAGTTGACAATGCGGTTAGCATAGCCCAGATTAGCCGTTGTGAGAGGCTGAACAGCGAGAACCGCTAGCAGCACGTAAGAGCTGATCTCCACCGCCAGAGTATCACCAGATGTCGTCTGAGACCAATGGAGCTTAGTGCCTTACATAAAGATGGAGGAGGGAGTTAAAGCCAATGACCCTGATGAACAACAAGAGGCTGGTATGTCTCACCATTAGAAATGGCGTGGTTGTCCAAGGAAGTTAAAAGCTCTGATCGAGTGGTGGACTCTCCAGCCAGACTGAAGGTGTAGGCAAGCAGAGCCGTTGCATAAGTGTTTGCCAGGTTCCCAACGACAGGCCTCAAGCATGACAGACCATTTGTAATTACCGGATCCTGAAACACCCAATCAAACATTAAACAGCCTGAACAGGAAGGTCATCTGGATGCTTAAGGAACTCAGAACTACAGCAGATGTTTTTACCATGGTGGGGACACCTAGTTCAAGCAGTGATGCAACAATGTAGGCAGTCATGGTCACACCATCACCAACTCCACCCTAAAACCATACAAACAAATCATTAAGAAATGTCACACACCATGTCAATTGGTTATTAGCATAGTTTCATAAACATGTGGTGCACCTTCATGTCACCATGGTACAGAGTTCCCTGCTGAATGAAACAGCCATCTGAACCCTGTTTGCTGATCAACCAATCCTTTGCACTCTGCAGGACATGTGGATCAATGAAGATAAATTGCCTTGCTAGACCAAAAGATCTCATGACAAAGGCAGTCAACCTGGCCATGGAGAATAAGTCACAAACTGAAATTAGTTTCTCACTGTTCTTTTGTGTATAATCTGTGGCACCAAATTTTTTCTCACCATGTATTTGATTCATCATTACCAAAGGTGCTGTATGAACCATCTTTGTGTCTGTAGTTCAGTTGTCTTTGGTATCCTAATAAGTCAAAATCCACATGTAAATTGGTCAGGAAGTTAGACAGTCTGGCACACTCCAAAGGGAAGAGAAGGACTAAACTTTCTTGGAATTTAGTCTCCCACATATAAAGTGGATTTTCCATACCACTTTTAAGGAAGCCTGTGGCAGTCTCTCGGATGGCTGCAGTGAGTTGCCCCGTTACTTCAAGGTACAGCAGGATGTAAATGTTGGGAGCAAGAACAATCATGTTCTGTTCTCCACAGCCATACGGCATCTGTAATAACCGATCCAGATTCTTCAGTGCACGACCCATTATGTCCCCTACAAGAGGTCAAGCATAAAACCCACATCAGAAAATTTATTCTGCTAATATTACCCAGCAGCTTCTACTGAATGACACATTTTACCAAGGACTGAAACTGAGCATTTGACAGATCCTTGAACCACGTTTGTTGGAAACATCAGAATCATGTCTTCAGAAAGAATGTTTCCTGCAGACCGAAAAGAATGGATCAGTATTGAGCTCTAGTCAACTCAACTTCATTTATATAGAACTTAACACAGATAGTTTCAAAGCAGTGATAGGAAATTAAAGTATTCTAGAGCTGCTGTAAAGCCAAAACAATCTATTAAAATTATGGCCCAGCAAAGGTTAGCATGATTCACTTCCATTGCAAAGATCATTAGTTAATAAATTAGGGGCCGCTTGGACGAAACAGTTTTAACTGAAAACAGAACTTAATGCATTCTGGCCACTCATATGCAGGACAGTTTTGCGGTTCAAGAATGCAAACTTTGCACGATGATAAAAAGACACTCAAATATGCACGTTGGAACCCATTTCAAAGTACTAAAACGTAGTCTAAAAAAAAAAAAAATATATATATATATATATGCACGGCATCAGTTTATAGGGAAGAGTGTTTGAATACGCATTTAGAGAGGAGTCTCCTCGTTACAATTGACAAGTTACTTGTCCGGCCTGTATAATACAAAAATGTTACTAGTTTCCATGAATCCATGCGAACAGGAATCATTGATAATGTTTGTACAACCTGTAAAGAGGTAAAGGAAGCCTTCACAGGGGAGAGACTAGTTGACACTTGAGGGCTGCGTTGTAGCGTCTAGGCGCAGGTCCTTCATCAGATCTGTATTACGGTGGACTACTGTACACGGACTGATATTAGCGTAGACACCAATCTTATGAAATGAGTACATCAGGTCCTATGGAAAGTGTTCCCAGTTCTGGCTCACCTAATCCATGCAGCCTGACATTAAAATTACAGAAGTTGACAATGTGCCATGTGTATGCTAGGTTAAAGAGATGTGTTTTTAGTCTAGCTTTGAACTGACAGAGTGTCTGCTTCCTGGACAATGGTAATTAGTTCCAAAGTTTAGGTGCCAAATATAAAATGAGCTGCCACCAGCAGTTGATTTTAATATTCTAGGTATTATCAACTGGAGAGAATTTGAGATCGCAACAGACGTGAAGGACTATTAACAATTTAGTTATTAAACCATTTAGTGCTTTGCAAGTAATCAGCAATATTTTTAAAATGACATTTAAACCATGTTTAATAGGAAGCCAATGCCGTATTGACAGAACCGGCTAAAAATGGTTATATTTCCTGATTCTGTAAGAAATTAAACTACAGCTGGTCCATGATGCGTGCAGGGAAACCACCCATTTAGAGCAGTCGAATAATCTAGCCTTGAGGTCATGAATGCATATGCCCTCAATGAGAAATTCAGAACAGTTAGTACATGTCGTAATTTAGAACTATTAAGATGGAAGAGCACGGGTTTAGAGATACTAGACGTGTGGCTTTTAAATAAGAGATTCAGAAAGTAGTAGGAAATTACGAGTCATCCATTTTTTATATAAGCTATGCAGTCTGTTCATTTTGTGAATTGGTCAATTTTGTAAGGGAGCGAAGAAAAACACGGCTCGGTATCAGCATATCGGTGAAAACAAATGCCATGCTTTCTAATGATAGCTCTCAAGCATGTACAGAGTGAACTCTAGGCTAGTGTTTGGCTGTACAGGGAGAATGTGTTTGGGAATCATTGAGTGCAAACAAACCCTTTGGACACAGTAGCAAACTCTGGGTGTTTGTCCTTTCAACTCCTTCAGGCTATAAAAGCAATAAAACACCACATCAGTAAAATGAGCTCCATGATCAAACCCCAGAAGCCTGGTGAACACTCACCAGGACAAGTAGACTTCGAGTGACTACATCAATGCGTCCTCTCGTCGGCATAGTCACGATTTCAGTGCCACATCGAGTCCGGGATGATTCAGCTGAAGCACTGACAGTCACATTGACAGCTCCTGCAGTGACAGACAGGAAGTAAGCAACACCTAATATACACTTAACTTAGAGAGATGATGCAAAACTGACCGAGAACAGAAGCTGAGAGAACCCATTTAAAGGTCTTTCTCCCATTGGCACAAAGACAGGATGAATACGGATCAGTATATGGTTTAAGAGTGAAGTTCGTGGATGAAGCTGGAGTTACTTTAACCTGCCAATGAAATGGAGCACATAGCACATGGAGCCAAGACACATGACCTTCATACAGATCCATTATAAGAAAAAACATGGCAGACCATGATGCACTTGGACTGATAGCTGAAGACAGTGGCCTTCAGATCAAAAGACTCTCCACGGACGATGGAGTACGGCAGGGAGAGCTCCAGGAAGAAGGGCTGGAAGACTGTCAGTAGAGCAGGAGGAGCCAGACCAAAACCTTCTGAGGACAGGCAGAACGCCTCCGTCTCCCATGTGGTGATGGTGTCAGGAACAGTGAGGGGAACTCGTGTGGATCCAGTGTCTCTGAAGGACAGCAGATGAGTAATAAAGGGAACAGAAGTAAAATCTATGGGCAAATAGCTTTAGAAGGAATACATGGTTCACCAACCCCACTTGAGCAAGCTGCCAGAGCCATGTTTCTGGAAAGTATGTCCGGATAGTCACTTCAAAGGAGGAAGTGTCGATTCCACCACTTTCTGCTTCTAGGGGAGCAATTTCAGCCGGAGCCACTTCAGCTGGAGCCATTTCAGCCATTTCCATGGCCACAGGAAGACCATGAAAATTCATCTCTGGAACATACAAGTGATATTACACCCACTCACTCAGAACTGTCATTGTATGCAAAATAATGAGGGTGCATAACTGCCCCTCTTGTTCCATTTCTAAAAATTAAAATCCATCCAAAACCACAATTTGCTTTTACTGAAAGAATGGCCTCTGCATAGACCTACCTTCTGGGAATATGGGATACAGCGGGCACAGAGGGGCTTGCACATCGAGATTTGTTGCTATCTTCATTCCCAGGCTCTGTCAGAGTGACAGGTCAAAACGGAAGACAGATTTCATGTCAACTTTCATACGCATTCAGTGACTACATGGTCATGAATGGTTTTCTACCTTGAAGGTTGTGTAGGCTTGATTTGTAGGAAAAATGTCGGGAGGATTCATACGAAGACCCCGGCGATCTCTAGGAAGAGCTAGAATGGGTTCAATTGGTGTAAAACCTCGACACTCTGGTTCTTCCAGAATGCTGTATGGGTAACCTGATAACGATCGCACTGGGAGAAAGTCAAATACCTGGGACCATGAAAAAAAGTGTTTGTTTGGCACATGATTCTGGAAAAAATTTCAAATACATTGACATATTATGGTCAACATTTATAATTAGGCATTAAATGCACACAAAAATTGTATCAGTCACATAATAGCATAGGTTTGTCCAATAGGCTATATGCACGCATAAGTTCCGCATTTGACGCAAAGATGCTCTTCAGTTTCCGGTTGGGGAGATTCAAGCCGAGGAAACCGGGATTATGGCAGAGTCTTCAAAATTTACTGTCCTCCCCTCTTTGAAACGAAACTTTCATACGTTTAGATGTAATTTTATATATAGTTATGTTTATTTAATATAATTTTAAAAAGCATAAACACAACGAGTGGGGTCTGTTTTGTGACTAACGTCTCTTTAGTATAACCATGGAGTATAAAATTCAATAAAGTCTCGGTATTGCATTGGACTCTACGATCGGCGGAAGTTAGAGCATCCTTAGACCTTCACCGGAAATACCGCCGTGCATAGAGCCCATTGCTCCAGCATTACTCAAACTCTAAAATTGAACATGAATTTAAATCAACTGCACATGGATACCATTTTTGCACTCAGACGTCTTCCTGGCTCCATGATCCGGATGCTCTGATCTACAGCACTGATGCCACACAGAGATCCTGCTTGAGCAGACACCGTCAAAACATTTTTCTCTGCAGGAACGGCCGTAGCAGGAGAGAACTGTAGAGACACCTGGAACAAAAGACCAACACGCTGTAGGACATCACCATTCCCTGCATGAAGCCAAAAGATGCTAGTGCACATCATACCTGGTTTGGGAGACACATTTCAGTGTCAAATGACGCACTACCAACAACAACATTCTCACTGGGCAGAACGCAGTAAACCAGAATCTGCACTACTGGAGCCATATCGCTACTGACAGACAGCTGGAACGACACTGAGCCGCTCATGACTGTATTAGAAGCCCTCACTGCGACCGTCCGAAATCCATGGAGGACGATCACTCCTCTGGACAAGACCTGACAAGGTACAAACGGGTGCATAAGTGCTTAAACAGGCCAGAGGAATTGAGAACAAAAGCAGATGTCCACTCACCATATAGACGATGTCAGTGCTGTAGCCACCAGCCTCTCCAACAAGAGAATACTTCACGGTCACTGGAACCACAGCACCACATTTGAGCGGCTGCTCGAGCTTCACTATAGTCAGTTCACTAGATGGGTTACTGGAATCAGGTTGGAGAAGCTGAACAACCCTTGAATCTGTTGTGAAGTATGGTGATTTGTAACCATAAATAACCGCTGGAGTTGAACTTGCCTGGGGAACAAATAGAATCGGTTTCTTGTGAAATGTAGACTTAATCTCTCACAAGATACAAATAGCAAATCGTACCATAAGATTGAGAGCAGCTTTAGGAAGATTGGCAGTGCTGAGTGAGAAAGTGGCCAGTCCTTTCTGATTTGTGGTCAGATCCATCAGCAGTTTGTTTGGCCAGCTGTTCCCATCCAGGAGATAAACCACTTTGTTTGCAATTGGAGTACCATCGAAACGAGACACTGATATCTGTTGGGAATGATCAAGGTTAGGAAAGGTACAAAATGTGAAGGCTTCTGCAACAAGTTAACTTTTACTTGCCTTTCCATTAATCACTGATCCAGGTTCAAAATGATCGGGGATGTCCACAAACGCAACCTTGCCGACTTCAAACGTAATGGACACTGTTGCAGATTTTGACATCACTACATCTGGGGAAAGAGAAACAAATGCACCAAATTAACAAATCAACTTCCTCCATACATGTGCTGTTGGTTAAGATCAGCCAATAGCTCACCTGTTCCCTCCTCAGAGATGTTCATATTTACAAGAAAGGCATCTTGCACTTTATTTTCAAATTTGGTGCCAAAAAACACTGATGTATCGACGGTAATGGAGGCACAGCCAGTGGCATTCATCTAGTAGCAGAACAAAGAGTCACATTAAAGTCAGACAAAAGCAGAAGAAAAGCCATCCACAGTAAGGCAGGAGTCACACACCTCTGCGGTTTGATTCAGACACCAACGGGTCAACTCAGGAGCTACAACATATGGAAATGGCTTGCGACATACTTCCACCAAGACTTGACCAGGTACAGGTTGGCCATATGTGTATCTGGGAAAGGTCACAAGGAACAATATCAAGTGACCAACCACAAGACAAGAAATGTGGTAGCAAGAAAATAAAAGCGTCACTCACTTGGCACAAGCCTCAACTTTCAGTCCCACATCTGCAACGCTGTACATCTGTGGTGTGTTTATGGTCACATCAAACTTTGGTAAAACTAAACCAGAAACAAAATGCTTTAGATAAGACCTCAGTCTTGTCATTGAACTACTGCACATTTTATACATAATGACTTACCATATTTTTTCACCTCAAAAACCTGGGAGATTGTTCGTTCACCAATGAAAGCCTTTAGCGTGTACATCCCTAACTGAGCCTCTGGGTTTAACTCGTGCGAAAGCTGCAATATCCACTCTGTTGAGGAAATGTTTGTCCACTGACCAATGCGGTTCTTCTGATTGTCCTGTAAAAAAAAAAAAAAAAAAGATAAATAAACAGCCAAGGAAAAAGTGCAAACAAGCAAAAGTAAAAGATCTGCGTCAGCTCCATTCAAAGACTTGCACAGGAGCCTACAATTCTCACCTCCACCACCAGATTGTACTGTAAGACAAAGACAGGAATATTAGGCACTTAAAAAGCAAACATTTGTGCTGCAAAGTACAAAACTCTGAAAATGTATTGCTTATTTTTACATGCAGTTTGTTCATGGCCAGGCCTCACCATTTGATCAACAGGCACAAATTTGGCATCCATGGTGACAACTCTTAAATTCACTGCAAAAACAGCAATAAACTCACATTTATTGCATAATGCATCTGAACACGATCAGAACTTGTGTAATGAACATTCTACGCTTAATAAACAAAGGATCATTCACAGCTCACCCGTTTGTCCTGGATTGTAGATGGGTTTGTCTGTTTGGATGAAGGTCGAAGGCAAGTAACGTCTGAACATGACTTTCCTTTCTTCAGTCGCTTTAAAGACATTCCCTTGAACTTCTACCCTCAGCGTCTGCACAGACTCTGCATCTACTAGAGGAGCCTGTAGAGAAGCTCAGTCAACCAACAAACCAGTCAAAAAACACATTGCAACTTGCATCTAATGACAGACCTGGAAACTAAAGCAGCGGTGAAATGGCTTTGAAGAAACCTGCTGCACAAGTTGAGTCATCTCGTTTACATCATCAAGCAGGGAAATGGTCATTGTGAGACTCTCTTGGGGTTTCAGAAGACTTGCACACAATTTGGCATCAGACCCAGTTTCAATCACTGCAGGGAACATCACCATAAATAACCTGTGTATACAAGTTTAGGTTCAGAGATTAAGAGGAATCAGGTCAGAGTGTGCACATTGGTTAAAACTTACAGAGAGTGTCTGGCAAGTCTGTGCATCAACTAGCCTAATGGCCCATCAAAAAAAAAAACAAAGCGATTGGGTTGGAGTGGGAAGATGGGGTGGTATTAGAGCTGCATGATTTTGAACAGAACATGACACATTTACTAGAGCATTGTTTCCCCAAGTACATTCCTAGGACTTGGAATTTCTAAGCTGGTGATTTAAATCAGGTGTTTGATTAGGGAAACGTAGAGTGTTTGGAGGCCTCCAGGAATATGGGTGGGAATACTGTACTAAAGGTTCTGATAAAATGTTACATTTTTCATTACTCAAGTGTTTTTGAACAACTCTTGACTGATTCAATGACAACAGTTTTACATTCAACACCACCTAGTGGCATGATGTGATCAATACAAACGATACTTGAAGCAACAAGTTACTTCAATCTATTTTGATCGCTATAGTAGACATCCACGTATAGCATTTTCCGCCAATTTAAGTACATTAAGTAATACAATTAACTAAAACCAGATTCACCACTTAATTATCAAACTACGCGAAACACAATTGGAAAAAATACATTTTAGTCACAATGCATCCCCATCAAATTGAAAAAATAAAACTGCAATTGTGATGACATTTTTACTTCAATCTTGAGTCAAGTCTGCTGATATTGTAATAAATGGGCAAATGTGAAAAACTGCAAACAATTTACAAAACTCAATGCTCATGCAATTGTGACAGGATAAATTACAAAGTAAATTCTAATCTTCAGTTTGCGTTATCAACAAAAAGCCAATTTGTAAACATTCTCTTAATGAGTTGGGCTTATTAAAGTCATGAGAGTCTGAGGTTGAGTGAATGCGGAGCATGTACTGCATACAAGTTATTGAAACTAATGCCATGATCATATTGCATTTGAAACCAATCGTGTCAAATGGGACGCCAAAGCAATTTATTCACCAAAGGTCAAGCAGTGATTTTCTACTGGTCACTCATCTACACGCAGTGCGAATTCACAGGTCAGAGTTGAACTTGAGCAGCAAACACTTTTCACGGTTCATGTTTCCTTTCTGACAGTGAAACAAATTGAAATGAGACCACCTTTTTAGACCATAATCTTTGTTTAATTATGGAATATTTATTTGGAAGTACACGGGGTTGGTTGTCCGGGAATGACAAACCTTAACCTGCTGGAAAAAAACAACCTGTAAACCACAGAATTGGCTTCCATGGTCAAAAATAAGAACAGAAGACAGCCATTTTGTTCACAAATACATAAACAATGAGGAACAAGAAACTTCCACTGGAAAAATAAACTGACGCATTTAGATGACGCAACTAAAGTGTGGTAATGAACGAGAAGCTGATCACTGCAAAGAAAGTTTACATCTAGCTCATCCTCACTAGAGCTCCAACAAGGAACAAATGTAATTTGGACCTAATGGGTGGAGCAATAATATCCAACCACACCTTAAACCCACCCACAACTCTATAACCCCACCCCCTTGGAGTTCCAGAGAGGACCTTCTCATCATTTGACTCTGCAGTGAGTATCACATGTAATGAACAGCAGTTTGGGGGGTCCTATTCATCCTTTGACCACTAGATGGGCAAGAGTACAACATGATAAATTAACTTGTCCAATCTTTGGGGATTAATTTTGCCATCTTTAAAACTGCATACGCATAAACACTAGGTCACTTCTGCTCTCTTCAAAGCCCATGGTACTTACGGCCTTTTCTGTCCATCAACAGCAAAGAGGAAAAGGGCTAAAATGAGCCCTCTCCAAACACAAATCTCCCTCACAGCCATGAAGAGCAATCATCCAAGACTAGAAAAAAATCAAGAGTCTCTTTCCAAAAAAAAATCCTGCAGCACTTCTGTGAAGATCCACACTGTTTAAATGCTCTACAGCTGAACTCTAGATCAGCTGCACTGATGCCAGTGTTATTTAAATGCTCTTGATAATTCAGAACAGGTTGATTCATCACTCACAGACAATCTGGACATGATTAGGGCGGAGACCCGGTAATTAGTCACTGTGATGCCAACTCTGAAACAGACGCTCTTACTCTTTCCAATAAAATCTAAGACGAAACTAAATCCCAAAGATATGAGAGGTGGGTTGTATTACGGATTCCCTACCGAAGGAGACAGACAGTCGTGTACTTTTACATGAGAGGAAGGCAGCCACCCTACGGTGTTCTGAAATAATCGTGTCTGAGATTTTCGGTGACACTGGGCAGAGTTTAGACCAGGGTTTCCCAAACTTTTCCATGACAAGGACTCCCAAATACCACTAGGTTCTGGCAAAGGCTTGGGAAAATACTTGGGAAAGTGTATCAATTTCATTTCAGTTTATTTATATAGGGAAAGTACAAAAAAACATGATCCCAGTCAAAGCTGGAAAATATGTATTGTACATAGAAAGTATAGCAAGAGCTAATTTGCCTCTCAGGTCCCTAGAAAGGCTTTTCTAATAAAAAACAAATAAAACAACAAACAAAATACTACTCATAGAATAAAAGTACCGCAATGTGTCACTTATAGATGATAAAACACCTACCAAAAAATATACCAGAAATGAGCTTTCAACTGAAGCATACAACTTTAAAGTAGGCCTGAAACGAGACTTCAAGAGATTTAAGGAAGAAAAGGAATAGTCGAATAAAGTCGTTATTTTTGTTTGTTTTTTCGCACAAAAAGTATTCTCGTCGCTTGATAAACTTATAGTTAAGCTACTGTTGCGACATGGAATATTTAAACATTTTCTTTAATGACTCTCTGGGCCGTCAAGTTTTATTCCCTTAGGGAGCCTATGTAGCAGTCATGAACCTCTCAGATTTAATCATAAATATCTTCATTTGTGTTCCGAAGACGAACGAAGGCGTTACGGGGTTGGTACAGCATGGGGGTGAGTAATTAATGACTTAATTTTCATTTTTGGGTGAACTAACCCTTTAAGCTTTTACCGTATCCAGTCCATAACAAAAAACATTGAACATTGAAAATAAGGGAGATTTCCCGGAATCCATCCCCAAAACAAGGGATTTTTTTGTTTTGTTTTTTACACGACCCACAAACTTAAAAAATAAAACACTAATCATTAAAAGTCTAAAGAGTTTATAACTAGCCTACATATGTGTATGAGAGAAAAACACAGTATGTATGTGTGTGTGTGTGTGTGTGTGTGTGTGTGTGTGTGTGTATGAGAAAGAAAGAGACAGTGTGTCATTAAAAAAATAAAATCATAGAGAATGTTTAAATACTGAGTGCTGGAGGTGATTCGGAGGTCCGTTACCGATCAGAGCGCACGCTGACACTGAGTAAATAAAGCCTTTATACTCGACGCGTCCGCACGAGCACGGCAAAAATGACAAGTTGATCGTTTCGCCACAGCCTTTTTTGAAACAGCGTACGCGGTGCCGCATCCGAGGATGAACGACTTCAAACCGAATATGTCCGAGCTTGCTCTGACCGTCGCAACTCTGTTGTCATTATGTTAAGCCCGCCTGCCGGACTGTAACTACAGGACTGTAACAAACATTTAGATACATTCACATTCATATAAATATTATATTTTTTAATTTACATAAATTAAAAGACTTGAATTCAATGTTTGAGAACGTATTCCCCCACTTTCACAGAGAAGGTAGTCCCAGACTAAGGCCTTGTCCACAAGGACACGGGTATTTTTATAACCAGAGTTTTTCCTCCTGTGTTTTTAAAAAAAAACCTCCGTCCACATGAAAACGCAAAAACACGTATCAAGCGCTGTCAAGAGCATGCAACACCAGCAGGCGGTGATATAAACCTAACCGCAAAGCCACGTTAGCCAATCAGAAGCCATCAGCCGTGCAAAAACTCCGGGTTTACTGTCACACGACCACACTGTAAACGCCGTTTCTGAAAATCCTCACCCTGGCAGGGGTTTTCAAAAATGTTCGGTTTTAGTGTCCTGATACTGCGTTTCCATGTGGACGAACGGCCGAACCGCGCAAAAAAAGTCATGGTTATAAAAATGCATGAATGAGCTTTATTAACTGAAAGCAACTTGCACTGACATTATCTTAAAACATGTCATAGCATCGCGTTTATGAAAGCTACTTAAGTGCCCTAACTGAATAAATGCCTAATCCTGGCTTAATCTAAGCACTGTCTGTGAAACCGGGCCTACATGCGTCACTGAGGCTATGTTTACACAGAAACGATCTGAAGAGAAAACGCAAAAGTGGCGTTGCGTTATCACTTTTTATTCCGCGTTTAGACGAGCGTTTTGGGTGGGAAATCCGCGGGAATATGGTGACGCAAAAGAGTGTGAAATTCAATGTAGTATGCACTCCAGGCGCCAAGCCCCCAAAACGCTGTCGCTGAGTAAACGAAAGGCACATCCGATAAAATATTTTTACGTTTTCACCGCGAGCGTTCTCGTGTAAACAGGGCCTGACATATCTGGATGTGTTTTAAATCAATACCAGATAGAACTCCTAATTAACAGACTAAATTAATTCCAGGTGATGGTTAATCAATTTAATTAACTAAATGAATGTGTTCTCTGACAATTAAGTGTGTTTAAATATCACCGTCTTCAATGCAGATGATTGAGAGAAACAGCCACAATAAACAGTGGTAGAATATCATAAGAGAAATACTCTGAAAAAGACTCTTGATTTAGGTTTGGCCTTGGATGATTTTTCCTCATGGCTGTGAGGGAGACTAGTTTTTGGAAAGGGCTCATTTTAGCCCTTTTACTCTTTGCTGTTGGTGGACAGAAACCAGGGCCGTAAGTGCTGTTATGTGGGGATTAACTCAACTTTATAGATGGTGACAATGATTGAAGCATTGCAAAAGAGCACTACTCTTCATTTGATGCTATCCAGTGATAAAATGTTCTGTGGTTTCTGAAACTAAACCCTTTATATTTTTCCACAGGTTATTCATGGTGACGTTCCCTGCACTGATTGAGTCTGGATCTGATGCCAAATTATGCATTACTCTTCTGAAACCCCAAGAGAGTCTCACGATTACAGTTTCTCTGCTGGATGAGAAAAACAAGACAACTCAACTCGTGCAGCGGGCTTCTTCAACGTCGTTTCACCGCTGTTTCAGCTTCCAGGTCTGTCATGACTCTTGTGCATTTGTTTATTTTTGTGGTCTGGTTTGGTATCTCCACAGGAATTTCTGAGTTTCTCCACAGGCTCCTCGAGTAGATGGAGAATTGGTGCAGAAGCTGAAGGTGGACGTTCAAGGGAAGGTCTTCAGAGCATCTGAAGAGAGGAAAGTCATGTTTAGACGTTACTTTCCTTTAACCTTCATCCAAACAGACAAACCCATCTACAATCCAGGACAAACGGGTGAGCTGTGAATGTCCCTTGTTTAATAGAGGTGTAGAAAGTCCAAGACGCTACAAGTTGATCATCTTCAAGTGCATTGATGTGAGTTTATTTGTGTCTTTGCAGTGAATTTCAGAGTTGTCACTATGGATACCAGATTTGTGCCTTTTGATCAGATGGTAGGATCAGATGTTTCACCATATTGAGTGTTCTAGCCATAAAAAAAACCTGCAAATGTAATGCAGATTATTTTATGTGCACTAGCTTTTTCAGGCATCAGTGTGTTTTATAAATGTTTAATATTCTTCTCTTTGTCTTGCAGTACAATCTGGTGGTGGTGGAGGTGAGAATTTGCTCTGGTGCAGGTCTTTGAATGGAGTCAATGCAGCTTTTTACATATTGCTTTGTTTGTGGTTTTTCCTCTGAGCTGATTCCTCTATATTATTAGGACAATAATAATAACCGGATTGGTCAGTGGACAAACATTTCCTCAACGGACTGGATATTGCAGCTTTCTCATGAGTTAAACCCACAGGCTCAGATGGGGATGTACACACTAAAGGCTTTTATTGGTGAACGAACAATCTCCCATGTTTTTGAGGTGAAAAAATATGGTAAGTCATTGTGTATAAATTGTGAAGCAGTTCAATGATAGATCTGAGGTCTTGATCCAAGTCATTTGGTTTCTGGTTAAGTTTTGCCCAAGTTTGATGTGACCGTAAACACACCACAGACTTACAGTGTTGCAGATGTGGGACTGAAAGTTGAGGCTTGTGCCAAGTAAGTTGAGCTTTATTTTCTTGTCATTTGGTTGGTCAGTTCTTGATCTTATTGCTTATGATGTTTCTCAGATACACATATGGCCAACCTGTGCTTGGTCAAGCATTGGTGGAAGTGTGCCGTGAGCCGTTTCCATATGTTGTGGTTCCTGATTTGACCCGTAGTTGCCTGAATAAAACTACAAAGGTTTGAGTCCTGCCTTACAGTGGAAGGTTTTTCTTTTGCTTGTGCTTGACTTAAATGTGATTTCTTCTTTGTTCTGCTACCAGATGAATGACACTGGCTGTGCATCCCTTACAGTCGATACATCAGTGTTTTTCAACACTAAATTAGAAACTAATATGCAAGATACCTTTCTTGTAAATGTGAACGTCACTGAGGTGGGAACAGGTGAGCTATTGGCAATTTAAGCCGAACCCTATAGTAATTTAAAGTTTATATTTATTATTGCATCCATCCAACAACCCCCCCCCCCCCCCCAGATATAGTCATGTCAAAATCTGCAACAGTGTCCATTACATTTGAAGTTGGCAAAGTCATGTTCGTGGACCTCCCAGATTACTTTGAAGCTGGATCAATGATTAATGGAAAGGCAAGTAAATGTTAATTCCTTGTCACAGAAGCCTTCACATTTCTTAACCTTGATCATTCCCAACAGATATCAGTGTCTCGTTTCGATGGTACTCCAATTGCAAACAAAGGGGTTTATCTCCTGGATGGGAACAGCTGGCCCAATAAACTGCTGCAGAATCTGACCACAAACCAGAAAGGACTGGCCACATTCTCTCTCAACACTGCCAATCTTCCTAAAGCTGCTCTTAATCTTGTGGTACGATTTGCTCTGTTTTGTGAGATGTGGACTTCTCCCAATCTCTCGCATGAAACTAATTCCTTTCATTCCCCAGGCAAGTGTGACTCCAGAGGTTGTTTATGGTTACAAATCGCCATACTTCACTACAGATTCAAGGGTTGTTCAGCTTCTCCAATCTGCTTCTCCTGACAACCCATCATTTAGTGAACTGAAAATAGTGAAGCTCGAGCAGCCGCTCAAATGTGGTGCTGTGGTTCCAGTGACTGTCAAGTATTCTTTTGTTGGAGAGGCTGGTGATTACAGCACTGACATCATCTATATGGTGATTGAACTTAAAAAAAATATATTTTTATTTTCCCCACTGTCAGTTTGTTCAACTTTATGCATTCATTTGTCTTAGGTCATGTCCAGAGGAGTGATCGTTCTCCATGGATTTCAGACTGTCACAGCGACAGCTTCTACAGTCATGAGCGGCTCGGTGTCGTTCCAACTGTCTGTCAGTGTCGATATGGCTCCAGTAGTGCAGATTCTGGTCTACTGCGTTCTGCCCAGTGAGAATGTGGTTGTTGGTAGTGCATCATTTGACACAGAAACGTGTTTCCAAAACCAGGTATAATGTGCACTGGGTTTTTTTTTTTTCTTTTAGTGAGGAATGGTGACATGTCCTACAGTGTGTTGGTTCTTGTTCCAGGTGTCTCTACAGTTCTCTCCTGCTAAGTCCGTTCCTGCTGAGGAAAATGTTCTGACGGTCTCTGCTCAATCAGGATCTCTCTGTGGCATCAGTGCTGTAGATCAGAGCATCCGGATCATGGAGCCAGGAAGACGTCTGAGTGCTGAAATGGTATCCTGTGCCTAAATTAGATTTGTTTTGTAGCAAATTTGCTTACGAAAAAAATGTATTCTGAATATTTGTATTAGTTAATATAATTAACTTGATATGCTAATTTAATTTTTGGAAATTGACCCGTTTGTCCCATGAACACATGTTAATCTCTCGCCCATATGAATAACTGCCCTTGTGCAATTTGAGGCTCCAGTTGATCTTTGTCTTGAGAGACTGAACCAGTGGGAGTCAGAATCTTTGAATGAGAGAAGGCCACAGCCTGGCACAAGCTTTGGGGTCCTTAAAACCTCTAGTTTGGCATCTTCACATCAGGATTTCTCAGAAAGGGACTATGAAGTTCCTTTTTCAAAGCGTGAAGATATCACCCTCTTTGTTCCCTTTGGAGGGAATTCATTACGATAATTTTTTTCTAGCAGGCTATTGAATACATAATTTGACTCATTTATATAAGAATCGTGATTTCTTAAACACCTTAAGCAAAATGTAAGATAACAAATGGGGGATGAAGTCAAGTCATCTTCATTTATATAGCGCTTTTAACAATGGATTGTTTCAAAGCAGCTTTACAGAGATAAACATATAATTTAAGGTAACAGATTGTTTTGGCGTTATAGCGGTTCTTAAATGTTATTTCCAGCTAAAGTTAACTTTGATTCACCTCCGTCGAAATGATCAGACTTTAAACGCGAACCTGTGATTAACGCTGACGACGTTCACATGCTCATTCAGAATTGATTCTACAGTTATGTGCTTTTGAAAATGTGCGCAGGTTTGTAATTCCATACAACCCAGCCTAAACAAACTACTTGTCTTGCCTATAAATTGATCCAGAATTTTGTTTTATTTTATCACTTCGGGGTACGCGAGCCGAAATTCACAACGCATTATCTGTAGAGTGGGAAAGGGATCCTCCATAGGGAGAGAATAGGATGAAGATTATAGGATTTAAAGGGAATATTTCTCCTCTGCAAGAACTCTGCAAATTTCCTCTGGGTCATAAGTCTTATCAGTCCTATAACAGTTAGCTTCATTTGGGTTGTTAGATTTGGGGTGTGTGTCAGACCTTTGGGCGTGAGTTTGCTGGATTATTCATTCAATATAATGAATTTGTCTGGTCCAGATGGTACACCTTTTTAGACCTTAACAAGTGGCATTCTAATCAGATGTGCCACTAAAATAATTACTCGCTTTCTCCATGTTCTCAGGTGTTCAACTTGCTCCCAATGCGATCACTATCTGAATATCCATATGAAGTTGAGGATGAACAGGAGTGCCTAAATGTTCGACCCCGTCGGGCCGTTCCCACAGACCAAGCCTACGAAACCTTCAAGGTATAAAACTGTCCATTGTTCTGTTTACTCAATTCACCTTTAATCTTCAAACGTTTTTCTCTTGCTCTGACAGAGCATGGGGATGAAGGTTGCCACAAATTTGCCTATCAGAGTACCTCAGTGTGTCCTGTACAGAGGCCTGAATTATTATCGTAACTTCCGTGATGGTATGTCTGTTTTTCTTGCTCTCATATTGCCCCTTGACTTGATAGATCCCTTAGGTTTATTACAGTTGGTAGCTTCTGTGAGGTGAAACTGCAAACCATTTGGAAAAACTTTAATCTTTTGCATTGTAACGGCACATTTAATAACCGATGAATATACACCATGTAAAGTCACAACTAATCAACATTTTTCTACATCTGGCCAAACATGCATATTTGACGCTGTATGAACCCTGGTTATTCTGCAGACAATAGGACCGTTTGTAGTAAAATTGCTGGTTTCTTTCAGTAGTGTATTATCGTCAACCTGTGGCTATGGCTGGAATGGCTCCAGAAGTAGCAAGCGTTGGAGGTGACACTTCCTCTTTTGATGTAACCGTCAGGACTTACTTTCCAGAAACCTGGATCTGGCAGCTTGCTCAAGTGGGGTTAGTAAAACCTTTGTTCCATCTAAAACTACTTTCCCACACATTTTACTTCTCCTGTCTCCTTCATTTATAGTTGTCCTTTTTTTCAGAGCAACTGGATCCACACGAGTTCCCCTCACTGTTCCTGACACCATCACCACATGGGAGACAGAGGCGTTCTGCCTGTCCTCAAAAGGTTTTGGTCTGGCTCCTCCTGTTCTACTGACAGTCTTCCAGCCCTTCTTCCTGGAGCTCTCCCTGCCATACTCCATCGTCCGTGGAGAGTCTTTTGATCTGAAGGCCACGGTCTTCAGCTATCAGTCCAATTGCATCATGGTCTGTCATGGTTTCTTTAAATACTGTAATGGATCTGTATAGAGAAGGTCATGTCTTTGCTTCATGCGCTCTGTTTCATTGACAGGTTAAAGTAACTCCAGCTTCATCCATGAACTTCACTCTTAAACCATATTCTGATCCATATTCATCCTGTATATGTGCCAATGGGAGAAAGACCTTCAAATGGGCTCTCTCAGTGTCTGTTCTCGGTCAGTTTTGAACTGTCTGTTACCAAATTTAAAGTTTTGTTTTTGCTCACTTTCTGTCTGTCACTGCAGGAGCCGTCAATGTGACTGTCCGTGCTTCAGCTGAACCATCCCAGACTCGATGCGGCACTGAGGTTGTGACTGTGCCGACAAGAGGACGCATTGATGTAGTCACTCGAAGTCTACTTGTCCTGGTAAGGGTAACCAGCCTTCTGGAGTCTAGTCATGAAGCCCATGGTGCTTTACTGATGTGGTGTTGCATTTACAGCCTGAAGGAGTTGAAAGGACAAACACCCAAAGCTGGTTACTGTGTCCAAAGGGTTTGTTCGCACTTAATGATTCCCCAATACCTTCCTGTATAGCCAAACATTAGCCTAGCACTCAATGCTGTTCTGTTCGGTCTGCAGGAAAAGTTCTTTCTGAAGACGTGACTCTGACGTTTCCAACAAATGTGGTTCGGGGATCAGCCAGATGCTCAGTTTCAGTCCTTGGTAAAACATTTCATGGAGTAGAAACTGCCACAAGTGTTTGGCAGAATACTTGTTCTGATTTGGGGTTTTATGCTTTACATGCTTGTAGGGGACTTAATGGGTCGTGCACTGAAGAATCTAGATGGGTTATTGCAGATGCCATCTGGCTGTGGAGAACAGAATATGATCATTCTTGCTCCAAATATTTACATCCTGCTGTACCTGGAAGTCACGGGCCAACTCACCGCAGCCATCCGAGCAACTGCCACAGGCTACCTTCAGAGTGGTATGGGCAAGGAGATCCTTTTTAAAAATATATATATATTTTTAAAAAGGAAGTATTGTAGACTAAAACTTAATGACTTAGTCCGTGACTCCATTCGAAGCCGTCAAGACTCCGTTATACACAATTCATCCCCCTGATTTTATTTTTGAACAGGATACCAAGGACAACTAAACTACAGGCACAGTGACGGTTCATACAGCACATTTGGTTATGATGCATCCAATACATGGTGAGTTTCATGCTGTTATTCTAGATGTGTAACCTTTGTCAAGTGGTTTGTTAAACTGAATTCCTTCCACAACCAGGTTGACCGCCTTTGTCATGAGGTCTTTTGGTCTAGCGAAGCGTTTCATCTTCATTGATCCGAATGTCCTTCAGAGTGCAAAGGACTGGCTAATAAGCCAGCAGGGTTCAAATGGTTGTCTCATGCAACAGGGAACTTTGTACCACAATGACATGAAGGTACATGTGTTATCAAATATACCTTAACCATAAACCATTCAAGATTGTTTTTAATCTATGTGCTGGTGTTTTAGGGGGGAGTTGGTGATAACGTGACCATGACTGCCTACGTTGTTGCATCGCTGCTTGAACTAGGAGTTCCTGCCACAGTAAAAACCTCTCCAGTAGTTGTATGAGCTCCTTGCAAATGGTCTTCTGGCTGTTGTCTGATATCTGCTTTGCTTTCAGGACCCTGTCATTACCAACGCGCTGTCATGCTTGAGGCCCGTTGTTGGGAACCTGGGAAACACTTACACCATAGCTCTGCTGACCTACACCTTCAGTCTGGCTGGAGAGACCACCACTCGATCACAGCTTCTAACAACCTTGAACAACCTTGCTATTTCTGAAGGTAAGATTTATCAGCCTTTTGTTCTTCAAGTTCTTTGTCATCAACTTTCTCTCATCCTAAGGCACGAAGGTCCATTGGTCTCAGACGACATCTGGTGATACTCTGGCAGTGGAGATCAGCTCTTACGTCCTGTTAGCTGTTCTCGCTGTTCAGCCTCTCACAACGGCTAATCTGGGCTATGCTAACCGCATTGTCAACTGGCTTGTGACCCAGCAGAATCCCTATGGAGGCTTCTCCTCCACCCAGGTGCCTCTGACTACCAAACATGTGTGCAATAAATTACGAGGAGTTTTTAATCTTGTGCTTGTTATTAGGACACAGTGGTGGCTCTTCAGGCTCTGTCTGTGTATGCTGCTCAAGTGTTCAGCTTGGATGGCTCCGGCACTGTTACCATACAGTCCTCAGTAGTAGGAGACTCTTATAGCTTCAATGTGAACCGGGACAACCGTCTGCTGTATCAGGAGAAGCCTCTGACGAACGTTCCCGGCAAATATAGTGTTAAAGCATCAGGATCCACTTGTTTGTCTGTGCAGGTATGAATCTTAACCCCCTCTATCTGTTTCTTTTGTGCACATCAATCTGATTAGTCTTGTCTGCCTTGCGCTCATATCATAGGTTGCGTGTTTCTACAACATCCCGACCCCCGTCAAAGACTCCAGGACACTGACTGTTGAAGCAAAGGTGACTGGAGACTGCCGACCTCTTGGTGCCAATCTTATGTTGAACTTCACAGTGAAGTAAGAACCGTTTTGGCTTTGTGTCCTGAAACCAGCTCTTGTTTGACTTCTTGAAGGATCCAGCATTCTTGATTCTATTGACCTAAACTTCTTTATTCCCTGTCATTCAGATACAACGGCGTAAAATCAAGCACTAACATGGTTCTTGTTGACTTTAAGCTTCTGTCGGGCTTCACAGCAGATACATCACCGGTTCGTAGGTTTAAGATTAAGAAAGTCCTAAGATGCTTGAAGCTCCTGATGTAATTGTGTTTGGAAATGGTCTCTTCCCCCTCAGCTCGGATCTCCACCCCAGTCGTTTGCCCCGCTTGTGGAACGGGTTGATGCTGAAGATGATCATGTCCTAGTGTATCTGAAAGAGGTGAGACTCTACACTTGGTATATTCACTAGCTGCCATTTTTTTCTCATGTGCTGCTGTTCGTCTATTCTGTCTTGCAGGTTCCCAAAGGCGTCCCCATGAGTTACACTCTGCATTTGAAACAGGTTTTTGCAGTGAAGAATATCAAGCCAGCAGTCATCAACATTTATGACTACTATCAGACAAGTACTCTTTCATTCTAATCATTAAATGATCTGTCTGAATTCACTATTGAACATGATCCAATTAATTGCATGTTCCTCTTTCAGGTGATTTGTTTGAGACAACCTACACATCTCCTTGTCAATGACTTATTCAGTACTGGGTATAAGATGTGTGACTTAATAAAACCGCTTTTAAACAATCAGGTCTTTTGTTCCTCATCTGTGAAGATTTGAAGCAGGTTTATTTTCAGTGTTCATGAGTTTATTTGTCCTGTGACTTCAAATCCATTCTTGGGCAGTGGCTTGTTGAAAGTTGGACCTTACACTACTTTTTATTTTTAAACTGTGCCATGGTTGTAAAGTTTAATCAACTATTTTATGAAAGAATTTAGACAAATGTCCAGTGTAGCTACTGTAACAAACCAAAAAGCAAATGGACAATACCAGAATAGTTGTCATTATTCAGTGTGTCTCTCAGTTCTGTTGATTTATGATTATTAGTAGTTGCTGTGGAGTACATGATGTCAATACTTGACATCAGGTTGTACTCACCCATGTTGCACTCACCTTTGACCTTTTCATATTTGCTCATTTCCATCTGCGCTAAAACATTGATTGGAATTCCAAGAAAGAAACTGTTAAATGTTTGAGACATGTGCATCTGCATTTGTCAAGTTTGACTTGAATCCCACATAGCAAGTACCCAGCTAGAATTTTTTTTTTCTAATGTTCTGAGAACATTACCATTCAGTGTTCTAATAGTGTTTTCAGCGGGTAGTTTTCTTTTTGTTCCCAGAATGTTCTCTTAAGTTCTAATAACATTCTTTAAAAACATATATGTTTAATGCTAAAATTGTTCCCTAATGTTCTTGTAACATTTTCAGCGGCTAGTTCTTTTTGTTCCCAGAATGTTCTCTTAAAAGATGGCATAACATTCTCTAAGAACACTCTGAAAATGTTTTGGATGACCTTCTATAAAGGTTTAATCCTAACATTTTTAGAACATTATCCCCTAACATTCTTAAGTTTTTAGCGGTAAGTTTTATTTTTGTTCCCAAAA
The DNA here is from genome assembly GCA_030578255.1 of Tiaroga cobitis. Classification (NCBI taxonomy): domain Eukaryota; kingdom Metazoa; phylum Chordata; class Actinopteri; order Cypriniformes; family Leuciscidae; genus Tiaroga; species Tiaroga cobitis. The sequence goes on from CM060593.1 coordinate 47,076,950, forward strand.
TGTTCTATTAAACATACAAAAAAATGCTTAGCTATAACATTGTTGAAACATACAATTTTATTAATCTCAAAACTAAAACATCAAAATCTAACAGGTTTATAAATGGCATCCACATAAATTATTAGAAGTTCTGCGTACAGTAAATGACCAACACTACATGAAGAACTCAGTAAAGTCACTCATGCGTCTTGACTGCTGTGTTTGCTCAGAGTGCTCATCATCAGTCTTTGCTTGTCTTGGTTCTTGCAGAAGAGTAATCCAGTCATCTGTATTAAGTGTTCTACTGTTCTTTTCTAGTTGTCCAGTTGCTCGCCCAGTTAGCAGCATTGAGCTCTGTTCTCTGTGTGCATGGTAGAGTTTTTCCTCATAGCCTAAAAAAGAAGATCATGCAAAAGTGTAAACAGAAAGAATACACATACATTAAGGTCACAAGCAATGTTGACATTGAAAACTTTCAAAATTAGCCAGCCTAATTAGAAATCAGAAATTAAAGACTAATTTATTGAAAGTATAAATATGATACCTTATGAGTATCTTTTTTTGTTTCTGTAATTTAAAACATATACTTAATCCATTATATTCATGTTAATAACACAACTAGAGGCTAAATTATGTGAACAAACTTTGCTGTTGTCTTGAGAAGCCTGAAGCTGAAGCAGGACTGGAACTCAGGTCGCCGTGAGCACAGCTCCAGCACGTCACAGCGCTCGCTGCCCACGAGGCTAGTGCTCTCACATAACAGCAGTTATAGTGTCTATGGATCGGTACATTTCTAACAGATTTCTGCTTGTTTTAAATCAGATACCGATAAAGTAGCACTGCATTTGAATGCATTGGCGATAGAACAATTTCTAGAGGGAATTAATCATACCTGTAATCGCAGTGTCTCTTTGCTATTAGTGAAGCTGTAAGTTTTAGTTACTTCAAAAGCAGAAATAAATATATGCTAAGCTAGTTATTTTAAAGCTAGTTATTTTAGTCAAAGTTTTAAATATGGATATTTTTCTTACACAAATGCATCGCTTCGCTTCAAAAGGCCTTTATAACCCCGCCAGAGTCGTGTGGAGCACTTTTATCATGGATGGATGCGCTTTTATAGACGGCCATTCACTGCCATTATAAAGCTCAGAAGAGCCAGGACATTTTTTTGTATTCGTCTGAAAGAAGAATGTCATATACACCAAGGATGACTTGAGGGTGCGTAAATCATGGGCTAATTCTCATTTTTGGATGTCTTTTGGATGAGATCCTTTATGGTCTGTGTTAGGTGCTTTTAGCACTAAAGCTCTAGGAGTTAAGAGTTGAACATTTATGTCTCAGAAATCATAATAATAATAATAATTAGTTTAAATAGGTTAACAATATGTTGGCTTTCTTAAACCAACAAAATTATTTCCTAACATTTGAACAAGATTACTATAATCTGTAGCCTACTATAATATAAAGGTAATTCTATGAAGATTTACAACAAAAGTTACAAAACCACTTACCAGTTAAGGCTCTTTAGCTCCCATATCCATTCAACTCTGCAGGTTTATGTTTGTTTCAATAGTTGCCAGATTGTGTCCTTTACATGGACCATCAGCAGAGTAATTATCTGAAATATTTTAAAACATGGTATGTCAACACACAACGATATTACAAGCACATATATTTGCTAGAAACACAAATGACTGAAAATTGTTTTAGACTTAATGCTCTTTCCAATTTTTTCCATTACCTCTTTATGAATTACTAAAATATTATTAACTTTTACTTTCAAAAGACATAAGATTAAGATGAACACTTTTAAGTAGTAAAAATACAGTATTCGTATGCATAACACAATACCGGTATTATAGTAGGCTATCTTTGTTGTAACTGGAATCTTTATTGTGTCATCGGTGTTATAATCATCCTGAAACAGGCAGTTTGGATTCTGCATTAAAACAAATCTAGCTGTTATTCAAAAGTAACATACACTCAGATTTATTGCGACTGTCATACAATTCTAAGAAAGTAAGATCTAATACTGAAAGACATTGATATATCAAGGATAAGAGAAAGCAGCGGCGGCGCCAGGGGGGGTCTTGGGGGGTCTCAAGACCCTCCCAAAAAATGCTTTGACCCCCCATTTGACCCCCCACCCCCTTCCTGATTAAAAAATATGTATCCGGGATAAATATTTAAAAATGTTTATCTTCAAACTACGCAGAACAATAATAATTAATAATTTATTCGACATACAAAATATATAAACATAAGAATCACGTTCCCTCTAAGCTGCGCGCGTGCGCGGTCGTGCACTTCTGATGCCGCGGCCGCGCAGAAAAGAATAATATGCCACGCAGAGGACTGACGCGAAATGTGTGGGGAAATCCATTTGATTGTATGTGAGAAATAATTGCAGTGCTCAAACTGGTGAGTGCAGTTTACAGGTCTCACAGAAAGAGAACGATGTGAGCGCGTGTGATTGGCAGTGAGTCGTGTGTGCGGACCAAATATCTCAATACGAGAGGCGACGAGAAACGCAAAGTCATGTGAAATAAAATCATAATATCATGTTTTAAATTAGAGTGGTTTGATTAAAGTGGTGGAAATAACGGATGATGGACACAGAACGGTAACAATTACACACACCCGCGTGCAAAGTCAAAATACATCATTAGTTTACATAGATTTAAATAGTTTCAGGCATGGTTAGATTAGGCTACTATAAAAGAGTTCACATATTCACTTTTCTTGAAAATATTTAGCTATTAGATCTAGCTATTTACAGTAAATGCTTCAGTTTTGTTTTCATATTATAATAATATAATATGAAAACAAATTGATGCATTTAAACTGATATATTATATCAGTTCAAATACTTCAATTCATTTTTTTATATTATATTAGGCCTATATTTTATTATATTATAAGCCTAAATAAAGAATCTCACAAGGGTATTGTTAAGGGCTCATTGCCATTAAAAAGTTTGAAACCCCCTGCTAAAGAAAATATAGGCTAGGAAATTCATAAGCTATAAACAATCATTTAACTTTGATGGTTTAATGCTGCCTGTACAATTAATTGACTGTACAAAAAAACTTTATGGTTTTCCTAAACCATCTCAGTGTAGCTTAATTTTCTTTCCTAATATATTATATTATTGTAAAGAATTGAACTGTCCTGCAGAAGATTTTGTAAATAATTTTTCATAGGATTTCTTAGTAAAGACTGGAAACAGAGGACACCGAGGAATTGGAGGATGAGGAGTATACTATTTTGTAAATATGTTTTCTGTCATGGGTGTGGCTATGGCAATTAAAGTTCGAGCATATTGTTTGCAAACTGCAATTGATTAATTAATTAAAAACAAAGTAGTTGATATGCTGTGTTGTTTTTGTTAAGTAGCAGCAATATGCAGTTATTAGCCGTGTCCACTGTATTTTTTGTTGGTTTTCATGAGACCCCCCTTGAAATAACCAGGACCCCCCATTGCCCCCCCAATCAAAATTGTCTGGAGCCGCCACTGAGAGAAAGCAATGTAAACTGAAAAAAATACACACAAAAAACTTACAGTTATGAAAGAGTTCAGTTCCGTAGACCAGGAGTTCTGTTGTTTTGGGCCAATGTGTCAAACAGCCAATTTAGACAACGAACATTTTGCGCCGCTTTCTTCAACAAAAACGTTACTTTATTCGCGCTGTTTGTCGATTTCAAATGTTCTTACGTCATGGGAAAATCACGCTGTGATTGGTGGTTTTAAACGTCGATCTACAGTGGCCTCCAATCAGCTTCTCGTCTCTTGTAAACACATTTCGCGCAACAGTTCAAACAGTTCAGAGTAATCCTCAAAACACTTCACGAATACTGTTTTGATAATGTTCCTCTTTTATTATGGAAAATCATGCCAATATTTTATAGGTTAAAATAATTCTACAATCTGTTACCTAAACCGCTTCCCTAAAATATCCTTACAATTTTATGAGCTTTTGTTAACACATTATGAGATTTTGTCATCTCAGGCCAATAATGTCCTCAAAACATTTGATGAATGTTGCTTTGATAATGTTCCTCCTTTGTTATTGTGCCAATGATTTATAAAAGATAACAACATCCCTAAAAAATCATCAAAATGTTTCATGCAAAAGGTTCTACTTTTGTTAAAAAGTCAATTGAAAGGGAATGTTTTATTAAAAACATTTTATCATCTCAGGACTAAATAATATCCTCAAAACATTTTACGAACGTTGATTTGATAATGTTCCTCCTCTGTTATTATGGAACGTTGTGTCAATGTTTTATAAAATATCATTCTACAAACTTTTACCTCAACAACATCCTCAAAATGTTAATTTTAAAACGTTCTAGTTTTGTTAACACGTAACATTACAAGAACGTTTTATAAAAAACATTCTGTCATCTCAGGCCTCAATGATATCCTCATAGCATTTTGCGAACGTTGACTTGATAATGTTCCTCCTCTGTTATTATGGGACATTGTACCAATGTTTTATTGAGAACATTGTATAATCTGTTATCTCAACAACATTCCAAAAATATCCTCAACATGTTACTGTTATAATGTTCTAGTTTTGTTAACACGTCAAAATTACAAGAACGTTTTATAGAAAACACACTGTCATCTCAGGCCTCAATGATATCCTCAAAACATTTCGAGAACGTTGATTTGATAATGTTCCTCCTCTGTTATTATGGAACATTGTGTCAATGTTTAATAAAATATCATTCTACAAACTTTTACCTCAACAACATCCTCAAAATGTTAAATTTAAAACGTTCTAGTTTTGTTAACACGTCACATTCCAAGAACGTTTTATAAAAAACATTCCGTCATCTCAGGCCTCAAAGATATCCTCATAACATTTTGCGAACGTTGACATGATAATGTTCCTCCTCTGTTATTATGGAACATTGTGCAAATGTTTTATTGAGAACATTGTATTATCTGTTATCTCAACAACATTCCCAAAACATCCTCAAAATGTTACAGTTAAAACGTTATATCTTAGTTTACATTTAACCTTATAGGAACATTATTTGAAATGAGAAAACATCCTTAAAACATTATTTAAACATTACATTCAAATGTTTTCTTTAAAACCTTAACCAAACTTGTAGGGAATGTTAGCCAAAGTTCTGAGAACGTTCCCTGCTAGCTGGGTAACCATCGAAACAATGTTTAACCATTGTTAATGGGTCAATTCATTTCATGAAGTAACCATTTTTGGAGCATTTGCTAGTCATATTTCCTGACCTCTGGTTTATATATATGCAGGGGCGGACTGGGATCAAAAAGTGGCCCTGGACTTTCTGGCCCACTGCAGCCCACCGTACGGTGGCCGGGAGAGCTTAATGTGCTACAACAGAAGCAAACACATGCAAATAGAAAAAAACGCGTGCAAATTTAAAAAACAAAAAAAAAAACATGAGAATTTCCAGGGTAACCAAATAAGTGACGAACCCGGCTGGGACGTGCTCTTTTTTTTAAGTTTATTTAGTTTAGTTTTCAGCTCTTTTCTCATTTGTATTCTGATGACATTGAACATATTGTTAATACGTTTTGTATATTGTATACAAGTTATGTCATAATGTAATCTCTGTATGTTTTGCATAAATACATAAAGTAGAATTTTAAGCTGTAAGCACCAGCTGGGTTAGTCACTTATTTGGTTCCCCTGGAAAGATTTCCATTGTGGTCTGTTATTTGCAGCGCGTTTCTGTATTTGGGTGGTGTTGTGAGTATTTGGACCACACGTGTGTTGTGAAACTGATGATGTTTTCTTAAAGGGTTAGTTCACCCAAAAATGAAAATTAAGTCATTAATTACTCACACTTCCATGCTGTATCAACCCCGTAAGGCCTTCGTTCGTCTTCGGAACACACATGAAGATATTTTTGATTAAATCTGAGAGGTTGATCACTCCTCCATAGGCTCCCGAAGGGAATGACACCGGACGGCCCAGAAAGTCATTAAAGAAAATGTTTAAATATTCCATGTCACAACAGTGGCTCAACTATAAGTTTATCAAGCGACGAGAATACTTTTTGTGCGGAAATAAAACAAAAATAACGACTTTATTCGACTATTCCTTTTCTTCCTTGTAGGCCTGAAACGAGACTTCAAGAGATTTCCACGACGCGCACACGCGAGAACTGAACTGAAGTAGTTGAAGGAGATCGCAATTCTCGCGCGTGCGCGTCGTGGAAATCTCTTGAAGTCTCGTTTCAGGCCTACAAGGAAGAAAAGGAATAGTCGAATAAAGTCGTTATTTTTGTTTTATTTCCGCACAAAAAGTATTCTCGTCGCTTGATAAACTTATAGTTGAGCCACTGTTGTGACATGGAATATTTAAACATTTTCTTCATTGACTTTCTGGGCCGTCAGGATTAATTCCCTTAGGGAGCCTATGGAGGAGTGATCCAGCTGTCACATTTAATCATAAATATCTTCATTTGTGTTCCGAAGACGAACGAAGGTCTTACGTGGTTGGTACAGCATGGGGGTGAGTAATTAATGACTTAATTTTCATTTTTGGGCGAACTAACCCTTTAACATCAGCACTTTTACATTACTCTTACATTACACTTTAATAAGATAGAGTAAAACTTTTACTTGTACATATTTTTACATACTAAAATGCGAGCAGTTCTGGGTTATTTTAAACCACTGCTTCACCTTTAATGTAACAAGTCTGAAACCATTTAGATTAGTCCTTACCATTTTTTAGATCTTTTTTATGTTTATCAAATTTAAGTTGTGAGTCTAAAATTCATTTGCTTTCATGCTGATTCATTTATTTTTAATAAATAAAACATCTAGGTGAACATCAGGGACGTTCAAGTTCAAAACGGTACGCAACGTTTTGCTACGGTTTCCGGGTTGAACGTCATGTTTCCTGGAAACGGTGTGCAACGGGGTTTGAGATACGTTTTCTCTTGTTTGGTGGGTGTGTCAGAACTGCAGTCCAATCAGCAGCAACATGTATATCCCTCAGGTGCTCTTCGTTTCGGAGTCACACTTGTTATCTTCCCGGTCAGTAACAGGACACCTAAAAATGAAACTTTCTCCATCCCAGTAAAACCAATGCAATTTATTTTTGTTCAATAATATTTTTTCTTTTTAATTTTGTATTTTGAGACAATTTGATGATACTTATTAATATTTATACAATATTTTGGTCCATTTTTGCCATTGAAAACAATACACATTTTTTTTTCCTAATTTATAAAAATATTTCTTCAATTATTGCAGTATTTCAGATTAATATAGAGACCTGGCCTTTTAAATCCAATTTTTGAAGTCAGATTAGCACCATCTGTTGAGATAAATTAAAATAAAACATGTCGTTTCATAGTGTAACCACTAGATGCCTGTATAGCTCTCTATGGAGAGGCTTGTGAATTCTCTAAAAGTTTTTGGACAAAATTACTTACTTTTAAGATGTGGATTTGAAAGTGTGTTTTTTTTTAATTCTCAAATAATATTTTTTGCCATGGTTTATACATTTTTTTTAAAATAAATTTGATGTGAAGTGTACACGTTTTTGCATTATTACAACAGTCAAACCTGAATACAGAGAAAGCATTTTGTTACAGGTAACATTACAATTCAATAAAAAAAAATAAACAGTAATGCTTTTTCACAGCTTATTATTATTATTATTATTATTTTAAAACATATTAATTTATTATTTTTTAAATATTATATTAATTATTATTTTAATAATTTTAATAATTAATATATTATATAGTATATATATATTAATTATAATTATTAATTATGTTATGTTTTTCACTATTGATGTTTTTTTTTCTGCATTGTGGCAGATGAGTTGACCAAGTGGCAACATGTACAAAGAAAATAGAATCGGACCGAGAATGGATCCTTGAGGCACACCGGAGGACAGAGGAGCAGGTGAGGAGGAAAAGTCATTTAGCATTACTGAAAAAGTTCTGTTGGTGAGATATTAAGTGAACCAATTAAGCACTGCTCCCTGCAGACCGACAACATGTTGAAGACATGGGTCTGAATTTATGAGACATGGGAGAAAGACATGGCTCTTGGGTCTGAATTCCTTATTATTATAGCTCCACAGGCCCCTATTCTACCCCTTTTCTGATGTGTGTCTGTGAGCAACTCGTTTTGGAGCACCCTCTTTAAATAAAAAAGAGATGTGTCATACCTCGCCCGCTCTCCAGGTCGCTGAGCTCACGGTCGGTTCAACTCCAGCCCGTTCGGACATTTTTGTAAGAGATATACGATTATATACTATAATTATATAGCGTCAAAGAACATTTTTATTCACACGTTAACAAAATGTCAACAAAGGAAGGTCCATCAAGCCTTACATGTAAAAGCCAGAGCGAGTATCATGGGTGACAAAAACGTTTAACAAGTGGAACCCCTTGATGAGTCACGAGTTTCCCGAGGGAATGATTTGTGTGCGAATCCGGGGGTGCTTCTCAATGGCCCTGTCCCAAATGGCACACTCCGGACTTGTGGACTTCCTCAGAGTCCACACTTCGGTGACGTCATGTAGTGCAGACCTATAGGGCCCTTAGCGCGAGTCCGTGAGGGCGCATTGAGAGGTATTTTTGGGACAGACTCGATCGTCACGCCGGAAGCAAGAAGACGGTCTGATTGTTGTTATGGACAGGAGCTACAGGTTCGGGGAAATATGCTGCCTATTGTTGTTGTGTTTACATATGACTCAGTAAAGCCCTGACATTCTGTTCTATTTATTTAATGAATCATAATGCGATCGTATTATTCAGCTTGCTATTATTAGCCTATGTTTGAGACATCAACCACTGGTCGATGATCATAATGTTTGTATAAACTTGTCATAAAAACCGTAATAATAATTACACTTAAATATTTTCTTCTCGGCCATGTTAACAATTGTCCGTGAGCGAAATCTCCTCCCATCCGTCGTCTGATTGGCCTTTCGCAAGGACTCCTGGGTAGTTGAAGTGCGTGAAGCCTGGATTTATGCGGGCTTCGCGGAAGACCGCTTCAAGGGTACAAAGGGGGTGCTGCTGAGCACACTTCAGAGCGTTAAAATGCCAAATGGGACGGCCTACGGACTCGTAGACTCGGCGAGCACGCGCAATTTAAGTCCACGAGACCGAAAGTCCGCATGAAGTGCGCCATTTGGGACAGGGCCAATATCCCTCCTCGTCTCCTCGATCCTCCGTCCTCCATCCTATGGCCCCGGAAACCGATCGAGCTCGGCCATCTTGAAGGACGTCTCAATTCTCTAATTGCACCGCGAGGAGGCGAGGATCGAGGAGTGATGAGGCTTCCAGAGGAGCTATGATCGAGGATACACAGGTGTACACTATGCGGAAGTGTTCTATCGACTTAATGTGACGCACGTATAAATTCTCCTCCCCCTTCACATCTGCTCCAAGTGATAACCATGGCAGAACATTCAAACACACATAAATGTGAGTATTAAGCATGAAGTTATTGTAAATGTGAGTTATTTTTTGACAGTGTCTTAACGTACTTTTCAGCAGTTTTAATTATGTTTATTGATTTTACTAGCTTATTGCTTTTAATGGTTTAATTAATGCCTCTTATATTGATAAATGGAGAATAGATAATGATTTTAATTTATGCCTGTAGTTAATTTGTTTTGATGTGTTGATTTCACAGTATATTTGTAGTTTATACCTGCAGGGGCATAATATGCAACACATTAACATTTCAAACTGCTTCACTGTGGTGTAAAATTATATCAAAGCACTAAAATTAAACAAACTGTAATAATACAGTCTACAAAAAATAAAAAGCAGTTAATAACTGGCAATAATTCATTGTTAATAATAACTGGTAATATATATAAAAAATAAGAACAAATGTGGTGTTTTGTGGAGGTTGAAACGGTAACAATATAAATAAATATCTCCAATGTTCAAGAATCCCGACATGCAAGCTAAATCCAGCGGTGTAGAGTCATCATTACTTGACGACGCTTTTAAGTGACGCTAAAGGGGGCGAGGATATATCATTTCACTTGCTTCAATTCATCCGTCCTCGCGTCTTTTCCTTGCTTCCTTCCCTCGCATCCTGAAGAGGTGGAGCTAAGAGGAAAGGAAACGAGGATGCACAAATAAGAAATGAGAAGCACCCCGGGTGTGGCAGAATCATTGCCCGGCCTGATTAGCGCTAATGCACTACAGGTGCGAGAGAGAGAGGAGCGGCGTTTACACGGGCTGTTTGCTTCATAAGCCATAGATAAAAGGACTATTGGAGAGCGTCTGTGTTGATGTGTTCTTGGGCTGTTAGTCCCGTTCTGGTCTCGTGCTGTTCTTGGTCTCTCGGAGCAGTGGTGGGCATAAGCGATTCTGGGAAACTGTCTGGGTGTGGAAGCCGCCCATTGAAGCTGCTGGATCAGAGTGATCGTCTGTGGGAAATCTACTGGACCGAGTTATCGATCGAATCTGTACTGAGAAGGAGAGAGAGAAAGATAAGTGAATTGATCTCATCTTGCGAACATTTAAACATTGTGAAGAGGATGCAGTGAGTGTGTAACTGATTGTTGGAGAAGCTATGTGTTTCAGAGTGGGTTAAGGAGGAACTGAAGATCTAATATCTCCCATGTGAGTGTAACAAATGGAGTGAGGCCTCTAAACAGCCCTACCGTGTGAGTGAATTGCAGTGCTATTGCTTTATGGATACACATTGATTTATGGCTGTAGAATTGAAGTGAACACGAGTGTGGTGTGCTTTTGCTGAGAAGTGGCCCCAACCCATGCTTGCACGTCTGTGGGAAGTTGTGACTATATCTGTTCTCCTTCAGAAGTCTAGAGTGATACAGCTGAGCTGAAAAGCAGCCTGTATTATGAAGATTCCTTACCTGCCCTCCTCATTGTCTGAGTTTGGAAGTATGCAGCACCATCGATGAAGTAAGCTTTTAACCCACTGTCTCGCTATTGTGAACCGAAGAAAGTACTTTGTACTGTGAAGATTCTTACCTGTGCTCCTGACTGTCTAGGTCTGGAAGTATGCAGCATCACTGTTGAAAGAAGCTTTTAACCCACTGCCTAACTATTGTGAACCAAAGAAAGCACTTTGTGCTGTGAAGATTCTTACCTGTTCTCCTTACTGTCTGAGTCCCGAAGTGTGCAGCTATTGCTGGAAAAGGAGTGCTTACCTTCCGAGTCCCGAAGTGTGCAGCTACCGCTAGAAAAGGAGTGCTTACCTGGTTACTTACCTTCTGAGTCCCGAAGTGTGCAGCTATCGCTAGAAAGGAGTGCTTACCTGGTTACTTACCTTCTGAGTCCCGAAGTGTACAGCTATCGCTAGAAAGGAGTGCTTACCTGGTTACTTACCTTCTGAGTCCCGAAGTGTACAGCTATCGCTAGAAAGGAGTGCTTACCTGGTTACTTACCTTCTGAGTTCCGAAGTGTGCAGCTATCGCTGGAAGAATAGAGCTTACCTGTCTCTCTACCGTCGGGGCCGTGGAGTGGGTAACATCCCGGGGAAGGAGCCCTCGATCTGCCCAGCTGTCCCGGAGAGAAGGCCCAGCGACCGTTATCATCCTTTTCTTTGCTTCTATACATACAGTACTTGATAAAGATTGTTACTCCTTGAAAATTACCTTTGCTTCTGTCTGGTCCATTCTGTTGCGCACCTGTGGTGTCGGCTCCTCGCGGTGGTGTCTGGAGTCGGGGGCGGTTGGTCCTACGAGTCCGCCCCGGCCTGCACCGGTGACACGAGCGAGTTGAAAAAGACGACGACGAACCTGCAGAACAACGTCTTCATATGGATGTATTGCAATGGTATGTAACTGTATTGTGTTATAAGTGAAAGTCGACTATTTCTCTTGTTAAAACGAGCACACTGACAAGATAAATGACTACGGTTTAATCTTACCACAAAAAATCTGTATTGATAATATGATACGTTTAGAAAAGCATCAGAAAACACAGCAGCTAAATGACCATTGATGAAACTCAAGAACTAATACTGCTTACGTGTAACGTTACTTCTAAACAAAAACAAAGAAAGACAAAGGTACTGCTAAACCATGACCACCATGTGTTTTAATAAAGTCAAGTACTTTATTTTTATTAACGATATTTATAGCTTATCGAAATGCTCTGTTCGTCGTGTCCAAAGATAGAAGGAATTTACCCCTCATTCAGACAAATGCGGGATAAACTAGATGTTCTGGTGAAAAACAATGAAGAATGAGTTAAAAATTAATGTCGGATTCATGTCTCTCTTTAAAGTGTTATGGCCTTTCAAATGTGATTTCAGAGAGAAAGCCGGAGCTGCTTCTTCCCAGTGTGAACTATCATGTGACGCTTAAGGGATGCAGATTGCGTGAAACTCTTCATTGATCACATGTGTAAGGTTTCTCTCCTATGTGGATCCTCTCGTGTCTTTTCAGAATTGATGACATACTGAATCTCTTGTCGCAGTGTGAACACTTGTAAGGTTTTTCTCCAGTGTGAATAATCTTGTGCAGTTTTAATTGTTCAGCTGTAATAAAAGTCTTCTCACATTCAAAGATTCAAAAAATATATCCGAATGCTCCACATAAAACTGTGGTCTTCCGACCTTTTACCATTACATCGTGTCGATTTATTTTGATTACTATGTGCCAGGGAGAGAGAGTAAGATAGCGCTTAGGAGGAGACGGTGAAGCCTTTATACATTCGCCTGGCTCCACAGAGAGAGAGAGTGCGCGCGCGCGACCGGGGCGTTCTCTCTGCTCGTTCTTCTAATGCGCCCTGTCACACTCGCAGCAGTTCGTCTACATTACTCATCTATCAAATAAGACTATGGCAGGACAAAAATTAGCCTTGGAGCAGGAGCATCGATAAGAGGACTCGTTAACGTTGAGGGCATTCAATATCGATGGTTCATAAAACTTAGAAGCGGTTCTCGAGTGGAACCGGTTTTCAATTCCCATCCCTATAATATGTATAACGTTAGCTGATATTGACAAAATCTCTTTGTGTGAGGAGTAATTTTATTTGGTACGAGGCAGATTGCTAACGTTAGCTAGCCAGCTTTGCTAACATCACTTACACATAGCTTACCTTCTTTGTTCTTCCTTTCTAAATGACGATAAAAGTTTGACGTAGTCCCCACCGTCTCTGAAAGCGAAGCACTGCAGAATTTACAAGAAGCTGTGTGCTTTCTTCTGGATGTTGTTTTGCAAATATATTCTTTATGATTTTTGTAGCCGAATTTTATTACTGAAGATTTTGCACACATCTTCTCCCGCTCCCAGACAACCACAGATCACTTTCTTGGGAGTGCGAGTGAAAGGGGGCGGGGATGGGTGACAGGCAGCGGTAACAAAAATAAATAATTAGCAATGACCAATGAGTCACGTTATTGCTTGGATTTGAATCGGTACGTTTTACATACAATAAAAGCAAGGATGTTAACAAAAAAATTAGTCAATATACTGGCAAATTTGTGATATTTTCACAGTCATGGTCTAGTCTGGTCTTGAAAAAAAATCCCGAGTCCTCATATGTCCGAGACCGAGACAAGACCGAGACCAAATGCGGTCGAGTCCGAGACGAGACCGAGACCATCAAAAAGTGGTCTCGAGACCAAGACCGGTCTCGAGTACTACAACACTAATACAAACACATACGATATGACAAGGGGGTAGACAGGGCAGGAAGACAGGAAATTGTGGGAAAAAATACAGCATGACATGAGGAGAGGTGAGGAGAAAAAGGCAACCCCCAGACTATGCTCCTTAATAGTTCACTTTGAAATTAATTTTTTATATGTTTTAGCTTACGTCAAGGTCATTTTTCGGTCAAACCGTTGTTGTCTGTCAGTCATATAATGCAGGTATGGGGGTCCACGTCAAAGAGCATGCACAGAGAAGTCCAAATTAAACATGATTTAATGACTCGTAAATGTAAGTACACATTGATGGCCTAAGACACGAAACGAGTGAGAAAACGAACAGTATTTATATCGTTTTTACCTCTTGTTAACAGCCATGTCCAACTGATCTGAATCAGATGTCTAACTGAACCGAACTGAACCGTGTCAGAGCGTTCCGCCGGAAGTGATCGCTTACGTAGGGCCCTATGAAATCCGTTTTATTTTTTCCCAAATTCCGTTTTTTCCGTTTTAATTTTTGGGAATTATTTTTTTTTTACCCTTGACTGTTATTTTAGTCGTAAAAAAGAGTGTGCTTTTAAAGTTAATGATTAAAATGTATTAAAAAATACAAATAAATTAGGAATGACCTTAAATTTATTGAGGTAATACAGATATTTATTCAGTAGCCTTTTCAGGACAAATACTGCATGATGCAACAACACTGCACTCTTCAAGTAACAACAAAATATGGTTATGAGCTTTAAACTGTCCAGTAATATAAATTAGATTAGTTTATATAAGTTTAAATAAAGTCACACTCTGTCTCTCTCTCGCCCAGTGTCGCTCACGGAGTTCGCTTCGCCTTTGTCCAGTCCGGCGCCTCATAGACAGACGTGGTGTGCACGTTGTGTGTGTGTGTATGTGAGAGAGACGCGTGAGTGTGAGAGAGAGACGGAGGGAGAGCGGGGAAATGCAACTTAAAGAATACGCTGCGTGTTTTAAATAGTGTTAAAAAACGAAACGCAGTATGTGGCGGCGAATTAGTCTATGTGTGGGAAACACTGCATAAGTCACGTGCGAACTTCTTGGCTCGCCACTGACGGCTTATAGTGTTGAGTTTCTTAACTTTTTGCCGACGAAAGGAGAGCCGGGGAGAGCCGCTTCACCATGCTTTCATTGTTTTGATTTCGTCATTGTAGCTGAAATGACGGGGTGGGGGGGTTGTGTCACCCAGATTTGCTTCCCCCGGTCTGCATTTTAACCAGACATACGTTCTTCTCCCACACAAAAACAGAATTTCAAACCAAATATGTAAAATTCCACGAAATTCCGCGTTAACACTAGATTCCGCGTTAATTGGCCAATTCCGCAATTCCGTCCGCGATTCCGTGATCGCGGAAATCATAGGGCCCTACTTACGTGTGTACATCACTCAGTGTTTACACAGAGATTTCGGAAGTTTTACCTCAAAAAAACTTAAGCGATCACTTCCGGCGGAACTTTGGACACGATTCAGTTCAGTTCAGTTGGACATCTGATGTGTACTTACATTTACGAGTCATTAAATCAGGTTTAATTTGGACTTCTCTGTGAATGCTCTTTGACGTGGACCCCCATACCTGCATTATATGACTGACAGACAACAACGGTTTGACTGAAAAATGTCAAAATTGAAAATACTGTGGAAACAAAGACACCTACATCTTGAATGCCCTTGAGGTGAGCTTAAACATATCAAAAATTAATTTCAAAGTGAACTATCCCTTTAAGGAGTGCAGTGTGGGAACAGGAAAAAAAACACCTCAGCAACAGTAGCACAATCAAAGGCGAAGGCGAGGGATGGGGTGTGGGGCGGGTGATTGCATATCTGTATATATGTGTAAGTTCGTGTATGTGTAGGCCTGGAGAGTGGCTATGCCTGGCATCATAATCTAGGTGCCTCAAGTCTGCAGGATTGTCATAGCGATACACAGCAAGTTGCCATGGAGAAAACCTTGATCAGGTGCCAGACAGAGTCAACAATCACCAGGTGTCTTTGTGGAGTCGGGGAAAGAACGCAAGAGCGGCTCACTGCAGTGCTCTTCCGGGGGAGTTGTCGTTCCAACAGTGACCTTGGCCAAGGCCAGTGCTAGTTCGGGGTGGCCGAAAACAGATAAGCCATGAATGTGGCTTCTCCTTCGTATGAACTCTTCAGGTCTGATAAAAAGGTTTTGCCTCATTGATCACATGTGAACGGCTTCTCTCCGGTGTGGATCCTCATGTGACGCACAAGACTATTTTTGTGTGTGAAACTGTATGCTGATTGACTGAAGCTCTTCCCACATTGATCACATGTGAACGGCTTCTCTCCAGTGTGAACACTCATGTGACGCTCAAGTTTATGTTTCTTTGGAAAACTCTTCCCACATCGAGTGCAGGTGAAATATGGCTTTTCTTTTCTTTAAAAATGTTTTTTTTTTTTTTTTATCTTTGAGCAACTCAAAGGTTTTTCCCCAGATTTGACATGATGTTCCTCCTTCACTTCACTCAGTTCTTCACTCTTCACTTCCATTTCCATTGCAATTTCATGTCAATTAAAAAAAAAAAAAAAACTTGACAAATTTGTTTGATTATTATTATTATATTGTATTATTTCTTTCTTTCCTTGTATTTTACTGTGTTTCATCTAATCCATCTGAAATTGTATAGCACTTTGTTACACACTGTGTTTGTTAAGGTGCTTTAAAAATAAACTTTGATTGAAAACTGAACGTCAGAATGGGAAAGAAAGGTGATTTAAGCAATTTTGAGCGTGGCATGGTTGTTGGTGCCAGACGGGCCGGTCTGAGTATTTCACAATCTGCTCAGTTACTGGGAATTTCGTGCACAACTATATCTAGGGTCTACAAAGAATGGTGTGAAAAGGGAAACACATCGAGTATGCGGCAGTCCTGTGGGCGAAAATGCCTTGTTGATGCTAGAGGTCAGAGGAGAATGGGCCGACTGATTCAAGCTGATAGAAGAGCAACTTTGACTGAAATAACCACTCGTTACACCCGAGGTATGCAGCAAAGCATTTGTGAAGCCACAACACGCACAACCTTGAGGCGGATGGGCTACAACAGCAGAAGACCCGCCGGGTACCACTCATCTCCACTACACATAGGAAAAAGAGGCTACAATTTGCAAGAGCTCACCAAAATTGGACAGTTGAAGACTGGAAAAATGTTGCCTCGTCTGATTCGATTTCTGTTGAGACATTCAGATGGTAGAGTCAGAATATGGCGTAAACAGAATGAGAACATGGATCCATCATGCCACCACTGTGCAGGCTGGTGGTGGTGTAATGGTGTGGGGATGTTTTCTTGGCACACTTTTTTACACTTTCCTTTGAGCCAATTGGGTGTCGTTTAAATGCCACGGCCTACCTGAGCATTGTTTCTGACCATGTCCATCCCTTTATGGCCGCCATGTACCCATCCTCTGATGGCTACTTCCAGCAGGATAATGCACCACGTCACAAAACTCAAATCATTTCAAAATGGTTTCTTGAACATGACAATGAGCTCACTATACTAAAATGGCCCCCACAGTCACCAGATCTCAAACCAATAGAGCATCTTTGGGATGTGGTGGAACGGGAGCTTCGTGCCCTGGATATGCATCCCACAAATCTCCATCAACTGCAAGATGCTATCCTATCAGTATGGGCCAACATTTCTAAAGAATGCTTTCAGCACCTTGTTGAATCAGTACCACGTAGAATTAAGGCAATTCTGAAGGCGAAAGGGGGTCAAACACAGTATTAGTATGGTATTCCTAATAATCCTTTAGGTGAGTGTATATAAAAGCATATTTGGTAAGTCTTTCCATTAAAAGTTGTTGAGAGCCCACCCTGTGCCTCTCACATTATTCGCAGTCAGAAGCAAAAGATGTTCACAGTTTGTTTAAAAAATGCATATAGCCTGAACAACCAAAGCACTGTGAAACCTCACACATAATACTTAACAATGACCCTTAAGTTTGCAGGTCAAGTCTGAATGATGTTTTCATTAATTCAAGCTTGTCCTGCAAATCAAACACTCCATCATCTGGGCCATCCATTTCATTTTCAGCCATACAACTTTTCACAATGTTTATTAATTTACTAATTAATCTTTCAACTTGTCTGATCACTTTTATTAATTGCTGGCTATGACGGATCAGTCCAGTCTGGGGAAGCCGAGTCATGCGGAAAATCTTGGCAAGCGCCACCTTTTCCTTCTCAGCCTTGCATGGTCTCTTTGGAGATGTTCAACAAAGATCATCCTGACATTTCTCTGTCAGGCATTATCCTATGGCAGTTTGGAAGATGTGATATATACAGGGGCGGACTGGCCATCTGGAGCACCGGGACTTGTTTCCGGCGGGCCGCGGGCCAATGTGGGCCGACCCATTACACAAATATATATAAGAAAATATATATATATATGTAAAACAATGACGGAAATCATAATCTTACATTTATTTTCTACGCAAATGGATGAGGGAATCGATCGCGCGGCCGACGAGGAGTGTGTTTCGTGTGCATGCGACGGTCCTTCCCTGTTAATTAGTTTGGTCTACTACATTGCGTATCTTGAAACACGCCCTCTTTCACATCCTGGAAACACAACACCAAGCCGTGCAGATGAAAGCCGACTCCCTCGCGTCGCCGGTGGCGCAGGAAAAAAAGCTCCATTTGAACAGAGAGAACTACAGCCGACAGTTAGCTAAAACGCGCGTTCTGCGCCTGGGTGTAAATGACAACTATTTCTGCAGATATATTCGTCATTCAGAAAGAGAAACAGACTCTGCCCGCTGCAGATACACAAACCGTAAACAAAGCAGTGCGTGCTTACCGTTTTGAATATCAATCCTGCTAAACACTTTATTCCACTCCGCTCATGTTAAAGAGCAACATGGAGGTTGAATTTATTTCTTAATTAATACTTTAAATTGTCTGCAGAGGTTTTTCTAAAATACATATGTAGAAATTACCAATGAAATCTTCGGGAGCCTATGGAGGAGTGATCAACCTCTCAGATTTAATCAAATATCTTCATGTGTGTTCCGAAGACGAACGAAGGCCTTACGGGGTTGATACAGCATGGGGGTGAGTAATTAATTACTTAATTTTCATTTTTGGGTGAACTAACCCTTTAAGAAAACATCATCAGTTTCACAGCACACGTGTGGTCCAAATACTCACAACACCACCCAAATACAGAAACGCGCTGCAAATAACAGACCACAATGGAAATCTTTCCAGGGGAACCAAATAAGTGACTAACCCGGCTGGTGCTTACAGCTTAAAATTCTACTATGTATTTATGCAAAACATACAGAGATTACATTATTACATAACTTGTATACAATATACAAAACGTATTAACAATGTTCAATGTCATCAGAATACAAATGAGAAAAGAGCTGAAAACTAAATAAACTTAAAAAAAAAAAAGAGCACGTCCCAGCCGGGTTCGTCACTTATTTGGTTACCCTGGAAATTCTCATGTTTTTTTTTTTTAATTTGCACGCATTTTTTTCTATTTGCATGTGTTTGCTTCTGTTGTAACGCATTAAGCTCTCCCGGCCACCGTACGGTGGGCTGCAGTGGGCCAGAAAGTCCAGGGCCACTTTTTGATCCCAGTCCGCCCCTGCATATATATAAACCAGAGGTCAGGAAATATGACTAGCAAATGCTCCAAAAATGGTTACTTCATGAAATGACCCATTAACAATGGTTAAATATAGTTTCGATGGTTACTTGCTATGTGGGATTTAAGTCAAACTTGACAAATTCAGATGCACATGTCTCAAACATTTAACAGTTTCTTTCTTGGAATTCCAATCAATGTTTTAGCGCAGATGGAAATTAGCAAATATGAAAAGGTCAAAGGTGAGTGCAACATGGGTGAGTACAACCTGATGTCAAGTATTGACATCATGTACTCCACAGCAACTACTAATAATCAAATCAACAGAACTGAGAGACGCACTGAATAATGACAACTATTCTGGTATTGTCCATTTGCTTTTTGGTTTGTTACAGTAGCTACACTGGACATTTGTCTAACTAAATTCTTTCATAAAATAGTTGATTAAACTTTACAACCATGGCACGGTTTAAAAATAAAAAGTTGTAGTGTAAGGTCCAACTTTCAACAAGCCACTGCCCAAGAATGGATTTGAAGTCACAGGACAAATAAACTCATGAACACTGAAAATAAACCTGCTTCAAATCTTCACAGATGAGGAACAAAAGACCTGATTGTTTAAAAGCGGTTTTATTAAGTCACACATCTTATACCCAGTACTGAATAAGTCATTGACAAGGAGATGTGTAGGTTGTCTCAAACGAATCACCTGAAAGAGGAACATGCAATTAATTGGATCATGTTCAATAGTGAATTCAGACAGATCATTTAATGATTATAATGAAAGAGTACTTGTCTGATAGTAGTCATAAATGTTGATGACTGCTGGCTTGATATTCTTCACTGCAAAAACCTGTTTCAAATGCAGAGTGTAACTCATGGGGACGCCTTTGGGAACCTGCAAGACAGAATAGACGAACAGCAGCACATGAGAAAAAAATGGCAGCTAGTGAATATACCAAGTGTAGAGTCTCACCTCTTTCAGATACACTAGGACATGATCATCTTCAGCATCAACCCGTTCCACAAGCGGGGCAAACGACTGGGGTGGAGATCCGAGCTGAGGGGGAAGAGACCATTTCCAAACATAATTACATCAGGAGCTTCAAGCATCTTAGGACTTTCTAAATCTTAAACCTACGAACCGGTGATGTATCTGCTGTGAAGCCCGACAGAAGCTTAATGTCAACAAGAACCATGTTAGTGCTTGATTTTACGCCGTTGTATCTGAATGACGTGGAATAAAGAAATTTAGGTCAATAGAATCAAGAATGCTGGATCCTTCAAGAAGTCAAACAAGAGCTGGTTTCAGGACACAAAGCCAAAACGGTTCTTACTTCACTGTGAAGTTCAACATAAGATTGGCACCAAGAGGTCGGCAGTCTCCAGTCACCTTTGCTTCAACAGTCAGTGTCCTGGAGTCTTTGACGGGGGTCGGGATGTTGTAGAAACACGCAACCTATGGTATGAGCGCAAGGCAGACAAGACTAATCAGATTGATGTGCACAAAAGAAACAGAAATAGAGGGGGTTAAGATTCATACCTGCACAGACAAACAAGTGGATCCTGATGCTTTAACACTATATTTGCCGGGAACGTTCGTCAGAGGCTTCTCCTGATACAGCAGACGGTTGTCCCGGTTCACATTGAAGCTATAAGAGTCTCCTCCTACTACTGAGGACTGTATGGTAACAGTGCCGGAGCCATCCAAGCTGAACACTTGAGCAGCATACACAGACAGAGCCTGAAGAGCCACCACTGTGTCCTAATAACAAGCACAAGATTAAAAACTCCTCGTAATTTATTGCACACATGTTTGGTAGTCAGAGGCACCTGGGTGGAGGAGAAGCCTCCATAGGGATTCTGCTGGGTCACAAGCCAGTTGACAATGCGGTTGGCATAGCCCAGATTAGCCGTTGTGAGAGGCTGAACAGCGAGAACAGCTAACAGGACGTAAGAGCTGATCTCCACTGCCAGAGTATCACTAGATGTCATCTGAGACCAATGGACCTTCGTGCCTTAGGATGAGAGAAAGTTGATGACAAAGAACTTGAACAACAAAAGGCTGATAAATCTTACCTTCAGAAATAGCAAGGTTGTTCAAGGTTGTTAGAAGCTGTGATCGAGTGGTGGTCTCTCCAGCCAGACTGAAGGTGTAGGTCAGCAGAGCTGTGGTGTAAGTGTTTCCCAGGTTCCCAACAACGGGCCTCAAGCATGACAGCGCGTTGGTAATGACAGGGTCCTGAAAGCAAAGCAGGATATCAGACAACAGCCAGAAGACCATTTGCAAGGAGCTCATACAACTACTGGAGAGGTTTTTACTGTGGCAGGAACTCCTAGTTCAAGCAGCGATGCAACAACGTAGGCAGTCATGGTCACGTTATCACCAACTCCCCCCTAAAACACCAGCACATAGATTAAAAACAATCTTGAATGGTTTATGGTTAAGGTATATTTGATAACACATGTACCTTCATGTCATTGTGGTACAAATTTCCCTGTTGCATGAGACAACCATTTGAACCCTGCTGGCTTATTAGCCAGTCCTTTGCACTCTGAAGGACATTCGGATCAATGAAGATGAAACGCTTCGCTAGACCAAAAGACCTCATGACAAAGGCGGTCAACCTGGTTGTGGAAGGAATTCAGTTTAACAAACCACTTGACAAAGGTTACACATCTAGAATAACAGCATGAAACTCACCATGTATTGGATGCATCATAACCAAATGTGCTGTATGAACCGTCACTGTGCCTGTAGTTTAGTTGTCCTTGGTATCCTGTTCAAAAATAAAATCAGGGGGATGAATTGTGTATAACGGAGTCTTGACGGCTTCGAATGGAGTCACGGACTAAGTCATAGTCTACAATACTTAAAAAAAAAAATATATATTTTTTTTTAAAAAGGATCTCCTTGCCCATACCACTCTGAAGGTAGCCTGTGGCAGTTGCTCGGATGGCTGCGGTGAGTTGGCCCGTGACTTCCAGGTACAGCAGGATGTAAATATTTGGAGCAAGAATGATCATATTCTGTTCTCCACAGCCAGATGGCATCTGCAATAACCCATCTAGATTCTTCAGTGCACGACCCATTATGTCCCCTACAAGCATGTAAAGCATAAAACCCCAAATCAGAACAAGTATTCTGCCAAACACTTGTGGCAGTTTCTACTCCATGAAATGTTTTACCAAGGACTGAAACGGAGCATCTGGCTGATCCCCGAACCACATTTGTTGGAAACGTCAGAGTCACGTCTTCAGAAAGAACTTTTCCTGCAGACCGAACAGAACAGCATTGAGTGCTAGGCTAATGTTTGGCTATACAGGAAGGTATTGGGGAATCATTAAGTGCGAACAAACCCTTTGGACACAGTAACCAGCTTTGGGTGTTTGTCCTTTCAACTCCTTCAGGCTGTAAATGCAACACCACATCAGTAAAGCACCATGGGCTTCATGACTAGACTCCAGAAGGCTGGTTACCCTTACCAGGACAAGTAGACTTCGAGTGACTACATCAATGCGTCCTCTTGTCGGCACAGTCACGACCTCAGTGCCACATCGAGTCTGGGATGGTTCAGCTGAAGCACTGACAGTCACATTGACGGCTCCTGCAGTGACAGACAGAAAGTGAGCAAAAACAAAACTTTAAATTGGGTGACAGACAGTTCAAAACTGACCGAGAACAGACACTGAGAGAGCCCATTTGAAGGTCTTTCTCCCATTGGCACATATACAGGATGAATATGGTTTAAGAGTGAAGTTCATGGATGAAGCTGGAGTTACTTTAACCTGTCAATGAAACAGAGCGCATGAAGCAAAGACATGACCTTCTCTATACAGATCCATTACAGGATTTAAAGAAACCATGACAGACCATGATGCAATTGGACTGATAGCTGAAGACCGTGGCCTTCAGATCAAAAGACTCTCCACGGACGATGGAGTACGGCAGGGAGAGCTCCAGGAAGAAGGGCTGGAAGACTGTCAGTAGAGCAGGAGGAGCCAGACCAAAACCTTTTGAGGACAGGCAGAACGCCTCCGTCTCCCATGTGGTGATGGTGTCAGGAACAGTGAGGGGAACTCGTGTGGATCCAGTTGCTCTGAAAAAAAGGACAACTATAAATGAAGGAGACAGGAGAAGTTAAATATGTGGGAAAGTAGTTTTAGATGGAACAAAGGTTTTACTAACCCCACTTGAGCAAGCTGCCAGATCCAGGTTTCTGGAAAGTAAGTCCTGACGGTTACATCAAAAGAGGAAGTGTCACCTCCAACGCTTGCTACTTCTGGAGCCATTCCAGCCATAGCCACAGGTTGACGATAATATACCACTGAAAGAAACCAGCAATTTTACTACAAACGGTCCTATTGTCTGCAGAATAACCAGGGTTCATACAGCGTCAAATATGCATGTTTGGCCAGATGTAGAAAAATGGTGATTAGTTGTGACTTTACATGGTGTATATTCATCGGTTATTAAATGTGCCGTTACAATGCAAAAGATTAAAGTTTTTCCAAATGGTTTGCAGTTTCACCTCACAGACGCTACCAACTGTAATAAACCTAAGGGATCTATCAAGTCAAGGGGCAATATGAGAGCAAGAAAAACAGACATACCATCACGGAAGTTACGATAATAATTCAGGCCTCTGTACAGGACACACTGAGGTACTCTGATAGGCAAATTTGTGGCAACCTTCATCCCCATGCTCTGTCAGAGCAAGAGAAAAACATTTGAAGATTAAAGGTGAATTGAGTAAACAGAACAATGGACAGTTTTATACCTTGAAGGCTTCGTAGGCTTGGTCTGTGGGAACGGCCCGACGGGGTCGAACATTTAGGCACTCCTGTTCATCCTCAACTTCATATGGATATTCAGATAGTAATCGCATTGGGAGCAAGTTGAACACCTGAGAACATGGAGAAAGCGAGTAATTATTTTAGTGGCACATCTGATTAGAATGCCACTTGTTAAGGTCTAAAAAGGTGTACCATCTGGACCAGACAAATTCATTATATTGAATGAATAATCCAGCAAACTCACGCCCAAAGGTCTGACACACACCCCAAATCTAACAACCCAAATGAAGCTAACTGTTATAGGACTGATAAGACTTATGACCCAGAGGAAATTTGCAGAGTTCTTGCAGAGGAGAAATATTCCCTTTAAATCCTATAATCTTCATCCTATTCTCTCCCTATGGAGGATCCCTTTCCCACTCTACAGATAAAGCGTTGTGAATTTCGGCTCGCGTACCCCGAAGTGATAAAATAAAACAAAATTCTGGATCAATTTATAGGCAAGACAAGTAGTTTGTTTAGGCTGGGTTGTATGGAATTACAAACCTGCGCACATATTTTCAAAAGCACATAACTATAGAATCAATTCTGAATGAGCATGTGAACGTCGTCAGCGTTAATCACAGGTTCGCGTTTAAAGTCTGATCATTTCGACGGAGGTGAATCAAAGTTAACTTTAGCTGGAAATAACATTCAAGAACCCCTATAACGCCAAAACAATCTGTTACCTTAAATTATATGTTTATCTCTGTAAAGCTGCTTTGAAACAATCCATTGTTAAAAGCGCTATATAAATGAAGATGACTTGACTTCATCCCCCATTTGTTATCTTACATTTTGCTTAAGGTGTTTAAGAAATCACGATTCTTATATAAATGAGTCACAATCAAATTATGTATTCAATAGCCTGCTAGAAAAAATTATCGTAATGAATTCCCTCCAAAGGGAACAAAGAGGGTGATATCTTCACGCTTTGAAAAAGGAACTTCATAGTTCCTTTCTGAGAAATCCTGATGTGAAGATGCCAAACTAGAGGTTTTAAGGACCCCAAAGCTTGTGCCAGGCTGTGGCCTTCTCTCATTCAAAGATTCTGACTCCCACTGGTTCAGTCTCTCAAGACAAAGATCAACTGGAGCCTCAAATTGCACAAGGACAGTTATTCATATGGGCGAGAGATTAACATGTGTTCATGGGACAAACGGGTCAATTTCCAAAAATTAAATTAGCATCAAGTTAATTATATTAACTAATCCAAATATTCAGAATACATTTTTTTCGTAAGCAAATTTGCTACAAAACAAATCTAATTTAGGCACAGGATACCATTTCAGCACTCAGACGTCTTCCTGGCTCCATGATCCGGATGCTCTGATCTACAGCACTGATGCCACAGAGAGATCCTGATTGAGCAGAGACCGTCAGAACATTTTCCTCAGCAGGAACAGCCTTAGCAGGAGAAAACTGTAGAGACACCTGGAACAAGAACCAACACACTGTAGGACATGTCACCATTCCTCACTAAAAGAAAAAAAAACCCAGTGCACATTATACCTGGTTTTGGAAACACGTTTCTGTGTCAAATGATGCACTACCAACAACCACATTCTCACTGGGCAGAACGCAGTAGACCAGAATCTGCACTACTGGAGCCATATCGACACTGACAGACAGTTGGAACGACACAGAGCCGCTCATGACTGTAGAAGCTGTCGCTTTGACGGTCTGAAATCCATGGAGAACAATCACTCCTCTGGACATGACCTAAGACAAATGAATGCATAAAGTTGAACAAACTGACAGTGGGGAAAATAAATTTTTTTTTTTTAAGTTCAATCACCATATAGATGATGTCAGTGCTGTAATCACCAGCCTCTCCAACAAAAGAATACTTGACAGTCACTGGAACCACAGCACCACATTTGAGTGGCTGCTCGAGCTTCACTATTTTCAGTTCACTAAATGATGGGTTGTCAGGAGAAGCAGATTGGAGAAGCTGAACAACCCTTGAATCTGTAGTGAAGTATGGCGATTTGTAACCATAAACAACCTCTGGAGTCACACTTGCCTGGGGAATGAAAGGAATTAGTTTCATGCGAGAGATTGGGAGAAGTCCACATCTCACAAAACAGAGCAAATCGTACCACAAGATTAAGAGCAGCTTTAGGAAGATTGGCAGTGTTGAGAGAGAATGTGGCCAGTCCTTTCTGGTTTGTGGTCAGATTCTGCAGCAGTTTATTGGGCCAGCTGTTCCCATCCAGGAGATAAACCCCTTTGTTTGCAATTGGAGTACCATCGAAACGAGACACTGATATCTGTTGGGAATGATCAAGGTTAAGAAATGTGAAGGCTTCTGCAACAAGGAATTAACATTTACTTGCCTTTCCATTAATCATTGATCCAGCTTCAAAGTAATCTGGGAGGTCCACGAACATGACTTTGCCAACTTCAAATGTAATGGACACTGTTGCAGATTTTGACATGACTATATCTGTGGGGGGGGGGGGGGGGGGGGGGGGGGGGGGGGGTGTTGGAGGGATGCAATAGTAAATATAAACTTTAAATTACTATGGGTTCTGCTTAAATTGCCAATAGCTCACCTGTTCCCACCTCAGTGACGTTCACATTTACAAGAAAGGTATCTTGCATATTAGTTTCTAATTTAGTGTTGAAAAACACTGATGTATCGACTGTAAGGGATGCACAGCCAGTGTCATTCATCTGGTAGCAGAACAAAGAAGAAATCACATTTAAGTCAAGCACAAGCAAAAGAAAAACCTTCCACTGTAAGGCAGGACTCAAACCTTTGTAGTTTTATTCAGGCAACTACGGGTCAAATCAGGAACCACCACATATGGAAACGTCTCACGGCACACTTCCACCAAGGCTTGACCAAGCACAGGTTGGCCATATGTGTATCTGAGAAACATCATAAGCAATAAGATCAAGAACTGACCAACCAAATGACAAGAAAATAAAGCTCAACTTACTTGGCACAAGCCTCAACTTTCAGTCCCACATCTGCAACACTGTAAGTCTGTGGTGTGTTTACGGTCACATCAAACTTGGGTAAAACTTAACCAGAAACCAAATGACTTGGATCAAGACCTCAGATCTATCATTGAACTGCTTCACAATTTATACACAATGACTTACCATATTTTTTCACCTCAAAAACATGGGAGATTGTTCGTTCACCAATAAAAGCCTTTAGTGTGTACATCCCCATCTGAGCCTGTGGGTTTAACTCATGAGAAAGCTGCAATATCCAGTCCGTTGAGGAAATGTTTGTCCACTGACCAATCCGGTTATTATTATTGTCCTAATAATATAGAGGAATCAGCTCAGAGGAAAAACCACAAACAAAGCAATATGTAAAAAGCTGCATTGACTCCATTCAAAGACCTGCACCAGAGCAAATTCTCACCTCCACCACCACCAGATTGTACTGCAAGACAAAGAGAAGAATATTAAACATTTATAAAACACACTGATGCCTGAAAAAGCTAGTGCACATAAAATAATCTGCATTACATTTGCAGGTTTTTTTATGGCTAGAACACTCAATATGGTGAAACATCTGATCCTACCATCTGATCAAAAGGCACAAATCTGGTATCCATAGTGACAACTCTGAAATTCACTGCAAAGACACAAATAAACTCACATCAATGCACTCGAAGATGATCAACTTGTAGCGTCTTGGACTTTCTACACCTCTATTAAACAAGGGACATTCACAGCTCACCCGTTTGTCCTGGATTGTAGATGGGTTTGTCTGTTTGGATGAAGGTTAAAGGAAAGTAACGTCTAAACATGACTTTCCTCTCTTCAGATGCTCTGAAGACCTTCCCTTGAACGTCCACCTTCAGCTTCTGCACCAATTCTCCATCTACTCGAGGAGCCTGTGGAGAAACTCAGAAATTCCTGTGGAGATACCAAACCAGACCACAAAATAAACAAATGCACAAGAGTCATGACAGACCTGGAAGCTGAAACAGCGGTGAAACGACGTTGAAGAAGCCCGCTGCACGAGTTGAGTTGTCTTGTTTTTCTCATCCAGCAGAGAAACTGTAATCGTGAGACTCTCTTGGGGTTTCAGAAGAGTAATGCATAATTTGGCATCAGATCCAGACTCAATCAATGCAGGGAACGTCACCATGAATAACCTGTGGAAAAATATAAAGGGTTTAGTTTCAGAAACCACAGAACATTTTATCACTGGATAGCACCAAATGAAGAGTAGTGCTCTTTTGCAATGCTTCAATCATTGTCACCATCTATAAAGTTGAGTTAATCCCCACATAACAGCACTTACGGCCCTGGTTTCTGTCCATCAACAGCAAAGAGTAAAAGGGCTAAAATGAGCCCTTTCCAAAAACTAGTCTCCCTCACAGCCATGAGGAAAAATCATCCAAGGCCAAACCTAAATCAAGAGTCTTTTTCAGAGGATTTCTCTTATGATATTCTAGCACTGTTTATTGTGGCTGCTTCTCTCAATCATCTGCATTGAAGACGGTGATATTTAAACACACTTAATTGTCAGAGAACACATTCATTTAGTTAATTAAATTGATTAACCATCACCTGGAATTAATTTAGTCTGTTAATTAGGAGTTCTATCTGGTATTGATTTAAAACACATCCAGATATGTCAGGCCCTGTTTACACGAGAACGCTCGCAGTGAAAACGTAAAAATATTTTATCGGATGTGCCTTTCGTTTACTCAGCGACGGCGTTTTGGGGGCTTGGCGCCTGGAGTGCATACTACATTGAATTTCACACTCTTTTGCGTCACCATATTCCCGTGGATTTCCCACCCAAAATGCTCGTCTAAACGCGGAATAAAAAGTGATAACGCAACGCCACTTTTGCGTTTTCTCTTCAGATCGTTTCTGTGTAAACATAGCCTCAGTGACGCATGTAGGCCCGGTTTCACAGACAGTGCTTAGATTAAGCCAGGATTAGGCATTTATTCAGTTAGGGCACTTAAGTAGCTTTAATAAACGCGATGCAATGACATGTTTTAAGATAATGTCAGTGCAAGTTGCTTTCAGTTAATAAAGCTCATTCATGCATTTTTATAACCATGACTTTTTTTGCGCGGTTCGGCCGTTCGTCCACATGGAAACGCAGTATCAGGACACTAAAACCGAACATTTTTGAAAACCCCTGCCAGGGTGAGGATTTTCAGAAACGGCGTTTACAGTGTGGTCGTGTGACAGTAAACCCGGAGTTTTTGCACGGCTGATGGCTTCTGATTGGCTAACGTGGCTTTGCGGTTAGGTTTATATCACCGCCTGCTGGTGTTGCATGCTCTTGACAGCGCTTGATACGTGTTTTTGCGTTTTCATGTGGACGGAGGTTTTTTTTTTAAAACACAGGAGGAAAAACTCCCGTGTCCTTGTGGACAAGGCCTTAGTCTGGGACTACCTTCTCTGTGAAAGTGGGGGAATACGTTCTCAAACATTGAATTCAAGTCTTTTAATTTATGTAAATTAAAAAATATAATATATATATGAATGTGAATGTATCTAAATGTTTGTTACAGTCCTGTAGTTACAGTCCGGCAGGCGGGCTTAACATAATGACGACAGAGTTGCGACGGTCAGAGCAAGCTCGGACATATTCGGTTTGAAGTCGTTCATCCTCGGATGCGGCACCGCGTACGCTGTTTCAAAAAAGGCTGTGGCGAAACGATCAACTTGTCATTTTTGCCGTGCTCGTGCGGACGCGTCGAGTATAAAGGCTTTATTTACTCAGTGTCAGCGTGCGCTCTGATCGGTAACGGACCTCCGAATCACCTCCAGCACTCAGTATTTAAACATTCTCTATGATTTAATTTTTTTAATGACACACTGTCTTTTTCTCTCTCACACACACACACACACACACATACATACTGTGTTTTTCTCTCTCACACATATGTAGGCTAGTTATAAACTCTTTAGACTTTTAATGATTAGTGTTTTATTTTTTAATCTCTTGAAGTCTCGTTTCAGGCCTACAAGGAAGAAAAGGAATAGTCGAATAAAGTCGTTATTTTTGTTTGTTTTTTCGCACAAAAAGTATTCTCGTCGCTTGATAAACTTATAGTTGAGCCACTGTTGCGACATGGAATATTTAAACATTTTCTTTAATGACTCTCTGGGCCGTCAAGTTTTATTCCCTTAGGGAGCCTATGTAGCAGTCATGAACCTCTCAGATTTAATCATAAATATCTTCATTTGTGTTCCGAAGACGAACGAAGGCCTTACGGGGTTAGTACAGCATGGGGGTGAGTAATTAATGACTTAATTTTTGGGTGAACTAACCCTTTAATATGTCAACTTGCTCTGATTGGTTGTAGCGCTATCCAATTGCGTGCAGAGAGAATTTGAAAGACAACCGTTTATCCCGCCCCTCGGATTGAGCCCTGTCAATGATGAGTTCCCAGACCAAACATCTTGATGTAGGTCTGGCATGCCAGGCTAGACTTTTCCATTGCCTGAGGATAAAGTGCTATATCAACCCGTTGCCAATACTTCATTATCGCTGCCGTCATCAGTGCAGATAAATACCCTATTTGGTGTCTCGTCATTTATAAATGTCACTATTTCTATTTGAAAATACATATTATTATATGACATCTCCTTTAGCCAATACATTTATGTGCCATGTGCTTTACATTTTTGTGCATAACTAAATGAGACATTAGCACATGTAAGGTCATGTTTTATTTTCAGTCCGAACAAGCAAAATATCATGTAATAACCATAGGTAAGCTAGTATTGTTATGCATGTATGAAGTGGGAGTCACCTCCAATTGAATTGCTTCTATTTCACATGCATTTTATTTTATTAAAGAAGGCCCACATATATTTCATATTCACAAGCATAAGATAGACTGAGGATATGCAGAATACATTTAATTTTTATTTTTCCTACATTAGCTCATCTAAAAGCACATGTTTGGCATTAAGAGCTAAGACCATCAAAACTGACAACTCTGCAGAGTATCATCCATGTAAGAGCAGAGCAAGTATAAACATTATCTTGTAATGTTAGTTGTAATAAAGACACTAGAGTTATTAATTGTTATTGCCCTTGTTTATGATTTCTGTATTAAATGCAAGATTTGTCACCCAATTATTAGCTTACACACAATCCACAACTTAAAGCTTGAGTAACACTGGGCTAGTGGTCCAAAGTCTTAAATACCAGTGAAACACAGTTTTCAGGTACAGAATTTGAAGTAAAAAGCATGGCGTAGTCTGTATAAAACAAACAAAACACAATCTAGTTATTCAATAAAGAGCAATTAGTGATTTCTGACTTTTGTTTGAAGAACAAGATGAATTAAGGTCAAGCAAATGCTTTCTTTTTTTATAGTAAAACTGTCTACATTGCGTGATTTTTTTTTCCCCAAACCACTTCAGGTGGAAATCCTGCCCTGCAGCTGATTCTAAAGTTTTCATTGGTCATGTCAATCACTGTACTGTATTGGCCTACACCAAACACTGATCCCTAAACCTACCCGTCACTGTAACCTAAACCAATGAAATTGGCTGCAGGGCGGGATTTCCGCTGAAGTGGTTTGGGGGAAAAAAACAATCACGCGTCTACATTGGATCTTAGTCTACTGCGTAACGGAATGCCTTCATTTAGAAGTAAAATGACCATGGTTGTAGGTTGTTTACATCTGCAACAGTCCTTGATAAATGGATGCTTGCAAGCAAAATACAGCAGAATTTAAATTTTTTTATTTAACCATTTCAGTCATGTTACAAGGATTTGTAGTCACAGGATGAATATTAACTCATGAACAAACAAAACGGGCAACAAGAGAACTGATTGTTTAAAAGTGGTTTTATTTAAGTCATGAGTCCTAACGCCAATACTGAATCAGATCATGGACAGGGGGACGTGTAGGTGGTCTCAAACGAATCACCTGAAAGGGGAACAGAATGACTTGGATCATATTTACTGAGTTTAGCCAGAGAAAATAATGATTAGGAAGAAAGCATACTTGTCTGATAGTAGTCATACACGTGTATGACTGCTGGCTTGAGATTGTTCACTTTAAGAACCTGTTTCAGCTGCAGAGTGTAACTCATGGGGACGCTTTTGGGAACCTGCGAGACAAAGGATGAACAGCAGAGATGCACACAGCTCTCAAGAAGATGGCAGCTAGTAATATACCCCAGTGGACAGTCTCACCTCTTTCAGATACACTAGGACATGATCATCTTCAGTATCTACTCGCTCAATTATCGGGTCAAATAATTCAAGCTGAGGGGAAGAGACCATCGTTTACAGACAATTACAACTGATGGAGCATCAAGCATCTTAGGACTTTCTAAATCTTAAATGCATACGAACCAGTGACTTATCTGCCGTGAAGCCTGACAGGAGCTTAATATCAACTACAACCATGTTAGTGCTTGCTTTTACACCATCGTATCTGAATGAGGGTGGTGAGGGGAAAAAGAGGTTTGGCCAACAGGATCAAGAACACAGCTTCCCTTTGTTAATCAAACATTAGCTGATTTTAGGACACAAATTCAGAACCGTTCTTACTTCACCATGAAGTTTAACATGAGATTGGCTCCAAGTTGTTGGCAGTCTCCATTCACATTTGCTTTGACGCTCAACGTTTTGGCAGCTTTAACGGGTGTTGGGATGTTATAGAAACATGCAACCTACAGCATAAGTGCAGAGCAAACAAAGCACAGTAAGATTTGGACATGCACAACAGAATCATAGGGTGAAGATACAGACCTGCACAGACACACAAGTGGATCCTGACACTTTAACACTATATTTGCCAGGAACGTTCTTCAGCCGCTTCTCCTGATACAGCAGCCTGTTGTCCCGATTCACTTTGAAGCTGTAAGAGTCTCCTCCTACTACTGAGGACTGTACGGTAACAGAGCTGGAGCCGTCCAAGCTGAACACTTGAGCAGCATACACTGACAGGGCATGAAGAGCCACCACTGTGTCCTAAAAACAAGCACCAGATTAAAAACCTCCTCAAATTATTACACCCATGATTAGTAGTCAGAGGCACCTGGGTGGAGGAGAAGCCTCCATAGGGATTCTGCTGGGTCACAAGCCAGTTGACAATGCGGTTAGCATAGCCCAGATTAGCCGTTGTGAGAGGCTGAACAGCGAGAACCGCTAGCAGCACGTAAGAGCTGATCTCCACCGCCAGAGTATCACCAGATGTCGTCTGAGACCAATGGAGCTTAGTGCCTTACATAAAGATGGAGGAGGGAGTTAAAGCCAATGACCCTGATGAACAACAAGAGGCTGGTATGTCTCACCATTAGAAATGGCGTGGTTGTCCAAGGAAGTTAAAAGCTCTGATCGAGTGGTGGACTCTCCAGCCAGACTGAAGGTGTAGGCAAGCAGAGCCGTTGCATAAGTGTTTGCCAGGTTCCCAACGACAGGCCTCAAGCATGACAGACCATTTGTAATTACCGGATCCTGAAACACCCAATCAAACATTAAACAGCCTGAACAGGAAGGTCATCTGGATGCTTAAGGAACTCAGAACTACAGCAGATGTTTTTACCATGGTGGGGACACCTAGTTCAAGCAGTGATGCAACAATGTAGGCAGTCATGGTCACACCATCACCAACTCCACCCTAAAACCATACAAACAAATCATTAAGAAATGTCACACCATGTCAATTGGTTATTAGCATAGTTTCATAAACATGTGGTGCACCTTCATGTCACCATGGTACAGAGTTCCCTGCTGAATGAAACAGCCATCTGAACCCTGTTTGCTGATCAACCAATCCTTTGCACTCTGCAGGACATGTGGATCAATGAAGATAAATTGCCTTGCTAGACCAAAAGATCTCATGACAAAGGCAGTCAACCTGGCCATGGAGAATAAGTCACAAACTGAAATTAGTTTCTCACTGTTCTTTTGTGTATAATCTGTGGCACCAAATTTTTTCTCACCATGTATTTGATTCATCATTACCAAAGGTGCTGTATGAACCATCTTTGTGTCTGTAGTTCAGTTGTCTTTGGTATCCTAATAAGTCAAAATCCACATGTAAATTGGTCAGGAAGTTAGACAGTCTGGCACACTCCAAAGGGAAGAGAAGGACTAAACTTTCTTGGAATTTAGTCTCCCACATATAAAGTGGATTTTCCATACCACTTTTAAGGAAGCCTGTGGCAGTCTCTCGGATGGCTGCAGTGAGTTGCCCCGTTACTTCAAGGTACAGCAGGATGTAAATGTTGGGAGCAAGAACAATCATGTTCTGTTCTCCACAGCCATACGGCATCTGTAATAACCGATCCAGATTCTTCAGTGCACGACCCATTATGTCCCCTACAAGAGGTCAAGCATAAAACCCACATCAGAAAATTTATTCTGCTAATATTACCCAGCAGCTTCTACTGAATGACACATTTTACCAAGGACTGAAACTGAGCATTTGACAGATCCTTGAACCACGTTTGTTGGAAACATCAGAATCATGTCTTCAGAATGAATGTTTCCTGCAGACCGAAAAGAATGGATCAGTATTGAGCTCTAGTCAACTCAACTTCATTTATATAGAACTTAACACAGATAGTTTCAAAGCAGTGATAGGAAATTAAAGTATTCTAGAGCTGCTGTAAAGCCAAAACAATCTATTAAAATTATGGCCCAGCAAAGGTTAGCATGATTCACTTCCATTGCAAAGATCATTAGTTAATAAATTAGGGGCCGCTTGGACGAAACAGTTTTAACTGAAAACAGAACTTAATGCATTCTGGCCACTCATATGCAGGACAGTTTTGCGGTTCAAGAATGCAAACTTTGCACGATGATAAAAAGACTCAAATATGCACGTTGGAACCCATTTCAAAGTACTAAAACGTAGTCTAAAAAAAAAATATATATATATATATATATATGCACGGCATCAGTTTATAGGGAAGAGTGTTTGAATACGCATTTAGAGAGGAGTCTCCTCGTTACAATTGACAAGTTACTTGTCCGGCCTGTATAATACAAAAATGTTACTAGTTTCCATGAATCCATGCGAACAGGAATCATTGATAATGTTTGTACAACCTGTAAAGAGGTAAAGGAAGCCTTCACAGGGGAGAGACTAGTTGACACTTGAGGGCTGCGTTGTAGCGTCTAGGCGCAGGTCCTTCATCAGATCTGTATTACGGTGGACTACTGTACACGGACTGATATTAGCGTAGACACCAATCTTATGAAATGAGTACATCAGGTCCTATGGAAAGTGTTCCCAGTTCTGGCTCACCTAATCCATGCAGCCTGACATTAAAATTACAGAAGTTGACAATGTGCCATGTGTATGCTAGGTTAAAGAGATGTGTTTTTAGTCTAGCTTTGAACTGACAGAGTGTCTGCTTCCTGGACAATGGTAATTAGTTCCAAAGTTTAGGTGCCAAATATAAAATGAGCTGCCACCAGCAGTTGATTTTAATATTCTAGGTATTATCAACTGGAGAGAATTTGAGATCGCAACAGACGTGAAGGACTATTAACAATTTAGTTATTAAACCATTTAGTGCTTTGCAAGTAATCAGCAATATTTTTAAAATGACATTTAAACCATGTTTAATAGGAAGCCAATGCCGTATTGACAGAACCGGCTAAAAATGGTTATATTTCCTGATTCTGTAAGAAATTAAACTACAGCTGGTCCATGATGCGTGCAGGGAAACCACCCATTTAGAGCAGTCGAATAATCTAGCCTTGAGGTCATGAATGCATATGCCCTCAATGAGAAATTCAGAACAGTTAGTACATGTCGTAATTTAGAACTATTAAGATGGAAGAGCACGGGTTTAGAGATACTAGACGTGTGGCTTTTAAATAAGAGATTCAGAAAGTAGTAGGAAATTACGAGTCATCCATTTTTTATATAAGCTATGCAGTCTGTTCATTTTGTGAATTGGTCAATTTTGTAAGGGAGCGAAGAAAAACACGGCTCGGTATCAGCATATCGGTGAAAACAAATGCCATGCTTTCTAATGATAGCTCTCAAGCATGTACAGAGTGAACTCTAGGCTAGTGTTTGGCTGTACAGGGAGAATGTGTTTGGGAATCATTGAGTGCAAACAAACCCTTTGGACACAGTAGCAAACTCTGGGTGTTTGTCCTTTCAACTCCTTCAGGCTATAAAAGCAATAAAACACCACATCAGTAAAATGAGCTCCATGATCAAACCCCAGAAGCCTGGTGAACACTCACCAGGACAAGTAGACTTCGAGTGACTACATCAATGCGTCCTCTCGTCGGCATAGTCACGATTTCAGTGCCACATCGAGTCCGGGATGATTCAGCTGAAGCACTGACAGTCACATTGACAGCTCCTGCAGTGACAGACAGGAAGTAAGCAACACCTAATATACACTTAACTTAGAGAGATGATGCAAAACTGACCGAGAACAGAAGCTGAGAGAACCCATTTAAAGGTCTTTCTCCCATTGGCACAAAGACAGGATGAATACGGATCAGTATATGGTTTAAGAGTGAAGTTCGTGGATGAAGCTGGAGTTACTTTAACCTGCCAATGAAATGGAGCACATAGCACATGGAGCCAAGACACATGACCTTCATACAGATCCATTATAAGAAAAAACATGGCAGACCATGATGCACTTGGACTGATAGCTGAAGACAGTGGCCTTCAGATCAAAAGACTCTCCACGGACGATGGAGTACGGCAGGGAGAGCTCCAGGAAGAAGGGCTGGAAGACTGTCAGTAGAGCAGGAGGAGCCAGACCAAAACCTTCTGAGGACAGGCAGAACGCCTCCGTCTCCCATGTGGTGATGGTGTCAGGAACAGTGAGGGGAACTCGTGTGGATCCAGTGTCTCTGAAGGACAGCAGATGAGTAATAAAGGGAACAGAAGTAAAATCTATGGGCAAATAGCTTTAGAAGGAATACATGGTTCACCAACCCCACTTGAGCAAGCTGCCAGAGCCATGTTTCTGGAAAGTATGTCCGGATAGTCACTTCAAAGGAGGAAGTGTCGATTCCACCACTTTCTGCTTCTAGGGGAGCAATTTCAGCCGGAGCCACTTCAGCTGGAGCCATTTCAGCCATTTCCATGGCCACAGGAAGACCATGAAAATTCATCTCTGGAACATACAAGTGATATTACACCCACTCACTCAGAACTGTCATTGTATGCAAAATAATGAGGGTGCATAACTGCCCCTCTTGTTCCATTTCTAAAAATTAAAATCCATCCAAAACCACAATTTGCTTTTACTGAAAGAATGGCCTCTGCATAGACCTACCTTCTGGGAATATGGGATACAGCGGGCACAGAGGGGCTTGCACATCGAGATTTGTTGCTATCTTCATTCCCAGGCTCTGTCAGAGTGACAGGTCAAAACGGAAGACAGATTTCATGTCAACTTTCATACGCATTCAGTGACTACATGGTCATGAATGGTTTTCTACCTTGAAGGTTGTGTAGGCTTGATTTGTAGGAAAAATGTCGGGAGGATTCATACGAAGACCCCGGCGATCTCTAGGAAGAGCTAGAATGGGTTCAATTGGTGTAAAACCTCGACACTCTGGTTCTTCCAGAATGCTGTATGGGTAACCTGATAACGATCGCACTGGGAGAAAGTCAAATACCTGGGACCATGAAAAAAAGTGTTTGTTTGGCACATGATTCTGGAAAAAATTTCAAATACATTGACATATTATGGTCAACATTTATAATTAGGCATTAAATGCACACAAAAATTGTATCAGTCACATAATAGCATAGGTTTGTCCAATAGGCTATATGCACGCATAAGTTCCGCATTTGACGCAAAGATGCTCTTCAGTTTCCGGTTGGGGAGATTCAAGCCGAGGAAACCGGGATTATGGCAGAGTCTTCAAAATTTACTGTCCTCCCCTCTTTGAAACGAAACTTTCATACGTTTAGATGTAATTTTATATATAGTTATGTTTATTTAATATAATTTTAAAAAGCATAAACACAACGAGTGGGGTCTGTTTTGTGACTAACGTCTCTTTAGTATAACCATGGAGTATAAAATTCAATAAAGTCTCGGTATTGCATTGGACTCTACGATCGGCGGAAGTTAGAGCATCCTTAGACCTTCACCGGAAATACCGCCGTGCATAGAGCCCATTGCTCCAGCATTACTCAAACTCTAAAATTGAACATGAATTTAAATCAACTGCACATGGATACCATTTTTGCACTCAGACGTCTTCCTGGCTCCATGATCCGGATGCTCTGATCTACAGCACTGATGCCACTATCTTGAGATCTTTTGTCTATAGGTATAGACCAGAAAGCCGACAGTACATCCAGTACCGTAAAAATTTTAGCATTTTCCTGGAATATCATTCAGAATGGTGGCAGGATTGGCTCACCATTCCCTGCATGAAGCCAAAAGATGCTA
Organism: Tiaroga cobitis; assembly: GCA_030578255.1. Lineage (NCBI taxonomy): Eukaryota > Metazoa > Chordata > Actinopteri > Cypriniformes > Leuciscidae > Tiaroga > Tiaroga cobitis. The sequence goes on from CM060593.1 coordinate 47,115,392, forward strand.
GTGCACATCATACCTGGTTTGGGAGACACATTTCAGTGTCAAATGACGCACTACCAACAACAACATTCTCACTGGGCAGAACGCAGTAAACCAGAATCTGCACTACTGGAGCCATATCGCTACTGACAGACAGCTGGAACGACACTGAGCCGCTCATGACTGTATTAGAAGCCCTCACTGCGACCGTCCGAAATCCATGGAGGACGATCACTCCTCTGGACAAGACCTGACAAGGTACAAACGGGTGCATAAGTGCTTAAACAGGCCAGAGGAATTGAGAACAAAAGCAGATGTCCACTCACCATATAGACGATGTCAGTGCTGTAGCCACCAGCCTCTCCAACAAGAGAATACTTCACGGTCACTGGAACCACAGCACCACATTTGAGCGGCTGCTCGAGCTTCACTATAGTCAGTTCACTAGATGGGTTACTGGAATCAGGTTGGAGAAGCTGAACAACCCTTGAATCTGTTGTGAAGTATGGTGATTTGTAACCATAAATAACCGCTGGAGTTGAACTTGCCTGGGGAACAAATAGAATCGGTTTCTTGTGAAATGTAGACTTAATCTCTCACAAGATACAAATAGCAAATCGTACCATAAGATTGAGAGCAGCTTTAGGAAGATTGGCAGTGCTGAGTGAGAAAGTGGCCAGTCCTTTCTGATTTGTGGTCAGATCCATCAGCAGTTTGTTTGGCCAGCTGTTCCCATCCAGGAGATAAACCACTTTGTTTGCAATTGGAGTACCATCGAAACGAGACACTGATATCTGTTGGGAATGATCAAGGTTAGGAAAGGTAAAAAATGTGAAGGCTTCTGCAACAAGTTAACTTTTACTTGCCTTTCCATTAATCACTGATCCAGGTTCAAAATGATCGGGGATGTCCACAAACGCAACCTTGCCGACTTCAAACGTAATGGACACTGTTGCAGATTTTGACATCACTACATCTGGGGAAAGAGAAACAAATGCACCAAATTAACAAATCAACTTCCTCCATACATGTGCTGTTGGTTAAGATCAGCCAATAGCTCACCTGTTCCCTCCTCAGAGATGTTCATATTTACAAGAAAGGCATCTTGCACTTTATTTTCAAATTTGGTGCCAAAAAACACTGATGTATCGACGGTAAGGGAGGCACAGCCAGTGGCATTCATCTAGTAGCAGAACAAAGAGTCACATTAAAGTCAGACAAAAGCAGAAGAAAAGCCATCCACAGTAAGGCAGGAGTCACACACCTCTGCGGTTTGATTCAGACACCAACGGGTCAACTCAGGAGCTACAACATATGGAAATGGCTTGCGACATACTTCCACCAAGACTTGACCAGGTACAGGTTGGCCATATGTGTATCTGGGAAAGGTCACAAGGAACAATATCAAGTGACCAACCACAAGACAAGAAATGTGGTAGCAAGAAAATAAAAGCGTCACTCACTTGGCACAAGCCTCAACTTTCAGTCCCACATCTGCAACGCTGTACATCTGTGGTGTGTTTATGGTCACATCAAACTTTGGTAAAACTAAACCAGAAACAAAATGCTTTAGATAAGACCTCAGTCTTGTCATTGAACTACTGCACATTTTATACATAATGACTTACCATATTTTTTCACCTCAAAAACCTGGGAGATTGTTCGTTCACCAATGAAAGCCTTTAGCGTGTACATCCCTAACTGAGCCTCTGGGTTTAACTCGTGCGAAAGCTGCAATATCCACTCTGTTGAGGAAATGTTTGTCCACTGACCAATGCGGTTCTTCTGATTGTCCTGTAAAAAAAAAAAAAAAAAAGATAAATAAACAGCCAAGGAAAAAGTGCAAACAAGCAAAAGTAAAAGATCTGCGTCAGCTCCATTCAAAGACTTGCACAGGAGCCTACAATTCTCACCTCCACCACCAGATTGTACTGTAAGACAAAGACAGGAATATTAGGCACTTAAAAAGCAAACATTTGTGCTGCAAAGTACAAAACTCTGAAAATGTATTGCTTATTTTTACATGCAGTTTGTTCATGGCCAGGCCTCACCATTTGATCAACAGGCACAAATTTGGCATCCATGGTGACAACTCTTAAATTCACTGCAAAAACAGCAATAAACTCACATTTATTGCATAATGCATCTGAACACGATCAGAACTTGTGTAATGAACATTCTACGCTTAATAAACAAAGGATCATTCACAGCTCACCCGTTTGTCCTGGATTGTAGATGGGTTTGTCTGTTTGGATGAAGGTCGAAGGCAAGTAACGTCTGAACATGACTTTCCTTTCTTCAGTCGCTTTAAAGACATTCCCTTGAACTTCTACCCTCAGCGTCTGCACAGACTCTGCATCTACTAGAGGAGCCTGTAGAGAAGCTCAGTCAACCAACAAACCAGTCAAAAAACACATTGCAACTTGCATCTAATGACAGACCTGGAAACTAAAGCAGCGGTGAAATGGCTTTGAAGAAACCTGCTGCACAAGTTGAGTCATCTCGTTTACATCATCAAGCAGGGAAATGGTCATTGTGAGACTCTCTTGGGGTTTCAGAAGACTTGCACACAATTTGGCATCAGACCCAGTTTCAATCACTGCAGGGAACATCACCATAAATAACCTGTGTATACAAGTTTAGGTTCAGAGATTAAGAGGAATCAGGTCAGAGTGTGCACATTGGTTAAAACTTACAGAGAGTGTCTGGCAAGTCTGTGCATCAACTAGCCTAATGGCCCATCAAAAAAAAAAACAAAGCGATTGGGTTGGAGTGGGAAGATGGGGTGGTATTAGAGCTGCATGATTTTGAACAGAACATGACACATTTACTAGAGCATTGTTTCCCCAAGTACATTCCTAGGACTTGGAATTTCTAAGCTGGTGATTTAAATCAGGTGTTTGATTAGGGAAACGTAGAGTGTTTGGAGGCCTCCAGGAATATGGGTGGGAATACTGTACTAAAGGTTCTGATAAAATGTTACATTTTTCATTACTCAAGTGTTTTTGAACAACTCTTGACTGATTCAATGACAACAGTTTTACATTCAACACCACCTAGTGGCATGATGTGATCAATACAAACGATACTTGAAGCAACAAGTTACTTCAATCTATTTTGATCGCTATAGTAGACATCCACGTATAGCATTTTCCGCCAATTTAAGTACATTAAGTAATACAATTAACTAAAACCAGATTCACCACTTAATTATCAAACTACGCGAAACACAATTGGAAAAAATACATTTTAGTCACAATGCATCCCCATCAAATTGAAAAAATAAAACTGCAATTGTGATGACATTTTTACTTCAATCTTGAGTCAAGTCTGCTGATATTGTAATAAATGGGCAAATGTGAAAAACTGCAAACAGTTTACAAAACTCAATGCTCATGCAATTGTGACAGGATAAATTACAAAGTAAATTCTAATCTTCAGTTTGCGTTATCAACAAAAAGCCAATTTGTAAACATTCTCTTACTGAGTTGGGCTTATTAAAGTCATGAGAGTCTGAGGTTGAGTGAATGCGGAGCATGTACTGCATACAAGTTATTGAAACTAATGCCATGATCATATTGCATTTGAAACCAATCGTGTCAAATGGGACGCCAAAGCAATTTATTCACCAAAGGTCAAGCAGTGATTTTCTACTGGTCACTCATCTACACGCAGTGCGAATTCACAGGTCAGAGTTGAACTTGAGCAGCAAACACTTTTCACGGTTCATGTTTCCTTTCTGACAGTGAAACAAATTGAAATGAGACACCCTCTTTAGACCATAATCTTTGTTTAATTATGGAATATTTATTTGGAAGTACACGGGGTTGGTTGTCCGGGAATGACAAACCTTAACCTGCTGGAAAAAAACAACAACCTGTAAACCACAGAATTGGCTTCCATGGTCAAAAATAAGAACAGAAGACAGCCATTTTGTTCACAAATACATAAACAATGAGGAACAAGAAACTTCCACTGGAAAAAAAAAAATAAACTGACGCATTTAGATGACGCAACTAAAGTGTGGTAATGAACGAGAAGCTGATCACTGCAAAGAAAGTTTACATCTAGCTCATCCTCACTAGAGCTCCAACAAGGAACAAATGTAATTTGGACCTAATGGGTGGAGCAATAATATCCAACCACACCTTAAACCCACCCACAACTCTATAACCCCACCCCCTTGGAGGTCCAGAGAGGACCTTCTCATCATTTGACTCTGCAGTGAGTATCACATGTAATGAACACCAGTTTGGGGGGTCCTATTCATCCTTTGACCACTAGATGGGCAAGAGTACAACATGATAAATTAACTTGTCCAATCTTTGGGGATTAATTTTGCCATCTTTAAAACTGCATACGCATAAACACTAGGTCACTTCTGCTCTCTTCAAAGCCCATGGTACTTACGGCCTTTTCTGTCCATCAACAGCAAAGAGGAAAAGGGCTAAAATGAGCCCTCTCCAAACACAAATCTCCCTCACAGCCATGAAGAGCAATCATCCAAGACTAGAAAAAAAATCAAGAGTCTCTTTCCAAAAAAAAATCCTGCAGCACTTCTGTGAAGATCCACACTGTTTAAATGCTCTACAGCTGAACTCTAGATCAGCTGCACTGATGCCAGTGTTATTTAAATGCTCTTGATAATTCAGAACAGGTTGATTCATCACTCACAGACAATCTGGACATGATTAGGGCGGAGACCCGGTAATTAGTCACTGTGATGCCAACTCTGAAACAGACGCTCTTACTCTTTCCAATAAAATCTAAGACGAAACTAAATCCCAAAGATATGAGAGGTGGGTTGTATTACGGATTCCCTACCGAAGGAGACAGACAGTCGTGTACTTTTACATGAGAGGAAGGCAGCCAGCCTACGGTGTTCTGAAATAATCGTGTCTGAGATTTTCGGTGACACTGGGCAGAGTTTAGACCAGGGGTTTCCCAAACATTTCCATGACAAGGACCCCCAAATACCACTAGGTTCTGGCAAAGGCTTGGGAAAATACTTGGGAAAGTGTATCAATTTCATTTCAGTTTATTTATATAGGGAAAGTACAAAAAAACATGATCCCAGTCAAAGCTGGAAAATATGTATTGTACATAGAAAGTATAGCAAGAGCTAATTTGCCTCTCAGGTCCCTAGAAAGGCTTTTCTAATAAAAAACAAATAAAACAACAAACAAAATACTACTCATAGAATAAAACTACCGCAATGTGTCACTTATAGATGATAAAACACCTACCAAAAAATATACCAGAAATGAGCTTTCAACTGAAGCATACAACTTTAAAGTAGGCCTGAAACGAGACTTCAAGAGACTTAAGGAAGAAAAGGAATAGTCGAATAAAGTCGTTATTTTTGTTTGTTTTTTCGCACAAAAAGTATTCTCGTCGCTTGATAAACTTATAGTTAAGCTACTGTTGCGACATGGAATATTTAAACATTTTCTTTAATGACTCTCTGGGCCGTCAAGTTTTATTCCCTTAGGGAGCCTATGTAGCAGTCATGAACCTCTCAGATTTAATCATAAATATCTTCATTTGTGTTCCGAAGACGAACGAAGGCCTTACGGGGTTGGTACAGCATGGGGGTGAGTAATTAATGACTTAATTTTCATTTTTGGGTGAACTAACCCTTTAAGCTTTTACCGTATCCAGTCCATAACAAAAAACATTGAACATTGAAAATAAGGGAGATTTCCCGGAATCCATCCCCAAAACAAGGGATTTTTTTTGTTTTGTTTTTTACACGACCCACAAACTTAAAAAATAAAACACTAATCATTAAAAGTCTAAAGAGTTTATAACTAGCCTACATATGTGTGAGAGAGAAAAACACAGTATGTATGTGTGTGTGTGTGTGTGTGTGTGTGTGTGAGAGAGAAAGAGACAGTGTGTCATTAAAAAAATTAAATCATAGAGAATGTTTAAATACTGAGTGCTGGAGGGGATTCGGAGGTCCGTTACCGATCAGAGCGCACGCTGACACTGAGTAAATAAAGCCTTTATACTCGACGCGTCCGCACGAGCACGGCAAAAATGACAAGTTGATCGTTTCGCCACAGCCTTTTTTGAAACAGCGTACGCGGTGCCGCATCCGAGGATGAACGACTTCAAACCGAATATGTCCGAGCTTGCTCTGACCGTCGCAACTCTGTCGTCATTATGTTAAGCCCGCCTGCCGGACTGTAACTACAGGACTGTAACAAACATTTAGATACATTCACATTCATATATATATTATATTTTTTAATTTACATAAATTAAAAGACTTGAATTCAATGTTTGAGAACGTATTCCCCCACTTTCACAGAGAAGGTAGTCCCAGACTAAGGCCTTGTCCACAAGGACACGGGTATTTTTATAACCAGAGTTTTTCCTCCTGTGTTTTAAAAAAAAAACCTCCGTCCACATGAAAACGTCTCCGGTTACTTTCGTAACCTCGGTTCCCTGAAAGGCAGGGAACGAGACATTTACGTCGATGACGTAGTATGGGAACTCCTCCCCTTCTTCACTTCTGCTGAAATCTTATGGGCTAACGCCAGCTGGAGACAGCTGGCCAATTGACGCAAAATATGCAAATACTGACACGCCTGCTGGCAGTATAAAATGCATACGCACGTCAATTGCATCAGAATACGACTGAACGCTCGAATGAACAAGCGACACGGCGTTCGACGTAAATGTCTCGTTCCCTGCCTTTCAGGGAACCGAGGTTACGAAAGTAACCGGAGACGTTCCCTTTCAAGGCGGTCACTTCGACATTTACGTCGATGACGTAGTATGGGAACTGTGTCCAATCCCGCCGTGGAGCAGAGAACCCACCCACTCGAGAATGACAGAACCCTCATCCAATAGCTGCGCTACTAGAAATACGAGCTCCTGATAGGGCGACGCGAGCCAATAGCGCGCTGTCTAAACCTCATCAAAATTTGCATATCCCAAGCAAATGAAATAGAGGGAAGTCTTGCACTGAATCATTCAGGGCAGAACAACACAGAGTAAAGCAAGTATAATACAGGTCAGCAGCAAAGCGGCGACAGTTGCATAAGCACAACACATAAATCAAGCATTCATGCACAGCCTGAAGACTCAGCTCACCGAAAGCACTTGAGACGCAACAGAAGGTACATCCAATTTATAAAATCTGGCGAACGTATTCTGAGAAGACCAGCCAGCCGCAAGACACAAGTCCCTTATAGACATACCTCTGGACCAGGCCCACGAAGAGGCGATCGCCCTCGTCGAATGAGCCTTAATGTTGAGGGGACAGACCACCCCCTGGCAATCATAAGCCAAGGCAATAGCATCCACAATCCAGTGAGCAAGCCTCTGTTTCGAAACTCCACGTCCCTTGTTGCAACCGCCAAAGCATACAAATAGCTGATCCGATTGACGAAAAGCGGCTGAGCGAGTCATATACATCCGTAAAGCCCTGACTGGGCAAACAGCGCTCTGAGCATCGATATCACGCGAGACCGATAACCCAGAAGACAATGCAGGCAGTAAAACAACCTGCGCTTTGAACGGAGTATTGAGTGACTTCGGAACGTACCCTTGTCTTGGCCGAAGAGTGACATTACAATCTCCTGGTCCAAAACGAATGCAGTCCTCGTGAACCGAGAACGCTTGCAGGTCCCCCACGCGCTTCGCTGAAGCAAGAGCGAGAAGCAAAGCAGTTTTCAGGGAAAGCTCCTTGACCGCAATCGAAGCCAGTGGCTCAAACGGTGGAAGAGACAGAGCCCTCAACACTAGGGCTAAATCCCACGGCGGCACAGAAGGCGGCCGTGACGGACATAATCTCCTAGCTCCCCTGAGAAAACTGATCACCGATGCATGTTTACCGATCGACTGTCCTTCGATCGGGAGGCGGAATGCAGAAATAGCAGCCACATATACCTTCAGAGTGGACGGTAAACTCCCGTTATCCATCCTGTACTGAAGGAAGCGTAGAATATCCGACACGGCGCAATTACCCGGGTCAACACTGATATCCTGGCACCATTTAGAGAAAACTTCCCATTTCAATCTGTATAAGCGCCTAGTGGATGGGGCGCGCGCCTCAGCGATAGTGCTCATCGCTCGAGAGTGCAGAGCGTCCCGCTCATTCAGAGTCCCCGCAGCGGCCATACATGAAGGTTCCACAGCCCGGGGTTGGGGTGCCATACCGTGCCGTTCGCCTGCGATAACAGGTCTCTCCTGAGCGGAATTTCCCACGGGGAGTCCACCAGTAATTCCATCATGTCCGCGAACCAGGGCTGATTCGGCCAGTTCGGGGCTACGAGAATCACAGACGCTTTCTCCTCCCTGATTTTGCATAACACTGTGGGCAGAATCTTCACCGGAGGAAAGGCGTAAAGCCTGGCTCTCGGCCAGCGCGAAGTCAAGGCGTCGTTCGTCCGTCCCAAGGGGGAACGAGACAGCGAGAAGAACGCCTGGCAGTGCGCGTTCTCGCTTGAGGCGAACAGATCGACCTCCGCCCTCCCGAACCGATCCCAGATCATCTGCACCGATCCCGGGTGAAGCCTCCACTCTCCATGAGGAATCCCATTCCTCGAGAGCATATCCGCCCCGCGATTCAAAACACCGGGAATATGCGCCGCTCTCACGGATAGAAAGTGCCGGTCTGCCCACAGCAGGAGACTCGCCGCCTGCTCGAATAGGAGTCTGGAGCGCACGCCTCCCTGGCGATTTATGTATGAGACCACCGACGTGTTGTCGGTCCGAATCAGTACATGCTGACGCTCTAACTGTGACCGGAAGGCTTCGAGGGCTAAGGATACCGCCATCAATTCCAAGCGGTTTATATGCCACGTTCGCTGCGACTCCGTCCATAAGCCTGAGGCAGTCGCGCCCATGCACACTGCTCCCCAGCCTGAGGTTGATGCATCCGTCAAGACTGCGGTGCGATGCGCCACGGTGCCCATCGGAACCCCTGAACTGAATAACGCTGGGTTTTTCCACGGTACCAAAGTGCGAATGCAGCTGCGGGTGACCGTGATGCGCCTGAGTCCGGACGACCACGCCCCCCGAGGGACTCGGAGCTTCAACCAGATTTGAAGAGGGCGCATATGCAACAGCCCCAGATGACACACTGGGGAGGCTGCCGCCAACAGACCTAACAGCCTCTGAAATTCCTTTAGTGGCACAGACCTGCCCGGTCTGAAACGATCCAGAGACAATGTCAGAGACCTTATGCGCTCTTGAGAGAGATGGGCTCGCATCGTTATAGAGTTCAAGCACACTCCCAGAAATGTTGTGGTCTGACTCGGTGTGAACACGCTTTTCTGTTCGTTTACACGCATCCCCAGCGAGTCCAGGTGACGAAGTAGTGTTTCCACATGACCGATTAGCACCTCTCGCGAGTGGGCTAGAATCAACCAATCGTCCAGATAATTTAGGATGCGCATTCCGCTCGACCTGAGGGGAGAAAGCGCCGCGTCCACACACTTCGAAAAGGTGCGGGGCGCCAGGGCCAGTCCAAACGGGAGTACTGAGTACTGATAAGCTGTGCCCTCGAACGCGAACCTCAGAAAGCGCCTGTGACGCGCTGCTATCTGGATATGAAAGTACGCGTCCTTTAAATCCACTGAAGCGAACCAATCCCCGGGGCGAACTTGCGCCAGAATCTGCTTCAAAGTTGTCATTTTGAACGCGCGCTTGTGAAGTGCTCGGTTTATGGGTCTCAGGTCCAGGATCGGACGGAGACCCCCCCCTCTCTTTGGTACCACAAAGTAGCGGCTGTAGAAACCGCTCTCCCTCTCGATCGGGGGAACCGGTTCTATCGCTCCTTTCTCGAGCAGACTGAGAACTTCCTGTCTCAGAACGGGAACGTTTTGGGGCAAAGTTAATGACGGGATCACGCCGTTGAAACGGGGTGGTCTGCGTCTGAACTGAAGCGAATACCCGTGACGAATTAAGCCCAACACCCACGGTGAAATGCCTGGGATTGATTCCCACGCACCCAGAAAATGACTCAGAGTGCGAGCTCGAACTGCGGTCATAGCCGCCCCCAGTGTAGTGTTTAGACTGGAGCCGCACTCCCGCGAGGCTGATAGCTCTGGTGGGAGTGCGGCTCGCAGTGGGCTGAGTGTAGTGCTGGCGATCTCGTGCCCAAGAGATGCCATTATAGTCATAGAGTGTGACCCTGCGCTGTCTCGTGAAAGGGCGGGTGACACAATGTGAGATGTAAGAGGAAGAAAAAGCTCTTTTTGTGAAGGGATACATGCTTTTATTAATTTTTTGTTTGAACAAACAACCTTCACACATATGCCGTCGTCGCTCGACTGAACGTGAGGGACACGATGCATAAGAACACGGCGCTTGGAGTCCGGTCCTCCTTCGCGCTCTCTCTTCCTCTTGGCCGCTCCGTCAGGAAGAAGGCTTTGACGCAGAGGGGGGCGCGCTGACCTTCCCTCGGCGCGGGCTCCTTCTCTGGCCCTGGCTCTTTCTCCCGGGTCCCTGCCACTGTCTGCCCCGGGAAGCGCGAGCATCCGGCTCGGTGCGCGGCGCAGCCGATTGTCTCACCGAGCTCTGGGGCTGGCCCCGGCTAGTCGATGACGAGCGCGAACGCTGACGAGCTGGTGGTGCTCGACGCGGGATCACGTGGCTCATAGCTTTAACGCGCTTCTGGGTCTCCGAGAAACGCTCCGTGACCGCTTCCACCGCGTTCCCAAAGAGACCGGCTGGGGTGATGGGAGCATTAAGCAGGGTTTTCCGGTCGGAATCCTTGACATCGGAGAGTGTCAGCCACAGGTGCCTGTGGAGGACGACCAGAAACCCCATGGAGCGACCGATGGCTTGCGCTGAGCGTTTAGTGGCCATCAGTGCAAGGTCCGTAGCTGAACGGAGATCCCGGATGACGTCAGCGTCAACAGAGGCAACGCCATCCAGGGACTTAAGCAACTTTGCCTGGAACACCTGTAGAATGGCCATGGCGTGGAGAGCAGATACTGCCTCTCCCGCCGCTCCGTACGCCTTATCTGCTTGGTGGGCCGTGAATCTGCAGGGCTTGGACGGCAGGCTGCGGTCCGCGCCCAGTGCAGACGTCGATGGGCACAGGTGAGTGGCGACGGTCTCCTCGACGGGGGGCATGCGCACGTAACCGTGGGCTACCGCCTCGTCTACATGCGCGAACAAGGACTGAGTGGCAGAGTGGGAGCGCGCCGACTGGGGCGCAGCCCACGCCTTAACCACGTGTTCGTGGACGTCCGGGAAAAACGGGGTTCCCCTCTTCGACGCGGCCTGGCGGCGGCTCGACTGAAGGAACCACGTGTCCAACTTGCTCTTAGCCGGCTCATCCGGTGCGTCCCACGAAAGGTCCAACTCGGCGACGGCCTTAGTAAGGACCCTAAAGAGCTCCTCCTGGAGGTCAGGGCTCCCTTGCTCGGGAGGTGCGGCCTGCTGGGATCCCCAGTCCTTCTCCGACGCTGAGAGTGACATGGCGTCCTCTTCCTCGCTAGCCCCAAAGGAGATGAAATCCGCGACGTCGCGGGGGGGGCGGAAGCTAGCGTCCGAGAAGCTGACGGCGTCGAGCTCCCTTTCCCTGGGGGTGGGTGGGCCCACCAGCGGCTCGCTGGCGGCAGTGGGCCCAATCCCTGCAGCTGCTCGAGCCGTTTCTCTCCTGGCCTTAAGGGCGCGCACTGGCATGTCCGCGCAGTGGGCGCACACGAGGTCGTCCGACAGGGCCGTCTCGGCGTGAGCCAGGCCCATGCAGGCAACGCAGAACAGATGGGTGTCGGGCGCCACGATAGGCCCCGAGCACAAGTTACAGATGGATGCCATCGGATGCCAAAGACAGTTTTGGTATCTTCAGATGCACCTTCAACGATGGCGAGATTTGTAGAATATCTTCCAATTCGAAGCACACGTCGATTTGAGCGTGAAGAAAAGGATTCTGATGCAATTGACGTGCGTATGCATTTTATACTGCCAGCAGGCGTGTCAGTATTTGCATATTTTGCGTCAATTGGCCAGCTGTCTCCAGCTGGCGTTAGCCCATAAGATTTCAGCAGAAGTGAAGAAGGGGAGGAGTTCCCATACTACGTCATCGACGTAAATGTCGAAGTGACCGCCTTGAAAGGGAACGCAAAAACAGTATCAAGCGCTGTCAAGAGCATGCAACACCAGCAGGCGGTGATATAAACCTAACCGCAAAGCCATGTTAGCCAATCAGAAGCCATCAGCCGTGCAAAAACTCCGGGTTTACGGTCACACGACCACACTGTAAACGCAGTTTCTGAAAATCCTCACCCTGGCAGGGGTTTTCAAAAATGTTCGGTTTTAGTGTCCTGATACTGCGTTTCCATGTGGACGAACGGCCGAACCGCGCAAAAAAAGTCATGGTTATAAAAATGCATGAATGAGCTTTATTAACTGAAAGCAACTTGCACTGACATTATCTTAAAACATGTCATAGCATCGCGTTTATGAAAGCTACTTAAGTGCCCTAACTGAATAAATGCCTAATCCTGGCTTAATCTAAGCACTGTCTGTGAAACCGGGCCTACATGCGTCACTGAGGCTATGTTTACACAGAAACGATCTGAAGAGAAAACGCAAAAGTGGCGTTGCGTTATCACTTTTTATTCCGCGTTTAGACGAGCGGTTTGGGTGGGAAATCCGCGGGAATATGGTGACGCAAAAGAGTGTGAAATTCAATGTAGTATGCACTCCAGGCGCCAAGCCCCCAAAACGCCGTCGCTGAGTAAACGAAAGGCACATCCGATAAAATATTTTTACGTTTTCACCGCGAGCGTTCTCGTGTAAACAGGGCCTGACATATCTGGATGTGTTTTAAATCAATACCAGATAGAACTCCTAATTAACAGACTAAATTAATTCCAGGTGATGGTTAATCAATTTAATTAACTAAATGAATGTGTTCTCTGACAATTAAGTGTGTTTAAATATCACCGTCTTCAATGCAGATGATTGAGAGAAGCAGCCACAATAAACAGTGCTAGAATATCATAAGAGAAATCCTCTGAAAAAGACTCTTGATTTAGGTTTGGCCTTGGATGATTTTTCCTCATGGCTGTGAGGGAGACTAGTTTTTGGAAAGGGCTCATTTTAGCCCTTTTACTCTTTGCTGTTGATGGACAGAAACCAGGGCCGTAAGTGCTGTTATGTGGGGATTAACTCAACTTTATAGATGGTGACAATGACTGAAGCATTGCAAAAGAGCACTACTCTTCATTTAATGCTATCCAGTGATAAAATGTTCTGTGGTTTCTGAAACTAAACCCTTTATATTTTTCCACAGGTTATTCATGGTGACGTTCCCTGCACTGATTGAGTCTGGATCTGATGCCAAATTATGCATTGCTCTTCTGAAACCCCAAGAGAGTCTCACGATTACAGTTTCTCTGCTGGATGAGAAAAACAAGACAACTCAACTCGTGCAGCGGGCTTCTTCAACGTCGTTTCACCGCTGTTTCAGCTTCCAGGTCTGTCATGACTCTTGTGCATTTGTTTATTTTTGTGGTCTGGTTTGGTATCTCCACAGGAATTTCTGAGTTTCTCCACAGGCTCCTCGAGTAGATGGAGAATTGGTGCAGAAGCTGAAGGTGGACGTTCAAGGGAAGGTCTTCAGAGCATCTGAAGAGAGGAAAGTCATGTTTAGACGTTACTTTCCTTTAACCTTCATCCAAACAGACAAACCTATCTACAATCCAGGACAAACGGGTTAGCTGTGAATGTCCCTTGTTTAATAGAGGTGTAGAAAGTCCAAGACGCTACAAGTTGATCATCTTCGAGTGCATTGATGTGAGTTTATTTGTGTCTTTGCAGTGAATTTCAGAGTTGTCACTATGGATACCAGATTTGTGCCTTTTGATCAGATGTTTCACCATATTGAGTGTTCTAGCCATAAAAAAAACCTGCAAATGTAATGCAGATTATTTTATGTGCACTAGCTTTTTCAGGCATCAGTGTGTTTTATAAATGTTTAATATTCTTCTCTTTGTCTTGCAGTACAATCTGGTGGTGGTGGAGGTGAGAATTTGCTCTGGTGCAGGTCTTTGAATGGAGTCAATGCAGCTTTTTACATATTGCTTTGTTTGTGGTTTTTCCTCTGAGCTGATTCCTCTATTTTATTAGGACAATAATAACAACCGGATTGGTCAGTGGACAAACATTTCCTCAACGGACTGGATATTGCAGCTTTCTCATGAGTTAAACCCACAGGCTCAGATGGGGATGTACACACTAAAGGCTTTTATTGGTGAACGAACAATCTCCCATGTTTTTGAGGTGAAAAAATATGGTAAGTCATTGTGTATAAATTGTGAAGCAGTTCAATGATAGATCTGAGGTCTTGATCCAAGTCATTTGGTTTCTGGTTAAGTTTTGCCCAAGTTTGATGTGACCGTAAACACACCACAGACTTACAGTGTTGCAGATGTGGGACTGAAAGTTGAGGCTTGTGCCAAGTAAGTTGAGCTTTATTTTCTTGTCATTTGGTTGGTCAGTTCTTGATCTTATTGCTTATGTTTCTCAGATACACATATGGCCAACCTGTGCTTGGTCAAGCATTGGTGGAAGTGTGCCGTGAGCCGTTTCCATATGTTGTGGTTCCTGATTTGACCCGTAGTTGCCTGAATAAAACTACAAAGGTTTGAGTCCTGCCTTACAGTGGAAGGTTTTTCTTTTGCTTGTGCTTGACTTAAATGTGATTTCTTCTTTGTTCTGCTACCAGATGAATGACACTGGCTGTGCATCCCTTACAGTCGATACATCAGTGTTTTTCAACACTAAATTAGAAACTAATATGCAAGATACCTTTCTTGTAAATGTGAACGTCACTGAGGTGGGAACAGGTGAGCTATTGGCAATTTAAGCCGAACCCTATAGTAATTTAAAGTTTATATTTATTATTGCATCCCTCCAACAACCCCCCCCCCCCCCCCCCCCAGATATAGTCATGTCAAAATCTGCAACAGTGTCCATTACGTTTGAAGTTGGCAAAGTCATGTTCGTGGACCTCCCAGATTACTTTGAAGCTGGATTAATGGAAAGGCAAGTAAATGTTAATTCCTTGTCACAGAAGCCTTCACATTTCTTAACCTTGATCATTCCCAACAGATATCAGTGTCTCGTTTCGATGGTACTCCAATTGCAAACAAAGGGGTTTATCTCCTGGATGGGAACAGCTGGCCCAATAAACTGCTGCAGAATCTGACCACAAACCAGAAAGGACTGGCCACATTCTCTCTCAACACTGCCAATCTTCCTAAAGCTGTTCTTAATCTTGTGGTACGATTTGCTCTGTTTTGTGAGATGTGGACTTCTCCCAATCTCTCGCATGAAACTAATTCCTTTCATTCCCCAGGCAAGTGTGACTCCAGAGGTTGTTTATGGTTACAAATCGCCATACTTCACTACAGATTCAAGGGTTGTTCAGCTTCTCCAATCTGCTTCTCCTGACAACCCATCATTTAGTGAACTGAAAATAGTGAAGCTCGAGCAGCCGCTCAAATGTGGTGCTGTGGTTCCAGTGACTGTCAAGTATTCTTTTGTTGGAGAGGCTGGTGATTACAGCACTGACATCATCTATATGGTGATTGAACTTAAAAAAAATATATTTTTATTTTCCCCACTGTCAGTTTGTTCAACTTTATGCATTCATTTGTCTTAGGTCATGTCCAGAGGAGTGATCGTTCTCCATGGATTTCAGACCGTCACAGCGACAGCTTCTACAGTCATGAGCGGCTCGGTGTCGTTCCAACTGTCTGTCAGTGTCGATATGGCTCCAGTAGTGCAGATTCTGGTCTACTGCGTTCTGCCCAGTGAGAATGTGGTTGTTGGTAGTGCATCATTTGACACAGAAACGTGTTTCCAAAACCAGGTATAATGTGCACTGGGTTTTTTTTTTTTCTTTTAGTGAGGAATGGTGACATGTCCTACAGTGTGTTGGTTCTTGTTCCAGGTGTCTCTACAGTTCTCTCCTGCTAAGTCCGTTCCTGCTGAGGAAAATGTTCTGACGGTCTCTGCTCAATCAGGATCTCTCTGTGGCATCAGTGCTGTAGATCAGAGCATCCGGATCATGGAGCCAGGAAGACGTCTGAGTGCTGAAATGGTATCCTGTGCCTAAATTAGATTTGTTTTGTAGCAAATTTGCTTACGAAAAAAATGTATTCTGAATATTTGTATTAGTTAATATAATTAACTTGATATGCTAATTTAATTTTTGGAAATTGACCCGTTTGTCCCATGAACACATGTTAATCTCTCGCCCATATGAATAACTGCCCTTGTGCAATTTGAGGCTCCAGTTGATCTTTGTCTTGAGAGACTGAACCAGTGGGAGTCAGAATCTTTGAATGAGAGAAGGCCACAGCCTGGCACAAGCTTTGGCGGTCCTTAAAACCTCTAGTTTGGCATCTTCACATCAGGATTTCTCAGAAAGGGACTATGAAGTTCCTTTTTCAAAGCGTGAAGATATCACCCTCTTTGTTCCCTTTGGAGGGAATTCATTACGATAATTTTTTTCTAGCAGGCTATTGAATACATAATTTGACTCATTTATATAAGAATCGTGATTTCTTAAACACCTTAAGCAAAATGTAAGATAACAAATGGGGGATGAAGTCAAGTCATCTTCATTTATATAGCGCTTTTAACAATGGATTGTTTCAAAGCAGCTTTACAGAGATAAACATATAATTTAAGGTAACAGATTGTTTTGGCGTTATAGCGGTTCTTAAATGTTATTTCCAGCTAAAGTTAACTTTGATTCACCTCCGTCGAAATGATCAGACTTTAAACGCGAACCTGTGATTAACGCTGACGACGTTCACATGCTCATTCAGAATTGATTCTACAGTTATGTGCTTTTGAAAATGTGCGCAGGTTTGTAATTCCATACAACCCAGCCTAAACAAACTACTTGTCTTGCCTATAAATTGATCCAGAATTTTGTTTTATTTTATCACTTCGGGGTACGCGAGCCGAAATTCACAACGCTTTATCTGTAGAGTGGGAAAGGGATCCTCCATAGGGAGAGAATAGGATGAAGATTATAGGATTTAAAGGGAATATTTCTCCTCTGCAAGAACTCTGCAAATTTCCTCTGGGTCATAAGTCTTATCAGTCCTATAACAGTTAGCTTCATTTGGGTTGTTAGATTTGGGGTGTGTGTCAGACCTTTGGGCGTGAGTTTGCTGGATTATTCATTCAATATAATGAATTTGTCTGGTGCAGATGGTACACCTTTTTAGACCTTAACAAGTGGCATTCTAATCAGATGTGCCACTAAAATAATTACTCGCTTTCTCCATGTTCTCAGGTGTTCAACTTGCTCCCAATGCGATCACTATCTGAATATCCATATGAAGTTGAGGATGAACAGGAGTGCCTAAATGTTCGACCCCGTCGGGCCGTTCCCACAGACCAAGCCTACGAAACCTTCAAGGTATAAAACTGTCCATTGTTCTGTTTACTCAATTCACCTTTAATCTTCAAACGTTTTTCTCTTGCTCTGACA
The DNA here is from genome assembly GCA_030578255.1 of Tiaroga cobitis. NCBI lineage: Eukaryota > Metazoa > Chordata > Actinopteri > Cypriniformes > Leuciscidae > Tiaroga > Tiaroga cobitis. The sequence continues at coordinate 47,132,856 of CM060593.1, forward strand.
GAGCATGGGGATGAAGGTTGCCACAAATTTGCCTATCAGAGTACCTCAGTGTGTCCTGTACAGAGGCCTGAATTATTATCGTAACTTCCGTGATGGTATGTCTGTTTTTCTTGCTCTCATATTGCCCCTTGACTTGATAGATCCCTTAGGTTTATTACAGTTGGTAGCTTCTGTGAGGTGAAACTGCAAACCATTTGGAAAAACTTTAATCTTTTGCATTGTAACGGCACATTTAATAACCGATGAATATACACCATGTAAAGTCACAACTAATCAACATTTTTCTACATCTGGCCAAACATGCATATTTGACGCTGTATGAACCCTGGTTATTCTGCAGACAATAGGACCGTTTGTAGTAAAATTGCTGGTTTCTTTCAGTAGTGTATTATCGTCAACCTGTGGCTATGGCTGGAATGGCTCCAGAAGTAGCAAGCGTTGGAGGTGACACTTCCTCTTTTGATGTAACCGTCAGGACTTACTTTCCAGAAACCTGGATCTGGCAGCTTGCTCAAGTGGGGTTAGTAAAACCTTTGTTCCATCTAAAACTACTTTCCCACATATTTTACTTCTCCTGTCTCCTTCATTTATAGTTGTCCTTTTTTTCAGAGCAACTGGATCCACACGAGTTCCCCTCACTGTTCCTGACACCATCACCACATGGGAGACAGAGGCGTTCTGCCTGTCCTCAAAAGGTTTTGGTCTGGCTCCTCCTGTTCTACTGACAGTCTTCCAGCCCTTCTTCCTGGAGCTCTCCCTGCCATACTCCATCGTCCGTGGAGAGTCTTTTGATCTGAAGGCCACGGTCTTCAGCTATCAGTCCAATTGCATCATGGTCTGTCATGGTTTCTTTAAATACTGTAATGGATCTGTATAGAGAAGGTCATGTCTTTGCTTCATGCGCTCTGTTTCATTGACAGGTTAAAGTAACTCCAGCTTCATCCATGAACTTCACTCTTAAACCATATTCTGATCCATATTCATCCTGTATATGTGCCAATGGGAGAAAGACCTTCAAATGGGCTCTCTCAGTGTCTGTTCTCGGTCAGTTTTGAACTGTCTGTTACCAAATTTAAAGTTTTGTTTTTGCTCACTTTCTGTCTGTCACTGCAGGAGCCGTCAATGTGACTGTCCGTGCTTCAGCTGAACCATCCCAGACTCGATGCGGCACTGAGGTTGTGACTGTGCCGACAAGAGGACGCATTGATGTAGTCACTCGAAGTCTACTTGTCCTGGTAAGGGTAACCAGCCTTCTGGAGTCTAGTCATGAAGCCCATGGTGCTTTACTGATGTGGTGTTGCATTTACAGCCTGAAGGAGTTGAAAGGACAAACACCCAAAGCTGGTTACTGTGTCCAAAGGGTTTGTTCGCACTTAATGATTCCCCAATACCTTCCTCTATAGCCAAACATTAGCCTAGCACTCAATGCTGTTCTGTTCGGTCTGCAGGAAAAGTTCTTTCTGAAGACGTGACTCTGACGTTTCCAACAAATGTGGTTCGGGGATCAGCCAGATGCTCAGTTTCAGTCCTTGGTAAAACATTTCATGGAGTAGAAACTGCCACAAGTGTTTGGCAGAATACTTGTTCTGATTTGGGGTTTTATGCTTTACATGCTTGTAGGGGACATAATGGGTCGTGCACTGAAGAATCTAGATGGGTTATTGCAGATGCCATCTGGCTGTGGAGAACAGAATATGATCATTCTTGCTCCAAATATTTACATCCTGCTGTACCTGGAAGTCACGGGCCAACTCACCGCAGCCATCCGAGCAACTGCCACAGGCTACCTTCAGAGTGGTATGGGCAAGGAGATCCTTTTTAAAAATATATATATTTTTAAAAAGGAAGTATTGTAGACTAAGACTTAGTCCGTGACTCCATTCGAAGCCGTCAAGACTCCGTTATACACAATTCATCCCCCTGATTTTATTTTTGAACAGGATACCAAGGACAACTAAACTACAGGCACAGTGACGGTTCATACAGCACATTTGGTTATGATGCATCCAATACATGGTGAGTTTCATGCTGTTATTCTAGATGTGTAACCTTTGTCAAGTGGTTTGTTAAACTGAATTCCTTCCACAACCAGGTTGACCGCCTTTGTCATGAGGTCTTTTGGTCTAGCGAAGCGTTTCATCTTCATTGATCCGAATGTCCTTCAGAGTGCAAAGGACTGGCTAATAAGCCAGCAGGGTTCAAATGGTTGTCTCATGCAACAGGGAACTTTGTACCACAATGACATGAAGGTACATGTGTTATCAAATATACCTTAACCATAAACCATTCAAGATTGTTTTTAATCTATGTGCTGGTGTTTTAGGGGGGAGTTGGTGATAACGTGACCATGACTGCCTACGTTGTTGCATCGCTGCTTGAACTAGGAGTTCCTGCCACAGTAAAAACCTCTCCAGTAGTTGTATGAGCTCCTTGCAAATGGTCTTCTGGCTGTTGTCTGATATCCTGCTTTGCTTTCAGGACCCTGTCATTACCAACGCGCTGTCATGCTTGAGGCCCGTTGTTGGGAACCTGGGAAACACTTACACCACAGCTCTGCTGACCTACACCTTCAGTCTGGCTGGAGAGACCACCACTCGATCACAGCTTCTAACAACCTTGAACAACCTTGCTATTTCTGAAGGTAAGATTTATCAGCCTTTTGTTGTTCAAGTTCTTTGTCATCAACTTTCTCTCATCCTAAGGCACGAAGGTCCATTGGTCTCAGATGACATCTAGTGATACTCTGGCAGTGGAGATCAGCTCTTACGTCCTGTTAGCTGTTCTCGCTGTTCAGCCTCTCACAACGGCTAATCTGGGCTATGCTAACCGCATTGTCAACTGGCTTGTGACCCAGCAGAATCCCTATGGAGGCTTCTCCTCCACCCAGGTGCCTCTGACTACCAAACATGTGTGCAATAAATTACGAGGAGTTTTTAATCTTGTGCTTGTTATTAGGACACAGTGGTGGCTCTTCAGGCTCTGTCTGTGTATGCTGCTCAAGTGTTCAGCTTGGATGGCTCCGGCACTGTTACCATACAGTCCTCAGTAGTAGGAGACTCTTATAGCTTCAATGTGAACCGGGACAACCGTCTGCTGTATCAGGAGAAGCCTCTGACGAACGTTCCCGGCAAATATAGTGTTAAAGCATCAGGATCCACTTGTTTGTCTGTGCAGGTATGAATCTTAACCCCCTCTATTTCTGTTTCTTTTGTGCACATCAATCTGATTAGTCTTGTCTGCCTTGCGCTCATATCATAGGTTGCGTGTTTCTACAACATCCCGACCCCCGTCAAAGACTCCAGGACACTGACTGTTGAAGCAAAGGTGACTGGAGACTGCCGACCTCTTGGTGCCAATCTTATGTTGAACTTCACAGTGAAGTAAGAACCGTTTTGGCTTTGTGTCCTGAAACCAGCTCTTGTTTGACTTCTTGAAGGATCCAGCATTCTTGATTCTATTGACCTAAACTTCTTTATTCCCCGTCATTCAGATACAACGGCGTAAAATCAAGCACTAACATGGTTCTTGTTGACATTAAGCTTCTGTCGGGCTTCACAGCAGATACATCACCGGTTCGTAGGTTTAAGATTTAGAAAGTCCTAAGATGCTTGAAGCTCCTGATGTAATTGTGTTTGGAAATGGTCTCTTCCCCCTCAGCTCGGATCTCCACCCCAGTCGTTTGCCCCGCTTGTGGAACGGGTTGATGCTGAAGATGATCATGTCCTAGTGTATCTGAAAGAGGTGAGACTCTACACTTGGTATATTCACTAGCTGCCATTTTTTCTCATGTGCTGCTGTTCGTCTATTCTGTCTTGCAGGTTCCCAAAGGCGTCCCCATGAGTTACACTCTGCATTTGAAACAGGTTTTTGCAGTGAAGAATATCAAGCCAGCAGTCATCAACATTTATGACTACTATCAGACAAGTACTCTTTCATTCTAATCATTAAATGATCTGTCTGAATTCACTATTGAACATGATCCAATTAATTGCATGTTCCTCTTTCAGGTGATTTGTTTGAGACAACCTACACATCTCCTTGTCAATGACTTATTCAGTACTGGGTATAAGATGTGTGACTTAATAAAACCGCTTTTAAACAATCAGGTCTTTTGTTCCTCATCTGTGAAGATTTGAAGCAGGTTTATTTTCAGTGTTCATGAGTTTATTTGTCCTGTGACTTCAAATCCATTCTTGGGCAGTGGCTTGTTGAAAGTTGGACCTTACACTACTTTTTATTTTTAAACTGTGCCATGGTTGTAAAGTTTAATCAACTATTTTATGAAAGAATTTAGACAAATGTCCAGTGTAGCTACTGTAACAAACCAAAAAGCAAATGGACAATACCAGAATAGTTGTCATTATTCAGTGCGTCTCTCAGTTCTGTTGATTTGATTATTAGTAGTTGCTGTGGAGTACATGATGTCAATACTTGACATCAGGTTGTACTCACCCATGTTGCACTCACCTTTGACCTTTTCATATTTGCTAATTTCCATCTGCGCTAAAACATTGATTGGAATTCCAAGAAAGAAACTGTTAAATGTTTGAGACATGTGCATCTGCATTTGTCAAGTTTGACTTGAATCCCACATAGCAAGTACCCAGCTAGAATTTTTTTTTTCTAATGTTCTGAGAACATTGAATGGTAATGTTCTAATAGTGTTTTCAGCGGGTAGTTTTCTTTTTGTTCCCAGAATGTTCTCTTAAGTTCTAATAACATTCTTTAAAAACATAAATATGTTTAATGCTAAAATTGTTCCCTAATGTTCTTGTAACATTTTCAGCGGCTAGTTCTTTTTGTTCCCAGAATGTTCTCTTAAAAGATGGCATAACATTCTCTAAGAACACTCTGAAAATGTTTTGGATGACCTTCTATAAAGGTTTAATCCTAACATTTTTAGAACATTATCCCCTAACATTCTTAAGTTTTTAGCGGTAAGTTTTATTTTTGTTCCCAAAATGTTCTATTAAACATACAAAAAAATGCTTAGCTATAACATTGTTGAAACATACAATTTTATTAATCTCAAAACTAAAACATCAAAATCTAACAGGTTTATAAATGGCATCCACATAAATTATTAGAAGTTCTGTGTACAGTAAATGACCAACACTATGAAGAACTCAGTAAAGTAACTCATGCGTCTTGACTGCTGTGTTTGCTCAGAGTGCTCATCATCAGTCTTTGCTTGTCTTGGTTCTTGCAGAAGAGTAATCCAGTCATCTGTATTAAGTGTTCTACTGTTCTTCTCTTCTAGTTGTCCAGTTGCTCGCCCAGTTAGCAGCATTGAGCTCTGTTCTCTGTGTGCATGGTAGAGTTTTTCCTCATAGCCTAAAAAAGAAGATCATGCAAAAGTGTAAACAGAAAGAATACACATACATTAAGGTCACAAGCAATGTTGACATTGAAAACTTTCAAAATTAGCCAGCCTAATTAGAAATCAGAAATTAAAGACTAATTTATTGAAAGTATAAATATGATACCTTATGAGTATCTTTTTTTGTTTCTGTAATTTAAAACATATACTTAATCCATTATATTCATGTTAATAACACAACTAGAGGCTAAATTATGTGAACAAACTTTGCTGTTGTCTTGAGAAGCCTGAAGCTGAAGCAGGACTGGAACTCAGGTCGCCGTGAGCACAGCTCCAGCACGTCACAGCGCTCGCTGCCCACGAGGCTAGTGCTCTCACATAACAGCAGTTATAGTGTCTATGGATCGGTACATTTCTAACAGATTTCTGCTTGTTTTAAATCAGATACCGATAAAGTAGCACTGCATTTGAATGCATTGGCGATAGAACAATTTCTAGAGTGAATTAATCATACCTGTAATCGCAGTGTCTCTTTGCTATTAGTGAAGCTGTAAGTTTTAGTTACTTCAAAAGCAGAAATAAATATATGCTAAGCTAGTTATTTTAAAGCTAGTTATTTTAGTCAAAGTTTTAAATATGGATATTTTTCTTACACAAATGCATCTCTTCGCTTCAAAAGGCCTTTATAACCCCGCCAGAGTCGTGTGGAGCACTTTTATCATGGATGGATGCGCTTTTATAGACGGCCATTCACTGCCATTATAAAGCTCAGAAGAGCCAGGACATTTTTTTGTATTCGTCTGAAAGAAGAATGTCATATACACCAAGGATGACTTGAGGGTGCGTAAATCATGGGCTAATTCTCATTTTTGGATGTCTTTTGGATGAGATCCTTTATGGTCTGTGTTAGGTGCTTTTAGCACTAAAGCTCTAGGAGTTAAGAGTTGAACATTTATGTCTCAGAAATCATAATAATAATAATAATTAGTTTAAATAGGTTAACAATATGTTGGCTTTCTTAAACCAACAAAATTATTTCCTAACATTTGAACAAGATTACTATAATCTGTAGCCTACTATAATATAAAGGTAATTCTATGAAGATTTACAACAAAAGTTACAAAACCACTTACCAGTTAAGGCTCTTTAGCTCCCATATCCATTCAACTCTGCAGGTTTATGTTTGTTTCAATAGTTGCCAGATTGTGTCCTTTACATGGACCATCAGCAGAGTAATTATCTGAAATATTTTAAAACATGGTATGTCAACACACAACGATATTACAAGCACATATATTTGCTAGAAACACAAATGACTGAAAATTGTTTTAGACTTAATGCTCTTTCCAATTTTTTCCATTACCTCTTTATGAATTACTAAAATATTATTAACTTTTACTTTCAAAAGACATAAGATTAAGATGAACACTTTTAAGTAGTAAAAATACAGTATTCGTATGCATAACACAATACCGGTATTATAGTAGGCTATCTTTGTTGTAACTGGAATCTTTATTGTGTCATCGGTGTTATAATCATCCTGAAACAGGCAGTTTGGATTCTGCATTAAAACAAATCTAGCTGTTATTCAAAAGTAACATACACTCAGATTTATTGCGACTGTCATACAATTCTAAGAAAGTAAGATCTAATACTGAAAGACATTGATATATCAAGGATAAGAGAAAGCAATGTAAACTGAAAAAAATACACACAAAAAACTTACAGTTATGAAAGAGTTCAGTTCCGTAGACCAGGAGTTCTGTTGTTTTGGGCCAATGTGTCAAACAGCCAATTTAGACAACGAACATTTTGCGCCGCTTTCTTCAACAAAAACGTTACTTTATTCGCGCTGTTTGTCGATTTCAAATGTTCTTACGTCATGGGAAAATCACGCTGTGATTGGTGGTTTTAAACGTCGATCTACAGTGGCCTCCAATCAGCTTCTCGTCTCTTGTAAACACATTTCGCGCAACAGTTCAAACAGTTCAGAGTAATCCTCAAAACACTTCACGAATACTGTTTTGATAATGTTCCTCTTTTATTATGGAAAATCATGCCAATATTTTATAGGTTAAAATAATTCTACAATCTGTTACCTAAACCGCTTCCCTAAAATATCCTTACAATTTTATGAGCTTTTGTTAACACATTATGAGATTTTGTCATCTCAGGCCAATAATGTCCTCAAAACATTTGATGAATGTTGCTTTGATAATGTTCCTCCTTTGTTATTGTGCCAATGATTTATAAAAGATAACAACATCCCTAAAAAATCATCAAAATGTTTCATGCAAAAGGTTCTACTTTTGTTAAAAAGTCAATTGAAAGGGAATGTTTTATTAAAAACATTTTATCATCTCAGGACTAAATAATATCCTCAAAACATTTTACGAACGTTGATTTGATAATGTTCCTCCTCTGTTATTATGGAACGTTGTGTCAATGTTTTATAAAATATCATTCTACAAACTTTTACCTCAACAACATCCTCAAAATGTTAATTTTAAAACGTTCTAGTTTTGTTAACACGTAACATTACAAGAACGTTTTATAAAAAACATTCTGTCATCTCAGGCCTCAATGATATCCTCATAGCATTTTGCGAACGTTGACTTGATAATGTTCCTCCTCTGTTATTATGGGACATTGTACCAATGTTTTATTGAGAACATTGTATAATCTGTTATCTCAACAACATTCCAAAAATATCCTCAACATGTTACTGTTATAATGTTCTAGTTTTGTTAACACGTCAAAATTACAAGAACGTTTTATAGAAAACACACTGTCATCTCAGGCCTCAATGATATCCTCAAAACATTTCGAGAACGTTGATTTGATAATGTTCCTCCTCTGTTATTATGGAACATTGTGTCAATGTTTAATAAAATATCATTCTACAAACTTTTACCTCAACAACATCCTCAAAATGTTAAATTTAAAACGTTCTAGTTTTGTTAACACGTCACATTCCAAGAACGTTTTATAAAAAACATTCCGTCATCTCAGGCCTCAAAGATATCCTCATAACATTTTGCGAACGTTGACATGATAATGTTCCTCCTCTGTTATTATGGAACATTGTGCAAATGTTTTATTGAGAAGATTGTATAATCTGTTATCTCAACAACATTCCCAAAACATCCTCAAAATGCTACAGTTATAATGTAGTTTTGTTAACACGTCACATTACAAGAACGTTTTATAAAAAACATTCCTTCATCTCAGGCCTCAATGATATCCTCATAACATTTTGCGAACGTTGACATGATAATGTTCCTCCTCTGTTATTATGGAACATTGTGCAAATGTTTTATTGAGAACATTGTATAATCTGTTATCTCAACAACATTCCCAAAACATCCTCAAAATGTTACAGTTAAAACGTTATATCTTAGTTTACATTTAACCTTATAGGAACATTATTTGAAATGAGAAAACATCCTTAAAACATTATTTAAACATTACATTCAAATGTTTTCTTTAAAACCTTAACCAAACTTGTAGGGAATGTTAGCCAAAGTTCTGAGAACGTTCCCTGCTAGCTGGGTAACCATCGAAACAATGTTTAACCATTGTTAATGGGTCAATTCATTTCATGAAGTAACCATTTTTGGAGCATTTGCTAGTCATATTTCCTGACCTCTGGTTTATATATATGCAGGGGCGGACTGGGATCAAAAAGTGGCCCTGGACTTTCTGGCCCACTGCAGCCCACCGTACGGTGGCCGGGAGAGCTTAATGTGCTACAACAGAAGCAAACACATGCAAATAGAAAAAAACGCGTGCAAATTAAAAAAAAAAAAAAAAAAACATGAGAATTTCCAGGGTAACCAAATAAGTGACGAACCCGGCTGGGACGTGCTCTTTTTTTTAAGTTTATTTAGTTTAGTTTTCAGCTCTTTTCTCATTTGTATTCTGATGACATTGAACATATTGTTAATACGTTTTGTATATTGTATACAAGTTATGTCATAATGTAATCTCTGTATGTTTTGCATAAATACATAAAGTAGAATTTTAAGCTGTAAGCACCAGCCGGGTTAGTCACTTATTTGGTTCCCCTGGAAAGATTTCCATTGTGGTCTGTTATTTGCAGCGCGTTTCTGTATTTGGGTGGTGTTGTGAGTATTTGGACCACACGTGTGTTGTGAAACTGATGATGTTTTCTTAAAGGGTTAGTTCACCCAAAAATGAAAATTAAGTCATTAATTACTCACCCCCATGCTGTATCAACCCCGTAAGGCCTTCGTTCGTCTTCGGAACACACATGAAGATATTTATGATTAAATCTGAGAGGTTGATCACTCCTCCATAGGCTCCCGAAGGGAATGACACCGGACGGCCCAGAAAGTCATTAAAGAAAATGTTTAAATATTCCATGTCACAACAGTGGCTCAACTATAAGTTTATCAAGCGACGAGAATACTTTTTGTGTGAAAAAACAAACAAAAATAACGACTTTATTCGACTATTCCTTTTCTTCCTTGTAGGCCTGAAACGAGACTTCAAGAGATTTCCACGACGCGCACACGCGAGAACTGAACTGAAGTAGTTGAAGGAGATCGCAATTCTCGCGCGTGCGCGTCGTGGAAATCTCTTGAAGTCTCGTTTCAGGCCTACAAGGAAGAAAAGGAATAGTCGAATAAAGTCGTTATTTTTGTTTTATTTCCGCACAAAAAGTATTCTCGTCGCTTGATAAACTTATAGTTGAGCCACTGTTGTGACATGGAATATTTAAACATTTTCTTCATTGACTTTCTGGGCCGTCAGGATTAATTCCCTTAGGGAGCCTATGGAGGAGTGATCCAGCTGTCACATTTAATCATAAATATCTTCATTTGTGTTCCGAAGACGAACGAAGGTCTTACGTGGTTGGTACAGCATGGGGGTGAGTAATTAATGACTTAATTTTCATTTTTGGGCGAACTAACCCTTTAACATCAGCACTTTTACATTACTCTTACATTACACTTTAATAAGATAGAGTAAAACTTTTACTTGTACATATTTTTACATACTAAAATGCGAGCAGTTCTGGGTTATTTTAAACCACTGCTTCACCTTTAATGTAACAAGTCTGAAACCATTTAGATTAGTCCTTACCATTTTTTAGATCTTTTTTATGTTTATCAAATTTAAGTTGTGAGTCTAAAATTCATTTGCTTTCATGCTGATTCATTTATTTTTAATAAATAAAACATCTAGGTGAACATCAGGGACGTTCAAGTTCAAAACGGTACGCAACGTTTTGCTACGGTTTCCGGGTTGAACGTCATGTTTCCTAGAAACGGTGTGCAACGGGGTTTGAGATACGTTTTCTCTTGTTTGGTGGGTGTGTCAGAACTGCAGTCCAATCAGCAGCAACATGTATATCCCTCAGGTGCTCTTCGTTTCGGAGTCACACTTGTTATCTTCCCGGTCAGTAACCGGACACCTAAAAATGAAACTTTCTCCATCCCAGTAAAACCAATGCAATTTATTTTTGTTCAATAATATTTTTTCTTTTTAATTTTGTATTTTGAGACAATTTGATGATACTTATTAATATTTATACAATATTTTGGTCCATTTTTGCCATTGAAAACAATACACATTTTTTTTTCCTAATTTATAAAAAATAATATTTCTTCAATTATTGCAGTATTTCAGATTAATATAGAGACCTGGCCTTTTAAATCCAATTTTTGAAGTCAGATTAGCACCATCTGTTGAGATAAATTAAAATAAAACATGTCGTTTCATAGTGTAACCACTAGATGCCTGTATAGCTCTCTATGGAGAGGCTTGTGAATTCTCTAAAAGTTTTTGGACAAAATTACTTACTTTTAAGATGTGGATTTGAAAGTGTGTTTTTTTTTAATTCTCAAATAATATTTTTTGCCATGGTTTATAAATTTTTTTTTAAATAAATTTGATGTGAAGTGTACACGTTTTTGCATTATTACAACAGTCAAACCTGAATACAGAGAAAGCATTTTGTTACAGGTAACATTACAATTCAATAAAAAAAAATAAACAGTAATGCTTTTTCACAGCTTATTATTATTATTATTATTATTATTATTATTATTATTATTTTAAAACATATTAATTTATTATTTTTTAAATATTATATTAATTATTATTTTAATAATTTTAATAATTAATATATTATATAGTATATATATATTAATTATAATTATTAATTATGTTATGTTTTTCACTATTGATGTTTTTTTTTCTGCATTGTGGCAGATGAGTTGACCAAGTGGCAACATGTACAAAGAAAATAGAATCGGACCGAGAATGGATCCTTGAGGCACACCGGAGGACAGAGGAGCAGGTGAGGAGGAAAAGTCATTTAGCATTACTGAAAAAGTTCTGTTGGTGAGATATTAAGTGAACCAATTAAGCACTGCTCCCTGCAGACCGACAACATGTTGAAGACATGGGTCTGAATTTATGAGACATGGGAGAAAGACATGGCTCTTGGGTCTGAATTCCTTATTATTATAGCTCCACAGGCCCCTATTCTACCCCTTTTCTGATGTGTGTCTGTGAGCAACTCGTTTTGGAGCACCCTCTTTAAATAAAAAAGAGATGTGTCATACCTTGCCCGCTCTCCAGGTCGCTGAGCTCACGGTCGGTTCAACTCCAGCCCGTTCGGACATTTTTGTAAGAGATATACGATTATATACTATAATTATATAGCGTCAAAGAACATTTTTATTCACACGTTAACAAAATGTCAACAAAGGAAGGTCCATCAAGCCTTACATGTAAAAGCCAGAGCGAGTATCATGGGTGACAAAAACGTTTAACAAGTGGAACCCCTTGATGAGTCACGAGTTTCCCGAGGGAATGATTTGTGTGCGAATCCGGGGGTGCTTCTCAATGGCCCTGTCCCAAATGGCACACTCCGGACTTGTGGACTTCCTCAGAGTCCACACTTCGGTGACGTCATGTAGTGCAGACCTATAGGGCCCTTAGCGCGAGTCCGTGAGGGCGCATTGAGAGGTATTTTTGGGACAGACTCGATCGTCACGCCGGAAGCAAGAAGACGGTCTGATTGTTGTTATGGACAGGAGCTACAGGTTCGGGGAAATATGCTGCCTATTGTTGTTGTGTTTACATATGACTCAGTAAAGCCCTGACATTCTGTTCTATTTATTTAATGAATCATAATGCGATCATATTATTCAGCTTGCTATTATTAGCCTATGTTTGAGACATCAACCACTGGTCGATGATCATAATGTTTGTATAAACTTGTCATAAAAACCGTAATAATAATTACACTTAAATATTTTCTTCTCGGCCATGTTAACAATTGTCCGTGAGCGAAATCTCCTCCCATCCGTCTTCTGATTGGCCTTTCGCAAGGACTCCTGGGTAGTTGAAGTGCGTGAAGCCTGGATTTATGCGGGCTTCGCGGAAGACCGCTTCAAGGGTACAAAGGGGGTGCTGCTGAGCACACTTCAGAGCGTTAAAATGCCAAATGGGACGGCCTACGGACTCGTAGACTCGGCGAGCACGCGCAATTTAAGTCCACGAGACCGAAAGTCCGCATGAAGTGCGCCATTTGGGACAGGGCCAATATCCCTCCTCGTCTCCTCGATCCTCCGCCCTCCATCCTATGGCCCCGGAAACCGATCGAGCTCGGCCATCTTGAAGGACATCTCAATTCTCTAATTGCACCACGAGGAGGCGAGGATCGAGGAGTGATGAGGCTTCCAGAGGAGCTATGATCGAGGATACACAGGTGTACACTATGCGGAAGTGTTCTATCGACTTAATGTGACGCACGTATAAATTCTCCTCCCCCTTCACATCTGCTCCAAGTGATAACCATGGCAGAACATTCAAACACACATAAATGTGAGTATTAAGCATGAAGTTATTGTAAATGTGAGTTATTTTTTGACAGTGTCTTAACGTACTTTTCAGCAGTTTTAATTATGTTTATTGATTTTACTGGCTTATTGCTTTTAATGGTTTAATTAATGCCTCTTATATTGATAAATGGAGAATAGATAATGATTTTAATTTATGCCTGTAGTTAATTTGTTTTGATGTGTTGATTTCACAGTATATTTGTAGTTTATACCTGCAGGGGCATAATATGCAACACATTAACATTTCAAACTGCTTCACTGTGGTGTAAAATTATATCAAAGCACTAAAATTAAACAAACTGTAATAATACAGTCTACAAAAAATAAAAAGCAGTTAATAACTGGCAATAATTCATTGTTAATAATAACTGGTAATATATATAAAAAATAAGAACAAATGTGGTGTTTTGTGGAGGTTGAAACGGTAACAATATAAATAAATATCTCCAATGTTCAAGAATCCCGACATGCAAGCTAAATCCAGCGGTGTAGAGTCATCATTACTTGACGACGCTTTTAAGTGACGCTAAAGGGGGCGAGGATATATCATTTCACTTGCTTCAATTCATCCGTCCTCGCGTCTTTTCCTTGCTTCCTTCCCTCGCATCCTGAAGAGGTGGAGCTAAGAGGAAAGGAAGCGAGGAAAGGAAACGAGGATGCACAAATAAGAAATGAGAAGCACCCCGGGTGTGGCAGAATCATTGCCCGGCCTGATTAGCGCTAATGCACTACAGGTGCGAGAGAGAGAGGAGCGGCGTTTACACGGGCTGTTTGCTTCATAAGCCATAGATAAAAGGACTATTGGAGAGCGTCTGTGTTGATGTGTTCTTGGGCTGTTAGTCCCGTTCTGGTCTCGTGCTGTTCTTGGTCTCTCGGAGCAGTGGTGGGCATAAGCGATTCTGGGAAACTGTCTGGGTGTGGAAGCCGCCCATTGAAGCTGCTGGATCAGAGTGATCGTCTGTGGGAAATCTACTGGACCGAGTTATCGATCGAATCTGTACTGAGAAGGAGAGAGAGAAAGATAAGTGAATTGATCTCATCTTGCGAACATTTAAACATTGTGAAGAGGATGCAGTGAGTGTGTAACTGATTGTTGGAGAAGCTATGTGTTTCAGAGTGGGTTAAGGAGGAACTGAAGATCTAATATCTCCCATGTGAGTGTAACAAATGGAGTGAGGCCTCTAAACAGCCCTACCGTGTGAGTGAATTGCAGTGCTATTGCTTTATGGATACACATTGATTTATGGCTGTAGAATTGAAGTGAACACGAGTGTGGTGTGCTTTTGCTGAGAAGTGGCCCCAACCCATGCTTGCACGTCTGTGGGAAGTTGTGACTATATCTGTTCTCCTTCAGAAGTCTAGAGTGATACAGCTGAGCTGAAAAGCAGCCTGTATTATGAAGATTCCTTACCTGCCCTCCTCATTGTCTGAGTTTGGAAGTATGCAGCACCATCGATGAAGTAAGCTTTTAACCCACTGTCTCGCTATTGTGAACCGAAGAAAGTACTTTGTACTGTGAAGATTCTTACCTGTGCTCCTGACTGTCTAGGTCTGGAAGTATGCAGCATCACTGTTGAAAGAAGCTTTTAACCCACTGCCTAACTATTGTGAACCAAAGAAAGCACTTTGTGCTGTGAAGATTCTTACCTGTTCTCCTTACTGTCTGAGTCCCGAAGTGTGCAGCTATTGCTGGAAAAGGAGTGCTTACCTTCCGAGTCCCGAAGTGTGCAGCTACCGCTAGAAAAGGAGTGCTTACCTGGTTACTTACCTTCTGAGTCCCGAAGTGTACAGCTATCGCTAGAAAGGAGTGCTTACCTGGTTACTTACCTTCTGAGTCCCGAAGTGTACAGCTATCGCTAGAAAGGAGTGCTTACCTGGTTACTTACCTTCTGAGTTCCGAAGTGTGCAGCTATCGCTGGAAGAATAGAGCTTACCTGTCTCTCTACCGTCGGGGCCGTGGAGTGGGTAACATCCCGGGGAAGGAGCCCTCGATCTGCCCAGCTGTCCCGGAGAGAAGGCCCAGCGACCGTTATCATCCTTTTCTTTGCTTCTATACATACAGTACTTGATAAAGATTGTTACTCCTTGAAAATTACCTTTGCTTCTGTCTGGTCCATTCTGTTGCGCACCTGTGGTGTCGGCTCCTCGCGGTGGTGTCTGGAGTCGGGGGCGGTTGGTCCTACGAGTCCGCCCCGGCCTGCACCGGTGACACGAGCGAGTTGAAAAAGACGACGACGAACCTGCAGAACAACGTCTTCATATGGATGTATTGCAATGGTATGTAACTGTATTGTGTTATAAGTGAAAGTCGACTATTTCTCTTGTTAAAACGAGCACACTGACAAGATAAATGACTACGGTTTAATCTTACCACAAAAAATCTGTATTGATAATATGATACGTTTAGAAAAGCATCAGAAAACACAGCAGCTAAATGACCATTGATGAAACTCAAGAACTAATACTGCTTACGTGTAACGTTACTTCTAAACAAAAACAAAGAAAGACAAAGGTACTGCTAAACCATGACCACCATGTGTTTTAATAAAGTCAAGTACTTTATTTTTATTAACGATATTTATAGCTTATCGAAATGCTCTGTTCGTCGTGTCCAAAGATAGAAGGAATTTACCCCTCATTCAGACAAATGCGGGATAAACTAGATGTTCTGGTGAAAAACAATGAAGAATGAGTTAAAAATTAATGTCGGATTCATGTCTCTCTTTAAAGTGTTATGGCCTTTCAAATGTGATTTCAGAGAGAAAGCCGGAGCTGCTTCTTCCCAGTGTGAACTATCATGTGACGCTTAAGGGATGCAGATTGCGTGAAACTCTTCATTGATCACATGTGTAAGGTTTCTCTCCTATGTGGATCCTCTCGTGTCTTTTCAGAATTGATGACATACTGAATCTCTTGTCGCAGTGTGAACACTTGTAAGGTTTTTCTCCAGTGTGAATAATCTTGTGCAGTTTTAATTGTTCAGCTGTAATAAAAGTCTTCTCACATTCAAAGATTCAAAAAATATATCCGAATGCTCCACATAAAACTGTGGTCTTCCGACCTTTTACCATTACATCGTGTCGATTTATTTTGATTACTATGTGCCAGGGAGAGAGAGTAAGATAGCGCTTAGGAGGAGACGGTGAAGCCTTTATACATTCGCCTGGCTCCACAGAGAGAGAGAGTGCGCGCGCGCGACCGGGGCGTTCTCTCTGCTCGTTCTTCTAATGCGCCCTGTCACACTCGCAGCAGTTCGTCTACATTACTCATCTATCAAATAAGACTATGGCAGGACAAAAATTAGCCTTGGAGCAGGAGCATCGATAAGAGGACTCGTTAACGTTGAGGGCATTCAATATCGATGGTTCATAAAACTTAGAAGCGGTTCTCGAGTGGAACCGGTTTTCAATTCCCATCCCTATAATATGTATAACGTTAGCTGATATTGACAAAATCTCTTTGTGTGAGGAGTAATTTTATTTGGTACGAGGCAGATTGCTAACGTTAGCTAGCCAGCTTTGCTAACATCACTTACACATAGCTTACCTTCTTTGTTCTTCCTTTCTAAATGACGATAAAAGTTTGACGTAGTCCCCACCGTCTCTGAAAGCGAAGCACTGCAGAATTTACAAGAAGCTGTGTGCTTTCTTCTGGATGTTGTTTTGCAAATATATTCTTTATGATTTTTGTAGCCGAATTTTATTACTGAAGATTTTGCACACATCTTCTCCCGCTCCCAGACAACCACAGATCACTTTCTTGGGAGTGCGAGTGAAAGGGGGCGGGGATGGGTGACAGGCAGCGGTAACAAAAATAAATAATTAGCAATGACCAATGAGTCACGTTATTGCTTGGATTTGAATCGGTACGTTTTACATACAATAAAAGCAAGGATGTTAACAAAAAAATTAGTCAATATACTGGCAAATTTGTGATATTTTCACAGTCATGGTCTAGTCTGGTCTTGAAAAAAAATCCCGAGTCCTCATATGTCCGAGACCGAGACAAGACCGAGACCAAATGCGGTCGAGTCCGAGACGAGACCGAGACCATCAAAAAGTGGTCTCGAGACCAAGACCGGTCTCGAGTACTACAACACTAATACAAACACATACGATATGACAAGGGGGTAGACAGGGCAGGAAGACAGGAAATTGTGGGAAAAAATACAGCATGACATGAGGAGAGGTGAGGAGAAAAAGGCAACCCCCAGACTATGCTCCTTAAAGGGATAGTTCACTTTGAAATTAATTTTTTATATGTTTTAGCTTACGTCAAGGTCATTTTTCGGTCAAACCGTTGTTGTCTGTCAGTCATATAATGCAGGTATGGGGGTCCACGTCAAAGAGCATGCACAGAGAAGTCCAAATTAAACATGATTTAATGACTCGTAAATGTAAGTACACATTGATGGCCTAAGACACGAAACGAGTGAGAAAACGAACAGTATTTATATCGTTTTTACCTCTTGTTAACAGCCATGTCCAACTGATCTGAATCAGATGTCTAACTGAACCGAACTGAACCGTGTCAGAGCGTTCCGCCGGAAGTGATCGCTTACGTAGGGCCCTATGAAATCCGTTTTATTTTTTCCCAAATTCCGTTTTTTCCGTTTTAATTTTTGGGAATTATTTTTTTTTTACCCTTGACTGTTATTTTAGTCGTAAAAAAGAGTGTGCTTTTAAAGTTAATGATTAAAATGTATTAAAAAATACAAATAAATTAGGAATGACCTTAAATTTATTGAGGTAATACAGATATTTATTCAGTAGCCTTTTCAGGACAAATACTGCATGATGCAACAACACTGCACTCTTCAAGTAACAACAAAATATGGTTATGAGCTTTAAACTGTCCAGTAATATAAATTAGATTAGTTTATATAAGTTTAAATAAAGTCACACTCTGTCTCTCTCTCGCCCAGTGTCGCTCACGGAGTTCGCTTCGCCTTTGTCCAGTCCGGCGCCTCATAGACAGACGTGGTGTGCACGTTGTGTGTGTGTGTATGTGAGAGAGACGCGTGAGTGTGAGAGAGAGACGGAGGGAGAGCGGGGAAATGCAACTTAAAGAATACGCTGCGTGTTTTAAATAGTGTTAAAAAACGAAACGCAGTATGTGGCGGCGAATTAGTCTATGTGTGGGAAACACTGCATAAGTCACGTGCGAACTTCTTGGCTCGCCACTGACGGCTTATAGTGTTGAGTTTCTTAACTTTTTGCCGACGAAAGGAGAGCCGGGGAGAGCCGCTTCACCATGCTTTCATTGTTTTGATTTCGTCATTGTAGCTGAAATGACGGGGTGGGGGGGTTGTGTCACCCAGATTTGCTTCCCCCGGTCTGCATTTTAACCAGACATACGTTCTTCTCCCACACAAAAACAGAATTTCAAACCAAATATGTAAAATTCCACGAAATTCCGCGTTAACACTAGATTCCGCGTTAATTGGCCAATTCCGCAATTCCGTCCGCGATTCCGTGATCGCGGAAATCATAGGGCCCTACTTACGTGTGTACATCACTCAGTGTTTACACAGAGATTTCGGAAGTTTTACCTCAAAAAAAC
The DNA here is from genome assembly GCA_030578255.1 of Tiaroga cobitis. Classification (NCBI taxonomy): domain Eukaryota; kingdom Metazoa; phylum Chordata; class Actinopteri; order Cypriniformes; family Leuciscidae; genus Tiaroga; species Tiaroga cobitis. The sequence goes on from CM060593.1 coordinate 47,151,618, forward strand.
TTAAGCGATCACTTCCGGCGGAACTTTGGACACGATTCAGTTCAGTTCAGTTGGACATCTGATGTGTACTTACATTTACGAGTCATTAAATCAGGTTTAATTTGGACTTCTCTGTGAATGCTCTTTGACGTGGACCCCCATACCTGCATTATATGACTGACAGACAACAACGGTTTGACTGAAAAATGTCAAAATTGAAAATACTGTGGAAACAAAGACACCTACATCTTGAATGCCCTTGAGGTGAGCTTAAACATATCAAAAATTTATTTCAAAGTGAACTATCCCTTTAAGGAGTGCAGTGTGGGAACAGGAAAAAAAACACCTCAGCAACAGTAGCACAATCAAAGGCGAAGGCGAGGGATGGGGTGTGGGGCGGGTGATTGCATATCTGTATATATGTGTAAGTTCGTGTATGTGTAGGCCTGGAGAGTGGCTATGCCTGGCATCATAATCTAGGTGCCTCAAGTCTGCAGGATTGTCATAGCGATACACAGCAAGTTGCCATGGAGAAAACCTTGATCAGGTGCCAGACAGAGTCAACAATCACCAGGTGTCTTTGTGGAGTCGGGGAAAGAACGCAAGAGCGGCTCACTGCAGTGCTCTTCCGGGGGAGTTGTCGTTCCAACAGTGACCTTGGCCAAGGCCAGTGCTAGTTCGGGGTGGCCGAAAACAGATAAGCCATGAATGTGGCTTCTCCTTCGTATGAACTCTTCAGGTCTGATAAAAAGGTTTTGCCTCATTGATCACATGTGAACGGCTTCTCTCCGGTGTGGATCCTCATGTGACGCACAAGACTATTTTTGTGTGTGAAACTGTATGCTGATTGACTGAAGCTCTTCCCACATTGATCACATGTGAACGGCTTCTCTCCAGTGTGAACACTCATGTGACGCTCAAGTTTATGTTTCTTTGGAAAACTCTTCCCACATCGAGTGCAGGTGAAATATGGCTTTTCTTTTCTTTAAAAATGTTTTTTTTTTTTTTTTTATCTTTGAGCAACTCAAAGGTTTTTCCCCAGATTTGACATGATGTTCCTCCTTCACTTCACTCAGTTCTTCACTCTTCACTTCCATTTCCATTGCAATTTCATGTCAATTAAAAAAAAAAAAAACTTGACAAATTTGTTTGATTATTATTATTATATTGTATTATTTCTTTCTTTCCTTGTATTTTACTGTGTTTCATCTAATCCATCTGAAATTGTATAGCACTTTGTTACACACTGTGTTTGTTAAGGTGCTTTAAAAATAAACTTTGATTGAAAACTGAACGTCAGAATGGGAAAGAAAGGTGATTTAAGCAATTTTGAGCGTGGCATGGTTGTTGGTGCCAGACGGGCCGGTCTGAGTATTTCACAATCTGCTCAGTTACTGGGAATTTCGTGCACAACTATATCTAGGGTCTACAAAGAATGGTGTGAAAAAGGAAACACATCGAGTATGCGGCAGTCCTGTGGGCGAAAATGCCTTGTTGATGCTAGAGGTCAGAGGAGAATGGGCCGACTGATTCAAGCTGATAGAAGAGCAACTTTGACTGAAATAACCACTCGTTACACCCGAGGTATGCAGCAAAGCATTTGTGAAGCCACAACACGCACAACCTTGAGGCGGATGGGCTACAACAGCAGAAGACCCCCCGGGTACCACTCATCTCCACTACACATAGGAAAAAGAGGCTACAATTTGCAAGAGCTCACCAAAATTGGACAGTTGAAGACTGGAAAAATGTTGCCTCGTCTGATTCGATTTCTGTTGAGACATTCAGATGGTAGAGTCAGAATATGGCGTAAACAGAATGAGAACATGGATCCATCATGCCACCACTGTGCAGGCTGGTGGTGGTGTAATGGTGTGGGGATGTTTTCTTGGCACACTTTTTTACACTTTCCTTAGTGCCAATCGGGCATCGTTTAAATGCCACGGCCTACCTGAACATTGTTTCTGACCATGTCCATCCCTTTATGGCCACCATGTACCCATCCTCTGATGGCTACTTCCAGCAGGATAATGCACCACGTCACAAAGCTCAAATCATTTCAAAATGGTTTCTTGAACATGACAATGAGCTCACTATACTAAAATGGCCCCCACAGTCACCAGATCTCAAACCAATAGAGCATCTTTGGGATGTGGTGGAACGGGAGCTTCGTGCCCTGGATGTGCATCCCACAAATCTCCATCAACTGCAAGATGCTATCCTATCAGTATGGGCCAACATTTCTAAAGAATGCTTTCAGCACCTTGTTGAATCAGTACCACGTAGAATTAAGGCAATTCTGAAGGCGAAAGGGGGTCAAACACAGTATTAGTATGGTGTTCCTAATAATCCTTTAGGTGAGTGTATATAAAAGCATATTTGGTAAGTCTTTCCATTAAAAGTTGTTGAGAGCCCACCCTGTGCCTCTCACATTATTCGCAGTCAGAAGCAAAAGATGTTCACAGTTTGTTTAAAAAAATGCATATAGCCTGAACAACCAAAGCACTGTGAAACCTCACACATAATACTTAACAATGACCCTTAAGTTTGCAGGTCAAGTCTGAATGATGTTTTCATTAATTCAAGCTTGTCCTGCAAATCAAACACTCCATCATCTGGGCCATCCATTTCATTTTCACCCATACAACTTTTCACAATGTTTATTAATTTACTAATTAATCTTTCAACTTGTCTGATCACTTTTATTAATTGCTGGCTATGACGGATCAGTCCAGTCTGGGGAAGCCGAGTCACGCGGAAAATCTTGGCAAGCGCCACCTTTTCCTTCTCAGCCTTGCATGGTCTCTTTGGAGATGTTCAACAAAGATCATCCTGACATTTCTCTGTCAGGCATTATCCTATGGCAGTTTGGAAGATGTGATATATACAGGGGCGGACTGGCCATCTGGAGCACCGGGACTTGTTTCCGGCGGGCCGCGGGCCAGTGTGGGCCGACCCATTACACAAATATATATAAGAAAATATATATATACACATGTAAAACAATGACGGAAATCATAATCTTACATTTATTTTCTACGCAAATGGATGAGGGAATCGATCGCGCGGCCGACGAGGAGTGTGTTTCGTGTGCATGCGACGGTCCTTCCCTGTTAATTAGTTTGGTCTACTACATTGCGTATCTTGAAACACGCCCTCTTTCACATCCTGGAAACACAACACCAGAGGTCAGGAAATATGACTAGCAAATGCTCCAAAAATGGTTACTTCATGAAATGAATTGACCCATTAACAATGGTTAAACATAGTTTCGATGGTTACTTGCTATGTGGGATTCAAGCCAAACTTGACAAATTCAGATGCACATGTCTCAAACATTTAACAGTTTCTTTCTTGGAATTCCAATCAATGTTTTAGCGCAGATGGAAATGAGCAAATATGAAAAGGTCAAAGGTGAGTGCAACATGGGTGAGTACAACCTGATGTCAAGTATTGACATCATGTACTCCACAGCAACTACTAATAATCATAAATCAACAGAACTGAGAGACACACTGAATAATGACAACTATTCTGGTATTGTCCATTTGCTTTTTGGTTTGTTACAGTAGCTACACTGGACATTTGTCTAACTAAATTCTTTCATAAAATAGTTGATTAAACTTTACAACCATGGCACGGTTTAAAAATAAAAAGTTGTAGTGTAAGGTCCAACTTTCAACAAGCCACTGCCCAAGAATGGATTTGAAGTCACAGGACAAATAAACTCATGAACACTGAAAATAAACCTGCTTCAAATCTTCAGATGAGGAACAAAAGACCTGATTGTTTAAAAGCGGTTTTATTAAGTCACACATCTTATACCCAGTACTGAATAAGTCATTGACAAGGAGATGTGTAGGTTGTCTCAAACGAATCACCTGAAAGAGGAACATGCAATTAATTGGATCATGTTCAATAGTGAATTCAGACAGATCATTTAATGATTAGAATGAAAGAGTACTTGTCTGATAGTAGTCATAAATGTTGATGACTGCTGGCTTGATATTCTTCACTGCAGAAACCTGTTTCAAATGCAGAGTGTAACTCATGGGGACGCCTTTGGGAACCTGCAAGACAGAATAGATGAACAGCAGCACATGAGAAAAAATGGCAGCTAGTGAATATACCAAGTGTAGAGTCTCACCTCTTTCAGATACACTAGGACATGATCATCTTCAGCATCAACCCGTTCCACAAGCGGGGCAAACGACTGGGGTGGAGATCCGAGCTGAGGGGGAAGAGACCATTTCCAAACACAATTACATCAGGAGCTTCAAGCATCTTAGGACTTTCTAAATCTTAAACCTACGAACCGGTGATGTATCTGCTGTGAAGCCCGACAGAAGCTTAATGTCAACAAGAACCATGTTAGTGCTTGATTTTACGCCGTTGTATCTGAATGACGGGGAATAAAGAAATTTAGGTCAATAGAATCAAGAATGCTGGATCCTTCAAGAAGTCAAACAAGAGCTGGTTTCAGGACACAAAGCCAAAACGGTTCTTACTTCACTGTGAAGTTCAACATAAGATTGGCACCAAGAGGTCGGCAGTCTCCAGTCACCTTTGCTTCAACAGTCAGTGTCCTGGAGTTTTTGACGGGGGTCGGGATGTTGTAGAAACACGCAACCTATGGTATGAGCGCAAGGCAGACAAGACTAATCAGATTGATGTGCACAAAAGAAACAGAAATAGAGGGGGTTAAGATTCATACCTGCACAGACAAACAAGTGGATCCTGATGCTTTAACACTATATTTGCCGGGAACGTTCGTCAGAGGCTTCTCCTGATACAGCAGACGGTTGTCCCGGTTCACATTGAAGCTATAAGAGTCTCCTCCTACTAAGGACTGTATGGTAACAGTGCCGGAGCCATCCAAGCTGAACACTTGAGCAGCATACACAGACAGAGCCTGAAGAGCCACCACTGTGTCCTAATAACAAGCACAAGATTAAAAACTCCTCGTAATTTATTGCACACATGTTTGGTAGTCAGAGGCACCTGGGTGGAGGAGAAGCCTCCATAGGGATTCTGCTGGGTCACAAGCCAGTTGACAATGCGGTTAGCATAGCCCAGATTAGCCGTTGTGAGAGGCTGAACAGCGAGAACAGCTAACAGGACGTAAGAGCTGATCTCCACTGCCAGAGTATCACTAGATGTCATCTGAGACCAATGGACCTTCGTGCCTTAGGATGAGAGAAAGTTGATGACAAAGAACTTGAACAACAAAAGGCTGATAAATCTTACCTTCAGAAATAGCAAGGTTGTTCAAGGTTGTTAGAAGCTGTGATCGAGTGGTGGTCTCTCCAGCCAGACTGAAGGTGTAGGTCAGCAGAGCTGTGGTGTAAGTGTTTCCCAGGTTCCCAACAACGGGCCTCAAGCATGACAGCGCGTTGGTAATGACAGGGTCCTGAAAGCAAAGCAGATATCAGACAACAGCCAGAAGACCATTTGCAAGGAGCTCATACAACTACTGGAGAGGTTTTTACTGTGGCAGGAACTCCTAGTTCAAGCAGCGATGCAACAACGTAGGCAGTCATGGTCACGTTATCACCAACTCCCCCCTAAAACACCAGCACATAGATTAAAAACAATCTTGAATGGTTTATGGTTAAGGTATATTTGATAACACATGTACCTTCATGTCATTGTGGTACAAAGTTCCCTGTTGCATGAGACAACCATTTGAACCCTGCTGGCTTATTAGCCAGTCCTTTGCACTCTGAAGGACATTCGGATCAATGAAGATGAAACGCTTCGCTAGACCAAAAGACCTCATGACAAAGGCGGTCAACCTGGTTGTGGAAGGAATTCAGTTTAACAAACCACTTGACAAAGGTTACACATCTAGAATAACAGCATGAAACTCACCATGTATTGGATGCATCATAACCAAATGTGCTGTATGAACCGTCACTGTGCCTGTAGTTTAGTTGTCCTTGGTATCCTGTTCAAAAATAAAATCAGGGGGATGAATTGTGTATAACGGAGTCTTGACGGCTTCGAATGGAGTCACGGACTAAGTCATAGTCTACAATACTTAAAAAAAAAATATATTTTTTTTTTTAAAAAGGATCTCCTTGCCCATACCACTCTGAAGGTAGCCCGTGGCAGTTGCTCGGATGGCTGCGGTGAGTTGGCCCGTGACTTCCAGGTACAGCAGGATGTAAATATTTGGAGCAAGAATGATCATATTCTGTTCTCCACAGCCAGATGGCATCTGCAATAACCCATCTAGATTCTTCAGTGCACGACCCATTATGTCCCCTACAAGCATGTAAAGCATAAAACCCCAAATCAGAACAAGTATTCTGCCAAACACTTGTGGCAGTTTCTACTCCATGAAATGTTTTACCAAGGACTGAAACGGAGCATCTGGCTGATCCCCGAACCACATTTGTTGGAAACGTCAGAGTCACGTCTTCAGAAAGAACTTTTCCTGCAGACCGAACAGAACAGCATTGAGTGCTAGGCTAATGTTTGGCTATACAGGAAGGTATTGGGGAATCATTAAGTGCGAACAAACCCTTTGGACACAGTAACCAGCTTTGGGTGTTTGTCCTTTCAACTCCTTCAGGCTGTAAATGCAACACCACATCAGTAAAGCACCATGGGCTTCATGACTAGACTCCAGAAGGCTGGTTACCCTTACCAGGACAAGTAGACTTCGAGTGACTACATCAATGCGTCCTCTTGTCGGCACAGTCACGACCTCAGTGCCACATCGAGTCTGGGATGGTTCAGCTGAAGCACTGACAGTCACATTGACGGCTCCTGCAGTGACAGACAGAAAGTGAGCAAAAACAAAACTTTAAATTGGGTGACAGACAGTTCAAAACTGACCGAGAACAGACACTGAGAGAGCCCATTTGAAGGTCTTTCTCCCATTGGCACATATACAGGATGAATATGGTTTAAGAGTGAAGTTCATGGATGAAGCTGGAGTTACTTTAACCTGTCAATGAAACAGAGCGCATGAAGCAAAGACATGACCTTCTCTATACAGATCCATTACAGGATTTAAAGAAACCATGACAGACCATGATGCAATTGGACTGATAGCTGAAGACCGTGGCCTTCAGATCAAAAGACTCTCCACGGACGATGGAGTACGGCAGGGAGAGCTCCAGGAAGAAGGGCTGGAAGACTGTCAGTAGAGCAGGAGGAGCCAGACCAAAACCTTTTGAGGACAGGCAGAACGCCTCCGTCTCCCATGTGGTGATGGTGTCAGGAACAGTGAGGGGAACTCGTGTGGATCCAGTTGCTCTGAAAAAAAGGACAACTATAAATGAAGGAGACAGGAGAAGTTAAATATGTGGGAAAGTAGTTTTAGATGGAACAAAGGTTTTACTAACCCCACTTGAGCAAGCTGCCAGATCCAGGTTTCTGGAAAGTAAGTCCTGACGGTTACATCAAAAGAGGAAGTGTCACCTCCAACGCTTGCTACTTCTGGAGCCATTCCAGCCATAGCCACAGGTTGACGATAATATACCACTGAAAGAAACCAGCAATTTTACTACAAACGGTCCTATTGTCTGCAGAATAACCAGGGTTCATACAGCGTCAAATATGCATGTTTGGCCAGATGTAGAAAAATGTTGATTAGTTGTGACTTTACATGGTGTATATTCATCGGTTATTAAATGTGCCGTTACAATGCAAAAGATTAAAGTTTTTCCAAATGGTTTGCAGTTTCACCTCACAGACGCTACCAACTGTAATAAACCTAAGGGATCTATCAAGTCAAGGGGCAATATGAGAGCAAGAAAAACAGACATACCATCACGGAAGTTACGATAATAATTCAGGCCTCTGTACAGGACACACTGAGGTACTCTGATAGGCAAATTTGTGGCAACCTTCATCCCCATGCTCTGTCAGAGCAAGAGAAAAACGTTTGAAGATTAAAGGTGAATTGAGTAAACAGAACAATGGACAGTTTTATACCTTGAAGGCTTCGTAGGCTTGGTCTGTGGGAACGGCCCGACGGGGTCGAACATTTAGGCACTCCTGTTCATCCTCAACTTCATATGGATATTCAGATAGTGATCGCATTGGGAGCAAGTTGAACACCTGAGAACATGGAGAAAGCGAGTAATTATTTTAGTGGCACATCTGATTAGAATGCCACTTGTTAAGGTCTAAAAAGGTGTACCATCTGGACCAGACAAATTCATTATATTGAATGAATAATCCAGCAAACTCACGCCCAAAGGTCTGACACACACCCCAAATCTAACAACCCAAATGAAGCTAACTGTTATAGGACTGATAAGACTTATGACCCAGAGGAAATTTGCAGAGTTCTTGCAGAGGAGAAATATTCCCTTTAAATCCTATAATCTTCATCCTATTCTCTCCCTATGGAGGATCCCTTTCCCACTCTACAGATAAAGCGTTGTGAATTTCGGCTCGCGTACCCCGAAGTGATAAAATAAAACAAAATTCTGGATCAATTTATAGGCAAGACAAGTAGTTTGTTTAGGCTGGGTTGTATGGAATTACAAACCTGCGCACATATTTTCAAAAGCACATAACTATAGAATCAATTCTGAATGAGCATGTGAACGTCGTCAGCGTTAATCACAGGTTCGCGTTTAAAGTCTGATCATTTCGACGGAGGTGAATCAAAGTTAACTTTAGCTGGAAATAACATTCAAGAACCCCTATAACGCCAAAACAATCTGTTACCTTAAATTATATGTTTATCTCTGTAAAGCTGCTTTGAAACAATCCATTGTTAAAAGCGCTAAATAAATGAAGATGACTTGACTTCATCCCCCATTTGTTATCTTACATTTTGCTTAAGGTGTTTAAGAAATCACGATTCTTATATAAATGAGTCACAATCAAATTATGTATTCAATAGCCTGCTAGAAAAAATTATCGTAATGAATTCCCTCCAAAGGGAACAAAGAGGGTGATATATTCACGCTTTGAAAAAGGAACTTCATAGTTCCTTTCTGAGAAATCCTGATGTGAAGATGCCAAACTAGAGGTTTTAAGGACCCCAAAGCTTGTGCCAGGCTGTGGCCTTCTCTCATTCAAAGATTCTGACTCCCACTGGTTCAGTCTCTCAAGACAAAGATCAACTGGAGCCTCAAATTGCACAAGGACAGTTATTCATATGGGCGAGAGTTTAGCATGTGTTCATGGGACAAACGGGTCAATTTCCAAAAATTAAATTAGCATCAAGTTAATTATATTAACTAATCCAAATATTCAGAATACATTTTTTTCGTAAGCAAATTTGCTACAAAACAAATCTAATTTAGGCACAGGATACCATTTCAGCACTCAGACGTCTTCCTGGCTCCATGATCCGGATGCTCTGATCTACAGCACTGATGCCACAGAGAGATCCTGATTGAGCAGAGACCGTCAGAACATTTTCCTCAGCAGGAACAGCCTTAGCAGGAGAAAACTGTAGAGACACCTGGAACAAGAACCAACACACTGTAGGACATGTCACCATTCCTCACTAAAAGAAAAAAAAACCCAGTGCACATTATACCTGGTTTTGGAAACACGTTTCTGTGTCAAATGATGCACTACCAACAACCACATTCTCACTGGGCAGAACGCAGTAGACCAGAATCTGCACTACTGGAGCCATATCGACACTGACAGACAGTTGGAACGACACAGAGCCGCTCATGACTGTAGAAGCTGTCGCTTTGACGGTCTGAAATCCATGGAGAACAATCACTCCTCTGGACATGACCTAAGACAAATGAATGCATAAAGTTGAACAAACTGACAGTGGGGAAAATAATTTTTTTTTTTAAGTTCAATCACCATATAGATGATGTCAGTGCTGTAATCACCAGCCTCTCCAACAAAAGAATACTTGACAGTCACTGGAACCACAGCACCACATTTGAGTGGCTGCTCGAGCTTCACTATTTTCAGTTCACTAAATGATGGGTTGTCAGGAGAAGCAGATTGGAGAAGCTGAACAACCCTTGAATCTGTAGTGAAGTATGGCGATTTGTAACCATAAACAACCTCTGGAGTCACACTTGCCTGGGGAATGAAAGGAATTAGTTTCATGCGAGAGATTGGGAGAAGTCCACATCTCACAAAACAGAGCAAATCGTACCACAAGATTAAGAGCAGCTTTAGGAAGATTGGCAGTGTTGAGAGAGAATGTGGCCAGTCCTTTCTGGTTTGTGGTCAGATTCTGCAGCAGTTTATTGGGCCAGCTGTTCCCATCCAGGAGATAAACCCCTTTGTTTGCAATTGGAGTACCATCGAAACGAGACACTGATATCTGTTGGGAATGATCAAGGTTAAGAAATGTGAAGGCTTCTGCGACAAGGAATTAACATTTACTTGCCTTTCCATTAATCATTGATCCAGCTTCAAAGTAATCTGGGAGGTCCACGAACATGACTTTGCCAACTTCAAATGTAATGGACACTGTTGCAGATTTTGACATGACTATATCTGTGGGGGGGGGGGGGGGGGGGGGGGGGTGTTGGAGGGATGCAATAGTAAATATAAACTTTAAATTACTATGGGTTCTGCTTAAATTGCCAATAGCTCACCTGTTCCCACCTCAGTGACGTTCACATTTACAAGAAAGGTATCTTGCATATTAGTTTCTAATTTAGTGTTGAAAAACACTGATGTATCGACTGTAAGGGATGCACAGCCAGTGTCATTCATCTGGTAGCAGAACAAAGAAGAAATCACATTTAAGTCAAGCACAAGCAAAAGAAAAACCTTCCACTGTAAGGCAGGACTCAAACCTTTGTAGTTTTATTCAGGCAACTACGGGTCAAATCAGGAACCACCACATATGGAAACGTCTCACGGCACACTTCCACCAAGGCTTGACCAAGCACAGGTTGGCCATATGTGTATCTGAGAAACATCATAAGCAATAAGATCAAGAACTGACCAACCAAATGACAAGAAAATAAAGCTCAACTTACTTGGCACAAGCCTCAACTTTCAGTCCCACATCTGCAACACTGTAAGTCTGTGGTGTGTTTACGGTCACATCAAACTTGGGTAAAACTTAACCAGAAACCAAATGACTTGGATCAAGACCTCAGATCTATCATTGAACTGCTTCACAATTTATACACAATGACTTACCATATTTTTTCACCTCAAAAACATGGGAGATTGTTCGTTCACCAATAAAAGCCTTTAGTGTGTACATCCCCATCTGAGCCTGTGGGTTTAACTCATGAGAAAGCTGCAATATCCAGTCCGTTGAGGAAATGTTTGTCCACTGACCAATCCGGTTATTATTATTGTCCTAATAATATAGAGGAATCAGCTCAGAGGAAAAACCACAAACAAAGCAATATGTAAAAAGCTGCATTGACTCCATTCAAAGACCTGCACCAGAGCAAATTCTCACCTCCACCACCACCAGATTGTACTGCAAGACAAAGAGAAGAATATTAAACATTTATAAAACACACTGATGCCTGAAAAAGCTAGTGCACATAAAATAATCTGCATTACATTTGCAGGTTTTTTTATGGCTAGAACACTCAATATGGTGAAACATCTGATCCTACCATCTGATCAAAAGGCACAAATCTGGTATCCATAGTGACAACTCTGAAATTCACTGCAAAGACACAAATAAACTCACATCAATGCACTCGAAGATGATCAACTTGTAGCGTCTTGGACTTTCTACACCTCTATTAAACAAGGGACATTCACAGCTCACCCGTTTGTCCTGGATTGTAGATGGGTTTGTCTGTTTGGATGAAGGTTAAAGGAAAGTAACGTCTAAACATGACTTTCCTCTCTTCAGATGCTCTGAAGACCTTCCCTTGAACGTCCACCTTCAGCTTCTGCACCAATTCTCCATCTACTCGAGGAGCCTGTGGAGAAACTCAGAAATTCCTGTGGAGATACCAAACCAGACCACAAAATAAACAAATGCACAAGAGTCATGACAGACCTGGAAGCTGAAACAGCGGTGAAACGACGTTGAAGAAGCCCGCTGCACGAGTTGAGTTGTCTTGTTTTTCTCATCCAGCAGAGAAACTGTAATCGTGAGACTCTCTTGGGGTTTCAGAAGAGTAATGCATAATTTGGCATCAGATCCAGACTCAATCAATGCAGGGAACGTCACCATGAATAACCTGTGGAAAAATATAAAGGGTTTAGTTTCAGAAACCACAGAACATTTTATCACTGGATAGCACCAAATGAAGAGTAGTGCTCTTTTGCAATGCTTCAATCATTGTCACCATCTATAAAGTTGAGTTAATCCCCACATAACAGCACTTACGGCCCTGGTTTCTGTCCATCAACAGCAAAGAGTAAAAGGGCTAAAATGAGCCCTTTCCAAAAACTAGTCTCCCTCACAGCCATGAGGAAAAATCATCCAAGGCCAAACCTAAATCTAGAGTCTTTTTCAGAGGATTTCTCTTATGATATTCTACCACTGTTTATTGTGGCTGCTTCTCTCAATCATCTGCATTGAAGACGGTGATATTTAAACACACTTAATTGTCAGAGAACACATTCATTTAGTTAATTAAATTGATTAACCATCACCTGGAATTAATTTAGTCTGTTAATTAGGAGTTCTATCTGGTATTGATTTAAAACACATCCAGATATGTCAGGCCCTGTTTACACGAGAACGCTCGCAGTGAAAACGTAAAAATATTTTATCGGATGTGCCTTTCGTTTACTCAGCGACGGCGTTTTGGGGGCTTGGCGCCTGGAGTGCATACTACATTGAATTTCACACTCTTTTGCGTCACCATATTCCCGTGGATTTCCCACCCAAAATGCTCGTCTAAACGCGGAATAAAAAGTGATAACGCAACGCCACTTTTGCGTTTTCTCTTCAGATCGTTTCTGTGTAAACATAGCCTCAGTGACGCATGTAGGCCCGGTTTCACAGACAGTGCTTAGATTAAGCCAGGATTAGGCATTTATTCAGTTAGGGCACTTAAGTAGCTTTAATAAACGCGATGCAATGACATGTTTTAAGATAATGTCAGTGCAAGTTGCTTTCAGTTAATAAAGCTCATTCATGCATTTTTATAACCATGACTTTTTTTGCGCGGTTCGGCCGTTCGTCCACATGGAAACGCAGTATCAGGACACTAAAACCGAACATTTTTGAAAACCCCTGCCAGGGTGAGGATTTTCAGAAACGGCGTTTACAGTGTGGTCGTGTGACAGTAAACCCGGAGTTTTTGCACGGCTGATGGCTTCTGATTGGCTAACGTGGCTTTGCGGTTAGGTTTATATCACCGCCTGCTGGTGTTGCATGCTCTTGACAGCGCTTGATACGTGTTTTTGCGTTTTCATGTGGACGGAGGTTTTTTTTTTAAAACACAGGAGGAAAAACTCTGGTTATAAAAATACCCGTGTCCTTGTGGACAAGGCCTTAGTCTGGGACTACCTTCTCTGTGAAAGTGGGGGAATACGTTCTCAAACATTGAATTCAAGTCTTTTAATTTATGTAAATTAAAAAATATAATATATATATGAATGTGAATGTATCTAAATGTTTGTTACAGTCCTGTAGTTACAGTCCGGCAGGCGGGCTTAACATAATGACGACAGAGTTGCGACGGTCAGAGCAAGCTCGGACATATTCGGTTTGAAGTCGTTCATCCTCGGATGCGGCACCGCGTACGCTGTTTCAAAAAAGGCTGTGGCGAAACGATCAACTTGTCATTTTTGCCGTGCTCGTGCGGATGCGTCGAGTATAAAGGCTTTATTTACTCAGTGTCAGTGTGCGCTCTGATCGGTAACGGACCTCCGAATCACCTCCAGCACTCAGTATTTAAACATTCTCTATGATTTAATTTTTTTAATGACACACTGTCTTTTTCTCTCTCACACACACACACACACACACATACATACTGTGTTTTTCTCTCTCACACATATGTAGGCTAGTTATAAACTCTTTAGACTTTTAATGATTAGTGTTTTATTTTTTAATCTCTTGAAGTCTCGTTTCAGGCCTACAAGGAAGAAAAGGAATAGTCGAATAAAGTCGTTATTTTTGTTTGTTTTTTCGCACAAAAAGTATTCTCGTCGCTTGATAAACTTATAGTTGAGCCACTGTTGCGACATGGAATATTTAAACATTTTCTTTAATGACTCTCTGGGCCGTCAAGTTTTATTCCCTTAGGGAGCCTATGTAGCAGTCATGAACCTCTCAGATTTAATCATAAATATCTTCATTTGTGTTCCGAAGACGAACGAAGGCCTTACGGGGTTAGTACAGCATGGGGGTGAGTAATTAATGACTTAATTTTAATTTTTGGGTGAACTAACCCTTTAATATGTCAACTTGCTCCGCTAACTACGTCCCCTTCTTCGTTGCTCTGATTGGTTGTAGCGCTATCCAATTGCGTGCAGAGAGAATTTGAAAGACAACCGTTAATCCCGCCCCTCGGATTGAGCCCTGTCAATGATGAGTTCCCAGACCGATCATCTTGATGTAGGTCTGGCATGCCAGGCTAGACTTTTCCATTGCCTGAGGATAAAGTGCTAAATCAACCCGTTGCCAATACTTCATTATCGCTGCCGTCATCAGTGCAGATAAATACCCTATTTGGTGTCTCGTCATTTATAAATGTCACTATTTCTATTCGAAAATACATTTTATTATTATATGACATCTCCTTTAGCCAATACATTTATGTGCCATGTGCTTTACATTTTTGTGCAGAACTAAATGAGACATTAGCACATGTAAGGTCATGTTTTATTTTCAGTCCGAACAAGCAAAATATCATGTAATAACCATAGGTAAGCTAGTATTGCTATGCATGTATGAAGTGGGAGTCACCTCCAATTGAATTGCTTCTATTTCACATGCATTTTATTTTATTAAAGAAGGCCCACATATATTTCATATTCACAAGCATAAGATAGACTGAGGATATGCAGAATACATTTAATTTTTATTTTTCCTACATTAGCTCATCTAAAAGCACATGTTTGGCATTAAGAGCTAAGACCATCAAAACTGACAACTCTGCAGAGTATCATCCATGTAAGAGCAGAGCAAGTATAAACATTATCTTGTAATGTTAGTTGTAATAAAGACACTAGAGTTATTAATTGTTATTGCCCTTGTTTATGATTTCTGTATTAAATGCAAGATTTGTCACCCAATTATTAGCTTCCACACAATCCACAACTTAAAGCTTGAGTAACACTGGGCTAGTGGTCCAAAGTCTTAAATACCAGTGAAACACAGTTTTCAGGTACAGAATTTGAAGTAAAAAGCATGGCGTAGTCTGTATAAAACAAACAAAACACAATCTAGTTATTCAATAAAGAGCAATTAGTGATTTCTGACTTTTGTTTGAAGAACAAGATGAATTAAGGTCAAGCAAATGCTTTCTTTTTTTATAGTAAAACTGTCTACATTGCGTGATTTTTTTTTCCCCAAACCACTTCAGGTGGAAATCCTGCCCTGCAGCTGATTCTAAAGTTTTCATTGGTCATGTCAATCACTGTACTGTATTGGCCTACACCAAACACTGATCCCTAAACCTACCCGTCACTGTAACCTAAACCAATGAAATCGGCTGCAGGGCGGGATTTCCGCTGAAGTGGTTTGGGGGAAAAAACAATCACGCGTCTACATTGGATCTTAGTCTACTGCGTAACGGAATGCCTTCATTTAGAAGTAAAATGACCATGGTTGTAGGTTGTTTACATCTGCAACAGTCCTTGATAAATGGATGCTTGCAAGCAAAATACAGCAGAATTTTAATTTTTTTATTTAACCATTTCAGTCATGTTACAAGGATTTGTAGTCACAGGATGAATATTAACTCATGAACAAACAAAACGGGCAACAAGAGAACTGATTGTTTAAAAGTGGTTTTATTTAAGTCATGAGTCCTAACGCCAATACTGAATCAGATCATGGACAGGGGGACGTGTAGGTGGTCTCAAACGAATCACCTGAAAGGGGAACAGAATGACTTGGATCATATTTACTGAGTTTAGCCAGAGAAAATAATGATTAGGAAGAAAGCATACTTGTC
This sequence comes from Tiaroga cobitis, assembly GCA_030578255.1. Classification (NCBI taxonomy): domain Eukaryota; kingdom Metazoa; phylum Chordata; class Actinopteri; order Cypriniformes; family Leuciscidae; genus Tiaroga; species Tiaroga cobitis. The sequence continues at coordinate 47,167,613 of CM060593.1, forward strand.
TGATAGTAGTCATACACGTGTATGACTGCTGGCTTGAGATTGTTCACTTTAAGAACCTGTTTCAGCTGCAGAGTGTAACTCATGGGGACGCTTTTGGGAACCTGCGAGACAAAGGATGAACAGCAGAGATGCACACAGCTCTCAAGAAGATGGCAGCTAGTAATATACCCCAGTGGACAGTCTCACCTCTTTCAGATACACTAGGACATGATCATCTTCAGTATCTACTCGCTCAATTATCGGGTCAAATAATTCAAGCTGAGGGGAAGAGACCATCGTTTACAGACAATTACAACTGATGGAGCATCAAGCATCTTAGGACTTTCTAAATCTTAAATGCATACGAACCAGTGACTTATCTGCCGTGAAGCCTGACAGGAGCTTAATATCAACTACAACCATGTTAGTGCTTGCTTTTACACCATCGTATCTGAATGAGGGTGGTGAGGGGAAAAAGAGGTTTGGCCAACAGGATCAAGAACACAGCTTCCCTTTGTTAATCAAACATTAGCTGATTTTAGGACACAAATTCAGAACCGTTCTTACTTCACCATGAAGTTTAACATGAGATTGGCTCCAAGTTGTTGGCAGTCTCCATTCACATTTGCTTTGACGCTCAACGTTTTGGCAGCTTTAACGGGTGTTGGGATGTTATAGAAACATGCAACCTACAGCATAAGTGCAGAGCAAACAAAGCACAGTAAGATTTGGACATGCACAACAGAATCATAGGGTGAAGATACAGACCTGCACAGACACACAAGTGGATCCTGACACTTTAACACTATATTTGCCAGGAACGTTCTTCAGCCGCTTCTCCTGATACAGCAGCCTGTTGTCCCGATTCACTTTGAAGCTGTAAGAGTCTCCTGCTACTACTGAGGACTGTACGGTAACAGAGCTGGAGCCGTCCAAGCTGAACACTTGAGCAGCATACACTGACAGGGCATGAAGAGCCACCACTGTGTCCTAAAAACAAGCACCAGATTAAAAACCTCCTCAAATTATTACACCCATGATTAGTAGTCAGAGGCACCTGGGTGGAGGAGAAGCCTCCATAGGGATTCTGCTGGGTCACAAGCCAGTTGACAATGCGGTTAGCATAGCCCAGATTAGCCGTTGTGAGAGGCTGAACAGCGAGAACCGCTAGCAGCACGTAAGAGCTGATCTCCACCGCCAGAGTATCACCAGATGTCGTCTGAGACCAATGGAGCTTAGTGCCTTACATAAAGATGGAGGAGGGAGTTAAAGCCAATGACCCTGATGAACAACAAGAGGCTGGTATGTCTCACCATTAGAAATGGCGTGGTTGTCCAAGGAAGTTAAAAGCTCTGATCGAGTGGTGGACTCTCCAGCCAGACTGAAGGTGTAGGCAAGCAGAGCCGTTGCATAAGTGTTTGCCAGGTTCCCAACGACAGGCCTCAAGCATGACAGACCATTTGTAATTACCGGATCCTGAAACACCCAATCAAACATTAAACAGCCTGAACAGGAAGGTCATCTGGATGCTTAAGGAACTCAGAACTACAGCAGATGTTTTTACCATGGTGGGGACACCTAGTTCAAGCAGTGATGCAACAATGTAGGCAGTCATGGTCACACCATCACCAACTCCACCCTAAAACCATACAAACAAATCATTAAGAAATGTCACACACCATGTCAATTGGTTATTAGCATAGTTTCATAAACATGTGGTGCACCTTCATGTCACCATGGTACAGAGTTCCCTGCTGAATGAAACAGCCATCTGAACCCTGTTTGCTGATCAACCAATCCTTTGCACTCTGCAGGACATGTGGATCAATGAAGATAAATTGCCTTGCTAGACCAAAAGATCTCATGACAAAGGCAGTCAACCTGGCCATGGAGAATAAGTCACAAACTGAAATTAGTTTCTCACTGTTCTTTTGTGTATAATCTGTGGCACCAAATTTTTTCTCACCATGTATTTGATTCATCATTACCAAAGGTGCTGTATGAACCATCTTTGTGTCTGTAGTTCAGTTGTCTTTGGTATCCTAATAAGTCAAAATCCACATGTAAATTGGTCAGGAAGTTAGACAGTCTGGCACACTCCAAAGGGAAGAGAAGGACTAAACTTTCTTGGAATTTAGTCTCCCACATATAAAGTGGATTTTCCATACCACTTTTAAGGAAGCCTGTGGCAGTCTCTCGGATGGCTGCAGTGAGTTGCCCCGTTACTTCAAGGTACAGCAGGATGTAAATGTTGGGAGCAAGAACAATCATGTTCTGTTCTCCACAGCCATACGGCATCTGTAATAACCGATCCAGATTCTTCAGTGCACGACCCATTATGTCCCCTACAAGAGGTCAAGCATAAAACCCACATCAGAAAATTTATTCTGCTAATATTACCCAGCAGCTTCTACTGAATGACACATTTTACCAAGGACTGAAACTGAGCATTTGACAGATCCTTGAACCACGTTTGTTGGAAACATCAGAATCATGTCTTCAGAAAGAATGTTTCCTGCAGACCGAAAAGAATGGATCAGTATTGAGCTCTAGTCAACTCAACTTCATTTATATAGAACTTAACACAGATAGTTTCAAAGCAGTGATAGGAAATTAAAGTATTCTAGAGCTGCTGTAAAGCCAAAACAATCTATTAAAATTATGGCCCAGCAAAGGTTAGCATGATTCACTTCCATTGCAAAGATCATTAGTTAATAAATTAGGGGCCGCTTGGACGAAACAGTTTTAACTGAAAACAGAACTTAATGCATTCTGGCCACTCATATGCAGGACAGTTTTGCGGTTCAAGAATGCAAACTTTGCACGATGATAAAAAGACACTCAAATATGCACGTTGGAACCCATTTCAAAGTACTAAAACGTAGTCTAAAAAAAAAAAAATATATATATGCACGGCATCAGTTTATAGGGAAGAGTGTTTGAATACGCATTTAGAGAGGAGTCTCCTCGTTACAATTGACAAGTTACTTGTCTGGCCTGTATAATACAAAAATGTTACTAGTTTCCATGAATCCATGCGAACAGGAATCATTGATAATGTTTGTACAACCTGTAAAGAGGTAAAGGAAGCCTTCACAGGGGAGAGACTAGTTGACACTTGAGGGCTGCGTTGTAGCGTCTAGGCGCAGGTCCTTCATCAGATCTGTATTACGGTGGACTACTGTACACGGACTGATATTAGCGTAGACACCAATCTTATGAAATGAGTACATCAGGTCCTATGGAAAGTGTTCCCAGTTCTGGCTCACCTAATCCATGCAGCCTGACATTAAAATTACAGAAGTTGACAATGTGCCATGTGTATGCTAGGTTAAAGAGATGTGTTTTTAGTCTAGCTTTGAACTGACAGAGTGTCTGCTTCCTGGACAATGGTAATTAGTTCCAAAGTTTAGGTGCCAAATATAAAATGAGCTGCCACCAGCAGTTGATTTTAATATTCTAGGTATTATCAACTGGAGAGAATTTGAGATCGCAACAGACGTGAAGGACTATTAACAATTTAGTTATTAAACCATTTAGTGCTTTGCAAGTAATCAGCAATATTTTTAAAATGACATTTAAACCATGTTTAATAGGAAGCCAATGCCGTATTGACAGAACCGGCTAAAAATGGTTATATTTCCTGATTCTGTAAGAAATTAAACTACAGCTGGTCCATGATGCGTGCAGGGAAACCACCCATTTAGAGCAGTCGAATAATCTAGCCTTGAGGTCATGAATGCATATGCCCTCAATGAGAAATTCAGAACAGTTAGTACATGTCGTAATTTAGAACTATTAAGATGGAAGAGCACGGGTTTAGAGATACTAGACGTGTGGCTTTTAAATAAGAGATTCAGAAAGTAGTAGGAAATTACGAGTCATCCATTTTTTATATAAGCTATGCAGTCTGTTCATTTTGTGAATTGGTCAATTTTGTAAGGGAGCGAAGAAAAACACGGCTCGGTATCAGCATATCGGTGAAAACAAATGCCATGCTTTCTAATGATAGCTCTCAAGCATGTACAGAGTGAACTCTAGGCTAGTGTTTGGCTGTACAGGGAGAATGTGTTTGGGAATCATTGAGTGCAAACAAACCCTTTGGACACAGTAGCAAACTCTGGGTGTTTGTCCTTTCAACTCCTTCAGGCTATAAAAGCAATAAAACACCACATCAGTAAAATGAGCTCCATGATCAAACCCCAGAAGCCTGGTGAACACTCACCAGGACAAGTAGACTTCGAGTGACTACATCAATGCGTCCTCTCGTCGGCATAGTCACGATTTCAGTGCCACATCGAGTCCGGGATGATTCAGCTGAAGCACTGACAGTCACATTGACAGCTCCTGCAGTGACAGACAGGAAGTAAGCAACACCTAATATACACTTAACTTAGAGAGATGATGCAAAACTGACCGAGAACAGAAGCTGAGAGAACCCATTTAAAGGTCTTTCTCCCATTGGCACAAAGACAGGATGAATACGGATCAGTATATGGTTTAAGAGTGAAGTTCGTGGATGAAGCTGGAGTTACTTTAACCTGCCAATGAAATGGAGCACATAGCACATGGAGCCAAGACACATGACCTTCATACAGATCCATTATAAGAAAAAACATGGCAGACCATGATGCACTTGGACTGATAGCTGAAGACAGTGGCCTTCAGATCAAAAGACTCTCCACGGACGATGGAGTACGGCAGGGAGAGCTCCAGGAAGAAGGGCTGGAAGACTGTCAGTAGAGCAGGAGGAGCCAGACCAAAACCTTCTGAGGACAGGCAGAACGCCTCCGTCTCCCATGTGGTGATGGTGTCAGGAACAGTGAGGGGAACTCGTGTGGATCCAGTGTCTCTGAAGGACAGCAGATGAGTAATAAAGGGAACAGAAGTAAAATCTATGGGCAAATAGCTTTAGAAGGAATACATGGTTCACCAACCCCACTTGAGCAAGCTGCCAGAGCCATGTTTCTGGAAAGTATGTCCGGATAGTCACTTCAAAGGAGGAAGTGTCGATTCCACCACTTTCTGCTTCTAGGGGAGCAATTTCAGCCGGAGCCACTTCAGCTGGAGCCATTTCAGCCATTTCCATGGCCACAGGAAGACCATGAAAATTCATCTCTGGAACATACAAGTGATATTACACCCACTCACTCAGAACTGTCATTGTATGCAAAATAATGAGGGTGCATAACTGCCCCTCTTGTTCCATTTCTAAAAATTAAAATCCATCCAAAACAACAATTTGCTTTTACTGAAAGAATGGCCTCTGCATAGACCTACCTTCTGGGAATATGGGATACAGCGGGCACAGAGGGGCTTGCACATCGAGATTTGTTGCTATCTTCATTCCCAGGCTCTGTCAGAGTGACAGGTCAAAACGGAAGACAGATTTCATGTCAACTTTCATACGCATTCAGTGACTACATGGTCATGAATGGTTTTCTACCTTGAAGGTTGTGTAGGCTTGATTTGTAGGAAAAATGTCGGGAGGATTCATACGAAGACCCCGGCGATCTCTAGGAAGAGCTAGAATGGGTTCAATTGGTGTAAAACCTCGACACTCTGGTTCTTCCAGAATGCTGTATGGGTAACCTGATAACGATCGCACTGGGAGAAAGTCAAATACCTGGGACCATGAAAAAAAGTGTTTGTTTGGCACATGATTCTGGAAAAAATTTCAAATACATTGACATATTATGGTCAACATTTATAATTAGGCATTAAATGCACACAAAAATTGTATCAGTCACATAATAGCATAGGTTTGTCCAATAGGCTATATGCACGCATAAGTTCCGCATTTGACGCAAAGATGCTCTTCAGTTTCCGGTTGGGGAGATTCAAGCCGAGGAAACCGGGATTATGGCAGAGTCTTCAAAATTTACTGTCCTCCCCTCTTTGAAACGAAACTTTCATACGTTTAGATGTAATTTTATATATAGTTATGTTTATTTAATATAATTTTAAAAAGCATAAACACAACGAGTGGGGTCTGTTTTGTGACTAACGTCTCTTTAGTATAACCATGGAGTATAAAATTCAATAAAGTCTCGGTATTGCATTGGACTCTACGATCGGCGGAAGTTAGAGCATCCTTAGACCTTCACCGGAAATACCGCCGTGCATAGAGCCCATTGCTCCAGCATTACTCAAACTCTAAAATTGAACATGAATTTAAATCAACTGCACATGGATACCATTTTTGCACTCAGACGTCTTCCTGGCTCCATGATCCGGATGCTCTGATCTACAGCACTGATGCCACACAGAGATCCTGCTTGAGCAGACACCGTCAAAACATTTTTCTCTGCAGGAACGGCCGTAGCAGGAGAGAACTGTAGAGACACCTGGAACAAAAGACCAACACGCTGTAGGACATCACCATTCCCTGCATGAAGCCAAAAGATGCTAGTGCACATCATACCTGGTTTGGGAGACACATTTCAGTGTCAAATGACGCACTACCAACAACAACATTCTCACTGGGCAGAACGCAGTAAACCAGAATCTGCACTACTGGAGCCATATCGCTACTGACAGACAGCTGGAACGACACTGAGCCGCTCATGACTGTATTAGAAGCCCTCACTGCGACCGTCCGAAATCCATGGAGGACGATCACTCCTCTGGACAAGACCTGACAAGGTACAAACGGGTGCATAAGTGCTTAAACAGGCCAGAGGAATTGAGAACAAAAGCAGATGTCCACTCACCATATAGACGATGTCAGTGCTGTAGCCACCAGCCTCTCCAACAAGAGAATACTTCACGGTCACTGGAACCACAGCACCACATTTGAGCGGCTGCTCGAGCTTCACTATAGTCAGTTCACTAGATGGGTTACTGGAATCAGGTTGGAGAAGCTGAACAACCCTTGAATCTGTTGTGAAGTATGGTGATTTGTAACCATAAATAACCGCTGGAGTTGAACTTGCCTGGGGAACAAATAGAATCGGTTTCTTGTGAAATGTAGACTTACTCTCACAAGATACAAATAGCAAATCGTACCATAAGATTGAGAGCAGCTTTAGGAAGATTGGCAGTGCTGAGTGAGAAAGTGGCCAGTCCTTTCTGATTTGTGGTCAGATCCATCAGCAGTTTGTTTGGCCAGCTGTTCCCATCCAGGAGATAAACCACTTTGTTTGCAATTGGAGTACCATCGAAACGAGACACTGATATCTGTTGGGAATGATCAAGGTTAGGAAAGGTAAAAAATGTGAAGGCTTCTGCAACAAGTTAACTTTTACTTGCCTTTCCATTAATCACTGATCCAGGTTCAAAATGATCGGGGATGTCCACAAACGCAACCTTGCCGACTTCAAACGTAATGGACACTGTTGCAGATTTTGACATCACTACATCTGGGGAAAGAGAAACAAATGCACCAAATTAACAAATCAACTTCCTCCATACATGTGCTGTTGGTTAAGATCAGCCAATAGCTCACCTGTTCCCTCCTCAGAGATGTTCATATTTACAAGAAAGGCATCTTGCACTTTATTTTCAAATTTGGTGCCAAAAAACACTGATGTATCGACGGTAAGGGAGGCACAGCCAGTGGCATTCATCTAGTAGCAGAACAAAGAGTCACATTAAAGTCAGACAAAAGCAGAAGAAAAGCCATCCACAGTAAGGCAGGAGTCACACACCTCTGCGGTTTGATTCAGACACCAACGGGTCAACTCAGGAGCTACAACATATGGAAATGGCTTGCGACATACTTCCACCAAGACTTGACCAGGTACAGGTTGGCCATATGTGTATCTGGGAAAGGTCACAAGGAACAATATCAAGTGACCAACCACAAGACAAGAAATGTGGTAGCAAGAAAATAAAAGCGTCACTCACTTGGCACAAGCCTCAACTTTCAGTCCCACATCTGCAACGCTGTACATCTGTGGTGTGTTTATGGTCACATCAAACTTTGGTAAAACTAAACCAGAAACAAAATGCTTTAGATAAGACCTCAGTCTTGTCATTGAACTACTGCACATTTTATACATAATGACTTACCATATTTTTTCACCTCAAAAACCTGGGAGATTGTTCGTTCACCAATGAAAGCCTTTAGCGTGTACATCCCTAACTGAGCCTCTGGGTTTAACTCGTGCGAAAGCTGCAATATCCACTCTGTTGAGGAAATGTTTGTCCACTGACCAATGCGGTTCTTCTGATTGTCCTGTAAAAAAAAAAAAAAAAAAGATAAATAAACAGCCAAGGAAAAAGTGCAAACAAGCAAAAGTAAAAGATCTGCGTCAGCTCCATTCAAAGACTTGCACAGGAGCCTACAATTCTCACCTCCACCACCAGATTGTACTGTAAGACAAAGACAGGAATATTAGGCACTTAAAAAGCAAACATTTGTGCTGCAAAGTACAAAACTCTGAAAATGTATTGCTTATTTTTACATGCAGTTTGTTCATGGCCAGGCCTCACCATTTGATCAACAGGCACAAATTTGGCATCCATGGTGACAACTCTTAAATTCACTGCAAAAACAGCAATAAACTCACATTTATTGCATAATGCATCTGAACACGATCAGAACTTGTGTAATGAACATTCTACGCTTAATAAACAAAGGATCATTCACAGCTCACCCGTTTGTCCTGGATTGTAGATGGGTTTGTCTGTTTGGATGAAGGTCGAAGGCAAGTAACGTCTGAACATGACTTTCCTTTCTTCAGTCGCTTTAAAGACATTCCCTTGAACTTCTACCCTCAGCGTCTGCACAGACTCTGCATCTACTAGAGGAGCCTGTAGAGAAGCTCAGTCAACCAACAAACCAGTCAAAAAACACATTGCAACTTGCATCTAATGACAGACCTGGAAACTAAAGCAGCGGTGAAATGGCTTTGAAGAAACCTGCTGCACAAGTTGAGTCATCTCGTTTACATCATCAAGCAGGGAAATGGTCATTGTGAGACTCTCTTGGGGTTTCAGAAGACTTGCACACAATTTGGCATCAGACCCAGTTTCAATCACTGCAGGGAACATCACCATAAATAACCTGTGTATACAAGTTTAGGTTCAGAGATTAAGAGGAATCAGGTCAGAGTGTGCACATTGGTTAAAACTTACAGAGAGTGTCTGGCAAGTCTGTGCATCAACTAGCCTAATGGCCCATCAAAAAAAAAAACAAAGCGATTGGGTTGGAGTGGGAAGATGGGGTGGTATTAGAGCTGCATGATTTTGAACAGAACATGACACATTTACTAGAGCATTGTTTCCCCAAGTACATTCCTAGGACTTGGAATTTCTAAGCTGGTGATTTAAATCAGGTGTTTGATTAGGGAAACGTAGAGTGTTTGGAGGCCTCCAGGAATATGGGTGGGAATACTGTACTAAAGGTTCTGATAAAATGTTACATTTTTCATTACTCAAGTGTTTTTGAACAACTCTTGACTGATTCAATGACAACAGTTTTACATTCAACACCACCTAGTGGCATGATGTGATCAATACAAACGATACTTGAAGCAACAAGTTACTTCAATCTATTTTGATCGCTATAGTAGACATCCACGTATAGCATTTTCCGCCAATTTAAGTACATTAAGTAATACAATTAACTAAAACCAGATTCACCACTTAATTATCAAACTACGCGAAACACAATTGGAAAAAATACATTTTAGTCACAATGCATCCCCATCAAATTGAAAAAATAAAACTGCAATTGTGATGACATTTTTACTTCAATCTTGAGTCAAGTCTGCTGATATTGTAATAAATGGGCAAATGTGAAAAACTGCAAACAATTTACAAAACTCAATGCTCATGCAATTGTGACAGGATAAATTACAAAGTAAATTCTAATCTTCAGTTTGCGTTATCAACAAAAAGCCAATTTGTAAACATTCTCTTAATGAGTTGGGCTTATTAAAGTCATGAGAGTCTGAGGTTGAGTGAATGCGGAGCATGTACTGCATACAAGTTATTGAAACTAATGCCATGATCATATTGCATTTGAAACCAATCGTGTCAAATGGGACGCCAAAGCAATTTATTCACCAAAGGTCAAGCAGTGATTTTCTACTGGTCACTCATCTACACGCAGTGCGAATTCACAGGTCAGAGTTGAACTTGAGCAGCAAACACTTTTCACGGTTCATGTTTCCTTTCTGACAGTGAAACAAATTGAAATGAGACACCCTCTTTAGACCATAATCTTGGTTTAATTATGGAATATTTATTTGGAAGTACACGGGGTTGGTTGTCCGGGAATGACAAACCTTAACCTGCTGGAAAAAAACAACCTGTAAACCACAGAATTGGCTTCCATGGTCAAAAATAAGAACAGAAGACAGCCATTTTGTTCACAAATACATAAACAATGAGGAACAAGAAACTTCCACTGGAAAAATAAACTGACGCATTTAGATGACGCAACTAAAGTGTGGTAATGAACGAGAAGCTGATCACTGCAAAGAAAGTTTACATCTAGCTCATCCTCACTAGAGCTCCAACAAGGAACAAATGTAATTTGGACCTAATGGGTGGAGCAATAATATCCAACCACACCTTAAACCCACCCACAACTCTATAACCCCACCCCCTTGGAGTTCCAGAGAGGACCTTCTCATCATTTGACTCTGCAGTGAGTATCACATGTAATGAACAGCAGTTTGGGGGGTCCTATTCATCCTTTGACCACTAGATGGGCAAGAGTACAACATGATAAATTAACTTGTCCAATCTTTGGGGATTAATTTTGCCATCTTTAAAACTGCATACGCATAAACACTAGGTCACTTCTGCTCTCTTCAAAGCCCATGGTACTTACGGCCTTTTCTGTCCATCAACAGCAAAGAGGAAAAGGGCTAAAATGAGCCCTCTCCAAACACAAATCTCCCTCACAGCCATGAAGAGCAATCATCCAAGACTAGAAAAAAATCAAGAGTCTCTTTCCAAAAAAAAATCCTGCAGCACTTCTGTGAAGATCCACACTGTTTAAATGCTCTACAGCTGAACTCTAGATCAGCTGCACTGATGCCAGTGTTATTTAAATGCTCTTGATAATTCAGAACAGGTTGATTCATCACTCACAGACAATCTGGACATGATTAGGGCGGAGACCCGGTAATTAGTCACTGTGATGCCAACTCTGAAACAGACGCTCTTACTCTTTCCAATAAAATCTAAGACGAAACTAAATCCCAAAGATATGAGAGGTGGGTTGTATTACGGATTCCCTACCGAAGGAGACAGACAGTCGTGTACTTTTACATGAGAGGAAGGCAGCCACCCTACGGTGTTCTGAAATAATCGTGTCTGAGATTTTCGGTGACACTGGGCAGAGTTTAGACCAGGGTTTCCCAAACTTTTCCATGACAAGGACTCCCAAATACCACTAGGTTCTGGCAAAGGCTTGGGAAAATACTTGGGAAAGTGTATCAATTTCATTTCAGTTTATTTATATAGGGAAAGTACAAAAAAACATGATCCCAGTCAAAGCTGGAAAATATGTATTGTACATAGAAAGTATAGCAAGAGCTAATTTGCCTCTCAGGTCCCTAGAAAGGCTTTTCTAATAAAAAACAAATAAAACAACAAACAAAATACTACTCATAGAATAAAAGTACCGCAATGTGTCACTTATAGATGATAAAACACCTACCAAAAAATATACCAGAAATGAGCTTTCAACTGAAGCATACAACTTTAAAGTAGGCCTGAAACGAGACTTCAAGAGATTTAAGGAAGAAAAGGAATAGTCGAATAAAGTCGTTATTTTTGTTTGTTTTTTCGCACAAAAAGTATTCTCGTCGCTTGATAAACTTATAGTTAAGCTACTGTTGCGACATGGAATATTTAAACATTTTCTTTAATGACTCTCTGGGCCGTCAAGTTTTATTCCCTTAGGGAGCCTATGTAGCAGTCATGAACCTCTCAGATTTAATCATAAATATCTTCATTTGTGTTCCGAAGACGAACGAAGGCGTTACGGGGTTGGTACAGCATGGGGGTGAGTAATTAATGACTTAATTTTCATTTTTGGGTGAACTAACCCTTTAAGCTTTTACCGTATCCAGTCCATAACAAAAAACATTGAACATTGAAAATAAGGGAGATTTCCCGGAATCCATCCCCAAAACAAGGGATTTTTTTGTTTTGTTTTTTACACGACCCACAAACTTAAAAAATAAAACACTAATCATTAAAAGTCTAAAGAGTTTATAACTAGCCTACATATGTGTATGAGAGAAAAACACAGTATGTATGTGTGTGTGTGTGTGTGTGTGTGTGTGTGTGTGTGTGTATGAGAAAGAAAGAGACAGTGTGTCATTAAAAAAATAAAATCATAGAGAATGTTTAAATACTGAGTGCTGGAGGTGATTCGGAGGTCCGTTACCGATCAGAGCGCACGCTGACACTGAGTAAATAAAGCCTTTATACTCGACGCGTCCGCACGAGCACGGCAAAAATGACAAGTTGATCGTTTCGCCACAGCCTTTTTTGAAACAGCGTACGCGGTGCCGCATCCGAGGATGAACGACTTCAAACCGAATATGTCCGAGCTTGCTCTGACCGTCGCAACTCTGTTGTCATTATGTTAAGCCCGCCTGCCGGACTGTAACTACAGGACTGTAACAAACATTTAGATACATTCACATTCATATAAATATTATATTTTTTAATTTACATAAATTAAAAGACTTGAATTCAATGTTTGAGAACGTATTCCCCCACTTTCACAGAGAAGGTAGTCCCAGACTAAGGCCTTGTCCACAAGGACACGGGTATTTTTATAACCAGAGTTTTTCCTCCTGTGTTTTTAAAAAAAAACCTCCGTCCACATGAAAACGCAAAAACACGTATCAAGCGCTGTCAAGAGCATGCAACACCAGCAGGCGGTGATATAAACCTAACCGCAAAGCCACGTTAGCCAATCAGAAGCCATCAGCCGTGCAAAAACTCCGGGTTTACTGTCACACGACCACACTGTAAACGCCGTTTCTGAAAATCCTCACCCTGGCAGGGGTTTTCAAAAATGTTCGGTTTTAGTGTCCTGATACTGCGTTTCCATGTGGACGAACGGCCGAACCGCGCAAAAAAAGTCATGGTTATAAAAATGCATGAATGAGCTTTATTAACTGAAAGCAACTTGCACTGACATTATCTTAAAACATGTCATAGCATCGCGTTTATGAAAGCTACTTAAGTGCCCTAACTGAATAAATGCCTAATCCTGGCTTAATCTAAGCACTGTCTGTGAAACCGGGCCTACATGCGTCACTGAGGCTATGTTTACACAGAAACGATCTGAAGAGAAAACGCAAAAGTGGCGTTGCGTTATCACTTTTTATTCCGCGTTTAGACGAGCGTTTTGGGTGGGAAATCCGCGGGAATATGGTGACGCAAAAGAGTGTGAAATTCAATGTAGTATGCACTCCAGGCGCCAAGCCCCCAAAACGCTGTCGCTGAGTAAACGAAAGGCACATCCGATAAAATATTTTTACGTTTTCACCGCGAGCGTTCTCGTGTAAACAGGGCCTGACATATCTGGATGTGTTTTAAATCAATACCAGATAGAACTCCTAATTAACAGACTAAATTAATTCCAGGTGATGGTTAATCAATTTAATTAACTAAATGAATGTGTTCTCTGACAATTAAGTGTGTTTAAATATCACCGTCTTCAATGCAGATGATTGAGAGAAACAGCCACAATAAACAGTGGTAGAATATCATAAGAGAAATACTCTGAAAAAGACTCTTGATTTAGGTTTGGCCTTGGATGATTTTTCCTCATGGCTGTGAGGGAGACTAGTTTTTGGAAAGGGCTCATTTTAGCCCTTTTACTCTTTGCTGTTGGTGGACAGAAACCAGGGCCGTAAGTGCTGTTATGTGGGGATTAACTCAACTTTATAGATGGTGACAATGATTGAAGCATTGCAAAAGAGCACTACTCTTCATTTGATGCTATCCAGTGATAAAATGTTCTGTGGTTTCTGAAACTAAACCCTTTATATTTTTCCACAGGTTATTCATGGTGACGTTCCCTGCACTGATTGAGTCTGGATCTGATGCCAAATTATGCATTACTCTTCTGAAACCCCAAGAGAGTCTCACGATTACAGTTTCTCTGCTGGATGAGAAAAACAAGACAACTCAACTCGTGCAGCGGGCTTCTTCAACGTCGTTTCACCGCTGTTTCAGCTTCCAGGTCTGTCATGACTCTTGTGCATTTGTTTATTTTTGTGGTCTGGTTTGGTATCTCCACAGGAATTTCTGAGTTTCTCCACAGGCTCCTCGAGTAGATGGAGAATTGGTGCAGAAGCTGAAGGTGGACGTTCAAGGGAAGGTCTTCAGAGCATCTGAAGAGAGGAAAGTCATGTTTAGACGTTACTTTCCTTTAACCTTCATCCAAACAGACAAACCCATCTACAATCCAGGACAAACGGGTGAGCTGTGAATGTCCCTTGTTTAATAGAGGTGTAGAAAGTCCAAGACGCTACAAGTTGATCATCTTCAAGTGCATTGATGTGAGTTTATTTGTGTCTTTGCAGTGAATTTCAGAGTTGTCACTATGGATACCAGATTTGTGCCTTTTGATCAGATGGTAGGATCAGATGTTTCACCATATTGAGTGTTCTAGCCATAAAAAAACCTGCAAATGTAATGCAGATTATTTTATGTGCACTAGCTTTTTCAGGCATCAGTGTGTTTTATAAATGTTTAATATTCTTCTCTTTGTCTTGCAGTACAATCTGGTGGTGGTGGAGGTGAGAATTTGCTCTGGTGCAGGTCTTTGAATGGAGTCAATGCAGCTTTTTACATATTGCTTTGTTTGTGGTTTTTCCTCTGAGCTGATTCCTCTATATTATTAGGACAATAATAATAACCGGATTGGTCAGTGGACAAACATTTCCTCAACGGACTGGATATTGCAGCTTTCTCATGAGTTAAACCCACAGGCTCAGATGGGGATGTACACACTAAAGGCTTTTATTGGTGAACGAACAATCTCCCATGTTTTTGAGGTGAAAAAATATGGTAAGTCATTGTGTATAAATTGTGAAGCAGTTCAATGATAGATCTGAGGTCTTGATCCAAGTCATTTGGTTTCTGGTTAAGTTTTGCCCAAGTTTGATGTGACCGTAAACGCACCACAGACTTACAGTGTTGCAGATGTGGGACTGAAAGTTGAGGCTTGTGCCAAGTAAGTTGAGCTTTATTTTCTTGTCATTTGTTTGGTCAGTTCTTGATCTTATTGCTTATGATGTTTCTCAGATACACATATGGCCAACCTGTGCTTGGTCAAGCATTGGTGGAAGTGTGCCGTGAGCCGTTTCCATATGTTGTGGTTCCTGATTTGACCCGTAGTTGCCTGAATAAAACTACAAAGGTTTGAGTCCTGCCTTACAGTGGAAGGTTTTTCTTTTGCTTGTGCTTGACTTAAATGTGATTTCTTCTTTGTTCTGCTGCCAGATGAATGACACTGGCTGTGCATCCCTTACAGTCGATACATCAGTGTTTTTCAACACTAAATTAGAAACTAATATGCAAGATACCTTTCTTGTAAATGTGAACGTCACTGAGGTGGGAACAGGTGAGCTATTGGCAATTTAAGCCGAACCCTATAGTAATTTAAAGTTTATATTTATTATTGCATCCATCCAACAACCCCCCCCCCCCCCCCCCCCCCCCAGATATAGTCATGTCAAAATCTGCAACAGTGTCCATTACATTTGAAGTTGGCAAAGTCATGTTCGTGGACCTCCCAGATTACTTTGAAGCTGGATCAATGATTAATGGAAAGGCAAGTAAATGTTAATTCCTTGTCACAGAAGCCTTCACATTTCTTAACCTTGATCATTCCCAACAGATATCAGTGTCTCGTTTCGATGGTACTCCAATTGCAAACAAAGGGGTTTATCTCCTGGATGGGAACAGCTGGCCCAATAAACTGCTGCAGAATCTGACCACAAACCAGAAAGGACTGGCCACATTCTCTCTCAACACTGCCAATCTTCCTAAAGCTGCTCTTAATCTTGTGGTACGATTTGCTCTGTTTTGTGAGATGTGGACTTCTCCCAATCTCTCGCATGAAACTAATTCCTTTCATTCCCCAGGCAAGTGTGACTCCAGAGGTTGTTTATGGTTACAAATCGCCATACTTCACTACAGATTCAAGGGTTGTTCAGCTTCTCCAATCTGCTTCTCCTGACAACCCATCATTTAGTGAACTGAAAATAGTGAAGCTCGAGCAGCCGCTCAAATGTGGTGCTGTGGTTCCAGTGACTGTCAAGTATTCTTTTGTTGGAGAGGCTGGTGATTACAGCACTGACATCATCTATATGGTGATTGAACTTAAAAAAAATATATTTTTATTTTCCCCACTGTCAGTTTGTTCAACTTTATGCATTCATTTGTCTTAGGTCATGTCCAGAGGAGTGATCGTTCTCCATGGATTTCAGACCGTCACAGCGACAGCTTCTACAGTCATGAGCGGCTCGGTGTCGTTCCAACTGTCTGTCAGTGTCGATATGGCTCCAGTAGTGCAGATTCTGGTCTACTGCGTTCTGCCCAGTGAGAATGTGGTTGTTGGTAGTGCATCATTTGACACAGAAACGTGTTTCCAAAACCAGGTATAATGTGCACTGGGTTTTTTTTTTTTCTTTTAGTGAGGAATGGTGACATGTCCTACAGTGTGTTGGTTCTTGTTCCAGGTGTCTCTACAGTTCTCTCCTGCTAAGTCCGTTCCTGCTGAGGAAAATGTTCTGACGGTCTCTGCTCAATCAGGATCTCTCTGTGGCATCAGTGCTGTAGATCAGAGCATCCGGATCATGGAGCCAGGAAGACGTCTGAGTGCTGAAATGGTATCCTGTGCCTAAATTAGATTTGTTTTGTAGCAAATTTGCTTACGAAAAAAATGTATTCTGAATATTTGTATTAGTTAATATAATTAACTTGATATGCTAATTTAATTTTTGGAAATTGACCCGTTTGTCCCATGAACACATGTTAATCTCTCGCCCATATGAATAACTGCCCTTGTGCAATTTGAGGCTCCAGTTGATCTTTGTCTTGAGAGACTGAACCAGTGGGAGTCAGAATCTTTGAATGAGAGAAGGCCACAGCCTGGCACAAGCTTTGGGGTCCTTAAAACCTCTAGTTTGGCATCTTCACATCAGGATTTCTCAGAAAGGGACTATGAAGTTCCTTTTTCAAAGCGTGAAGATATCACCCTCTTTGTTCCCTTTGGAGGGAATTCATTACGATAATTTTTTTCTAGCAGGCTATTGAATACATAATTTGACTCATTTATATAAGAATCGTGATTTCTTAAACACCTTAAGCAAAATGTAAGATAACAAATGGGGGATGAAGTCAAGTCATCTTCATTTATATAGCGCTTTTAACAATGGATTGTTTCAAAGCAGCTTTACAGAGATAAACATATAATTTAAGGTAACAGATTGTTTTGGCGTTATAGCGGTTCTTAAATGTTATTTCCAGCTAAAGTTAACTTTGATTCACCTCCGTCGAAATGATCAGACTTTAAACGCGAACCTGTGATTAACGCTGACGACGTTCACATGCTCATTCAGAATTGATTCTACAGTTATGTGCTTTTGAAAATGTGCGCAGGTTTGTAATTCCATACAACCCAGCCTAAACAAACTACTTGTCTTGCCTATAAATTGATCCAGAATTTTGTTTTATTTTATCACTTCGGGGTACGCGAGCCGAAATTCACAACGCTTTATCTGTAGAGTGGGAAAGGGATCCTCCATAGGGAGAGAATAGGATGAAGATTATAGGATTTAAAGGGAATATTTCTCCTCTGCAAGAACTCTGCAAATTTCCTCTGGGTCATAAGTCTTATCAGTCCTATAACAGTTAGCTTCATTTGGGTTGTTAGATTTGGGGTGTGTGTCAGACCTTTGGGCGTGAGTTTGCTGGATTATTCATTCAATATAATGAATTTGTCTGGTCCAGATGGTACACCTTTTTAGACCTTAACAAGTGGCATTCTAATCAGATGTGCCACTAAAATAATTACTCGCTTTCTCCATGTTCTCAGGTGTTCAACTTGCTCCCAATGCGATCACTATCTGAATATCCATATGAAGTTGAGGATGAACAGGAGTGCCTAAATGTTTGACCCCGTCGGGCCGTTCCCACAGACCAAGCCTACGAAACCTTCAAGGTATAAAACTGTCCATTGTTCTGTTTACTCAATTCACCTTTAATCTTCAAACGTTTTTCTCTTGCTCTGACAGAGCATGGGGATGAAGGTTGCCACAAATTTGCCTATCAGAGTACCTCAGTGTGTCCTGTACAGAGGCCTGAATTATTATCGTAACTTCCGTGATGGTATGTCTGTTTTTCTTGCTCTCATATTGCCCCTTGACTTGATAGATCCCTTAGGTTTATTACAGTTGGTAGCTTCTGTGAGGTGAAACTGCAAACCATTTGGAAAAACTTTAATCTTTTGCATTGTAACGGCACATTTAATAACCGATGAATATACACCATGTAAAGTCACAACTAATCAACATTTTTCTACATCTGGCCAAACATGCATATTTGACGCTGTATGAACCCTGGTTATTCTGCAGACAATAGGACCGTTTGTAGTAAAATTGCTGGTTTCTTTCAGTAGTGTATTATCGTCAACCTGTGGCTATGGCTGGAATGGCTCCAGAAGTAGCAAGCGTTGGAGGTGACACTTCCTCTTTTGATGTAACCGTCAGGACTTACTTTCCAGAAACCTGGATCTGGCAGCTTGCTCAAGTGGGGTTAGTAAAACCTTTGTTCCATCTAAAACTACTTTCCCACACATTTTACTTCTCCTGTCTCCTTCATTTATAGTTGTCCTTTTTTTCAGAGCAACTGGATCCACACGAGTTCCCCTCACTGTTCCTGACACCATCACCACATGGGAGACAGAGGCGTTCTGCCTGTCCTCAAAAGGTTTTGGTCTGGCTCCTCCTGTTCTACTGACAGTCTTCCAGCCCTTCTTCCTGGAGCTCTCCCTGCCATACTCCATCGTCCGTGGAGAGTCTTTTGATCTGAAGGCCACGGTCTTCAGCTATCAGTCCAATTGCATCATGGTCTGTCATGGTTTCTTTAAATACTGTAATGGATCTGTATAGAGAAGGTCATGTCTTTGCTTCATGCGCTCTGTTTCATTGACAGGTTAAAGTAACTCCAGCTTCATCCATGAACTTCACTCTTAAACCATATTCTGATCCATATTCATCCTGTATATGTGCCAATGGGAGAAAGACCTTCAAATGGGCTCTCTCAGTGTCTGTTCTCGGTCAGTTTTGAACTGTCTGTTACCAAATTTAAAGTTTTGTTTTTGCTCACTTTCTGTCTGTCACTGCAGGAGCCGTCAATGTGACTGTCCGTGCTTCAGCTGAACCATCCCAGACTCGATGCGGCACTGAGGTTGTGACTGTGCCGACAAGAGGACGCATTGATGTAGTCACTCGAAGTCTACTTGTCCTGGTAAGGGTAACCAGCCTTCTGGAGTCTAGTCATGAAGCCCATGGTGCTTTACTGATGTGGTGTTGCATTTACAGCCTGAAGGAGTTGAAAGGACAAACACCCAAAGCTGGTTACTGTGTCCAAAGGGTTTGTTCGCACTTAATGATTCCCCAATACCTTCCTGTATAGCCAAACATTAGCCTAGCACTCAATGCTGTTCTGTTCGGTCTGCAGGAAAAGTTCTTTCTGAAGACGTGACTCTGACGTTTCCAACAAATGTGGTTCGGGGATCAGCCAGATGCTCAGTTTCAGTCCTTGGTAAAACATTTCATGGAGTAGAAACTGCCACAAGTGTTTGGCAGAATACTTGTTCTGATTTGGGGTTTTATGCTTTACATGCTTGTAGGGGACTTAATGGGTCGTGCACTGAAGAATCTAGATGGGTTATTGCAGATGCCATCTGGCTGTGGAGAACAGAATATGATCATTCTTGCTCCAAATATTTACATCCTGCTGTACCTGGAAGTCACGGGCCAACTCACCGCAGCCATCCGAGCAACTGCCACAGGCTACCTTCAGAGTGGTATGGGCAAGGAGATCCTTTTTAAAAATATATATATATTTTTAAAAAGGAAGTATTGTAGACTAAAACTTAATGACTTAGTCCGTGACTCCATTCGAAGCCGTCAAGACTCCGTTATACACAATTCATCCCCCTGATTTTATTTTTGAACAGGATACCAAGGACAACTAAACTACAGGCACAGTGACGGTTCATACAGCACATTTGGTTATGATGCATCCAATACATGGTGAGTTTCATGCTGTTATTCTAGATGTGTAACCTTTGTCAAGTGGTTTGTTAAACTGAATTCCTTCCACAACCAGGTTGACCGCCTTTGTCATGAGGTCTTTTGGTCTAGCGAAGCGTTTCATCTTCATTGATCCGAATGTCCTTCAGAGTGCAAAGGACTGGCTAATAAGCCAGCAGGGTTCAAATGGTTGTCTCATGCAACAGGGAACTTTGTACCACAATGACATGAAGGTACATGTGTTATCAAATATACCTTAACCATAAACCATTCAAGATTGTTTTTAATCTATGTGCTGGTGTTTTAGGGGGGAGTTGGTGATAACGTGACCATGACTGCCTACGTTGTTGCATCGCTGCTTGAACTAGGAGTTCCTGCCACAGTAAAAACCTCTCCAGTAGTTGTATCAGCTCCTTGCAAATGGTCTTCTGGCTGTTGTCTGATATCTGCTTTGCTTTCAGGACCCTGTCATTACCAACGCGCTGTCATGCTTGAGGCCCGTTGTTGGGAACCTGGGAAACACTTACACCATAGCTCTGCTGACCTACACCTTCAGTCTGGCTGGAGAGACCACCACTCGATCACAGCTTCTAACAACCTTGAACAACCTTGCTATTTCTGAAGGTAAGATTTATCAGCCTTTTGTTCTTCAAGTTCTTTGTCATCAACTTTCTCTCATCCTAAGGCACGAAGGTCCATTGGTCTCAGACGACATCTGGTGATACTCTGGCAGTGGAGATCAGCTCTTACGTCCTGTTAGCTGTTCTCGCTGTTCAGCCTCTCACAACGGCTAATCTGGGCTATGCTAACCGCATTGTCAACTGGCTTGTGACCCAGCAGAATCCCTATGGAGGCTTCTCCTCCACCCAGGTGCCTCTGACTACCAAACATGTGTGCAATAAATTACGAGTAGTTTTTAATCTTGTGCTTGTTATTAGGACACAGTGGTGGCTCTTCAGGCTCTGTCTGTGTATGCTGCTCAAGTGTTCAGCTTGGATGGCTCCGGCACTGTTACCATACAGTCCTCAGTAGTAGGAGACTCTTATAGCTTCAATGTGAACCGGGACAACCGTCTGCTGTATCAGGAGAAGCCTCTGACGAACGTTCCCGGCAAATATAGTGTTAAAGCATCAGGATCCACTTGTTTGTCTGTGCAGGTATGAATCTTAACCCCCTCTATTTCTGTTTCTTTTGTGCACATCAATCTGATTAGTCTTGTCTGCCTTTCGCTCATATCATAGGTTGCGTGTTTCTACAACATCCCGACCCCCGTCAAAGACTCCAGGACACTGACTGTTGAAGCAAAGGTGACTGGAGACTGCCGACCTCTTGGTGCCAATCTTATGTTGAACTTCACAGTGAAGTAAGAACCGTTTTGGCTTTGTGTCCTGAAACCAGCTCTTGTTTGACTTCTTGAAGGATCCAGCATTCTTGATTCTATTGACCTAAACTTCTTTATTCCCTGTCATTCAGATACAACGGCGTAAAATCAAGCACTAACATGGTTCTTGTTGACATTAAGCTTCTGTCGGGCTTCACAGCAGATACATCACCGGTTCGTAGGTTTAAGATTAAGAAAGTCCTAAGATGCTTGAAGCTCCTGATGTAATTGTGTTTGGAAATGGTCTCTTCCCCCTCAGCTCGGATCTCCACCCCAGTCGTTTGCCCCGCTTGTGGAACGGGTTGATGCTGAAGATGATCATGTCCTAGTGTATCTGAAAGAGGTGAGACTCTACACTTGGTATATTCACTAGCTGCCATTTTTTTCTCATGTGCTGCTGTTCGTCTATTCTGTCTTGCAGGTTCCCAAAGGCGTCCCCATGAGTTACACTCTGCATTTGAAACAGGTTTTTGCAGTGAAGAATATCAAGCCAGCAGTCATCAACATTTATGACTACTATCAGACAAGTACTCTTTCATTCTAATCATTAAATGATCTGTCTGAATTCACTATTGAACATGATCCAATTAATTGCATGTTCCTCTTTCAGGTGATTTGTTTGAGACAACCTACACATCTCCTTGTCAATGACTTATTCAGTACTGGGTATAAGATGTGTGACTTAATAAAACCGCTTTTAAACAATCAGGTCTTTTGTTCCTCATCTGTGAAGATTTGAAGCAGGTTTATTTTCAGTGTTCATGAGTTTATTTGTCCTGTGACTTCAAATCCATTCTTGGGCAGTGGCTTGTTGAAAGTTGGACCTTACACTACTTTTTATTTTTAAACTGTGCCATGGTTGTAAAGTTTAATCAACTATTTTATGAAAGAATTTAGACAAATGTCCAGTGTAGCTACTGTAACAAACCAAAAAGCAAATGGACAATACCAGAATAGTTGTCATTATTCAGTGTGTCTCTCAGTTCTGTTGATTTATGATTATTAGTAGTTGCTGTGGAGTACATGATGTCAATACTTGACATCAGGTTGTACTCACCCATGTTGCACTCACCTTTGACCTTTTCATATTTGCTCATTTCCATCTGCGCTAAAACATTGATTGGAATTCCAAGAAAGAAACTGTTAAATGTTTGAGACATGTGCATCTGCATTTGTCAAGTTTGACTTGAATCCCACATAGCAAGTACCCAGCTAGAATTTTTTTTTTCTAATGTTCTGAGAACATTACCATTCAGTGTTCTAATAGTGTTTTCAGCGGGTAGTTTTCTTTTTGTTCCCAGAATGTTCTCTTAAGTTCTAATAACATTCTTTAAAAACATAAATATGTTTAATGCTAAAATTGTTCCCTAATGTTCTTGTAACATTTTCAGCGGCTAGTTCTTTTTGTTCCCAGAATGTTCTCTTAAAAGATGGCATAACATTCTCTAAGAACACTCTGAAAATGTTTTGGATGACCTTCTATAAAGGTTTAATCCTAACATTTTTAGAACATTATCCCCTAACATTCTTAAGTTTTTAGCGGTAAGTTTTATTTTTGTTCCCAAAATGTTCTATTAAACATACAAAAAAATGCTTAGCTATAACATTGTTGAAACATACAATTTTATTAATCTCAAAACTAAAACATCAAAATCTAACAGGTTTATAAATGGCATCCACATAAATTATTAGAAGTTCTGCGTACAGTAAATGACCAACACTACATGAAGAACTCAGTAAAGTCACTCATGCGTCTTGACTGCTGTGTTTGCTCAGAGTGCTCATCATCAGTCTTTGCTTGTCTTGGTTCTTGCAGAAGAGTAATCCAGTCATCTGTATTAAGTGTTCTACTGTTCTTTTCTAGTTGTCCAGTTGCTTGCCCAGTTAGCAGCATTGAGCTCTGTTCTCTGTGTGCATGGTAGAGTTTTTCCTCATAGCCTAAAAAAGAAGATCATGCAAAAGTGTAAACAGAAAGAATACACATACATTAAGGTCACAAGCAATGTTGACATTGAAAACTTTCAAAATTAGCCAGCCTAATTAGAAATCAGAAATTAAAGACTAATTTATTGAAAGTATAAATATGATACCTTATGAGTATCTTTTTTTGTTTCTGTAATTTAAAACATATACTTAATCCATTATATTCATGTTAATAACACAACTAGAGGCTAAATTATGTGAACAAACTTTGCTGTTGTCTTGAGAAGCCTGAAGCTGAAGCAGGACTGGAACTCAGGTCGCCGTGAGCACAGCTCCAGCACGTCACAGCGCTCGCTGCCCACGAGGCTAGTGCTCTCACATAACAGCAGTTATAGTGTCTATGGATCGGTACATTTCTAACAGATTTCTGCTTGTTTTAAATCAGATACCGATAAAGTAGCACTGCATTTGAATGCATTGGCGATAGAACAATTTCTAGAGGGAATTAATCATACCTGTAATCGCAGTGTCTCTTTGCTATTAGTGAAGCTGTAAGTTTTAGTTACTTCAAAAGCAGAAATAAATATATGCTAAGCTAGTTATTTTAAAGCTAGTTATTTTAGTCAAAGTTTTAAATATGGATATTTTTCTTACACAAATGCATCGCTTCGCTTCAAAAGGCCTTTATAACCCCGCCAGAGTCGTGTGGAGCACTTTTATCATGGATGGATGCGCTTTTATAGACGGCCATTCACTGCCATTATAAAGCTCAGAAGA
The DNA here is from genome assembly GCA_030578255.1 of Tiaroga cobitis. NCBI lineage: Eukaryota > Metazoa > Chordata > Actinopteri > Cypriniformes > Leuciscidae > Tiaroga > Tiaroga cobitis. The sequence continues at coordinate 47,191,931 of CM060593.1, forward strand.
GCCAGGACATTTTTTTGTATTCGTCTGAAAGAAGAATGTCATATACACCAAGGATGACTTGAGGGTGCGTAAATCATGGGCTAATTCTCATTTTTGGATGTCTTTTGGATGAGATCCTTTATGGTCTGTGTTAGGTGCTTTTAGCACTAAAGCTCTAGGAGTTAAGAGTTGAACATTTATGTCTCAGAAATCATAATAATAATAATAATTAGTTTAAATAGGTTAACAATATGTTGGCTTTCTTAAACCAACAAAATTATTTCCTAACATTTGAACAAGATTACTATAATCTGTAGCCTACTATAATATAAAGGTAATTCTATGAAGATTTACAACAAAAGTTACAAAACCACTTACCAGTTAAGGCTCTTTAGCTCCCATATCCATTCAACTCTGCAGGTTTATGTTTGTTTCAATAGTTGCCAGATTGTGTCCTTTACATGGACCATCAGCAGAGTAATTATCTGAAATATTTTAAAACATGGTATGTCAACACACAACGATATTACAAGCACATATATTTGCTAGAAACACAAATGACTGAAAATTGTTTTAGACTTAATGCTCTTTCCAATTTTTTCCATTACCTCTTTATGAATTACTAAAATATTATTAACTTTTACTTTCAAAAGACATAAGATTAAGATGAACACTTTTAAGTAGTAAAAATACAGTATTCGTATGCATAACACAATACCGGTATTATAGTAGGCTATCTTTGTTGTAACTGGAATCTTTATTGTGTCATCGGTGTTATAATCATCCTGAAACAGGCAGTTTGGATTCTGCATTAAAACAAATCTAGCTGTTATTCAAAAGTAACATACACTCAGATTTATTGCGACTGTCATACAATTCTAAGAAAGTAAGATCTAATACTGAAAGACATTGATATATCAAGGATAAGAGAAAGCAATGTAAACTGAAAAAAATACACACAAAAAACTTACAGTTATGAAAGAGTTCAGTTCCGTAGACCAGGAGTTCTGTTGTTTTGGGCCAATGTGTCAAACAGCCAATTTAGACAACGAACATTTTGCGCCGCTTTCTTCAACAAAAACGTTACTTTATTCGCGCTGTTTGTCGATTTCAAATGTTCTTACGTCATGGGAAAATCACGCTGTGATTGGTGGTTTTAAACGTCGATCTACAGTGGCCTCCAATCAGCTTCTCGTCTCTTGTAAACACATTTCGCGCAACAGTTCAAACAGTTCAGAGTAATCCTCAAAACACTTCACGAATACTGTTTTGATAATGTTCCTCTTTTATTATGGAAAATCATGCCAATATTTTATAGGTTAAAATAATTCTACAATCTGTTACCTAAACCGCTTCCCTAAAATATCCTTACAATTTTATGAGCTTTTGTTAACACATTATGAGATTTTGTCATCTCAGGCCAATAATGTCCTCAAAACATTTGATGAATGTTGCTTTGATAATGTTCCTCCTTTGTTATTGTGCCAATGATTTATAAAAGATAACAACATCCCTAAAAAATCATCAAAATGTTTCATGCAAAAGGTTCTACTTTTGTTAAAAAGTCAATTGAAAGGGAATGTTTTATTAAAAACATTTTATCATCTCAGGACTAAATAATATCCTCAAAACATTTTACGAACGTTGATTTGATAATGTTCCTCCTCTGTTATTATGGAACGTTGTGTCAATGTTTTATAAAATATCATTCTACAAACTTTTACCTCAACAACATCCTCAAAATGTTAATTTTAAAACGTTCTAGTTTTGTTAACACGTAACATTACAAGAACGTTTTATAAAAAACATTCTGTCATCTCAGGCCTCAATGATATCCTCATAGCATTTTGCGAACGTTGACTTGATAATGTTCCTCCTCTGTTATTATGGGACATTGTACCAATGTTTTATTGAGAACATTGTATAATCTGTTATCTCAACAACATTCCAAAAATATCCTCAACATGTTACTGTTATAATGTTCTAGTTTTGTTAACACGTCAAAATTACAAGAACGTTTTATAGAAAACACACTGTCATCTCAGGCCTCAATGATATCCTCAAAACATTTCGAGAACGTTGATTTGATAATGTTCCTCCTCTGTTATTATGGAACATTGTGTCAATGTTTAATAAAATATCATTCTACAAACTTTTACCTCAACAACATCCTCAAAATGTTAAATTTAAAACGTTCTAGTTTTGTTAACACGTCACATTCCAAGAACGTTTTATAAAAAACATTCCGTCATCTCAGGCCTCAAAGATATCCTCATAACATTTTGCGAACGTTGACATGATAATGTTCCTCCTCTGTTATTATGGAACATTGTGCAAATGTTTTATTGAGAACATTGTATTATCTGTTATCTCAACAACATTCCCAAAACATCCTCAAAATGTTACAGTTAAAACGTTATATCTTAGTTTACATTTAACCTTATAGGAACATTATTTGAAATGAGAAAACATCCTTAAAACATTATTTAAACATTACATTCAAATGTTTTCTTTAAAACCTTAACCAAACTTGTAGGGAATGTTAGCCAAAGTTCTGAGAACGTTCCCTGCTAGCTGGGTAACCATCGAAACAATGTTTAACCATTGTTAATGGGTCAATTCATTTCATGAAGTAACCATTTTTGGAGCATTTGCTAGTCATATTTCCTGACCTCTGGTTTATATATATGCAGGGGCGGACTGGGATCAAAAAGTGGCCCTGGACTTTCTGGCCCACTGCAGCCCACCGTACGGTGGCCGGGAGAGCTTAATGCGTTACAACAGAAGCAAACACATGCAAATAGAAAAAAACGCGTGCAAATTTAAAAAACAAAAAAAAAAACATGAGAATTTCCAGGGTAACCAAATAAGTGACGAACCCGGCTGGGACGTGCTCTTTTTTTTAAGTTTATTTAGTTTAGTTTTCAGCTCTTTTCTCATTTGTATTCTGATGACATTGAACATATTGTTAATACGTTTTGTATATTGTATACAAGTTATGTCATAATGTAATCTCTGTATGTTTTGCATAAATACATAAAGTAGAATTTTAAGCTGTAAGCACCAGCTGGGTTAGTCACTTATTTGGTTCCCCTGGAAAGATTTCCATTGTGGTCTGTTATTTGCAGCGCGTTTCTGTATTTGGGTGGTGTTGTGAGTATTTGGACCACACGTGTGTTGTGAAACTGATGATGTTTTCTTAAAGGGTTAGTTCACCCAAAAATGAAAATTAAGTCATTAATTACTCACACTTCCATGCTGTATCAACCCCGTAAGGCCTTCGTTCGTCTTCGGAACACACATGAAGATATTTTTGATTAAATCTGAGAGGTTGATCACTCCTCCATAGGCTCCCGAAGGGAATGACACCGGACGGCCCAGAAAGTCATTAAAGAAAATGTTTAAATATTCCATGTCACAACAGTGGCTCAACTATAAGTTTATCAAGCGACGAGAATACTTTTTGTGTGAAAAAACAAACAAAAATAACGACTTTATTCGACTATTCCTTTTCTTCCTTGTAGGCCTGAAACGAGACTTCAAGAGATTTCCACGACGCGCACACGCGAGAACTGAACTGAAGTAGTTGAAGGAGATCGCAATTCTCGCGCGTGCGCGTCGTGGAAATCTCTTGAAGTCTCGTTTCAGGCCTACAAGGAAGAAAAGGAATAGTCGAATAAAGTCGTTATTTTTGTTTTATTTCCGCACAAAAAGTATTCTCGTCGCTTGATAAACTTATAGTTGAGCCACTGTTGTGACATGGAATATTTAAACATTTTCTTCATTGACTTTCTGGGCCGTCAGGATTAATTCCCTTAGGGAGCCTATGGAGGAGTGATCCAGCTGTCACATTTAATCATAAATATCTTCATTTGTGTTCCGAAGACGAACGAAGGTCTTACGTGGTTGGTACAGCATGGGGGTGAGTAATTAATGACTTAATTTTCATTTTTGGGCGAACTAACCCTTTAACATCAGCACTTTTACATTACTCTTACATTACACTCTAATAAGATAGAGTAAAACTTTTACTTGTACATATTTTTACATACTAAAATGCGAGCAGTTCTGGGTTATTTTAAACCACTGCTTCACCTTTAATGTAACAAGTCTGAAACCATTTAGATTAGTCCTTACCATTTTTTAGATCTTTTTTATGTTTATCAAATTTAAGTTGTGAGTCTAAAATTCATTTGCTTTCATGCTGATTCATTTATTTTTAATAAATAAAACATCTAGGTGAACATCAGGGACGTTCAAGTTCAAAACGGTACGCAACGTTTTGCTACGGTTTCCGGGTTGAACGTCATGTTTCCTGGAAACGGTGTGCAACGGGGTTTGAGATACGTTTTCTCTTGTTTGGTGGGTGTGTCAGAACTGCAGTCCAATCAGCAGCAACATGTATATCCCTCAGGTGCTCTTCGTTTCGGAGTCACACTTGTTATCTTCCCGGTCAGTAACAGGACACCTAAAAATGAAACTTTCTCCATCCCAGTAAAACCAATGCAATTTATTTTTGTTCAATAATATTTTTTCTTTTTAATTTTGTATTTTGAGACAATTTGATGATACTTATTAATATTTATACAATATTTTGGTCCATTTTTGCCATTGAAAACAATACACATTTTTTTTTCCTAATTTATAAAAATATTTCTTCAATTATTGCAGTATTTCAGATTAATATAGAGACCTGGCCTTTTAAATCCAATTTTTGAAGTCAGATTAGCACCATCTGTTGAGATAAATTAAAATAAAACATGTCGTTTCATAGTGTAACCACTAGATGCCTGTATAGCTCTCTATGGAGAGGCTTGTGAATTCTCTAAAAGTTTTTGGACAAAATTACTTACTTTTAAGATGTGGATTTGAAAGTGTGTTTTTTTTTAATTCTCAAATAATATTTTTTGCCATGGTTTATACATTTTTTTTAAAATAAATTTGATGTGAAGTGTACACGTTTTTGCATTATTACAACAGTCAAACCTGAATACAGAGAAAGCATTTTGTTACAGGTAACATTACAATTCAATAAAAAAAAATAAACAGTAATGCTTTTTCACAGCTTATTATTATTATTATTATTATTTTAAAACATATTAATTTATTATTTTTTAAATATTATATTAATTATTATTTTAATAATTTTAATAATTAATATATTATATAGTATATATATATTAATTATAATTATTAATTATGTTATGTTTTTCACTATTGATGTTTTTTTTTCTGCATTGTGGCAGATGAGTTGACCAAGTGGCAACATGTACAAAGAAAATAGAATCGGACCGAGAATGGATCCTTGAGGCACACCGGAGGACAGAGGAGCAGGTGAGGAGGAAAAGTCATTTAGCATTACTGAAAAAGTTCTGTTGGTGAGATATTAAGTGAACCAATTAAGCACTGCTCCCTGCAGACCGACAACATGTTGAAGACATGGGTCTGAATTTATGAGACATGGGAGAAAGACATGGCTCTTGGGTCTGAATTCCTTATTATTATAGCTCCACAGGCCCCTATTCTACCCCTTTTCTGATGTGTGTCTGTGAGCAACTCGTTTTGGAGCACCCTCTTTAAATAAAAAAGAGATGTGTCATACCTCGCCCGCTCTCCAGGTCGCTGAGCTCACGGTCGGTTCAACTCCAGCCCGTTCGGACATTTTTGTAAGAGATATACGATTATATACTATAATTATATAGCGTCAAAGAACATTTTTATTCACACGTTAACAAAATGTCAACAAAGGAAGGTCCATCAAGCCTTACATGTAAAAGCCAGAGCGAGTATCATGGGTGACAAAAACGTTTAACAAGTGGAACCCCTTGATGAGTCACGAGTTTCCCGAGGGAATGATTTGTGTGCGAATCCGGGGGTGCTTCTCAATGGCCCTGTCCCAAATGGCACACTCCGGACTTGTGGACTTCCTCAGAGTCCACACTTCGGTGACGTCATGTAGTGCAGACCTATAGGGCCCTTAGCGCGAGTCCGTGAGGGCGCATTGAGAGGTATTTTTGGGACAGACTCGATCGTCACGCCGGAAGCAAGAAGACGGTCTGATTGTTGTTATGGACAGGAGCTACAGGTTCGGGGAAATATGCTGCCTATTGTTGTTGTGTTTACATATGACTCAGTAAAGCCCTGACATTCTGTTCTATTTATTTAATGAATCATAATGCGATCGTATTATTCAGCTTGCTATTATTAGCCTATGTTTGAGACATCAACCACTGGTCGATGATCATAATGTTTGTATAAACTTGTCATAAAAACCGTAATAATAATTACACTTAAATATTTTCTTCTCGGCCATGTTAACAATTGTCCGTGAGCGAAATCTCCTCCCATCCGTCGTCTGATTGGCCTTTCGCAAGGACTCCTGGGTAGTTGAAGTGCGTGAAGCCTGGATTTATGCGGGCTTCGCGGAAGACCGCTTCAAGGGTACAAAGGGGGTGCTGCTGAGCACACTTCAGAGCGTTAAAATGCCAAATGGGACGGCCTACGGACTCGTAGACTCGGCGAGCACGCGCAATTTAAGTCCACGAGACCGAAAGTCCGCATGAAGTGCGCCATTTGGGACAGGGCCAATATCCCTCCTCGTCTCCTCGATCCTCCGTCCTCCATCCTATGGCCCCGGAAACCGATCGAGCTCGGCCATCTTGAAGGACGTCTCAATTCTCTAATTGCACCGCGAGGAGGCGAGGATCGAGGAGTGATGAGGCTTCCAGAGGAGCTATGATCGAGGATACACAGGTGTACACTATGCGGAAGTGTTCTATCGACTTAATGTGACGCACGTATAAATTCTCCTCCCCCTTCACATCTGCTCCAAGTGATAACCATGGCAGAACATTCAAACACACATAAATGTGAGTATTAAGCATGAAGTTATTGTAAATGTGAGTTATTTTTTGACAGTGTCTTAACGTACTTTTCAGCAGTTTTAATTATGTTTATTGATTTTACTAGCTTATTGCTTTTAATGGTTTAATTAATGCCTCTTATATTGATAAATGGAGAATAGATAATGATTTTAATTTATGCCTGTAGTTAATTTGTTTTGATGTGTTGATTTCACAGTATATTTGTAGTTTATACCTGCAGGGGCATAATATGCAACACATTAACATTTCAAACTGCTTCACTGTGGTGTAAAATTATATCAAAGCACTAAAATTAAACAAACTGTAATAATACAGTCTACAAAAAATAAAAAGCAGTTAATAACTGGCAATAATTCATTGTTAATAATAACTGGTAATATATATAAAAAATAAGAACAAATGTGGTGTTTTGTGGAGGTTGAAACGGTAACAATATAAATAAATATCTCCAATGTTCAAGAATCCCGACATGCAAGCTAAATCCAGCGGTGTAGAGTCATCATTACTTGACGACGCTTTTAAGTGACGCTAAAGGGGGCGAGGATATATCATTTCACTTGCTTCAATTCATCCGTCCTCGCGTCTTTTCCTTGCTTCCTTCCCTCGCATCCTGAAGAGGTGGAGCTAAGAGGAAAGGAAACGAGGATGCACAAATAAGAAATGAGAAGCACCCCGGGTGTGGCAGAATCATTGCCCGGCCTGATTAGCGCTAATGCACTACAGGTGCGAGAGAGAGAGGAGCGGCGTTTACACGGGCTGTTTGCTTCATAAGCCATAGATAAAAGGACTATTGGAGAGCGTCTGTGTTGATGTGTTCTTGGGCTGTTAGTCCCGTTCTGGTCTCGTGCTGTTCTTGGTCTCTCGGAGCAGTGGTGGGCATAAGCGATTCTGGGAAACTGTCTGGGTGTGGAAGCCGCCCATTGAAGCTGCTGGATCAGAGTGATCGTCTGTGGGAAATCTACTGGACCGAGTTATCGATCGAATCTGTACTGAGAAGGAGAGAGAGAAAGATAAGTGAATTGATCTCATCTTGCGAACATTTAAACATTGTGAAGAGGATGCAGTGAGTGTGTAACTGATTGTTGGAGAAGCTATGTGTTTCAGAGTGGGTTAAGGAGGAACTGAAGATCTAATATCTCCCATGTGAGTGTAACAAATGGAGTGAGGCCTCTAAACAGCCCTACCGTGTGAGTGAATTGCAGTGCTATTGCTTTATGGATACACATTGATTTATGGCTGTAGAATTGAAGTGAACACGAGTGTGGTGTGCTTTTGCTGAGAAGTGGCCCCAACCCATGCTTGCACGTCTGTGGGAAGTTGTGACTATATCTGTTCTCCTTCAGAAGTCTAGAGTGATACAGCTGAGCTGAAAAGCAGCCTGTATTATGAAGATTCCTTACCTGCCCTCCTCATTGTCTGAGTTTGGAAGTATGCAGCACCATCGATGAAGTAAGCTTTTAACCCACTGTCTCGCTATTGTGAACCGAAGAAAGTACTTTGTACTGTGAAGATTCTTACCTGTGCTCCTGACTGTCTAGGTCTGGAAGTATGCAGCATCACTGTTGAAAGAAGCTTTTAACCCACTGCCTAACTATTGTGAACCAAAGAAAGCACTTTGTGCTGTGAAGATTCTTACCTGTTCTCCTTACTGTCTGAGTCCCGAAGTGTGCAGCTATTGCTGGAAAAGGAGTGCTTACCTTCCGAGTCCCGAAGTGTGCAGCTACCGCTAGAAAAGGAGTGCTTACCTGGTTACTTACCTTCTGAGTCCCGAAGTGTGCAGCTATCGCTAGAAAGGAGTGCTTACCTGGTTACTTACCTTCTGAGTCCCGAAGTGTACAGCTATCGCTAGAAAGGAGTGCTTACCTGGTTACTTACCTTCTGAGTCCCGAAGTGTACAGCTATCGCTAGAAAGGAGTGCTTACCTGGTTACTTACCTTCTGAGTTCCGAAGTGTGCAGCTATCGCTGGAAGAATAGAGCTTACCTGTCTCTCTACCGTCGGGGCCGTGGAGTGGGTAACATCCCGGGGAAGGAGCCCTCGATCTGCCCAGCTGTCCCGGAGAGAAGGCCCAGCGACCGTTATCATCCTTTTCTTTGCTTCTATACATACAGTACTTGATAAAGATTGTTACTCCTTGAAAATTACCTTTGCTTCTGTCTGGTCCATTCTGTTGCGCACCTGTGGTGTCGGCTCCTCGCGGTGGTGTCTGGAGTCGGGGGCGGTTGGTCCTACGAGTCCGCCCCGGCCTGCACCGGTGACACGAGCGAGTTGAAAAAGACGACGACGAACCTGCAGAACAACGTCTTCATATGGATGTATTGCAATGGTATGTAACTGTATTGTGTTATAAGTGAAAGTCGACTATTTCTCTTGTTAAAACGAGCACACTGACAAGATAAATGACTACGGTTTAATCTTACCACAAAAAATCTGTATTGATAATATGATACGTTTAGAAAAGCATCAGAAAACACAGCAGCTAAATGACCATTGATGAAACTCAAGAACTAATACTGCTTACGTGTAACGTTACTTCTAAACAAAAACAAAGAAAGACAAAGGTACTGCTAAACCATGACCACCATGTGTTTTAATAAAGTCAAGTACTTTATTTTTATTAACGATATTTATAGCTTATCGAAATGCTCTGTTCGTCGTGTCCAAAGATAGAAGGAATTTACCCCTCATTCAGACAAATGCGGGATAAACTAGATGTTCTGGTGAAAAACAATGAAGAATGAGTTAAAAATTAATGTCGGATTCATGTCTCTCTTTAAAGTGTTATGGCCTTTCAAATGTGATTTCAGAGAGAAAGCCGGAGCTGCTTCTTCCCAGTGTGAACTATCATGTGACGCTTAAGGGATGCAGATTGCGTGAAACTCTTCATTGATCACATGTGTAAGGTTTCTCTCCTATGTGGATCCTCTCGTGTCTTTTCAGAATTGATGACATACTGAATCTCTTGTCGCAGTGTGAACACTTGTAAGGTTTTTCTCCAGTGTGAATAATCTTGTGCAGTTTTAATTGTTCAGCTGTAATAAAAGTCTTCTCACATTCAAAGATTCAAAAAATATATCCGAATGCTCCACATAAAACTGTGGTCTTCCGACCTTTTACCATTACATCGTGTCGATTTATTTTGATTACTATGTGCCAGGGAGAGAGAGTAAGATAGCGCTTAGGAGGAGACGGTGAAGCCTTTATACATTCGCCTGGCTCCACAGAGAGAGAGAGTGCGCGCGCGCGACCGGGGCGTTCTCTCTGCTCGTTCTTCTAATGCGCCCTGTCACACTCGCAGCAGTTCGTCTACATTACTCATCTATCAAATAAGACTATGGCAGGACAAAAATTAGCCTTGGAGCAGGAGCATCGATAAGAGGACTCGTTAACGTTGAGGGCATTCAATATCGATGGTTCATAAAACTTAGAAGCGGTTCTCGAGTGGAACCGGTTTTCAATTCCCATCCCTATAATATGTATAACGTTAGCTGATATTGACAAAATCTCTTTGTGTGAGGAGTAATTTTATTTGGTACGAGGCAGATTGCTAACGTTAGCTAGCCAGCTTTGCTAACATCACTTACACATAGCTTACCTTCTTTGTTCTTCCTTTCTAAATGACGATAAAAGTTTGACGTAGTCCCCACCGTCTCTGAAAGCGAAGCACTGCAGAATTTACAAGAAGCTGTGTGCTTTCTTCTGGATGTTGTTTTGCAAATATATTCTTTATGATTTTTGTAGCCGAATTTTATTACTGAAGATTTTGCACACATCTTCTCCCGCTCCCAGACAACCACAGATCACTTTCTTGGGAGTGCGAGTGAAAGGGGGCGGGGATGGGTGACAGGCAGCGGTAACAAAAATAAATAATTAGCAATGACCAATGAGTCACGTTATTGCTTGGATTTGAATCGGTACGTTTTACATACAATAAAAGCAAGGATGTTAACAAAAAAATTAGTCAATATACTGGCAAATTTGTGATATTTTCACAGTCATGGTCTAGTCTGGTCTTGAAAAAAAATCCCGAGTCCTCATATGTCCGAGACCGAGACAAGACCGAGACCAAATGCGGTCGAGTCCGAGACGAGACCGAGACCATCAAAAAGTGGTCTCGAGACCAAGACCGGTCTCGAGTACTACAACACTAATACAAACACATACGATATGACAAGGGGGTAGACAGGGCAGGAAGACAGGAAATTGTGGGAAAAAATACAGCATGACATGAGGAGAGGTGAGGAGAAAAAGGCAACCCCCAGACTATGCTCCTTAAAGGGATAGTTCACTTTGAAATTAATTTTTTATATGTTTTAGCTTACGTCAAGGTCATTTTTCGGTCAAACCGTTGTTGTCTGTCAGTCATATAATGCAGGTATGGGGGTCCACGTCAAAGAGCATGCACAGAGAAGTCCAAATTAAACATGATTTAATGACTCGTAAATGTAAGTACACATTGATGGCCTAAGACACGAAACGAGTGAGAAAACGAACAGTATTTATATCGTTTTTACCTCTTGTTAACAGCCATGTCCAACTGATCTGAATCAGATGTCTAACTGAACCGAACTGAACCGTGTCAGAGCGTTCCGCCGGAAGTGATCGCTTACGTAGGGCCCTATGAAATCCGTTTTATTTTTTCCCAAATTCCGTTTTTTCCGTTTTAATTTTTGGGAATTATTTTTTTTTTACCCTTGACTGTTATTTTAGTCGTAAAAAAGAGTGTGCTTTTAAAGTTAATGATTAAAATGTATTAAAAAATACAAATAAATTAGGAATGACCTTAAATTTATTGAGGTAATACAGATATTTATTCAGTAGCCTTTTCAGGACAAATACTGCATGATGCAACAACACTGCACTCTTCAAGTAACAACAAAATATGGTTATGAGCTTTAAACTGTCCAGTAATATAAATTAGATTAGTTTATATAAGTTTAAATAAAGTCACACTCTGTCTCTCTCTCGCCCAGTGTCGCTCACGGAGTTCGCTTCGCCTTTGTCCAGTCCGGCGCCTCATAGACAGACGTGGTGTGCACGTTGTGTGTGTGTGTATGTGAGAGAGACGCGTGAGTGTGAGAGAGAGACGGAGGGAGAGCGGGGAAATGCAACTTAAAGAATACGCTGCGTGTTTTAAATAGTGTTAAAAAACGAAACGCAGTATGTGGCGGCGAATTAGTCTATGTGTGGGAAACACTGCATAAGTCACGTGCGAACTTCTTGGCTCGCCACTGACGGCTTATAGTGTTGAGTTTCTTAACTTTTTGCCGACGAAAGGAGAGCCGGGGAGAGCCGCTTCACCATGCTTTCATTGTTTTGATTTCGTCATTGTAGCTGAAATGACGGGGTGGGGGGGTTGTGTCACCCAGATTTGCTTCCCCCGGTCTGCATTTTAACCAGACATACGTTCTTCTCCCACACAAAAACAGAATTTCAAACCAAATATGTAAAATTCCACGAAATTCCGCGTTAACACTAGATTCCGCGTTAATTGGCCAATTCCGCAATTCCGTCCGCGATTCCGTGATCGCGGAAATCATAGGGCCCTACTTACGTGTGTACATCACTCAGTGTTTACACAGAGATTTCGGAAGTTTTACCTCAAAAAAACTTAAGCGATCACTTCCGGCGGAACTTTGGACACGATTCAGTTCAGTTCAGTTGGACATCTGATGTGTACTTACATTTACGAGTCATTAAATCAGGTTTAATTTGGACTTCTCTGTGAATGCTCTTTGACGTGGACCCCCATACCTGCATTATATGACTGACAGACAACAACGGTTTGACTGAAAAATGTCAAAATTGAAAATACTGTGGAAACAAAGACACCTACATCTTGAATGCCCTTGAGGTGAGCTTAAACATATCAAAAATTAATTTCAAAGTGAACTATCCCTTTAAGGAGTGCAGTGTGGGAACAGGAAAAAAAACACCTCAGCAACAGTAGCACAATCAAAGGCGAAGGCGAGGGATGGGGTGTGGGGCGGGTGATTGCATATCTGTATATATGTGTAAGTTCGTGTATGTGTAGGCCTGGAGAGTGGCTATGCCTGGCATCATAATCTAGGTGCCTCAAGTCTGCAGGATTGTCATAGCGATACACAGCAAGTTGCCATGGAGAAAACCTTGATCAGGTGCCAGACAGAGTCAACAATCACCAGGTGTCTTTGTGGAGTCGGGGAAAGAACGCAAGAGCGGCTCACTGCAGTGCTCTTCCGGGGGAGTTGTCGTTCCAACAGTGACCTTGGCCAAGGCCAGTGCTAGTTCGGGGTGGCCGAAAACAGGTAAGCCATGAATGTGGCTTTTCCCCTGCGTATGAACTCTTCAGGTCTGATAAAAAGGTTTTGCCTCATTGATCACATGTGAACGGCTTCTCTCCGGTGTGGATCCTCATGTGACGCACAAGACTATTTTTGTGTGTGAAACTGTATGCTGATTGACTGAAGCTCTTCCCACATTGATCACATGTGAACGGCTTCTCTCCAGTGTGAACACTCATGTGATGCTCAAGTTTATGTTTCTTTGGAAAACTCTTCCCACATCGAGTGCAGGTGAAATATGGCTTTTCTTTTCTTTAAAAATGTTTTTTTTTTTTTTTTATCTTTGAGCAACTCAAAGGTTTTTCCCCAGATTTGACATGATGTTCCTCCTTCACTTCACTCAGTTCTTCACTCTTCACTTCCATTTCCATTGCAATTTCATGTCAATTAAAAAAAAAAAAAACTTGACAAATTTGTTTGATTATTATTATTATATTGTATTATTTCTTTCTTTCCTTGTATTTTACTGTGTTTCATCTAATCCATCTGAAATTGTATAGCACTTTGTTACACACTGTGTTTGTTAAGGTGCTTTAAAAATAAACTTTGATTGAAAACTGAACGTCAGAATGGGAAAGAAAGGTGATTTAAGCAATTTTGAGCGTGGCATGGTTGTTGGTGCCAGACGGGCCGGTCTGAGTATTTCACAATCTGCTCAGTTACTGGGAATTTCGTGCACAACTATATCTAGGGTCTACAAAGAATGGTGTGAAAAAGGAAACACATCGAGTATGCGGCAGTCCTGTGGGCGAAAATGCCTTGTTGATGCTAGAGGTCAGAGGAGAATGGGCCGACTGATTCAAGCTGATAGAAGAGCAACTTTGACTGAAATAACCACTCGTTACACCCGAGGTATGCAGCAAAGCATTTGTGAAGCCACAACACGCACAACCTTGAGGCGGATGGGCTACAACAGCAGAAGACCCCCCGGGTACCACTCATCTCCACTACACATAGGAAAAAGAGGCTACAATTTGCAAGAGCTCACCAAAATTGGACAGTTGAAGACTGGAAAAATGTTGCCTCGTCTGATTCGATTTCTGTTGAGACATTCAGATGGTAGAGTCAGAATATGGCGTAAACAGAATGAGAACATGGATCCATCATGCCACCACTGTGCAGGCTGGTGGTGGTGTAATGGTGTGGGGATGTTTTCTTGGCACACTTTTTTACACTTTCCTTAGTGCCAATCGGGCATCGTTTAAATGCCACGGCCTACCTGAACATTGTTTCTGACCATGTCCATCCCTTTATGGCCACCATGTACCCATCCTCTGATGGCTACTTCCAGCAGGATAATGCACCACGTCACAAAGCTCAAATCATTTCAAAATGGTTTCTTGAACATGACAATGAGCTCACTATACTAAAATGGCCCCCACAGTCACCAGATCTCAAACCAATAGAGCATCTTTGGGATGTGGTGGAACGGGAGCTTCGTGCCCTGGATGTGCATCCCACAAATCTCCATCAACTGCAAGATGCTATCCTATCAGTATGGGCCAACATTTCTAAAGAATGCTTTCAGCACCTTGTTGAATCAGTACCACGTAGAATTAAGGCAATTCTGAAGGCGAAAGGGGGTCAAACACAGTATTAGTATGGTGTTCCTAATAATCCTTTAGGTGAGTGTATATAAAAGCATATTTGGTAAGTCTTTCCATTAAAAGTTGTTGAGAGCCCACCCTGTGCCTCTCACATTATTCGCAGTCAGAAGCAAAAGATGTTCACAGTTTGTTTAAAAAAATGCATATAGCCTGAACAACCAAAGCACTGTGAAACCTCACACATAATACTTAACAATGACCCTTAAGTTTGCAGGTCAAGTCTGAATGATGTTTTCATTAATTCAAGCTTGTCCTGCAAATCAAACACTCCATCATCTGGGCCATCCATTTCATTTTCAGCCATACAACTTTTCACAATGTTTATTAATTTACTAATTAATCTTTCAACTTGTCTGATCACTTTTATTAATTGCTGGCTATGACGGATCAGTCCAGTCTGGGGAAGCCGAGTCATGCGGAAAATCTTGGCAAGCGCCACCTTTTCCTTCTCAGCCTTGCATGGTCTCTTTGGAGATGTTCAACAAAGATCATCCTGACATTTCTCTGTCAGGCATTATCCTATGGCAGTTTGGAAGATGTGATATATACAGGGGCGGACTGGCCATCTGGAGCACCGGGACTTGTTTCCGGCGGGCCGCGGGCCAATGTGGGCCGACCCATTACACAAATATATATAAGAAAATATATATATATATGTAAAACAATGACGGAAATCATAATCTTACATTTATTTTCTACGCAAATGGATGAGGGAATCGATCGCGCGGCCGACGAGGAGTGTGTTTCGTGTGCATGCGACGGTCCTTCCCTGTTAATTAGTTTGGTCTACTACATTGCGTATCTTGAAACACGCCCTCTTTCACATCCTGGAAACACAACACCAAGCCGTGCAGATGAAAGCCGACTCCCTCGCGTCGCCGGTGGCGCAGGAAAAAAAGCTCCATTTGAACAGAGAGAACTACAGCCGACAGTTAGCTAAAACGCGCGTTCTGCGCCTGGGTGTAAATGACAACTATTTCTGCAGATATATTCGTCATTCAGAAAGAGAAACCGACTCTGCCCGCTGCAGATACACAAACCGTAAACAAAGCAGTGCGTGCTTACCGTTTTGAATATCAATCCTGCTAAACACTTTATTCCACTCCGCTCATGTTAAAGAGCAACATGGAGGTTGAATTTATTTCTTAATTAATACTTTAAATTGTCTGCAGAGGTTTTTCTAAAATACATATGTAGAAATTACCAATGAAATCTTCGGGAGCCTATGGAGGAGTGATCAACCTCTCAGATTTAATCATAAATATCTTCATGTGTGTTCCGAAGACGAACGAAGGCCTTACGGGGTTGATACAGCATGGGGGTGAGTAATTAATTACTTAATTTTCATTTTTGGGTGAACTAACCCTTTAAGAAAACATCATCAGTTTCACAGCACACGTGTGGTCCAAATACTCACAACACCACCCAAATACAGAAACGCGCTGCAAATAACAGACCACAATGGAAATCTTTCCAGGGGAACCAAATAAGTGACTAACCCGGCTGGTGCTTACAGCTTAAAATTCTACTATGTATTTATGCAAAACATACAGAGATTACATTATTACATAACTTGTATACAATATACAAAACGTATTAACAATATGTTCAATGTCATCAGAATACAAATGAGAAAAGAGCTGAAAACTAAATAAACTTAAAAAAAAAAGAGCACGTCCCAGCCGGGTTCGTCACTTATTTGGTTACCCTGGAAATTCTCATGTTTTTTTTTTTTAATTTGCACGCATTTTTTTCTATTTGCATGTGTTTGCTTCTGTTGTAACGCATTAAGCTCTCCCGGCCACCGTACGGTGGGCTGCAGTGGGCCAGAAAGTCCAGGGCCACTTTTTGATCCCAGTCCGCCCCTGCATATATATATATATATAAACCAGAGGTCAGGAAATATGACTAGCAAATGCTCCAAAAATGGTTACTTCATGAAATGACCCATTAACAATGGTTAAATATAGTTTCGATGGTTACTTGCTATGTGGGATTTAAGTCAAACTTGACAAATTCAGATGCACATGTCTCAAACATTTAACAGTTTCTTTCTTGGAATTCCAATCAATGTTTTAGCGCAGATGGAAATTAGCAAATATGAAAAGGTCAAAGGTGAGTGCAACATGGGTGAGTACAACCTGATGTCAAGTATTGACATCATGTACTCCACAGCAACTACTAATAATCAAATCAACAGAACTGAGAGACGCACTGAATAATGACAACTATTCTGGTATTGTCCATTTGCTTTTTGGTTTGTTACAGTAGCTACACTGGACATTTGTCTAACTAAATTCTTTCATAAAATAGTTGATTAAACTTTACAACCATGGCACGGTTTAAAAATAAAAAGTTGTAGTGTAAGGTCCAACTTTCAACAAGCCACAGCCCAAGAATGTATTTGAAGTCACAGGACAAATAAACTCATGAACACTGAAAATAAACCTGCTTCAAATCTTCACAGATGAGGAACAAAAGACCTGATTGTTTAAAAGCGGTTTTATTAAGTCACACATCTTATACCCAGTACTGAATAAGTCATTGACAAGGAGATGTGTAGGTTGTCTCAAACGAATCACCTGAAAGAGGAACATGCAATTAATTGGATCAAGTTCAATAGTGAATTCAGACAGATCATTTAATGATTAGAATGAAAGAGTACTTGTCTGATAGTAGTCATAAATGTTGATGACTGCTGGCTTGATATTCTTCACTGCAAAAACCTGTTTCAAATGCAGAGTGTAACTCATGGGGACGCCTTTGGGAACCTGCAAGACAGAATAGATGAACAGCAGCACATGAGAAAAAATGCCAGCTAGTGAATATACCAAGTGTAGAGTCTCACCTCTTTCAGATACACTAGGACATGATCATCTTCAGCATCAACCCGTTCCACAAGCGGGGCAAACGACTGGGGTGGAGATCCGAGCTGAGGGGGAAGAGACCATTTCCAAACACAATTACATCAGGAGCTTCAAGCATCTTAGGACTTTCTAAATCTTAAACCTACGAACCAGTGATGTATCTGCTGTGAAGCCCGACAGAAGCTTAATGTCAACAAGAACCATGTTAGTGCTTGATTTTACACCGTTGTATCTGAATGACGTGGAATAAAGAAATTTAGGTCAATAGAATCAAGAATGCTGGATCCTTCAAGAAGTCAAACAAGAGCTGGTTTCAGGACACAAAGCCAAAACGGTTCTTACTTCACTGTGAAGTTCAACATAAGATTGGCACCAAGAGGTCGGCAGTCTCCAGTCACCTTTGCTTCAACAGTCAGTGTCCTGGAGTCTTTGACGGGGGTCGGGATGTTGTAGAAACACGCAACCTATGGTATGAGCGCAAGGCAGACAAGACTAATCAGATTGATGTGCACAAAAGAAACAGAAATAGAGGGGGTTAAGATTCATACCTGCACAGACAAACAAGTGGATCCTGATGCTTTAACACTATATTTGCCGGGAACGTTCGTCAGAGGCTTCTCCTGATACAGCAGACGGTTGTCCCGGTTCACATTGAAGCTATAAGAGTCTCCTCCTACTACTGAGGACTGTATGGTAACAGTGCCGGAGCCATCCAAGCTGAACACTTGAGCAGCATACACAGACAGAGCCTGAAGAGCCACCACTGTGTCCTAATAACAAGCACAAGATTAAAAACTCCTCGTAATTTATTGCACACATGTTTGGTAGTCAGAGGCACCTGGGTGGAGGAGAAGCCTCCATAGGGATTCTGCTGGGTCACAAGCCAGTTGACAATGCGGTTAGCATAGCCCAGATTAGCCGTTGTGAGAGGCTGAACAGCGAGAACAGCTAACAGGACGTAAGAGCTGATCTCCACTGCCAGAGTATCACTAGATGTCATCTGAGACCAATGGACCTTCGTGCCTTAGGATGAGAGAAAGTTGATGACAAAGAACTTGAACAACAAAAGGCTGATAAATCTTACCTTCAGAAATAGCAAGGTTGTTCAAGGTTGTTAGAAGCTGTGATCGAGTGGTGGTCTCTCCAGCCAGACTGAAGGTGTAGGTCAGCAGAGCTGTGGTGTAAGTGTTTCCCAGGTTCCCAACAACGGGCCTCAAGCATGACAGCGCGTTGGTAATGACAGGGTCCTGAAAGCAAAGCAGATATCAGACAACAGCCAGAAGACCATTTGCAAGGAGCTCATACAACTACTGGAGAGGTTTTTACTGTGGCAGGAACTCCTAGTTCAAGCAGCGATGCAACAACGTAGGCAGTCATGGTCACGTTATCACCAACTCCCCCCTAAAACACCAGCACAGATTAAAAACAATCTTGAATGGTTTATGGTTAAGGTATATTTGATAACACATGTACCTTCATGTCATTGTGGTACAAAGTTCCCTGTTGCATGAGACAACCATTTGAACCCTGCTGGCTTATTAGCCAGTCCTTTGCACTCTGAAGGACATTCGGATCAATGAAGATGAAACGCTTCGCTAGACCAAAAGACCTCATGACAAAGGCGGTCAACCTGGTTGTGGAAGGAATTCAGTTTAACAAACCACTTGACAAAGGTTACACATCTAGAATAACAGCATGAAACTCACCATGTATTGGATGCATCATAACCAAATGTGCTGTATGAACCGTCACTGTGCCTGTAGTTTAGTTGTCCTTGGTATCCTGTTCAAAGATAAAATCAGGGGGATGAATTGTGTATAACGGAGTCTTGACGGCTTCGAATGGAGTCACGGACTAAGTCATTAAGTTTTAGTCTACAATACTTAAAAAAAATATATATATATTTTTAAAAAGGATCTCCTTGCCCATACCACTCTGAAGGTAGCCTGTGGCAGTTGCTCGGATGGCTGCGGTGAGTTGGCCCGTGACTTCCAGGTACAGCAGGATGTAAATATTTGGAGCAAGAATGATCATATTCTGTTCTCCACAGCCAGATGGCATCTGCAATAACCCATCTAGATTCTTCAGTGCACGACCCATTATGTCCCCTACAAGCATGTAAAGCATAAAACCCCAAATCAGAACAAGTATTCTGCCAAACACTTGTGGCAGTTTCTACTCCATGAAATGTTTTACCAAGGACTGAAACGGAGCATCTGGCTGATCCCCGAACCACATTTGTTGGAAACGTCAGAGTCACGTCTTCAGAAAGAACTTTTCCTGCAGACCGAACAGAACAGCATTGAGTGCTAGGCTAATGTTTGGCTATACAGGAAGGTATTGGGGAATCATTAAGTGCGAACAAACCCTTTGGACACAGTAACCAGCTTTGGGTGTTTGTCCTTTCAACTCCTTCAGGCTGTAAATGCAACACCACATCAGTAAAGCACCATGGGCTTCATGACTAGACTCCAGAAGGCTGGTTACCCTTACCAGGACAAGTAGACTTCGAGTGACTACATCAATGCGTCCTCTTGTCGGCACAGTCACGACCTCAGTGCCACATCGAGTCTGGGATGGTTCAGCTGAAGCACTGACAGTCACATTGACGGCTCCTGCAGTGACAGACAGAAAGTGAGCAAAAACAAAACTTTAAATTGGGTAACAGACAGTTCAAAACTGACCGAGAACAGACACTGAGAGAGCCCATTTGAAGGTCTTTCTCCCATTGGCACATATACAGGATGAATATGGTTTAAGAGTGAAGTTCATGGATGAAGCTGGAGTTACTTTAACCTGTCAATGAAACAGAGCGCATGAAGCAAAGACATGACCTTCTCTATACAGATCCATTACAGGATTTAAAGAAACCATGACAGACCATGATGCAATTGGACTGATAGCTGAAGACCGTGGCCTTCAGATCAAAAGACTCTCCACGGACGATGGAGTACGGCAGGGAGAGCTCCAGGAAGAAGGGCTGGAAGACTGTCAGTAGAGCAGGAGGAGCCAGACCAAAACCTTTTGAGGACAGGCAGAACGCCTCCGTCTCCCATGTGGTGATGGTGTCAGGAACAGTGAGGGGAACTCGTGTGGATCCAGTTGCTCTGAAAAAAAGGACAACTATAAATGAAGGAGACAGGAGAAGTTAAATATGTGGGAAAGTAGTTTTAGATGGAACAAAGGTTTTACTAACCCCACTTGAGCAAGCTGCCAGATCCAGGTTTCTGGAAAGTAAGTCCTGACGGTTACATCAAAAGAGGAAGTGTCACCTCCAACGCTTGCTACTTCTGGAGCCATTCCAGCCATAGCCACAGGTTGACGATAATATACCACTGAAAGAAACCAGCAATTTTACTACAAACAGTCCTATTGTCTGCAGAATAACCAGGGTTCATACAGCGTCAAATATGCATGTTTGGCCAGATGTAGAAAAATGTTGATCAGTTGTGACTTTACATGGTGTATATTCATCGGTTATTAAATGTGCCGTTACAATGCAAAAGATTAAAGTTTTTCCAAATGGTTTGCAGTTTCACCTCACAGACGCTACCAACTGTAATAAACCTAAGGGATCTATCAAGTCAAGGGGCAATATGAGAGCAAGAAAAACAGACATACCATCACGGAAGTTACGATAATAATTCAGGCCTCTGTACAGGACACACTGAGGTACTCTGATAGGCAAATTTGTGGCAACCTTCATCCCCATGCTCTGTCAGAGCAAGAGAAAAACGTTTGAAGATTAAAGGTGAATTGAGTAAACAGAACAATGGACAGTTTTATACCTTGAAGGCTTCGTAGGCTTGGTCTGTGGGAACGGCCCGACGGGGTCGAACATTTAGGCACTCCTGTTCATCCTCAACTTCATATGGATATTCAGATAGTGATCGCATTGGGAGCAAGTTGAACACCTGAGAACATGGAGAAAGCGAGTAATTATTTTAGTGGCACATCTGATTAGAATGCCACTTGTTAAGGTCTAAAAAGGTGTACCATCTGGACCAGACAAATTCATTATATTGAATGAATAATCCAGCAAACTCACGCCCAAAGGTCTGACACACACCCCAAATCTAACAACCCAAATGAAGCTAACTGTTATAGGACTGATAAGACTTATGACCCAGAGGAAATTTGCAGAGTTCTTGCAGAGGAGAAATATTCCCTTTAAATCCTATAATCTTCATCCTATTCTCTCCCTATGGAGGATCCCTTTCCCACTCTACAGATAAAGCGTTGTGAATTTCGGCTCGCGTACCCCGAAGTGATAAAATAAAACAAAATTCTGGATCAATTTATAGGCAAGACAAGTAGTTTGTTTAGGCTGGGTTGTATGGAATTACAAACCTGCGCACATATTTTCAAAAGCACATAACTATAGAATCAATTCTGAATGAGCATGTGAACGTCATCAGCGTTAATCACAGGTTCGCGTTTAAAGTCTGATCATTTCGACGGAGGTGAATCAAAGTTAACTTTAGCTGGAAATAACATTCAAGAACCCCTATAACGCCAAAACAATCTGTTACCTTAAATTATATGTTTATCTCTGTAAAGCTGCTTTGAAACAATCCATTGTTAAAAGCGCTATATAAATGAAGATGACTTGACTTCATCCCCCATTTGTTATCTTACATTTTGCTTAAGGTGTTTAAGAAATCACGATTCTTATATAAATGAGTCACAATCAAATTATGTATTCAATAGCCTGCTAGAAAAAATTATCGTAATGAATTCCCTCCAAAGGGAACAAAGAGGGTGATATCTTCACGCTTTGAAAAAGGAACTTCATAGTTCCTTTCTGAGAAATCCTGATGTGAAGATGCCAAACTAGAGGTTTTAAGGACCCCAAAGCTTGTGCCAGGCTGTGGCCTTCTCTCATTCAAAGATTCTGACTCCCACTGGTTCAGTCTCTCAAGACAAAGATCAACTGGAGCCTCAAATTGCACAAGGACAGTTATTCATATGGGCGAGAGATTAACATGTGTTCATGGGACAAACGGGTAAATTTCCAAAAATTAAATTAGCATATCAAGTTAATTATATTAACTAATCCAAATATTCAGAATACATTTTTTTCGTAAGCAAATTTGCTACAAAACAAATCTAATTTAGGCACAGGATACCATTTCAGCACTCAGACGTCTTCCTGGCTCCATGATCCGGATGCTCTGATCTACAGCACTGATGCCACACAGAGATCCTGATTGAGCAGAGACCGTCAGAACATTTTCCTCAGCAGGAACAGCCTTAGTAGGAGAGAACTGTAGAGACACCTGGAACAAGAACCAACACACTGTAGGACATGTCACCATTCCTCACTAAAAGAAAAAAAAAAAAACCAGTGCACATTATACCTGGTTTTGGAAACACGTTTCTGTGTCAAATGATGCACTACCAACAACCACATTCTCACTGGGCAGAACGCAGTAGACCAGAATCTGCACTACTGGAGCCATATCGACACTGACAGACAGTTGGAACGACACAGAGCCGCTCATGACTGTAGAAGCTGTCGCTGTGACGGTCTGAAATCCATGGAGAACGATCACTCCTCTGGACATGACCTAAGACAAATGAATGCATAAAGTTGAACAAACAGACAGTGGGGAAAATAAAAATATATTTTTTTTTTAAGTTCAATCACCATATAGATGATGTCAGTGCTGTAATCACCAGCCTCTCCAACAAAAGAATACTTGACAGTCACTGGAACCACAGCACCACATTTGAGCGGCTGCTCGAGCTTCACTATTTTCAGTTCACTAAATGATGGGTTGTCAGGAGAAGCAGATTGGAGAAGCTGAACAACCCTTGAATCTGTAGTGAAGTATGGCGATTTGTAACCATAAACAACCTCTGGAGTCACACTTGCCTGGGGAATGAAAGGAATTAGTTTCATGCGAGAGATTGGGAGAAGTCCACATCTCACAAAACAGAGCAAATCGTACCACAAGATTAAGAGCAGCTTTAGGAAGATTGGCAGTGTTGAGAGAGAATGTGGCCAGTCCTTTCTGGTTTGTGGTCAGATTCTGCAGCAGTTTATTGGGCCAGCTGTTCCCATCCAGGAGATAAACCCCTTTGTTTGCAATTGGAGTACCATCGAAACGAGACACTGATATCTGTTGGGAATGATCAAGGTTAAGAAATGTGAAGGCTTCTGCGACAAGGAATTAACATTTACTTGCCTTTCCATTAATCATTGATCCAGCTTCAAAGTAATCTGGGAGGTCCACAAACATGACTTTGCCAACTTCAAACGTAATGGACACTGTTGCAGATTTTGACATGACTATATCTGGTGGGGGGGGGGGGGGGGGGGGGGAGGGGGGGTTGTTGGAGGGATGCAATAATAAATATAAACTTTAAATTACTATGGGTTCGGCTTAAATTGCCAATAGCTCACCTGTTCCCACCTCAGTGACGTTCACATTTACAAGAAAGGTATCTTGCATATTAGTTTCTAATTTAGAGTTGAAAAACACTGATGTATCGACTGTAAGGGATGCACAGCCAGTGTCATTCATCTGGTAGCAGAACAAAGAAGAAAATCACATTTAAGTCAAACACAAGCAAAAGAAAAACCTTCCACTGCAAGGCAGGACTCAAACCTTTGTAGTTTTATTCAGGCAACTACGGGTCAAATCAGGAACCACAACATATGGAAACGGCTCACGGCACACTTCCACCAATGCTTGACCAAGCACAGGTTGGCCATATGTGTATCTGAGAAACATCATAAGCAATAAAGATCAAGAACTGACCAACCAATGACAAGAAAATAAAGCTCAACTTACTTGGCACAAGCCTCAACTTTCAGTCCCACATCTGCAACACTGTAAGTCTGTGGTGTGTTTACGGTCACATCAAACTTGGGCAAAACTTAACCAGAAACCAAATGACTTGGATCAAGACCTCAGATCTATCATTGAACTGCTTCACAATTTATACACAATGACTTACCATATTTTTTCACCTCAAAAACATGGGAGATTGTTCGTTCACCAATAAAAGCCTTTAGTGTGTACATCCCCATCTGAGCCTGTGGGTTTAACTCATGAGAAAGCTGCAATATCCAGTCCGTTGAGGAAATGTTTGTCCACTGACCAATCCGGTTATTATTATTGTCCTAATAAAATAGAGGAATCAGCTCAGAGGAAAAACCACAAACAAAGCAATATGTAAAAAGCTGCATTGACTCCATTCAAAGACCTGCACCAGAGCAAATTCTCACCTCCACCACCACCAGATTGTACTGCAAGACAAAGAGAAGAATATTAAACATTTATAAAACACACTGATGCCTGAAAAAGCTAGTGCACATAAAATAATCTGCATTACATTTGCAGGTTTTTTTATGGCTAGAACACTCAATATGGTGAAACATCTGATCCTACCATCTGATCAAAAGGCACAAATCTGGTATCCATAGTGACAACTCTGAAATTCACTGCAAAGACACAAATAAACTCACATCAATGCACTCGAAGATGATCAACTTGTAGCGTCTTGGACTTTCTACACCTCTATTAAACAAGGGACATTCACAGCTCACCCGTTTGTCCTGGATTGTAGATGGGTTTGTCTGTTTGGATGAAGGTTAAAGGAAAGTAACGTCTAAACATGACTTTCCTCTCTTCAGATGCTCTGAAGACCTTCCCTTGAACGTCCACCTTCAGCTTCTGCACCAATTCTCCATCTACTCGAGGAGCCTGTGGAGAAACTCAGAAATTCCTGTGGAGATACCAAACCAGACCACAAAATAAACAAATGCACAAGTCATGACAGACCTGGAAGCTGAAACAGCGGTGAAACGACGTTGAAGAAGCCCGCTGCACGAGTTGAGTTGTCTTGTTTTTCTCATCCAGCAGAGAAACTGTAATCGTGAGACTCTCTTGGGGTTTCAGAAGAGTAATGCATAATTTGGCATCAGATCCAGACTCAATCAGTGCAGGGAACGTCACCATGAATAACCTGTGGAAAAATATAAAGGGTTTAGTTTCAGAAACCACAGAACATTTTATCACTGGATAGCATCAAATGAAGAGTAGAGCTCTTTTGCAATGCTTCAATCATTGTCACCATCTATAAAGTTGAGTTAATCCCCACATAACAGCACTTACGGCCCTGGTTTCTGTCCATCAACAGCAAAGAGTAAAAGGGCTAAAATGAGCCCTTTCCAAAAACTAGTCTCCCTCACAGCCATGAGGAAAAATCATCCAAGGCCAAACCTAAATCAAGAGTCTTTTTCAGAGGATTTCTCTTATGATATTCTAGCACTGTTTATTGTGGCTGCTTCTCTCAATCATCTGCATTGAAGACGGTGATATTTAAACACACTTAATTGTCAGAGAACACATTCATTTAGTTAATTAAATTGATTAACCATCACCTGGAATTAATTTAGTCTGTTAATTAGGAGTTCTATCTGGTATTGATTTAAAACACATCCAGATATGTCAGGCCCTGTTTACACGAGAACGCTCGCGGTGAAAACGTAAAAATATTTTATCG
Source organism: Tiaroga cobitis (assembly GCA_030578255.1). NCBI lineage: Eukaryota > Metazoa > Chordata > Actinopteri > Cypriniformes > Leuciscidae > Tiaroga > Tiaroga cobitis. The sequence goes on from CM060593.1 coordinate 47,218,107, forward strand.
GATGTGCCTTTCGTTTACTCAGCGACAGCGTTTTGGGGGCTTGGCGCCTGGAGTGCATACTACATTGAATTTCACACTCTTTTGCGTCACCATATTCCCGCGGATTTCCCACCCAAAACGCTCGTCTAAACGCGGAATAAAAAGTGATAACGCAACGCCACTTTTGCGTTTTCTCTTCAGATCGTTTCTGTGTAAACATAGCCTCCGTGACGCATGTAGGCCCGGTTTCACAGACAGTGCTTAGATTAAGCCAGGATTAGGCATTTATTCAGTTAGGGCACTTAAGTAGCTTCAGTTAATAAAGCTCATTCATGCATTTTTATAACCATGACTTTTTTTGCGCGGTTCGGCCGTTCGTCCACATGGAAACGCAGTATCAGGACACTAAAACCAAACATTTTTGAAAACCCCTGCCAGGGTGAGGATTTTCAGAAACGGCGTTTACAGTGTGGTCGTGTGACAGTAAACCCGGAGTTTTTGCACGGCTGATGGCTTCTGATTGGCTAACGTGGCTTTGCGGTTAGGTTTATATCACCGCCTGCTGGTGTTGCATGCTCTTGACAGCGCTTGATACGTGTTTTTGCGTTTTCATGTGGACGGAGGTTGTTTTTTTAAAACACAGGAGGAAAAACGTCTCTGGTTACTCACGTAACCGTAGTTCCCTGAGAGGAGGGAACGAGACATTACGTATGGGGAAATCCATTTTCCTCGAATCATGAAGTCTGATAGAATAACTCTTTTGCTTGCAAATAGCCAATGGCGGTCCCGCCATCACCTGATTGGCTGACACTGCTCAATATAGGTGACGGCGGGCGCCAAAAACCTCAGAATCTTAGCTGAACGAGAGTAAGGAGACTGAGAGTCCCTCCCACACGGCAGGTTACGTAATGTCTCGTTCCCTCCTCTCAGGGAACTACGGTTACGTGAGTAACCAGAGACGTTCCCTTATCGAGTCGGTCTCTCGACATTACGTATGGGGAACAATAAAACCCCCGCCGCGTGGGAGAACCCCACCCAGCTCTCAGGAACAGACACCGGACCTGGTTGAAACATCTATTGGCACAGAGCCAACTCGGCATCTGCACCAACGAAGGCCCCTCCCATCAAGCTAAGCACGCTGAACTGAATGGAGGGAGATTGCAGCAAGTGATTGGTGCTTAGGAAAATACTGCCGGCTATGAATGCGGACATAACAAAGGGCACAATATAGTGAACATGATAGCTATGCTAATAATAACTCGCACTGTCTGACGACTAGTCGAACCGTGGCTAGAGCGCGCGCCATTGGGGCAGTCTAGCCTAGTCCAACGACAGCTCAGCTTCTCTCCCTGCACTGACAGACATGTGGTGCGAATGAAGGGATATTCAAGTTATAGAATCTCGCGAAGGTATTACGAGACGACCAACCTGCCGCGAAACAAATGTCTTGAATAGACATGCCTTTCGCCCACGCCCATGATGACGCCAAACTCCTAGTGGAGTGGGCGTGCACCCCTATAGGGAATGGCTTCCCGTGAAGCATAAGCCAGCCAGTGCACAGCCTCCACTATCCAGTGAGATAGCCTCCGTTTCGACAGCGCGCCGCCTCTTAGCACCCGCGTAGCAGACGAAGAGCTGCTCTGAAGTTCGAAACTGGCTAGTTCTGTTCACATAAGCACGCAGGGCACGCATGGGGCACAAGCGTACTTCTGAGACTCTGAAACACTTACCTCATCCAGGCAAAATGCTGGAATTGCAACCACCTGGCTTCTGATGAATATACGCAGTAGATAATAGCCCCATAATAGCATAGCACCTCAGTAAACAACAAACACATAGCCGTAGCTACAACTGTGAGTAGACGAGTTAGCACAGAATAGCCAGTTGTACTGAAGGAAACGGGGCAACATAACAGCATAGCACATGTATGTAACAGCATCGGTCGCTGTAGCGCATCCATGCATGTACATAACGCAGCATAAGTCGCCGTAGCGACAGAACTGCGTAGAGACAGAAACTGAGATGTACAGTTCGATCAGGATGGCTAGCTGCACGGAAACGGGGCAGCATTACAGCATAACACATGGTAAATTGCACATCCGTGTACGTACATACATTCAGAAACTGTGAGTATGCACAGTAGATTAAGATAGCTAGTTTTGCACTGAAAGAAACAGAGCAACAAAATAGCAACACGCGTCCTTATACGTACATAAGTGCAGTGTAGTCGCTGTAGCGACAACTGAATGCAGTTAGATAGGATAGCTGGTTGTTGCACTGAATGATAGAGGGCAACATAACAGCATAACACATCAGTGTGCACATTTTAAACATCTGTGTGTATAATGCAGCTCAAGTTGCTGAAGCGACCGAAACTGCATGAATATGCGTACACAATGGTCCATTACATTGAAGGGCAGCATAACGCTTCAATATCTACACAGATGCAATGCAAGTCGCCGTAGCGACGACTGAGACTATGCACAAGCATAGTTACATTTTTGTGTACAAAAAACACAGCGTCAGAGGCATAGCGACATCGACTGTAAATACGTAGTTAATCGGAATAGCCGGCTGCACTGAGGATACAGGGCAACATATAACGGCATAAATCATAGACACATATCAATGTACATAACACAGCGTCTGTGGCATCGCACAACAACTGTGACTACACAGTAAAAGAGTAGCCAGTTGCACTGGACGATACAGGGCAATATATAGCGGCGTAATAGTTACACATATCAGTGCGTTGTGTGTACACAGCGTCAGTTGCATCGTACAACAATTGTGAATACGTAGTGATCAGAATAGACATTTGCACTGAAGGATAGGGCAAAATATGACGGCATAGATCATAACACATATCAGTGTGTAGTGTGCACAAGCACAGCGTTAGTTGCATCGCACGACAACTATGAATACGCACTGCGTAGTAATCAGGATAGCCATTTGCACTGAATGACACAGGGCAATATATAATGGCATAAATCATTACACATAACAGAGTGCGGTGTGCACAAACACAGCGTCAGATGCATCGCACGACAACTATGAATACGTAATAATCAGGATAGCCATTTGCACTGAATGACACAGGGCAATATATAAGGCATAAATCATAACACATATCAGTGTGTAGTGTGCACAAACACAGTGTTAGTTGCATCGCACGACAACTATGAATATGCACTGCGTAGTAAACAGGATAGCCATTTGCACTGAATGACACAGGGCAATATATGGCATAAAACATTACACATAACAGAGTGCGGTGTGTACGTAACACAGCGTCAGATGCATCGCGCACGAACTGTGAATACGTAGTAATCAGAATAGCAATTTGCACTGAATGACACAGGGCAATATATAAGGCATAAATCATTACACATATCAGTGTGCAGTGTGTACAGCGTCAGTTGCATCGCACGACAACTGTGAATACGAATTGCGTAGTAATCAGAATAGCCATTCCACTGAAGGATACAGGGCAATATACAACGGCAAATTCATATAGTGTGCAGTGTGTACACAAACACAGTGTCAGTTGCATCACGCAACAACTGTGAATACGTACTGCGTAGTAACCAGAATAGCCATTGCACTGAAGGACACAGGGCAATATATGGCATAAATCATTACACACAACAGTGTGTAGTGAGTACGTAACGCAGCGTCAGTTACATCGCGCAACAACTGTGAATACTTACGGTGTAGTAATCAGAATAGCCATTGCACTGAAGGACACAGGGCAATATATAATGGCATAAATCCTTACACATAACAGTGTGTAGTGAGTACGTAACACAGCGTCAGTTGCATCGCACAACAAATGTGAACACGTACTTGCAGTAATCAGAATAGCCATTGCACTGAAGGACACAGGGCAATATATAATGGCATAAATCCTTACACATAACAGTGTGGTGTGTACGCAACACAGCGTCAGTTACATCGCGCAACAACTGTGAATACTTACGGTGTAGTAATCAGAATAGCCATTGCACTGAAGGACACAGGGCAATATATAATGGCATAAATCCTTACACATAACAGTGTGTAGTGAGTACGTAACACAGCGTCAGTTGCATCGCACAACAACTGTGAACACGTACTTGCAGTAATCAGAATAGCCATTGCACTGAAGGACACAGGGCAATATATAATGGCATAAATCCTTACACATAACAGTGTGTAGTGAGTACGTAACACAGCGTCAGTTGCATCGCACAACAACTGTGAACACGTACTTGCAGTAATCAGAATAGCCATTGCACTGAAGGACACAGGGCAATATATAATGGCATAAATCCTTACACATAACAGTGTGTAGTGAGTACGTAACACAGCGTCACTTGCATCGCACAACAACTGTGAACACGTACTTGTAGTAATAGCCATTGCACTGAAGGACACAGGGCAATATATAATGGCATAAATCCTTACACATAACAGTGTGTAGTGAGTACGTAACACAGCGTCAGTTGCATCACGCACCAACTGTGAACACGTACTTGCAGTAATCAGAATAGCCATTGCACTGAAGGACACAGGGCAATATATAATGGCATAAATCCTTACACATAACAGTGTGGTGTGTACGTAACACAGCGTCAGTCGCATCGCGCAACAACTGCGAATACACACTGTGTAGTAATCAGAATCGCCATACAGGGCAATGAATGCTGCGGCGGGGGCTGGGCGCCAGCCACCGGGAAGCATTGACTGCTATATGAAATGGTATAGCTCGTCCGCGGCATCATGCACGGGGACATAGATAGCCATCTCCTCGGGTTTCCCCGAGCTTCCGCTCTGCGATGCGTCTCCCGTCTATGAGGCGGGTAATAATGTTGGAGAGAGAAGCTCTTTTGCTGAGACATGTAATGTACCTTGTTATTGAAACAGAACACAGCGGTTTCAGAAACAACACATTCGTCGAACTCTGGGCGGGAACACGCCCTCTTCGCACCGGTCCGACGAACACGTCCCGCGCTCTTTCCTCCCTGACCGCCGAGGCCACCTTTCCGACGGCAGCTCCTTGGGCGCTGTCTACTCCAGCACCATATCTGCCACCGCCTCAGTGAGAATGGCCATAAGCTCCGCATCCAAAGAGGCGAGGGCGCCTTCAGACGGAGACTCGGACCATTGGCGTCGTCATCGTCGTAACCGAACGAAATAATTCCCGTGCTTCCTCAAGAGGGCGGTAAATGGCCTCAAGAGTAACTCACGGGCTCTGCCACGTGAGGATGGCGTGGACCTTGGGCCGACGTCAGCGCCTCAACAGAACCCGCGAATGGAGATCGCTGCCGTCTCCCGGTCCGCGGCTCGAAGGCGGCAGACTGGGGAGAGGCAGGAGACACAAGGTCGTCGCTACGTGTAACGGCCAGCCTTGCACGAAGGATCTGATGGGAAGCTCCTCACAGGCGGGACATCCCGATCCCTCGAGTGCCGCCTCTGCGTGGTCCCGACCCAGGCACAGCACACAAGTTGTGTGGGTCCGGGGATTCAATGGGTCCACCACACGGGCGACAAAGAGACATAATATAATCCACCGGAACGCGAGAGGGGAATTAAAACTCCTTAATATACTCCGCTCTGAATGCGTACATCAACGGTGAAAACAGACTCGAGTGAAGAAAAAAGATTCTGAGGTTTTTGGCGCCCGCCGTCACCTATATTGAGCAGTGTCAGCCAATCAGGTGATGGCGGGACCGCCATTGGCTATTTGCAAGCAAAAGAGTTATTCTATCAGACTTCATGATTCGAGGAAAATGGATTTCCCCATACGTAATGTCGAGAGACCGACTCGATAAGGGAACTCCGGTTATAAAAATACCCGTGTCCTTGTGGACAAGGCCTTAGTCTGGGACTACCTTCTCTGTGAAAGTGGGGGAATACGTTCTCAAACATTGAATTCAAGTCTTTTAATTTATGTAAATTAAAAAATATAATATATATATGAATGTGAATGTATCTAATTGTTTGTTACAGTCCTGTAGTTACAGTCCGGCAGGCGGGCTTAACATAATGACAACAGAGTTGCGACGGTCAGAGCAAGCTCGGACATATTCGGTTTGAAGTCGTTCATCCTCGGATGCGGCACCGCGTACGCTGTTTCAAAAAAGGCTGTGGCGAAACGATCAACTTGTCATTTTTGCCGTGCTCGTGCGGACGCGTCGAGTATAAAGGCTTTATTTACTCAGTGTCAGCGTGCGCTCTGATCGGTAACGGACCTCCGAATCACCTCCAGCACTCAGTATTTAAACATTCTCTATGATTTTATTTTTTTAATGACACACTGTCTCTTTCTCTCTCATACACACACACACACACACACACACACACACACACACACACACACACACACACACACACACACATACATACTGTGTTTTTCTCTCTCACACATATGTAGGCTAGTTATAAACTCTTTAGACTTTTAATGATTAGTGTTTTATTTTTTAAGTTTGTGGGTCGTGTAAAAAACAAAACAAAAAAATCCCTTGTTTTGGGGATGGATTCCGGGAAATCTCCCTTATTTTCAATGTTCAATGTTTTTTGTTATGGACTGGATACGGTAAAAGCTTAAAGGGTTAGTTCTCCCAAAAATGAAAATTAAGTCATTAATTACTCACCCCCATGCTGTACCAACCCCGTAAGGCCTTCGTTCGTCTTCGGAACACAAATGAAGATATTTATGATTAAATCTGAGAGGTTCGTGACTGCTACATAGGCTCCCTAAGGGAATAAAACTTGACGGCCCAGAGAGTCATTAAAGAAAATGTTTAAATATTCCATGTCGCAACAGTAGCTTAACTATAAGTTTATCAAGCGACGAGAATACTTTTTGTACGAAAAAACAAACAAAAATAACGACTTTATTCGACTATTCCTTTTCTTCCTTAAATCTCTTGAAGTCTCGTTTCAGGCCTACTTTAAAGTTGTATGCTTCAGTTGAAAGCTCATTTCTGGTATATTTTTTGGTAGGTGTTTTATCATCTATAAGTGACACATTGCGGTACTTTTATTCTATGAGTAGTATTTTGTTTGTTGTTTTATTTGTTTTTTATTAGAAAAGCCTTTCTAGGGACCTGAGAGGCAAATTAGCTCTTGCTATACTTTCTATGTACAATACATATTTTCCAGCTTTGACTGGGATCATGTTTTTTTGTACTTTCCCTATATAAATAAACTGAAATGAAATTGATACATTTTCCCAAGTATTTTCCCAAGCCTTTGCCAGAACCTAGTGGTATTTGGGGGTCCTTGTCATGGAAATGTTTGGGAAACCCCTGGTCTAAACTCTGCCCAGTGTCACCGAAAATCTCAGACACGATTATTTCAGAACACCGTAGGCTGGCTGCCTTCCTCTCATGTAAAAGTACACGACTGTCTGTCTCCTTCGGTAGGGAATCCGTAATACAACCCACCTCTCATATCTTTGGGATTTAGTTTCGTCTTAGATTTTATTGGAAAGAGTAAGAGCGTCTGTTTCAGAGTTGGCATCACAGTGACTAATTACCGGGTCTCCGCCCTAATCATGTCCAGATTGTCTGTGAGTGATGAATCAACCTGTTCTGAATTATCAAGAGCATTTAAATAACACTGGCATCAGTGCAGCTGATCTAGAGTTCAGCTGTAGAGCATTTAAACAGTGTGGATCTTCACAGAAGTGCTGCAGGATTTTTTTTTTGGAAAGAGACTCTTGATTTTTTTCTAGTCTTGGATGATTGCTCTTCATGGCTGTGAGGGAGATTTGTGTTTGGAGAGGGCTCATTTTAGCCCTTTTCCTCTTTGCTGTTGATGGACAGAAAAGGCCGTAAGTACCATGGGCTTTGAAGTGAAAAGTGGCCGAATGTTTAATCTGTGCAGAATGATGCCGTTTTAAAGATTAAGCACCAAAATTAAATTAAATTAAGTTGTTTTTTTTCCAGCAGGTTAAGGTTTGTCATTCCCGGACAACCAACCCCGTGTACTTCCAAATAAATATTCCATAATTAAACAAAGATTATGGTCTAAAAAGGTGGTCTCATTTCAATTTGTTTCACTGTCAGAAAGGAAACATGAACCGTGAAAAGTGTTTGCTGCTCAAGTTCAACTCTGACCTGTGAATTCGCACTGCGTGTAGATGAGTGACCAGTAGAAAATCACTGCTTGACCTTTGGTGAATAAATTGCTTTGGCGTCCCATTTGACACGATTGTTTTCAAATGCAATATGATCATGGCATTAGTTTCAATAACTTGTATGCAGTACATGCTCCGCATTCACTCAACCTCAGACTCTCATGACTTTAATAAGCCCAACTCATTAAGAGAATGTTTACAAATTGGCTTTTTGTTGATAACGCAAACTGAAGATTAGAATTTACTTTTGCAACTTATCCTGTCACAATTGCATGAACATTGAGTTTTGTAAACTGTTTGCAGTTTTTCACATTTGCCCTTTTATTACAATATCAGCAGACTTGACTCAAGATTGAAGTAAAAATGATGTCATCACAATTGCAGTTTTATTTTTTCAATTTGATGGGGATGCATTGTGACTAAAATGTATTTTTTCCAATTGTGTTTCGCGTAGTTTGATAATTAAGTGGTGAATCTGGTTTTAGTTAATTGTATTACTTAATGTACTTAAATTGGCGGAAAATGCTATACGTGGATGTCTACTATAGCGATCAAAATAGATTGAAGTAACTTGTTGCTTCAAGTATCGTTTGTATTGATCACATCATGCCACTAGGTGGTGATGAATGTAAAACTGTTGTCATTGAATCAGTCAAGAGTTGTTCAAAAACACTTGAGTAATGAAAAATGTAACATTTTATCAGAACCTTTAGTACAGTATTCCCACCCATATTCCTGGAGGCCTCAACACTCTACGTTTCCCTAATCAAACACCTGATTTAAATCACCAGCTTAGAAATTCCAAGTCCTAGGAATGTACTTGGGGAAACAATGCTCTAGTAAATGTGTCATGTTCTGTTCAAAATCATGCAGCTCTAATACCACCCCATCTTCCCACTCCAACCCAATCGCTTTGTTTTTTTTTTTGATGGGCCATTAGGCTAGTTGATGCACAGACTTGCCAGACACTCTCTGTAAGTTTTAACCAATGTGCACACTCTGACCTGATTCCTCTTAATCTCTGAACCTAAACTTGTATACACAGGTTATTTATGGTGATGTTCCCTGCAGTGATTGAAACTGGGTCTGATGCCAAATTGTGTGCAAGTCTTCTGAAACCCCAAGAGAGTCTCACAATGACCATTTCCCTGCTTGATGATGTAAACGAGATGACTCAACTTGTGCAGCAGGTTTCTTCAAAGCCATTTCACCGCTGCTTTAGTTTCCAGGTCTGTCATTAGATGCAAGTTGCAATGTGTTTTTTGACTGGTTTGTTGGTTGACTGAGCTTCTCTACAGGCTCCTCTAGTAGATGCAGAGTCTGTGCAGACGCTGAGGGTAGAAGTTCAAGGGAATGTCTTTAAAGCGACTGAAGAAAGGAAAGTCATGTTCAGACGTTACTTGCCTTCGACCTTCATCCAAACAGACAAACCCATCTACAATCCAGGACAAACGGGTGAGCTGTGAATGATCCTTTGTTTATTAAGCGTAGAATGTTCATTACACAAGTTCTGATCGTGTTCAGATGCATTATGCAATAAATGTGAGTTTATTGCTGTTTTTGCAGTGAATTTAAGAGTTGTCACCATGGATGCCAAATTTGTGCCTGTTGATCAAATGGTGAGGCCTGGCCATGAACAAACTGCATGTAAAAATAAGCCATACATTTTCAGAGTTTTGTACTTTGCAGCACAAATGTTTGCTTTTTAAGTGCCTAATATTCCTGTCTTTGTCTTACAGTACAATCTGGTGGTGGAGGTGAGAATTGTAGGCTCCTGTGCAAGTCTTTGAATGGAGCTGACGCAGATCTTTTACTTTTGCTTGTTTGCACTTTTTCCTTGGCTGTTTATTTATCTTTTTTTTTTTTTTTAACAGGACAATCAGAAGAACCGCATTGGTCAGTGGACAAACATTTCCTCAACAGAGTGGATATTGCAGCTTTCGCACGAGTTAAACCCAGAGGCTCAGTTAGGGATGTACACGCTAAAGGCTTTCATTGGTGAACGAACAATCTCTCAGGTTTTTGAGGTGAAAAAATATGGTAAGTCATTATGTATAAAATGTGCAGTAGTTCAATGACAAGACTGAGGTCTTATCTAAAGCATTTTGTTTCTGGTTTAGTTTTACCAAAGTTTGATGTGACCATAAACACACCACAGATGTACAGCGTTGCAGATGTGGGACTGAAAGTTGAGGCTTGTGCCAAGTGAGTGACGCTTTTATTTTCTTGCTACCACATTTCTTGTCTTGTGGTTGGTCACTTGATATTGTTCCTTGTGACCTTTCCCAGATACACATATGGCCAACCTGTACCTGGTCAAGTCTTGGTGGAAGTATGTCGCAAGCCATTTCCATATGTTGTAGCTCCTGAGTTGACCCGTTGGTGTCTGAATCAAACCGCAGAGGTGTGTGACTCCTGCCTTACTGTGGATGGCTTTTCTTCTGCTTTTGTCTGACTTTAATGTGACTCTTTGTTCTGCTACTAGATGAATGCCACTGGCTGTGCCTCCCTTACCGTCGATACATCAGTGTTTTTTGGCACCAAATTTGAAAATAAAGTGCAAGACGCCTTTCTTGTAAATATGAACATCACTGAGGAGGGAACAGGTGAGCTATTGGCTGATCTTAACCAACAGCACATGTATGGAGGAAGTTGATTTGTTAATTTGGTGCATTTGTTTCTCTTTCCCCAGATGTAGTGATGTCAAAATCTGCAACAGTGTCCATTACGTTTGAAGTCGGCAAGGTTGCGTTTGTGGACATCCCCGATCATTTTGAACCTGGATCAGTGATTAATGGAAAGGCAAGTAAAAGTTAACTTGTTGCAGAAGCCTTCACATTTTTTACCTTTCCTAACCTTGATCATTCCCAACAGATATCAGTGTCTCGTTTCGATGGTACTCCAATTGCAAACAAAGTGGTTTATCTCCTGGATGGGAACAGCTGGCCAAACAAACTGCTGATGGATCTGACCACAAATCAGAAGGGACTGGCCACTTTCTCACTCAGCACTGCCAATCTTCCTAAAGCTGCTCTCAATCTTATGGTACGATTTGCTATTTGTATCTTGTGAGAGATTAAGTCTACATTTCACAAGAAACCGATTCTATTTGTTCCCCAGGCAAGTTCAACTCCAGCGGTTAATTATGGTTACAAATCACCATACTTCACAACAGATTCAAGGGTTGTTCAGCTTCTCCAACCTGATTCCAGTAACCCATCTAGTGAACTGACTATAGTGAAGCTCGAGCAGCCGCTCAAATGTGGTGCTGTGGTTCCAGTGACCGTGAAGTATTCTCTTGTTGGAGAGGCTGGTGGCTACAGCACTGACATCGTCTATATGGTGAGTGGACATCTGCTTTTGTTCTCAATTCCTCTGGCCTGTTTAAGCACTTATGCACCCGTTTGTACCTTGTCAGGTCTTGTCCAGAGGAGTGATCGTCCTCCATGGATTTCGGACGGTCGCAGTGAGGGCTTCTAATACAGTCATGAGCGGCTCAGTGTCGTTCCAGCTGTCTGTCAGTAGCGATATGGCTCCAGTAGTGCAGATTCTGGTTTACTGCGTTCTGCCCAGTGAGAATGTTGTTGTTGGTAGTGCGTCATTTGACACTGAAATGTGTCTCCCAAACCAGGTATGATGTGCACTAGCATCTTTTGGCTTCATGCAGGGAATGGTGATGTCCTACAGCGTGTTGGTCTTTTGTTCCAGGTGTCTCTACAGTTCTCTCCTGCTACAGCCGTTCCTGCAGAGAAAAATGTTTTGACGGTGTCTGCTCAAGCAGGATCTCTGTGTGGCATCAGTGCTGTAGATCAGAGCATCCGGATCATGGAGCCAGGAAGACGTCTGAGTGCAAAAATGGTATCCATGTGCAGTTGATTTAAATTCATGTTCAATTTTAGAGTTTGAGTAATGCTGGAGCAATGGGCTCTATGCACGGCGGTATTTCCGGTGAAGGTCTAAGGATGCTCTAACTTCCGCCGATCGTAGAGTCCAATGCAATACCGAGAATTTATTGAATTTTATACTCCATGGTTATACTAAAGAGACGTTAGTCACAAAACAGACCCCACTCGTTGTGTTTATGCTTTTTAAAATTATATTAAATATAACTATTTATAAAATTACATCTAAACGTATGAAAGTTTCGTTTCAAAGAGGGGAGGACAGTAAATTTTGAAGACTCTGCCATAATCCCGGTTTCCTCCGCTTGAATCTCCCCAACCGGAAACTGAAGAGCATCTTTGCGTCAAATGCGGAACTTATGCGTGCAAATAGCCTATTGGACAAACCTATGCTATTATGGGACTGATACAATTTTTGTGTACATTTAATGCCTAATTATAAATGTTGACCATAATGTCAATGTATTTGAAATTTTTTCCAGAATCATGTGCCAAACAAACACTTTTTTTCATGGTCCCAGGTATTTGACTTTCTCCCAGTGCGATCGTTATCAGGTTACCCATACAGCATTCTGGAAGAACCAGAGTGTCGAGGTTTTACACCAATTGAACCCATTCTAGCTCTTCCTAGAGATCGCCGGGGTCTTCGTATGAATCCTCCTGACATTTTTCCTACAAATCAAGCCTACACAACCTTCAAGGTAGAAAACCATTCATGACCATGTAGTCACTGAATGCGGAGTCACTGACATGAAATCTGTCTTCCGTTTTGACCTGTCACTCTGACAGAGCCTGGGAATGAAGATAGCAACAAATCTCGATGTGCAAGCCCCTCTGTGCCCGCTGTATCCCATATTCCCAGAAGGTAGGTCTATGCAGAGGCCATTCTTTCAGTAAAAGCAAATTGTGGTTTTGGATGGATTTAAATTTTAATTTTTAGAAATGGAATAAGAGGGGCAGTTATGCAGCCTCATTATTTTGCATACAATGACAGTTCTGAGTGAGTGGGTGTAATATCACTTGTATGTTCCAGAGATGAATTTTCATGGTCTTCCTGTGGCCATGGAAATGGCTGAAGTGGCTCCGGCTGAAATTGCTCCCCTAGAAGCAGAAAGTGGTGGAATCGACACTTCCTCCTTTGAAGTGACTATCCGGACATACTTTCCAGAAACATGGCTCTGGCAGCTTGCTCAAGTGGGGTTGGTGAACCATGTATTCCTTCTAAAGCTATTTGCCCATAGATTTTACTTCTGTTCCCTTTATTACTCATCTGCTGTCCTTCAGAGACACTGGATCCACACGAGTTCCCCTCACTGTTCCTGACACCATCACCACATGGGAGACGGAGGCGTTCTGCCTGTCCTCAGAAGGTTTTGGTCTGGCTCCTCCTGCTCTACTGACAGTCTTCCAGCCCTTCTTCCTGGAGCTCTCCCTGCCGTACTCCATCGTCCGTGGAGAGTCTTTTGATCTGAAGGCCACTGTCTTCAGCTATCAGTCCAAGTGCATCATGGTCTGCCATGTTTTTTCTTATAATGGATCTGTATGAAGGTCATGTGTCTTGGCTCCATGTGCTATGTGCTCCATTTCATTGGCAGGTTAAAGTAACTCCAGCTTCATCCACGAACTTCACTCTTAAACCATATACTGATCCGTATTCATCCTGTCTTTGTGCCAATGGGAGAAAGACCTTTAAATGGGTTCTCTCAGCTTCTGTTCTCGGTCAGTTTTGCATCATCTCTCTAAGTTAAGTGTATATTAGGTGTTGCTTACTTCCTGTCTGTCACTGCAGGAGCTGTCAATGTGACTGTCAGTGCTTCAGCTGAATCATCCCGGACTCGATGTGGCACTGAAATCGTGACTATGCCGACGAGAGGACGCATTGATGTAGTCACTCGAAGTCTACTTGTCCTGGTGAGTGTTCACCAGGCTTCTGGGGTTTGATCATGGAGCTCATTTTACTGATGTGGTGTTTTATTGCTTTTATAGCCTGAAGGAGTTGAAAGGACAAACACCCAGAGTTTGCTACTGTGTCCAAAGGGTTTGTTTGCACTCAATGATTCCCAAACACATTCTCCCTGTACAGCCAAACACTAGCCTAGAGTTCACTCTGTACATGCTTGAGAGCTATCATTAGAAAGCATGGCATTTGTTTTCACCGATATGCTGATACCGAGCCGTGTTTTTCTTCGCTCCCTTACAAAATTGACCAATTCACAAAATGAACAGACTGCATAGCTTATATAAAAAATGGATGACTCGTAATTTCCTACTACTTTCTGAATCTCTTATTTAAAAGCCACACGTCTAGTATCTCTAAACCCGTGCTCTTCCATCTTAATAGTTCTAAATTACGACATGTACTAACTGTTCTGAATTTCTCATTGAGGGCATATGCATTCATGACCTCAAGGCTAGATTATACGACTGCTCTAAATGGGTGGTTTCCCTGCACGCATCATGGACCAGCTGTAGTTTAATTTCTTACAGAATCAGGAAATATAACCATTTTTAGCCGGTTCTGTCAATACGGCATTGGCTTCCTATTAAACATGGTTTAAATGTCATTTTAAAAATATTGCTGATTACTTGCAAAGCACTAAATGGTTTAATAACTAAATTGTTAATAGTCCTTCACGTCTGTTGCGATCTCAAATTCTCTCCAGTTGATAATACCTAGAATATTAAAATCAACTGCTGGTGGCAGCTCATTTTATATTTGGCACCTAAACTTTGGAACTAATTACCATTGTCCAGGAAGCAGACACTCTGTCAGTTCAAAGCTAGACTAAAAACACATCTCTTTAACCTAGCATACACATGGCACATTGTCAACTTCTGTAATTTTAATGTCAGGCTGCATGGATTAGGTGAGCCAGAACTGGGAACACTTTCCATAGGACCTGATGTACTCATTTCATAAGATTGGTGTCTACGCTAATATCAGTCCGTGTACAGTAGTCCACCGTAATACAGATCTGATGAAGGACCTGCGCCTAGACGCTACAACGCAGCCCTCAAGTGTCAACTAGTCTCTCCCCTGTGAAGGCTTCCTTTACCTCTTTACAGGTTGTACAAACATTATCAATGATTCCTGTTCGCATGGATTCATGGAAACTAGTAACATTTTTGTATTATACAGGCCAGACAAGTAACTTGTCAATTGTAACGAGGAGACTCCTCTCTAAATGCGTATTCAAACACTCTTCCCTATAAACTGATGCCGTGCATATATATATATTTTTTTTTTTAGACTACGTTTTAGTACTTTGAAATGGGTTCCAACGTGCATATTTGAGTGTCTTTTTATCATCGTGCAAAGTTTGCATTCTTGAACCGCAAAACTGTCCTGCATATGAGTGGCCAGAATGCATTAAGTTCTGTTTTCAGTTAAAACTGTTTCGTCCAAGCGGCCCCTAATTTATTAACTAATGATCTTTGCAATGGAAGTGAATCATGCTAACCTTTGCTGGGCCATAATTTTAATAGATTGTGTTGGCTTTACAGCAGCTCTAGAATACTTTAATTTCCTATCACTGCTTTGAAACTATCTGTGTTAAGTTCTATATAAATTAAGTTGAGTTGACTAGAGCTCAATACTGATCCGTTCTTTTCGGTCTGCAGGAAACATTCTTTCTGAAGACATGATTCTGATGTTTCCAACAAACGTGGTTCAAGGATCTGTCAAATGCTCAGTTTCAGTCCTTGGTAAAATGTGTCATTCAGTAGAAGCTGCTGGGTAATATTAGCAGAATAAATTTTCTGATGTGGGTTTTATGCTTGACCTCTTGTAGGGGACATAATGGGTCGTGCACTGAAGAATCTGGATCGGTTATTACAGATGCCGTATGGCTGTGGAGAACAGAACATGATTGTTCTTGCTCCCAACATTTACATCCTGCTGTACCTTGAAGTAACGGGGCAACTCACTGCAGCCATCCGAGAGACTGCCACAGGCTTCCTTAAAAGTGGTATGGAAAATCCACTTTATATGTGGGAGACTAAATTCCAAGAAAGTTTAGTCCTTCTCTTCCCTTTGGAGTGTGCCAGACTGTCTAACTTCCTGACCAATTTACATGTGGATTTTGACTTATTAGGATACCAAAGACAACTGAACTACAGACACAAAGATGGTTCATACAGCACCTTTGGTAATGATGAATCAAATACATGGTGAGAAAAAATTTGGTGCCACAGATTATACACAAAAGAACAGTGAGAAACTAATTTCAGTTTGTGACTTATTCTCCATGGCCAGGTTGACTGCCTTTGTCATGAGATCTTTTGGTCTAGCAAGGCAATTTATCTTCATTGATCCACATGTCCTGCAGAGTGCAAAGGATTGGTTGATCAGCAAACAGGGTTCAGATGGCTGTTTCATTCAGCAGGGAACTCTGTACCATGGTGACATGAAGGTGCACCACATGTTTATGAAACTATGCTAATAACCAATTGACATGGTGTGTGACATTTCTTAATGATTTGTTTGTATGGTTTTAGGGTGGAGTTGGTGATGGTGTGACCATGACTGCCTACATTGTTGCATCACTGCTTGAACTAGGTGTCCCCACCATGGTAAAAACATCTGCTGTAGTTCTGAGTTCCTTAAGCATCCAGATGACCTTCCTGTTCAGGCTGTTTAATGTTTGATTGGGTGTTTCAGGATCCGGTAATTACAAATGGTCTGTCATGCTTGAGGCCTGTCGTTGGGAACCTGGCAAACACTTATGCAACGGCTCTGCTTGCCTACACCTTCAGTCTGGCTGGAGAGTCCACCACTCGATCAGAGCTTTTAACTTCCTTGGACAACCACGCCATTTCTAATGGTGAGACATACCAGCCTCTTGTTGTTCATCAGGGTCATTGGCTTTAACTCCCTCCTCCATCTTTATGTAAGGCACTAAGCTCCATTGGTCTCAGACGACATCTGGTGATACTCTGGCGGTGGAGATCAGCTCTTACGTGCTGCTAGCGGTTCTCGCTGTTCAGCCTCTCACAACGGCTAATCTGGGCTATGCTAACCGCATTGTCAACTGGCTTGTGACCCAGCAGAATCCCTATGGAGGCTTCTCCTCCACCCAGGTGCCTCTGACTACTAATCATGGGTGTAATAATTTGAGGAGGTTTTTAATCTGGTGCTTGTTTTTAGGACACAGTGGTGGCTCTTCATGCCCTGTCAGTGTATGCTGCTCAAGTGTTCAGCTTGGACGGCTCCAGCTCTGTTACCGTACAGTCCTCAGTAGTAGCAGGAGACTCTTACAGCTTCAAAGTGAATCGGGACAACAGGCTGCTGTATCAGGAGAAGCGGCTGAAGAACGTTCCTGGCAAATATAGTGTTAAAGTGTCAGGATCCACTTGTGTGTCTGTGCAGGTCTGTATCTTCACCCTATGATTCTGTTGTGCATGTCCAAATCTTACTGTGCTTTGTTTGCTCTGCACTTATGCTGTAGGTTGCATGTTTCTATAACATCCCAACACCCGTTAAAGCTGCCAAAACGTTGAGCGTCAAAGCAAATGTGAATGGAGACTGCCAACAACTTGGAGCCAATCTCATGTTAAACTTCATGGTGAAGTAAGAACGGTTCTGAATTTGTGTCCTAAAATCAGCTAATGTTTGATTAACAAAGGGAAGCTGTGTTCTTGATCCTGTTGGCCAAACCTCTTTTTCCCCTCACCACCCTCATTCAGATACGATGGTGTAAAAGCAAGCACTAACATGGTTGTAGTTGATATTAAGCTCCTGTCAGGCTTCATGGCAGATAAGTCACTGGTTCGTATGCATTTAAGATTTAGAAAGTCCTAAGATGCTTGATGCTCCATCAGTTGTAATTGTCTGTAAACGATGGTCTCTTCCCCTCAGCTTGAATTATTTGACCCGATAATTGAGCGAGTAGATACTGAAGATGATCATGTCCTAGTGTATCTGAAAGAGGTGAGACTGTCCACTGGGGTATATTACTAGCTGCCATCTTCTTGAGAGCTGTGTGCATCTCTGCTGTTCATCCTTTGTCTCGCAGGTTCCCAAAGGCGTCCCCATGAGTTACACTCTGCAGCTGAAACAGGTTCTTAAAGTGAACAATCTCAAGCCAGCAGTCATACACGTGTATGACTACTATCAGACAAGTATGCTTTCTTCCTAATCATTATTTTCTCTGGCTAAACTCAGTAAATATGATCCAAGTCATTCTGTTCCCCTTTCAGGTGATTCGTTTGAGACCACCTACACGTCCCCCTGTCCATGATCTGATTCAGTATTGGCGTTAGGACTCATGACTTAAATAAAACCACTTTTAAACAATCAGTTCTCTTGTTGCCCGTTTTGTTTGTTCATGAGTTAATATTCATCCTGTGACTACAAATCCTTGTAACATGACTGAAATGGTTAAATAAAAAAATTAAAATTCTGCTGTATTTTGCTTGCAAGCATCCATTTATCAAGGACTGTTGCAGATGTAAACAACCTACAACCATGGTCATTTTACTTCTAAATGAAGGCATTCCGTTACGCAGTAGACTAAGATCCAATGTAGACGTGATTGTTTTTTCCCCCAAACCACTTCAGCGGAAATCCCGCCCTGCAGCCAATTTCATTGGTTTAGGTTACAGTGACGGGTAGGTTTAGGGATCAGTGTTTGGTGTAGGCCAATACAGTACAGTGATTGACATGACCAATGAAAACTTTAGAATCAGCTGCAGGGCAGGATTTCCACCTGAAGTGGTTTGGGGAAAAAAAAATCACGCAATGTAGACAGTTTTACTATAAAAAAAGAAAGCATTTGCTTGACCTTAATTCATCTTGTTCTTCAAACAAAAGTCAGAAATCACTAATTGCTCTTTATTGAATAACTAGATTGTGTTTTGTTTGTTTTATACAGACTACGCCATGCTTTTTACTTCAAATTCTGTACCTGAAAACTGTTTCACTGGTATTTAAGACTTTGGACCACTAGCCCAGTGTTACTCAAGCTTTAAGTTGTGGATTGTGTGGAAGCTAATAATTGGGTGACAAATCTTGCATTTAATACAGAAATCATAAACAAGGGCAATAACAATTAATAACTCTAGTGTCTTTATTACAACTAACATTACAAGATAATGTTTATACTTGCTCTGCTCTTACATGGATGATACTCTGCAGAGTTGTCAGTTTTGATGGTCTTAGCTCTTAATGCCAAACATGTGCTTTTAGATGAGCTAATGTAGGAAAAATAAAAATTAAATGTATTCTGCATATCCTCAGTCTATCTTATGCTTGTGAATATGAAATATATGTGGGCCTTCTTTAATAAAATAAAATGCATGTGAAATAGAAGCAATTCAATTGGAGGTGACTCCCACTTCATACATGCATAACAATACTAGCTTACCTATGGTTATTACATGATATTTTGCTTGTTCGGACTGAAAATAAAACATGACCTTACATGTGCTAATGTCTCATTTAGTTATGCACAAAAATGTAAAGCACATGGCACATAAATGTATTGGCTAAAGGAGATGTCATATAATAATATGTATTTTCGAATAGAAATAGTGACATTTATAAATGACGAGACACCAAATAGGGTATTTATCTGCACTGATGACGGCAGCGATAATGAAGTATTGGCAACGGGTTGATATAGCACTTTATCCTCAGGCAATGGAAAAGTCTAGCCTGGCATGCCAGACCTACATCAAGATGTTTGGTCTGGGAACTCATCATTGACAGGGCTCAATCCGAGGGGCGGGATAAACGGTTGTCTTTCAAATTCTCTCTGCACGCAATTGGATAGCGCTACAACCAATCAGAGCAAGTTGACATATTAAAGGGTTAGTTCACCCAAAAATTAAGTCATTAATTACTCACCCCCATGCTGTACTAACCCCGTAAGGCCTTCGTTCGTCTTCGGAACACAAATGAAGATATTTATGATTAAATCTGAGAGGTTCATGACTGCTACATAGGCTCCCTAAGGGAATAAAACTTGACGGCCCAGAGAGTCATTAAAGAAAATGTTTAAATATTCCATGTCGCAACAGTGGCTCAACTATAAGTTTATCAAGCGACGAGAATACTTTTTGTGCGAAAAAACAAACAAAAATAACGACTTTATTCGACTATTCCTTTTCTTCCTTGTAGGCCTGAAACGAGACTTCAAGAGATTAAAAAATAAAACACTAATCATTAAAAGTCTAAAGAGTTTATAACTAGCCTACATATGTGTGAGAGAGAAAAACACAGTATGTATGTGTGTGTGTGTGTGTGTGTGAGAGAGAAAAAGACAGTGTGTCATTAAAAAAATTAAATCATAGAGAATGTTTAAATACTGAGTGCTGGAGGTGATTCGGAGGTCCGTTACCGATCAGAGCGCACGCTGACACTGAGTAAATAAAGCCTTTATACTCGACGCGTCCGCACGAGCACGGCAAAAATGACAAGTTGATCGTTTCGCCACAGCCTTTTTTGAAACAGCGTACGCGGTGCCGCATCCGAGGATGAACGACTTCAAACCGAATATGTCCGAGCTTGCTCTGACCGTCGCAACTCTGTCGTCATTATGTTAAGCCCGCCTGCCGGACTGTAACTACAGGACTGTAACAAACATTTAGATACATTCACATTCATATATATATTATATTTTTTAATTTACATAAATTAAAAGACTTGAATTCAATGTTTGAGAACGTATTCCCCCACTTTCACAGAGAAGGTAGTCCCAGACTAAGGCCTTGTCCACAAGGACACGGGTATTTTTATAACCAGAGTTTTTCCTCCTGTGTTTTAAAAAAAAAACCTCCGTCCACATGAAAACGCAAAAACACGTATCAAGCGCTGTCAAGAGCATGCAACACCAGCAGGCGGTGATATAAACCTAACCGCAAAGCCACGTTAGCCAATCAGAAGCCATCAGCCGTGCAAAAACTCCGGGTTTACTGTCACACGACCACACTGTAAACGCCGTTTCTGAAAATCCTCACCCTGGCAGGGGTTTTCAAAAATGTTCGGTTTTAGTGTCCTGATACTGCGTTTCCATGTGGACGAACGGCCGAACCGCGCAAAAAAAGTCATGGTTATAAAAATGCATGAATGAGCTTTATTAACTGAAGCTACTTAAGTGCCCTAACTGAATAAATGCCTAATCCTGGCTTAATCTAAGCACTGTCTGTGAAACCGGGCCTACATGCGTCACTGAGGCTATGTTTACACAGAAACGATCTGAAGAGAAAACGCAAAAGTGGCGTTGCGTTATCACTTTTTATTCCGCGTTTAGACGAGCATTTTGGGTGGGAAATCCACGGGAATATGGTGACGCAAAAGAGTGTGAAATTCAATGTAGTATGCACTCCAGGCGCCAAGCCCCCAAAACGCCGTCGCTGAGTAAACGAAAGGCACATCCGATAAAATATTTTTACGTTTTCACTGCGAGCGTTCTCGTGTAAACAGGGCCTGACATATCTGGATGTGTTTTAAATCAATACCAGATAGAACTCCTAATTAACAGACTAAATTAATTCCAGGTGATGGTTAATCAATTTAATTAACTAAATGAATGTGTTCTCTGACAATTAAGTGTGTTTAAATATCACCGTCTTCAATGCAGATGATTGAGAGAAGCAGCCACAATAAACAGTGGTAGAATATCATAAGAGAAATCCTCTGACTCTTGATTTAGGTTTGGCCTTGGATGATTTTTCCTCATGGCTGTGAGGGAGACTAGTTTTTGGAAAGGGCTCATTTTAGCCCTTTTACTCTTTGCTGTTGATGGACAGAAACCAGGGCCGTAAGTGCTGTTATGTGGGGATTAACTCAACTTTATAGATGGTGACAATGATTGAAGCATTGCAAAAGAGCACTACTCTTCATTTGATGCTATCCAGTGATAAAATGTTCTGTGGTTTCTGAAACTAAACCCTTTATATTTTTCCACAGGTTATTCATGGTGACGTTCCCTGCACTGATTGAGTCTGGATCTGATGCCAAATTATGCATTACTCTTCTGAAACCCCAAGAGAGTCTCACGATTACAGTTTCTCTGCTGGATGAGAAAAACAAGACAACTCAACTCGTGCAGCGGGCTTCTTCAACGTCGTTTCACCGCTGTTTCAGCTTCCAGGTCTGTCATGACTCTTGTGCATTTGTTTATTTTTGTGGTCTGGTTTGGTATCTCCACAGGAATTTCTGAGTTTCTCCACAGGCTCCTCGAGTAGATGGAGAATTGGTGCAGAAGCTGAAGGTGGACGTTCAAGGGAAGGTCTTCAGAGCATCTGAAGAGAGGAAAGTCATGTTTAGACGTTACTTTCCTTTAACCTTCATCCAAACAGACAAACCCATCTACAATCCAGGACAAACGGGTGAGCTGTGAATGTCCCTTGTTTAATAGAGGTGTAGAAAGTCCAAGACGCTACAAGTTGATCATCTTCAAGTGCATTGATGAGAGTTTATTTGTGTCTTTGCAGTGAATTTCAGAGTTGTCACTATGGATACCAGATTTGTGCCTTTTGATCAGATGGTAGGATCAGATGTTTCACCATATTGAGTGTTCTAGCCATAAAAAAACCTGCAAATGTAATGCAGATTATTTTATGTGCACTAGCTTTTTCAGGCATCAGTGTGTTTTATAAATGTTTAATAATCTTCTCTTTGTCTTGCAGTACAATCTGGTGGTGGTGGAGGTGAGAATTTGCTCTGGTGCAGGTCTTTGAATGGAGTCAATGCAGCTTTTTACATATTGCTTTGTTTGTGGTTTTTCCTCTGAGCTGATTCCTCTATTTTATTAGGACAATAATAATAACCGGATCGGTCAGTGGACAAACATTTCCTCAACGGACTGGATATTGCAGCTTTCTCATGAGTTAAACCCACAGGCTCAGATGGGGATGTACACACTAAAGGCTTTTATTGGTGAACGAACAATCTCCCATGTTTTTGAGGTGAAAAAATATGGTAAGTCATTGTGTATAAATTGTGAAGCAGTTCAATGATAGATCTGAGGTCTTGATCCAAGTCATTTGGTTTCTGGTTAAGTTTTGCCCAAGTTTGATGTGACCGTAAACACACCACAGACTTACAGTGTTGCAGATGTGGGACTGAAAGTTGAGGCTTGTGCCAAGTAAGTTGAGCTTTATTTTCTTGTCCTTTGGTTGGTCAGTTCTTGATCTTATTGCTTATGATGTTTCTCAGATACACATATGGCCAACCTGTGCTTGGTCAAGCATTGGTGGAAGTGTGCCGTGAGCCGTTTCCATATGTTGTGGTTCCTGATTTGACCCGTAGTTGCCTGAATAAAACTACAAAGGTTTGAGTCCTGCCTTACAGTGGAAGGTTTTTCTTTTGCTTGTGCTTGACTTAAATGTGATTTCTTCTTTGTTCTGCTACCAGATGAATGACACTGGCTGTGCATCCCTTACAGTCGATACATCAGTGTTTTTCAACACTAAATTAGAAACTAATATGCAAGATACCTTTCTTGTAAATGTGAACGTCACTGAGGTGGGAACAGGTGAGCTATTGGCAATTTAAGCAGAACCCATAGTAATTTAAAGTTTATATTTACTATTGCATCCCTCCAACACCCCAACCCCCCCCCCCCCCCCCCCCCCCACAGATATAGTCATGTCAAAATCTGCAACAGTGTCCATTACATTTGAAGTTGGCAAAGTCATGTTCGTGGACCTCCCAGATTACTTTGAAGCTGGATCAATGATTAATGGAAAGGCAAGTAAATGTTAATTCCTTGTCGCAGAAGCCTTCACATTTCTTAACCTTGATCATTCCCAACAGATATCAGTGTCTCGTTTCGATGGTACTCCAATTGCAAACAAAGGGGTTTATCTCCTGGATGGGAACAGCTGGCCCAATAAACTGCTGCAGAATCTGACCACAAACCAGAAAGGACTGGCCACATTCTCTCTCAACACTGCCAATCTTCCTAAAGCTGCTCTTAATCTTGTGGTACGATTTGCTCTGTTTTGTGAGATGTGGACTTCTCCCAATCTCTCGCATGAAACTAATTCCTTTCATTCCCCAGGCAAGTGTGACTCCAGAGGTTGTTTATGGTTACAAATCGCCATACTTCACTACAGATTCAAGGGTTGTTCAGCTTCTCCAATCTGCTTCTCCTGACAACCCATCATTTAGTGAACTGAAAATAGTGAAGCTCGAGCAGCCACTCAAATGTGGTGCTGTGGTTCCAGTGACTGTCAAGTATTCTTTTGTTGGAGAGGCTGGTGATTACAGCACTGACATCATCTATATGGTGATTGAACTTAAAAAAATTTTTTTTATTTTCCCCACTGTCAGTTTGTTCAACTTTATGCATTCATTTGTCTTAGGTCATGTCCAGAGGAGTGATTGTTCTCCATGGATTTCAGACCGTCAAAGCGACAGCTTCTACAGTCATGAGCGGCTCTGTGTCGTTCCAACTGTCTGTCAGTGTCGATATGGCTCCAGTAGTGCAGATTCTGGTCTACTGCGTTCTGCCCAGTGAGAATGTGGTTGTTGGTAGTGCATCATTTGACACAGAAACGTGTTTCCAAAACCAGGTATAATGTGCACTGGGTTTTTTTTTCTTTTAGTGAGGAATGGTGACATGTCCTACAGTGTGTTGGTTCTTGTTCCAGGTGTCTCTACAGTTTTCTCCTGCTAAGGCTGTTCCTGCTGAGGAAAATGTTCTGACGGTCTCTGCTCAATCAGGATCTCTCTGTGGCATCAGTGCTGTAGATCAGAGCATCCGGATCATGGAGCCAGGAAGACGTCTGAGTGCTGAAATGGTATCCTGTGCCTAAATTAGATTTGTTTTGTAGCAAATTTGCTTAAGAAAAAAATGTATTCTGAATATTTGGATTAGTTAATATAATTAACTTGATATGCTAATTTAATTTTTGGAAATTGACCCGTTTGTACCATGAACACATGTTAATCTCTCGCCCATATGAATAACTGTCCTTGTGCAATTTGAGGCTCCAGTTGATCTTTGTCTTGAGAGACTGAACCAGTGGGAGTCAGAATCTTTGAATGAGAGAAGGCCACAGCCTGGCACAAGCTTTGGGGTCCTTAAAACCTCTAGTTTGGCATCTTCACATCAGGATTTCTCAGAAAGGAACTATGAAGTTCCTTTTTCAAAGCGTGAATATATCACCCTCTTTGTTCCCTTTGGAGGGAATTCATTACGATAATTTTTCCTAGCAGGCTATTGAATACATAATTTGATTGTGACTCATTTATATAAGAATCGTGATTTCTTAAACGCCTTAAGCAAAATGTAAGATAACAAATGGGGGATGAAGTCAAGTCATCTTCATTTATATAGCGCTTTTAACAATGGATTGTTTCAAAGCAGCTTTACAGAGATAAACATATAATTTAAGGTAACAGATTGTTTTGGCGTTATAGCGGTTCTTGAATGTTATTTCCAGCTAAAGTTAACTTTGATTCACCTCCGTCGAAATGATCAGACTTTAAACGCGAACCTGTGATTAACGCTGACGACGTTCACATGCTCATTCAGAATTGATTCTATAGTTATGTGCTTTTGAAAATATGTGCGCAGGTTTGTAATTCCATACAACCCAGCCTAAACAAACTACTTGTCTTGCCTATAAATTGATCCAGAATTTTGTTTTATTTTATCACTTCAGGGTACGTGAGCCGAAATTCACAACGCTTTATCTGTAGAGTGGGAAAGGGATCCTCCATAGGGAAAGAATAGGATGAAGATTATAGGATTTAAAGGGAATATTTCTCCTCTGCAAGAACTCTGCAAATTTCCTCTGGGTCATAAGTCTTATCAGTCCTATAACAGTTAGCTTCATTTGGGTTGTTAGATTTGGGGTGTGTGTCAGACCTTTGGGCGTGAGTTTGCTGGATTATTCATTCAATATAATGAATTTGTCTGGTCCAGATGGTACACCTTTTTAGACCTTAACAAGTGGCATTCTAATCAGATGTGCCACTAAAATAATTACTCGCTTTCTCCATGTTCTCAGGTGTTCAACTTGCTCCCAATGCGATCACTATCTGAATATCCATATGAAGTTGAGGATGAACAGGAGTGCCTAAATGTTCGACCCCGTCGGGCCGTTCCCACAGACCAAGCCTACGAAGCCTTCAAGGTATAAAACTGTCCATTGTTCTGTTTACTCAATTCACCTTTAATCTTCAAACGTTTTTCTCTTGCTCTGACAGAGCATGGGGATGAAGGTTGCCACAAATTTGCCTATCAGAGTACCTCAGTGTGTCCTGTACAGAGGCCTGAATTATTATCGTAACTTCCGTGATGGTATGTCTGTTTTTCTTGCTCTCATATTGCCCCTTGACTTGATGGATCCCTTAGGTTTATTACAGTTGGTAGCTTCTGTGAGGTGAAACTGCAAACCATTTGGAAAAACTTTAATCTTTTGCATTGTAATGGCACATTTAATAACTGATGAATATACACCATGTAAAGTCACAACTAATCAACATTTTTCTACATCTGGCCAAACATGCATATTTGACGCTGTATGAACCCTGGTTATTCTGCAGACAATAGGACCGTTTGTAGTAAAATTGCTGGTTTCTTTCAGTGGTGTATTATCGTCAACCTGTGGCTATGGCTGGAATGGCTCCAGAAGTAGCAAGCGTTGGAGGCGACACTTCCTCTTTTGATGTAACCGTCAGGACTTACTTTCCAGAAACCTGGATCTGGCAGCTTGCTCAAGTGGGGTTAGTAAAACCTTTGTTCCATCTAAAACTACTTTCCCACATATTTTACTTCTCCTGTCTCCATTTATAGTTGTCCTTTTTTTTTCAGAGCAACTGGATCCACACGAGTTCCCCTCACTGTTCCTGACACCATCACCACATGGGAGACGGAGGCGTTCTGCCTGTCCTCAAAAGGTTTTGGTCTGGCTCCTCCTGCTCTACTGACAGTCTTCCAGCCCTTCTTCCTGGAGCTCTCCCTGCCGTACTCCATCGTCCGTGGAGAGTCTTTTGATCTGAAGGCCACGGTCTTCAGCTATCTGTCCAAGTGCATCATGGTCTGTCATGGTTTCTTTAAACTGTAATGGATCTGTATAGAGAAGGTCATGTCTTTGCTTCATGTGCTCTGTTTCATTGACAGGTTAAAGTAACTCCAGCTTCATCCATGAACTTCACTCTTAAACCATATTCTGATCCATATTCATCCTGTATATGTGCCAATGGGAGAAAGACCTTCAAATGGGCTCTCTCAGTGTCTGTTCTCGGTCAGTTTTGAACTGTCTGTTACCAAATTTAAAGTTTTGTTTTTGCTCACTTTCTGTCTGTCACTGCAGGAGCCGTCAATGTGACTGTCAGTGCTTCAGCTGAACCATCCCAGACTCGATGCGGCACTGAGGTCGTGACTGTGCCGACAAGAGGACGCATTGATGTAGTCACTCGAAGTCTACTTGTCCTGGTAAGGGTAACCAGCCTTCTGGAGTCTAGTCATGAAGCCCATGGTGCTTTACTGATGTGGTGTTGCATTTACAGCCTGAAGGAGTTGAAAGGACAAACACCCAAAGCTGGTTACTGTGTCCAAAGGGTTTGTTCGCACTTAATGATTCCCCAATACCTTCCTGTATAGCCAAACATTAGCCTAGCACTCAATGCTGTTCTGTTCGGTCTGCAGGAAAAGTTCTTTCTGAAGACGTGACTCTGACGTTTCCAACAAATGTGGTTCGGGGATCAGCCAGATGCTCAGTTTCAGTCCTTGGTAAAACATTTCATGGAGTAGAAACTGCCACAAGTGTTTGGCAGAATACTTGTTCTGATATGGGGTTTTATGCTTTACATGCTTGTAGGGGACATAATGGGTCGTGCACTGAAGAATCTAGATGGGTTATTGCAGATGCCATCTGGCTGTGGAGAACAGAATATGATCATTCTTGCTCCAAATATTTACATCCTGCTGTACCTGGAAGTCACGGGCCAACTCACCGCAGCCATCCGAGCAACTGCCACAGGCTACCTTCAGAGTGGTATGGGCAAGGAGATCCTTTTTAAAAAAAATATATTTTTTTTTTAAAGTATTGTAGACTAAAACTTAATGACTTAGTCCGTGACTCCATTCAAAGCCGTCAAGACTCCGTTATACACAATTCATCCCCCTGATTTTATTTTTGAACAGGATACCAAGGACAACTAAACTACAGGCACAGTGACGGTTCATACAGCACATTTGGTTATGATGCATCCAATACATGGTGAGTTTCATGCTGTTATTCTAGATGTGTAACCTTTGTCAAGTGGTTTGTTAAACTGAATTCCTTCCACAACCAGGTTGACCGCCTTTGTCATGAGGTCTTTTGGTCTAGCGAAGCGTTTCATCTTCATTGATCCGAATGTCCTTCAGAGTGCAAAGGACTGGCTAATAAGCCAGCAGGGTTCAAATGGTTGTCTCATGCAACAGGGAACTTTGTACCACAATGACATGAAGGTACATGTGTTATCAAATATACCTTAACCATAAACCATTCAAGATTGTTTTTAATCTATGTGCTGGTGTTTTAGGGGGGAGTTGGTGATAACGTGACCATGACTGCCTACGTTGTTGCATCGCTGCTTGAACTAGGAGTTCCTGCCACAGTAAAAACCTCTCCAGTAGTTGTATGAGCTCCTTGCAAATGGTCTTCTGGCTGTTGTCTGATATCTGCTTTGCTTTCAGGACCCTGTCATTACCAACGCGCTGTCATGCTTGAGGCCCGTTGTTGGGAACCTGGGAAACACTTACACCACAGCTCTGCTGACCTACACCTTCAGTCTGGCTGGAGAGACCACCACTCGATCACAGCTTCTAACAACCTTGAACAACCTTGCTATTTCTGAAGGTAAGATTTATCAGCCTTTTGTTGTTCAAGTTCTTTGTCATCAACTTTCTCTCATCCTAAGGCACGAAGGTCCATTGGTCTCAGATGACATCTAGTGATACTCTGGCAGTGGAGATCAGCTCTTACGTCCTGTTAGCTGTTCTCGCTGTTCAGCCTCTCACAACGGCTAATCTGGGCTATGCTAACCGCATTGTCAACTGGCTTGTGACCCAGCAGAATCCCTATGGAGGCTTCTCCTCCACCCAGGTGCCTCTGACTACCAAACATGTGTGCAATAAATTACGAGGAGTTTTTAATCTTGTGCTTGTTGTTAGGACACAGTGGTGGCTCTTCAGGCTCTGTCTGTGTATGCTGCTCAAGTGTTCAGCTTGGATGGCTCCGGCACTGTTACCATACAGTCCTCAGTAGTAGGAGGAGACTCTTATAGCTTCAATGTGAACCGGGACAACCGTCTGCTGTATCAGGAGAAGCCTCTGACGAACGTTCCCGGCAAATATAGTGTTAAAGCATCAGGATCCACTTGTTTGTCTGTGCAGGTATGAATCTTAACCCCCTCTATTTCTGTTTCTTTTGTGCACATCAATCTGATTAGTCTTGTCTGCCTTGCGCTCATACCATAGGTCGCGTGTTTCTACAACATCCCGACCCCCGTCAAAAACTCCAGGACACTGACTGTTGAAGCAAAGGTGACTGGAGACTGCCGACCTCTTGGTGCCAATCTTATGTTGAACTTCACAGTGAAGTAAGAACCGTTTTGGCTTTGTGTCCTGAAACCAGCTCTTGTTTGACTTCTTGAAGGATCCAGCATTCTTGATTCTATTGACCTAAATTTCTTTATTCCCCGTCATTCAGATACAACGGCGTAAAATCAAGCACTAACATGGTTCTTGTTGACATTAAGCTTCTGTCGGGCTTCACAGCAGATACATCACTGGTTCGTAGGTTTAAGATTTAGAAAGTCCTAAGATGCTTGAAGCTCCTGATGTAATTATGTTTGGAAATGGTCTCTTCCCCCTCAGCTCGGATCTCCACCCCAGTCGTTTGCCCCGCTTGTGGAACGGGTTGATGCTGAAGATGATCATGTCCTAGTGTATCTGAAAGAGGTGAGACTCTACACTTGGTATATTCACTAGCTGCCATTTTTCTCATGTGCTGCTGTTCGTCTATTCTGTCTTGCAGGTTCCCAAAGGCGTCCCCATGAGTTACACTCTGCATTTGAAACAGGTTTTTGCAGTGAAGAATATCAAGCCAGCAGTCATCAACATTTATGACTACTATCAGACAAGTACTCTTTCACTCTAATCATTAAATGATCTGCCTGAATTCACTATTGAACATGATCCAATTAATTGCATGTTCCTCTTTCAGGTGATTCGTTTGAGACAACCTACACATCTCCTTGTCAATGACTTATTCAGTACTGGGTATAAGATGTGTGACTTAATAAAACCGCTTTTAAACAATCAGGTCTTTTGTTCCTCATCTGTGAAGATTTGAAGCAGGTTTATTTTCAGTGTTCATGTTTATTTGTCCTGTGACTTTAAATCCATTCTTGGGCAGTGGCTTGTTGAAAGTTGGACCTTACACTACAACTTTTTATTTATAAACCGTGCCATGGTTGTTAAGTTTAATCAACTATTTTATGAAAGAATTTAGTTAGACAAATGTCCAGTGTAGCTACTGTAACAAACCAAAAAGCAAATGGACAATACCAGAATAGTTGTCATTATTCAGTGTGTCTCTCAGTTCTGTTGATTTATGATTATTAGTAGTTGCTGTGGAGTACATGATGTCAATACTTGACATCAGGTTATACTCACCCATGTTGCACTCACCTTTGACCTTTTCATATTTGTTGATTTCCATCTGGGCTAAAACATTGATTTGGAATTCCAAGAAAGAAACTGTTAAATGTTTGAGACATGTGCATCTGAATTTGTCAAGTTTGACTTAAATCCCACATAGCAAGTAACCATCGAAACAATGTTTAACCATTGTTAATGGGTCAATTCATTTCATGAAGTAACCATTTTTGGAGCATTTGCTAGTCATTTCCTGATCTCTGGTTTATATATATATATATATATGCAGGGGCGGACTGGGACAAAAAAGTGGCCCTGGACTTTCTGGCCCACTGTAGCCCACCGTAGGGTGGCCGAGAGAGCTTAACGCGCTACAACTGAAGCAAACACATGCAAATAGAAAAAAACGCGTGCAAATTGAAAAAAAAAAAAAAACATGAGAATTTCCAGGGTAACCAAATAAGTGACGAACCCGGCTGGGACGTGCTTTTTTTTTATTTTATTTTTTTATTTGTTTAGTTTTCAGCTCTTTTCTCATGTGTTCTGATGACATCGAACATTGTTCAAGAGATTTCCACGACGTGCACACGCAAGAACTGAAGTAGTTGAAGGAGATTGCAATTCTCGCGCATGTGTCGTGGAAATCTCTTGAAGTCTCGTTTCAGGCCTACAAGGAAGAAAAGGAATAGTCGAATAAAGTCGTTATTTTTGTTTGTTTTTTCGCACAAAAAGTATTCTCGTCGCTTGATAAACTTATAGTTGAGCCACTGACTGTTGTGACATGGAATATTTAAACATTTTCTTTAATGACTTTCTGGGCCGTCCGGTGTCATTCCCTTAGGGAGCCTATGTAGCAGTCATAAACCTCTCAGATTTAATCATAAATATCTTCATTTGTGTTCCGAAGACAAACGAAGGCCTTACGGGGTTGGTACAGCATGGGGGTGAGTAATTTGCAGGTGTTTTTTCTATTTGCATATGTTTTCTTCAGTTGCAACACGTTGAGCTTTCTCGTTCACCGAACCACCACATCCCACATCATAACAAATTGGTCCATTAATGTGCAGAATATTTTTAACACCACTTACAGCATAAAAATATAACACAATACAAATATAAATGCTATTTAAACATTTATTTCAAGTAACACAACGCTAGTCAGGGGGATTTAGAGCTATCAGAGCCTGTTGAACTGCTAATCTACGCGCCAAATGTATAATGTTCATTTGAAACATTTTCTAATGCTTTTTTTAACGTATAACTTTACATCTTCACCTTTTCTTTTCTCCCCGTTTTCATCCATGGCTGTTCTAATATTACGTCTTACCTGAGTGTTCCTTGGCGAATATTTAAATAGTAAAGAGCAAGATGCAGGTTGGACACATAAAACTAGATTTTCTTAACTGGAGTATTATTAGCCATTAATGATATTTTGAGAAAAAATTTGATTAAAATAACTCCCGCGTCTATAAAGCGCTAACCGGAAGTGACAATCGCCGAGGGAGTCTG
This sequence comes from Tiaroga cobitis, assembly GCA_030578255.1. Lineage (NCBI taxonomy): Eukaryota > Metazoa > Chordata > Actinopteri > Cypriniformes > Leuciscidae > Tiaroga > Tiaroga cobitis. The sequence continues at coordinate 47,250,230 of CM060593.1, forward strand.
ATCAAATTCAAGCTCAGGTTACAATGGATATGAACGACGAAACCTAGTTGACGAACATGCCTATGATGGCCCACAGGCCTATAATTATGAGCCTCCTGGGCGAGATAGAAGCCAGGGGGAGATCGGGGGAGGAACAATGGGCAGAGGAGAGAAATAACGTTAGAGTTGTAGTGTCAAGAAAACCAGTGGCGAATAGGGCAAGTGACTTGGTGAGTTTATGTAAGTTAGCACCGTGGCTAACGCTGGTTCATCTACTGTATGGCTTGTACCTTGGTGTTTTGCAATAAATCTGCTTTAGCAAACATACGTTCGACTTTGTTCTTGATTAAACATCCATTTAGATTAATTAAGACAAAGCCAGCAATATACTCTACGCTGACAGTGATTATGCAGTCCATCCAAGCTGGTTAGCACTATCTACATTGACCAATGACCATGCCATAACAAATAAATAATGGCAAAACCTAAGCTACAATAACAACAGTCAAATGGTGCTTTTCCACTGCATCTTGGCTCGCTTAACTTTTTTAACTGCAGTTAGTGATACCATTTAAAGCGAGTGAAATGTGCGCCACAAACGACCGAGTGTGTGACGCGGCAGTGAAGTCTGCTCTCTTCACCTGCACAAAACGCACCCAAGACCGAAAAGCCTTGTTTTTCCTAGAAGGAAAATGATGGACACGATGTCCTGACAGGCTGGAATTCGTGCAACCAGCACAAACACAATAATTTACCAGTTGGGGCGGCAGTGGCTCAGTGGTTCATGTAGATTGTCTACAAACCGGAAGGTTGGTGGTTCAATCCCCGGTTCCACCTGACCAAGTGTCGAGGTGACGAGATTTCCACGACGCGCACGCGCGAGAACGTAACTGAAGTAGTTGAAGGAGATCGCAATTCTCGCGCATGCGTCGTGGAAATCTCTCGAAGTCTCGTTTCAGGCCTACAAGGAAGAAAAGGAATAGTCGAATAAAGCAGTGGCGTAGCCAGATTTCTGATTGCTGAAAAAAAAAAATTAGGAGGCAAAATATTTTTTTAGTGATTGTGAATTAGTAGGCTACACTGCGCAAACCAAAGTAATACCCACCGGATGAAGAAGGGTTTCCTCTCAGTCTCCACAGTACATAAAATATTTATTTAATTTAATTTAATTTTTCGTGTTCGCATTTATGAGGAAAAAACAATGTTATGGACGTGTTTTAGTGAAAAAAAAAAAAAAAAAAGCTCTGAAAGCGGCACTAAAATATGCTTTAAAACTTTCACAGACACATCAAACAGAAAGCACAAAACCTTTCTTTAACCTGAATTTCGTTTTGTATTAATTGTATCTTAATTTTAATCAATGTTTCATCAACCAATTGCCTGGATTAAATATAGCAGACGATAGGCCTATATAAGAAACGGAGGCGCCGGCGCGTGAACTGGAGCGCGTCTCATAACTGAACAGCAACTCAGCATATAAGATAGTCTTCTTGGCTCACATGTCTACTTTTAAACAGAACAATTCAAAACGAAAGAAAACAGACTGGTCTCTGCTTATGTAATCCTTATGAAATGTGCATTTCTCTAATTCTCTCTGGCGCGTAGGCTACTGAAGATCGCGAGTCAGCATCGTCAACTTCATCTTAGCCGACAAAGAAAACACCTGTTTATTAATAAACAATTAAAATACCTCATTGCTATATTTTACATATTCATAATCATTACTTTTGCCGGTTCTTTGTTACAGCTTTTCAGGTGCTTTATTGGCAGCGCCACCCTTACATGTCAGAGTCGCCACATCACCAGAATAGGCATGTATAGCCTATATAAAATTCTGGCTATATTGTTGCCCCCTCATTTAAAGACAGGACCCCCCAAAAATAAAATTCTGGCTACGCCCCTGGAATAAAGTCGTTATTTTTGTTTTATTTCCGCACAAAAAGTATTCTCATCGCTTGATAAACTTATAGTTGAGCCACTGACTGTTATGACATGGGATATTTAAACATTTTCTTCATTGACTTTCTGGGACGTCAGGATTCATTCCCTTAGGGAGCCTATGGAGGAGTGATCCAGCTGTCACATTTATTCAAAAATATCTTCATTTGTGTTCCGAAGACGAACGAAGGCCTTACGGGGTTGGTACAGCATGGGGATGAGAAATTAATGACTTAATTTTCATTTTTGGGTGAACTAACCCTTTAATGAGAATCTAATGAGGATCTAATAATTTTATTGCAATTATGAGAAAATCAAACAATGTTTAGAATCATATGGACATATAATGGTGTAGTTATTTACTGTCATTCATGTTTTTGTATTATTGAGGTTTTATCCATCTCACATTGTGAGCAATAACAGTATTGTCTTTCAAATATAGCAGTTTTACAGGCTTTTATATCTGACTCAAACAATGTTTCTAACAGCAAACACTCAGAATAAAGTGAGATGATCCGCTGATGATCCTGAATGGCTTGTTGAATAAGTGTTGATAGTCTGAGGATCATCAATATTAACAGATCTGCTGAAAACACTCTTTACTTCATGACAATAGTTCCCGTTTTCACCTAATTTATTATGCTGATGTCTTCACATGTCCTGTAAATTGACACTTAAAGCTAATCTCTAAAGAACCCTAAAGGGAGATGGTGGAAAGTATTTGGGAGGGAAAAAGTAAAAACTTTTGCATTCCTTCTCAAAACTTTTACGTTCCTTCACAAAACCTATTGCGAGCTCGGACAAAGACGTCCTGTTTAATGTCCCGCTGGAAATGTTTCAGAGATCCTTATGTTAACATTTATGGAGTTCAGTAAAGTTGGCAATATATTCACAGATCTGAAGTTCCCGGAGCTAAATATTGTTCAGACACAAATGCCAGCTATTTCCAAATGCTATAGGGCTTTCACATATGCTGCGTTTGCAGTGCGTAACTGATCCGCGGCTGTACCACAAACACATAGGCCTACTCACTATTTTTATTTCAAATCCAGAAGTTATGCAGCAACTTTTATTAAAAAAAAAGGTTTTGTCAGCATTGCGATTCTCTTTGTACACATACCGGTATACAAACTTGAATGGACGTATGCACGTTTAAACACAATTAAAACAACATAGGCCTATAATTCCATGCATTACTTCTATATATATTAAGTTGCTCAAGCAAGTGGTCAAATATTTAACCATGTACTTATAATAAAATCGCAAACATTTTAAATTAAAACTTACAATTGACAAAAACAGCCGACTCTCATGCCTTTTCTTTTGCATTTAAATTTTAATACAATAAATCTTGCATGTCACAAAGAACTTGTTTTCCCAGCTCCATGAATGAGACGAGTGTAGTTCATTATGTCCTTGTTGAGGTAAATTGTTTTCCTTGCTTACAACCCCGGTCTTAAAAGTAAAAAGATGAAAAGTAGTATTTAATTAAATACATTTATGGTGAGATTACTACATTTTCAGGTCAATCTGTGTTCATTTTGACCACGAACCGTGCGCTGTCACTTTAATTCAGCGTTTGCAACACAGCAGAAATAGACTCGGTGCGGAAACGATCTCTGCACTGCTGTATACGCACCGCAACTGGAACGGATCGACGGACTGCATCGCGCTCGCAGTGTGAAAGCTCTAACCTGTTAACATGGGTACGGAAAAAATATGCACTGCAAACGGAGTATGTGTGAAACGGGCGTCACCAGCCCTGACGCCGGTTTCACACTGCACGCGTTAGCAGGGCGTACGGTGAGCGGAAGCAGGACACGCGCGTTTTGCTTTCATACTGGCAGCGTTTGACGCGCGCGGCTGAACCGCGGCGTGTGTGAGTACTCTATAATGGGTAAGTTGGCATTGCTTTATTTCGTTTTCAAATACATTTATATTATATTATTATAATAATATTAATATAATATTATATAACCTTTGGTTCATATTTGTTTTTGTTGACCGTGTAGTGCGAATTGTTGATAGAAGGATGGCCATTTCGCTGTATTTGCTATTACGAAGACTACGGAAAAGACGCAGACTCTGGGTTCACTCCATGAACCGACGAAGGAGAGAATATGGTGGATATTACCATCTTGTCGCCGAACTCCGTCTTGACCGTGACCGACACCTAAACTACTTCAGGATGAATACAGAGCAAATGGATCACATTCTTTCCCTGATTGGAGGCCAACTAACAAGGCAAACAACAAACTACAGGCAGTCCATTGAACCCAAGCAGCGACTTGCAGTTACACTGAGGTAAATATTAGCCCATTGTATGTATTTTTAAATATTAATGAATAAATGTATTTTGCTTCAATAAGTTAAAATATGTATTGCACTAGTTCCATGCTTCAAATAAATAACTTTGACGTGGGTACATCAACTAAAAAAGGTTTATTAAGTATATTGAACCAATATCTCAACAAAGTCAAGCATAAAATGATTATGAACATAGGCTACATGCTTAACAATATGGTTACATAAAGAATACAAAAAATAATCCTTCAAAACACTATTACATTGAAACTGCTAAACTATTTACAACATATGGTTGGATTAAGTAAATAAAAAATACTTGTGGAATTTAAACTGTAGTATTACAGTCGATGGTAAATGGTGGAATGTTGTTCAAGCATGGTGGACATTGGCGGAGGTGTGACGTGGTGGGAGTGATGGGTTTGTTCCTCATGATAGGTGGGTGTGGGGTGAATAGGCTGAAATCCTGATGATTGTGGGTGCTGGCTTCCTCTGCTAGGGAACACTGTGTGTGCTGCTCGCTTGTTGCCTCTGAACCTCATCTTCTAACTCCAGGTCAGCCAGGTAGGTCATTATCTGTATTTGTGCCCTGGAACGGTTTCTGGGAAGCAACCGATTCAGTTTTGGAACTAAACTGAGGGCAAAATAATACATTTCATCCTCCTGTGTGGGGACATTTGGTGGTACAGGAGTGGTGGGTTGTGTTATTATGTCCAATAACTGTTGCTCCTCTGTATTTGGGGAAACTGTTCTTCTCCGCTTCTGTCTGTATTGTTGACTGTCAGTCATCAGTGTTTGACTTTGAACCCTATGGGTGGGGGTAGGGGTGTCAGCTCTGTGAGTTGTTATTTGTGGTGTGGAGGTGCTAGGCAGTGGTGTGGGGGTAGCCGATCTTTCGTCTGCCAGTAAGGGTGTTGCAGGCATATGTATGGCAGGAAGGGGACTGAAAGGTGTAGTGAGTTCAGAAAACTCTGGCTCCACTTCCTCCTCAGCGACAGTCATGTCCAGATGTTCCAGCTCACTCTGCAAAGTGTGTCTGGAACTGCAATTAAATTAATTAATATATGATATAAATATATGGCCCCAACACATAAGTATTGTTTTACATTACACACAATTAATAATATACTCATGCTCAGTCAAAGACTAATTAGTACGGATTGTCTATAAAAGAAAATAAGACACTAAATAGCACGGTAAAACATAAGGTCAACAACAATGCCATACTAACCCTCTAGGCTGTATGTACGGCAACAGAAATGACATTACTCTGTCGTACTTCCATTCCCTGACTGTGCCACCTCCAAAACCACTGGGCACAATTTTTTTTGTTTGTTTCTTGTTTCTGACAAAAGCATCTCTCAACAACTTCCATCTTCGCTTGCATTCACTTACTGTAAAATACATAAAAAATATGTATTACATATGTAAATTTATCCATATATATATATATATATATATATATATATATATAGAAACAAAAATGTTATATTTGTTTGTTTTCCACAGATTTCTGGGAACTGGAGAGAGCTTCACCAGCCTGGCCTTCCAGTACCGTAGGCATAAGCACCGTTGCTGAGTCTGTCCACATGACCTGTCGAGCAATTGAGCAGCAGATGATGGCATCACAGTTCCCTAGACCAACAGAGGACATGTGGAGAGCCATAGCGTCCACATTTTGGGAAAAATGGAACTTCCCAAACTGCCTGGGTGCTATTGATGGGAAACATGTTACCATTGTGTCACCTGCACATTCTGGTAGCTTGTTTTTTAATTACAAGAGGACTTTTTCTATAGTTCTTCTAGCACTAGCAGCTGCAGACTACAGGTTTACGTTTGTCCAGGTCGGAGACTTCGGCAGAACAAGCGATGGTGGAGTGTTTAGTAGTTCTGCTCTTGGAAGAGCCATGGAGGCCAAAGGTTTGTCTGTCCCTGCAGACTTCCCTTTACCAGGATCTGGTGTACAGGGCCCAATGCCATACACCATGGTGGGTGATGCTGCATTCCCACTAAAAACATATTTGATGAGACCTTTTCCAGGGAACAGAATCCCACGATGGAGACAAATGTTCAATTACAGACTGTCACGGGCAAGGATGGTGGTGGAATGTACTTTTGGCATTCTGTCATCCAGGTGGAGGGTACTTCATACAAGGATTAATGTGAAGCCAGAGAATGCAGAGTCTATAGTCACTGCAGCCTGCATCCTTCACAACTACCTGACAAACCCATCAGAAAATCAGAGGTGGTTGGAAGAGGCAGAAGAAAGAGGGGAAGTCCTACCACCTGTTAGAAACATGGGTGGAAATAGGGGATGCAGAGAAGCTTATGATGTGCGTGAAAAGCTTTGCACATTTTTCTGCTCAATTGAGGGTAGAGTGTCCTGGCAAGACAACATGGTTTAGGGTTTAAGACAAAAAAGTACACTGTAAAAATTGTAGATATTGAAAAAGTACCTAACTTCCTGCTCAACTTGAAAACTGCAGTTACTTGCATTTACATCTGCTTCTCTTATTTATGTGTGCTTACTGTGTGCAAATTGTAAATAAATGCTTACATTTGTTGTTTCTTGGAGAAAGATTTTTCATTTAGATTGTTGAAATGTCTGATACACATCTAATTTACAAACATTACCCATCATGAACATCTTAAAGATAATTCATAAATGTGTGTAATAACAAACAGCACAGTGTCTCGAAAATGCAACAAAATCATGCACACCATAAATGTCTACTGAATGTGTGCTATAATAACTTGTCTATTCTATTTACCTTTCTATATTGAGTTAAATTGTTTGGGCCAGGGAAAGGTTGTCAAAAACACTTTTAAATTACTTACCATCGGCACCAAGAGCTACTGCAACTTCATCCCATGCCTTTTCCTTTGCCTGTGAGTCTTTATAAAGCATATTTTGTGGATCATAAATAACTAAACGTTTCTCAACCTCCACAATGAGACGAGTGTCGTCCATTATTATATTTTCAGATGCACTCGACCATGCCACCTGTGACACCACGTGCTTTTGTTTATGATTGTCAGCAAGACTATATATATATATATATATATATATTAGTTATGTGTATATACATAAATACATTAAATTAATCTAACTTAAACAAAACTGGCAGTATAAATTATTTAAACTTGTTTTTGTAGTTTGGGCAACAAGTTTGTTTTTGGACATTTGTTTTCTTTTTAAATTGATGAAGGTCATTTGATTGACTGTTTACAACACAATAGATATCATCAATGCGCTTTTGGGTAAAACTGCTGTGTATTTTGGCCATGATCAATGCATTGTCACTTTAATTCAGCGTAAGCCGCGCGGCAAAAATAGACAGGACGCCGAAACGATCGCAGCACTGCTGCTCCTGCTCTGCTCCTGCTACGCGCTGCCGCGCCGCCTCTGCGTGCGGTGTGAATGCTCTAATCTGTTAACATGGGCGCCGAAAAAAATACGCGCTGCTTACGCTCTGCTAACGCTTGCAGTGTGAAACCGGCGTTAACATGGGAGCCGAAATAAAAACGGACACGCCACGCAGCCAGTGTGTCCCAGGCCTTAAGTCTCATGTTCACTGCTTTACATGTATTGAACGACTGCTACACAACTCACAACAATATTTGAATGAAGAAGAATACTTTTAGGGTTATGAGTTGAATGAGCATCAGTTAATTGATAGACAGACATACATGATTTTATGTGTCCTTTTGTATAAAAACAAACTGAGTTGGGCAGATCAGCTCCTCCCACATCAATTCGTGAGTACTCCAGTGGAAAAAAAAACCCTACGTGCCGCTGTCATTGGGCAGGAGCGGAGCCAATGACTTGTGCACGCTGCCGTCACATGGTTACTCCAGTTTAAAAAAAAAAAAAATGTATCTACAGTATATATTTACAACTTTAATTATTATTATTTTTTTCTTCAAAATGTTCTTGTGTGATAACAATGTTCTTGTGTGGAAGTGTTTGTAGTAAAAGCTGTTTTGCACAGAAATTCATTGCAGCCGGATTTGTTTTTGATGTTTATTTGTGAGTAGGTATTGTATGAATAACATAAGTCAACATAGCTTTACACATACACACACTTTGTACTAAAGGTAAATCCAAAATAGTGATGTCACTTTCTAAGCAGAGGGATGTTGTGCAACCCTATGGAATATAGTCCACACATGACAAATGAGGTAATAATCAATATTTCAGAATAATTCAAACTCAGATATTGGTGTGTGATATCTGAGTTTTAATTATTTGACTACAAATCTCACCTCATCATTCCTCCCAGTGATTATTTCCAGGATAAACTGAGATGCCCCCAAGCTGGCTTCTTAAAACTGACTAAATATTTAAAAAGAGCCAAAAGAGCCGCACTTTTGAACGGCTCTTTGAAAGGAACGGAGCTCCAAGATCCGGATCCCCTCAAAGAGTCATAAATCCCATCGCTATCATCGTCAGTGAAGCTCCTCCCACCGCAGTCACATGGTCAGTGAAGCTCCTCCCACATAAATTCCCCAATAAATGCTGGAATTCCCATCAGCTACAAGTGAAGACGAGCATCAGGAAGAGCTGAAATCTGCAAAGACTGAGTTTAGTAAAGAGGACAGTGAGAACACGAGTGATTCAGAACCCTGCAGAATGAAACACACTGAAGATCCTGAAGAACAAAGAGGTTGGTGTTTATTCTTCATTCATTCATGATGCTGAAGAACATTCATGTTAGAAACATTCAAGCACTTCATCACATTAAGATATGCAGTTAAGGCGAGACACGGCAGGCAAAAACATCGATTTTCATGCAGTGATCAGTTTTGAGAATTTGGGCTAGTTTACTCCAATAAATATGTGTTGTTTCAAGCTACAAAACGTTGAAAATATACATTAAAATGTTTGTTTTATTACATTTAGTTTACCTGCGACAGTAAATTTCTCTCGAATTTACCAAGACGTTATTAGCATTCCAGCGCGTCTTGCCGCGCTCCGTCTGTTACTGAAGTCAGTCGTGCACAACGCTGTGTAACCCAAATATGGGCATTTCCTTTCTATCTGTAACCAATCGTGAATATCCAAAGGGTGATCTAAAGCTAATGACGAAATCTCATTGGCTACTGCTGGTTTCTGCTAACGTGATTCGCTCAGACGCATCACGTGGTGTACTCTGCCAATGTTAATTCAGTGATTTACTGAAGTTGAAGGCCTTGTATGCCTGCCATGTTATTAAATCAGTTTTCATGAGCTTAAAATATCAAATAATATTATTATTACTAAGGGCCTGGGCATTTATTCTGTTTTTTAGCATTTTTCCCAATATAAATGTATTAAATTCCCTACTTAAATCTTGAAATGCCTTTCTCAACATTATTTTTTTTATCATTCTCCAGTAGAAATATCTCAGCCCAGTAGCACCTATGTACAATAAAAAACATGGCGAAAATCGTTTTTTTTTTAAGGGTATGGACAGTATATTTTGATCAGGGGTTCTCAAACTTTTTGGGACCAGGGACCCCTTAGAGCGGAGAAAAATTTCCAAGGACCCCCTCTTAATCTGTGATTAATATGCTTAAAACTATTTGTACTCTTAAATGCCATTGGAATTAATTGCATTGTAATCTTTTTCACCCTAGACCTGTTTTATAGAACAGAAAAACATGTCAGTTTAAATCATGTTAATACCACTTGTAAACTGGGTCTTTTATTCAAATTGCATTTGGACTCAATAGCATTTACACTAAGTAATTTATCTTAAAAGCTTTCATAAAATCAACAGCAAGCACAGGCTTGTTCTAATAAAACCAAACATTAAAATTCCCTAGATTAAAATTAAAACATTAACATTTTACATTAAAATAATACTTCACCCAAAATGAAAATTCTCCCAAAAAATGACAATTCTGTCATCATTTACTCACCCTCAAGTTTTTCCAAACCTGAATTAGTTTCTTTCTCCTGCTGAACACAAAAGATATTTTGAAGAATGTCAGTAACCAAACATTTGATGGACTCCATTGACTTCCATATGTTTTTTTTTAAGTACCAGAAACTGTTTGGTTACCCACATTCTTCAAAATATCTTCTTTTGTGTTCAGCAGAAGGAAGAAACTCATTCAGGTTTGGAACAACTTGAGGGTGAGCAAATGATGACACACTTTTCATTTTTTTTGGGTGAACCATCCATTTAAAATATTTAAATTATGTAATGTTTATGTGCATCAACTTTAAAATAATGAACTCATTGCACCTTATATCAATGGCAGAACAATAAAAAAATCATAACAGAATTAACACTGTTGCAGAACACATCCTAGTAATTAAGTTAAACCTAAGTTTTATTTTGGCTGGTTGTAGTGAATAAAATGTAGGCCCTGGGGCGGAATGTTTTTAGTAAAGCCCCGAATATTTTGCTACCTTGTCTTTCTCATAGAGCAAAACAATTAATCAGGAAAAAAAAATGTGGATAAGATTACAGCTGCCGTGATTACCTAATCATGAAAAGTGCATATTACAGTTTTATTTATGTTTTTCCCTTCGCATTAAAGGTACTTAGAACGTGCTTTTGCAGCGTTGAGCATTGTAGCCAATCACAGACATGTCTGTTGAACGCATCGGCCAATCAGAGGCATTTAAACGAGTCGCGTGCTGAAGATGTGTTTTGCGCGAGCTCACCGAGTTCTACACTTTTCGCAAACCGGTCATTATTATTGGCAATAACCTTAAGATGCAAATAAGAGATTCACTGCAATGTATTTGATATTCTTGTTGCTTTTCAAGAATATCAAACATCATTCTTGATGATTTGTTGGATGACAAAAAGTTAACAGAAGGATGTTAACAGTGAACGAACACCTGGTAAAATGTAAGTAGATAAAGATTTAATATTTGACAACTGTAATTATTTCACTAATACAATAAGCATTTCTTTTTCTTTATTCCCTTAAATCGCTTTTATAATCAATTAATTAATTTAAATAAAAATACCCAATTTTAGTTTGGGCTAAAGCCCCAATATCCACTGACCTTAGAACCGCCCCTTTTTTTGTATCAAATTAAATGCTGAAACGTTCTCAAAGTGACTCATAGCAGCTCTGGAGATGACGCTCTTGTGTAAAGGCAAAAGGCTACATTTTACTCATGTAGGCCTATGCCGCCTATCAAAGAGGATGAAAGCCCGTGTCCGCCATATAAAACTATAAACAAGGTAGGCTAATTGTGACTTTTTAATCTCACAATTCTGACTTTAAAGTCACAATTACCTTTTCTTTTCTTTTTTTGTATTCAGTGGGGGAAACGGGCTTCCATTACAAATGACATAGGCAAGCTACTAAACGTCTTAAACAATTTAAAACGGATCAAAAAAAAGAACTGGAAAATTTAAATCTAGCCTCTTAACTTTGATTTTACAACTAGGCTACTGTATATTCGCGGATTCACTCTTCTCTCTAGATATGCGCGCGCGTTTGTGGGGGGAGAGAAAGGGAGAGCTGGTGCGCTCTGCCAAGAGTTTCCCCGATGGTCTGACTGGATTCCGCGATTCCGTTCATAAGGTTCTAAAATTATTTCGCGGACCCCCTGGCAACGGGTCACGGTTGCGGACCCCACTTTGAGAACCACTGTCCTTGGTAATGAAAGCATATACACAGCAAAATCCCCAGTGTTAAATTAACACTTTAACGTTTGAATTATATAAACTCTTAGCAGAGTTTTAAATTAACACTGAAGCAGTGTTAAAGTTAATGAGATAATTAAGTGAATAATTGAGTGATGATTGAGCATTATTGAAGACACCTGATGTTAACAAACAGAATCACTGAAGGAGAAAACCGGATTTTTTAAGTCACCGTTATGGTGATTAGTGTTTAATCACCATAGTGTTTAATCACCATGCTTTAGTTGGGCTTTTGACCCTCAATTCATTAACTTTAGATTTTGTTTGGCTGCAGTACATGAGTTATAACAGCCAGATGAACAACTAGAAAGGGTGATCTTTAACAATCATTAATTCACAATTTTTTGACCTGAATCACTGAATTCATATAGAGCCTAATTGTGTTAGGTTTACTTTATTAATTATAGCAGCAATGACCTTGTACAGCATTATATTTTTAACGTTTAAAATGTATTCAAAATAATTTCTTAAATGCTTTTCTTATACAATTTTGTACTTCTCTACAATTTTAAGACACAGAGACATCAATAATTAGCCTGTGAATCTCAACAATGGTAACAATTATAAAGCATGTTGCATTGCATTCTGGGTGCCACCAATCAAAACTCATTCATGGCTCCCATCATGCATTGCTGCATGAATAAATAATGATCTTATTTTCAGAGGTGATCTGTTTGTCACCATTGCTGAGATTAGTATGTTAATTCTTGATATCTGTGTATGCCTATGTAAAATATTTTTGGGATTTTTTTTTTTTTTTTATCTTTCTTCATTGAAAAGGCTAAAAATGGTATGTCCTAAAATGACCGTGCTGCTAAAATCCTCAAGGTAAATTTAACTCAGAATTTATGCTCTTGATGAGTTTAGCGATCCAGGTCAATTAATGATTATGTTAAAACACAACCAACACCATCAGGTCACCTTTTCTATTTAAATGCAAAATCGTGCATATTTAATGAGATAATTGCATAATTAAACATACACATGTCAAAAACTTGACATTTGGGAGGAGAAACTGTCATTTTGATTGTGAACATCAGATCAAACTAAAAATCTGGTCAAATTAGCTCCTTTCTTATACACTTAGGCTATAGGTTTGACTTTTCTTTTGTTGTTTTGTACTTTTTTTAGCAGTAAACTATCAAGTAAATGAAGAACTTTCCAGAATGGTGGACATGATTGTAATCATAACTTAAGCTTTTTTTTTTATTATTAATAAAGTTGTTTTTCTCATAAATTATAGAAGTTATAGTTAGAAGTGATACAAGTTTTACAGTTATTGAGATCATTCAACTTAAAATAACTGTGCTAACAGGGTTGATGAATACAGTCAATGCTGCAGTGTGTGTTAAAACTGAGACACTGGGTTGAGATTATTTTCTTATCCTTCCCTCATGCTGTAGAAAGAACCCATAGACATAATAAATACATAGACGCCCTATAGGCTACGTGCACAAGCGTAGTGACGAACTTCCGCTATTGTCAGAAGTCGGCATATCAGTTTCCGGTCTACGACTGTTCATCCGCATCCGCTAATAAACAAACAAGATGAGTGCTGCTGTTGTACCAAAAAAAGAGTTCTTAAGCACATTTAAGTTTCTAAGAACTGTAGGTGGATCTAACGCCCGTTTCACACATAACCCATTTGCAGTGCGTGTTGCGGTGCAGGAGCAACGCGTGCTATAGTGCTTTCACATATAATGATGCGTTTGCAGTGAATAACTGATCCGCGGCTGCACCACAAACACATACTTACTATTTTTATTTAAAATCCAGAAGTTTTGCTGCAACTTTTATAAAAAAAAAAAAGTTGTGTCAGCATTGTGATTCTTTGTATGCACGTTTAAACACAATTTCTGACAATAGCGGAAGTTAGCATGATATGACGCAGCGCCTGAAAATAGTGCCCACACTGTCAGGAATAGGGGTACAGTAGGAGTCCATTTCTGTCCCCCAAGGTACATATATGTACCTTTTTGAGGGTCAAAAAGGTACATATATGTCCCCAAGCATTAAAAGGTACATATATATATCGTTTCTTTTAAAGGTTAAGGTACAATATCAAAAGACAGCCTCTGCTAAGTATTTTTTTTTTTTGTAAAAAAAATCGTTTTTTAAAAAGGTTTTAAGGATACCTTAATCATTTAAGGTAGATTTTAACTTATCACTATATTTGACTAGCCTTGAAATAAAGGAAATAAAAGTTTTGTCAGTCAATTTACTGATATTAAATCATTATAAAAGAGCAAAAACTCCAGTGTTAAATTAACTCTCCTGGGAGTTTATATGGCTCAGACTAAAGTGTTCAAATATGACTAGAAAATTAACAAAAATTTATGAGCTAATTAAGTGATTCATTGAGTGATGATTGACCATTATTGAAGACACCTGATGTTAACAAGCAGAATCACTGAAGTAGAAAATAAAATAAAATTAAGACACCGTTATGGTGATCAGTGTTTGCTTTAGTTGGGCTCTTGACCCTTAAACTGATAACATTAGATTTTGTTTCTCTGTTGTGTCTGAGTTACAACTGCCAGATGAACAAAGAGAAAAGTTGATCAGGTGGTGTTGGTTATGTTTTGACAATCATAATTTGACCTGAATCACTGAACTCATTTAAAGTCTAATCTCTGACTTAAATGTATATTTTTAATTACAGCAGCCTTGGATTCAACAGAATAAGATCCATCGTTTTCTAATCTAAAGGGTTTCTTAAAAGTTTATCTGATAAAACAAATCTTTCATTTAGGTACACACAGACATCAAGAATCAGTGTATTAATCTCAACAATGGTGACAAAAAGAATATTCAATTAGGGAAAGGAAATTAGTAAAACAATTCGGATCATAATTTATTCATACCGCAATGCATGATGGGAGCCATGAATGAGTTTTGATTGGTGGCACCCAGAATGCACTGCAACATTCTTTATTATTGTCACCATTGTTGAGATTCACAGGCTGATTATTGATGTCAGTGAGTCAACATTAAATTTTTTTTTAAAAGTCTTTTGATCAGAACAACTTTTAAGAAATATTTTGGATTATATGGAAAATGCTGGAAATCATTTGCTGTAGAATCACAGGCTGCTGTAATCATCAATATACTTTTAAGACTGAGATAGAGAATAAGAATGAGTTCAGTGATTCAGGCAAATTATGATTATGTCAACACATTACCAACACCACCTGATCACCTTTTCGCTTTGTTCATCTGGCAGTTATAGCTCAGATACAACAGCCAAACAAAATCTAAAATTAATGGTTTAAGGGTCAAGAGCCCAACTAAAGCAAACACTGATCACCATAACGGTGTCTTAAAAAATTATATTTTCTCCTTCAGTGATTTTGCTTGTTAACATCAGGTGTCTTCAATAATGGTCAATCATCACTCAATTAATCACGTAATTATCTCATTAACTTTAACACTCTTGAGTCTGGAGTCATATAAACTCCCAGGAGAGTTCAATTAACACTGGAGTTTTTGCTGTTGGACCTCAAGGTACATACATGTACCTTTTTGAGGGTCAAAAAGAATTAAAAGGTACATATATGTACCGTTTCTTTTAAAGGTTAAGGTACAATATTGTACCCTTGAGGGTACAGCCCCAGTGACAAGCCATTGTACCCCTTAAGGTACAATTATGTACTTTATTTTCTGAGACTGTATGTAGAGCCAGCCCTGATTGGCTGCTTGAATCTCAATTTAAAAGAACGTCCAGTTTGCAGTCTTTCTTTCTTTTGGCCATCGGTGGAGAAGAAGTCATGGCATGGTTACTCATGGTTCTTACAGGGCTTTTAACCGAGGAGGTCCTCCAGAAAATATCAGAAGCAGGCATAGAAGTAACCGACGTCGAGATGAAAGGAGAAGAAATGGACTTTCAGGCAAATGACTCTTACTCAGATGATAATCGTTTATATGTCACAGTTAGACATTGAGTTTAAAATGAAATGTTGGAAAATGTGAAAATTAAAAGGATTTAATCATTTCTGATTTTAATTCAGCGTGTGTGTAATATATATATAAATCTCATTATAGTCAACGATTGTACCCTGTCAAAGCCAATTTTGTACCATTTTTGAAGGGTCCATTTTTGCACTGTTAAATAAAGGTACAAAATTGTCACCACAGGTACAAGACTGGTCTCTTAAGGTACAAATCACAAGGGTACAAATATGTACCCTATGCCAAGGGTACAATATTGTACCCTTGAGGGTACAGCCCCAGTGACAAGCCATTGTACCCCTAAAGGTACAATTATGTACTTTATTTTCTGAGAGTGCAGCTTCCAACGAGACCGGGACTAAGTTTGTGTAGTCATACGCCTGCTGCACTCATGGTACGGCAGTAAAGTGTCTTGATTATTACACAGGAATGAGAGTATAGTTCCTAGCAATATCAGCCTAGAAAATCGCAACTTTACATTTTCCGTCGGTCTTAGTGCACAATGTAACTACAGAAGAGTCAAGTTTTAAATAGGAAAAATATCGAAACACTTTGTTCTTTTTTTTTTGGAGAAATTCTAATGGTATTGTCCACTTCGATGATGTATGCTAAGCTATGCTAAAAGTGGTATATAGCTATGCTAAAAGAGATCGGCTGAATGGATTCAAAAACGGTAAAACTCAACAGTTTAACTCTGGGGGAGTTGTAAAATGAGCCTATTTCCAAAAAAAGTGGAGTATCACTTTAAACAATGTTATATTTGCATTCAAAATGTCATTATTGAGCGAAAGTCACTTAATGACGGTTGTCATAAACAGACATAAACCCTACTTCATATTCAAGACATATGTCATGTCATGGTTATGAAGGTGTCATGTCAGTCTTATGCACACCCCTTAAAGGAGCTGTGTGCAAGATTGTGGCCAAAACTGGTACTGCAATCACTTTCAAATTAGGGTTACCTTCTAGCCAATTAGGTGGACCTTGCATTTAAAATTTGTCTATTTTCTTCTATCACATCAGGGCTCATTTGAATGTCATATTTTGTGTTATATTTCTCTCTTTGAATTATTTTTGTTACGTCTAGACCAATCCGACACGCACCAACTATTCATAATATAATATTTAGTGAATAATCCAGCAAACTCACTCTCCCAACAAAGGTTTATGAAACTTTCCCCAAAAGGAATGGGAAGAGGGCTGTTGCACTCAGTGTTAGCACCCAATGAAATTACATATTCAAATGCCTCCTAGAACACAATGGGTCGTAAAACACCTTCCATAGGGTGTGACATCTTCAAGCTTTAAAAACCACTGATCACAAGATCAGCTCTCTCTTGCTTCGCCCTCTCTCTACTCTTGATTCTTGGCCTCTTACTCGCTGAGGCCCCGTCCACACTACTGCGTTTTCGTTTAAAAAGGGAGACCTTTTGCTACGTTTGCACTTCCCGTCCAGACTAAAACAGAGAACACGAAGACCTAAAACAGAAAAGTTTAGAAACGCTGCAATCTCCGGAGGGCATTTTAGTGAAGACAGGACAAAACGGAGGACTTTAGAAACGCTGACGCAGAGGATCACGCTCGGCTCTATGATTGGGTGTCATCAGTCATGACGTATCGATCCCTGATTCGTCAGCCTCCTTTTACACATTTTCAGTCGTTTTAATGTGGACGGAGATCAATTCTAAAACGCAGATAAAACACTGGTGTGGACGGAGACCGTATTCGTTTAAATTATTCGTCGTATTCGACAAGGCAGCGGCCTTGTCTTTTCATTCACCAAAGATCCTCTGACTCCCACTGGTTCTCTCTCATCGACACAACATCTGCAAAGATCAACTTGAGCCTCAACAAATTGCATCAGGACAGTTTAATGCAAATGGACGAAACATGCAAATATTAAACTTAGGCTCAATCCCAATTCACCCCTTGGCCCTACCCCTCCGTTTTGCGCGTTCACGTCTAGGGGTAGGGAGTCCCGATGCTTGTTGAGATCGAGGGGTAGGGCGAAGGGGGAGGTCTACATAGCCAGGGATGGAAATTAACTTTTTTGTTACTTAACCACTGTGGCTGGTGGATTTCACAATCTACCAGCCACTCAATGTTTTTACCAGCCACTTTCTTGTTTTTAACCGACAATGTGTAACTGCATGTGAAAATTAACACTACAAGATCTACAATACTTAACCAGGTTATTTAATCTCAAGTCTCAATGAAATACTGACATTTTCTCTTTCTCTCTTATACACACACACACCATGAACTGATATACATTTCGTTAAATGAGTGGGGCAGATTAAACAAAAAACTGAACCGATGCTAAACCGCACTCTATGCTGGAGGTTGCTCTCTCTGCGAGAGTACCGTAACACTTCAAATAATAGCCAAGTCCCAAATAGACGCCTGTCTCTTTTACACGCCTGGTGTGGCGACAGGTTTAGGTAAATAAAGGCTTTTTTAGTTTCGGGTTGTATTTAATCTTCTAAAAGCCTTTTTTGATCGGTGAGTGATGTCGAATAGAATGACTGCTGCGCTAGACAGGGCGCAAACGAGCAGAGACAGACAGAGACAGAGACCGAGACAGAGACCGAGACCGAGACCGAGACCGAGACAGAGTCCCGGCTGCGCGCGCGCACTCTCGCGTCTTCAAACAACACGAGCGCTGTCTTGCTCTCTCTCCCTCGCGCATATTAATCAAAATCAATTGACACGATAGTAAAAGGTCGGACGACCGTAGTTTCACGTGGAGCATTTGGGGGTTTTAGTGATTAGAGACTCTAGGAACAACATCTCAACACTAAATTATAAAGGCCCGTCTCAAATACAAGCCGGTGCAGTTCGACGATTTGGGAAAATAAAAGCCCGGGCTGTTATTTTAATTTTCACGGTATGCCTGTTCTGTCATATTTACATAATGCGCTCGCGGCTAGCTCCCACCTCTCGCGCTCAAGCCTAGACGGAAGAAGCGCGTGGGTATGAAGCGCGCGGCTAGCTCTTTACGACACAAGAGAGCTACCCCGCCATAAAAATGCTCCATGCGCTCGCGGCTAGCTCTCCCTTTGGACGGCAAACCGCCTCTCTCGCTCCCACGTTTTCTTCCCTCATCGAGCCTCGACGGAATAAGCGCGCAGGTGTTGAGGGTGTGCCTCCTCTAAAAGTGTCCGCCGTCCGGGTGAAACAGTATGCTATTTTTATTTACCCGCCACGGTGGCTGGTAGGTGAAGCGAGTTTACCCGCCACAACACAAAATCACCCGCATTTGGCTGGTGGCGGGTGCTAATTTCCATCCCTGTACATAGCCCTCGAAACGGAGATTTTTCAGAGGCACACTCCAAACTGAGGGCAAACGGTTAAACAATTCAATTTAGCGCCAGATGATTCGAACACGCACTTTATTTACTCTTATAATAACACTATAGTTTAAATTAAGAAATTGTATAATAAATGACCTTTCCGATCAGAAAAGACATACATTCGAGGAAGGAATGTTATAATCATCATGTTTCCTCAAAGTTAAGAGCAGCTGCGCTGATTGTCAGTCGTTGTCATGGAGAAATCCTGTAAAAACTCTGTAACGGCAGAGCCATCGCCGACGACTGATGAAGTATCGGGTTCATGAATGGTTGTTCCATTTCGTTGGGGAATATTTCAACCCCTTGGCCCTTGTAACTCTGTTTTAAGGGCCAAGGGGTACACTCGAAAACAAGGGGTAGGGCCAAGGGGTGAATTGGGATTGAGCCTTAGTCTCATTATTTGATACATTAAGTATCCTTACCCCTTTTAAAGAAGGGTGTGTTAGAACTAAAAACTGATAGTTTTCTCAAGGCTGATATCTGCTGAATTTCAAACAAGGCCACAACTTCATGATTTCCTATATTCTGCGTCTGCTCTCTTCCCCTTGGTAAACGGGTTGCTTGTATGTATGTGTATGTTAGAGTAGTTTAAATGTTTAGTCTAGTTAATAAAGTCTTGTTTATATCACACGTAAAGTTGTCCGTGTCTCAAGCTCATATCCGGAGTCACTAATCATACCGATTTTGACTTCTTGCTCTAAGTAGTACTTAGTAGAAAAGACATTTCCTATGCCACGGAAATGTACATTTCTATTAATCAATTAATAACCAATATTGAGGGTTCACAGGATGAACTGAGTAATCGGTTGTAATGTTAATGTAGCTAGCTCAATTTAATCCAACGAACTGATCCAAATATTCATAATCAATTATAACAAGTTATGATTGGTTATTAATATGTCATAGAGCTCATTTCTAATTTTTATGTACTGTCAATGAAATTACACATTTTTTTTCCTTTCATTTCAGACCCGTTGGAAGAGAACGAGGAGAATGAAGAACTGAGTGAAGAGGAGGAGGAGAGTGAAGAACCGAGTGAAGTGGAGGAGGAGAGTGAAGAACCGAGTGAAGTGGAGGAGGAGAGTGAAGAACTGAGTGAAGTGGAGGAGGAACATCATGTCAAACCTGGAGACAAACATTTGAGTCGCTCAAAGACTAAAGATAAAATTTTAAAGAAAATAAAAGCCAAGAAATCTTTTACCTGTACTCAGTGTGGAAAGAGTTTCACAAGCAAACAATATATTAAACTTCACATGAGAGTTCACACTGGAGAGAAGCCGTTCACATGTGATCAATGCGGAAAGAGTTTCTCACAGAAACAAACTCTTGAGCTTCACATGAGAGTTCACTCTGGCGAAAAGCCGTTCTCGTGTGATCAGTGTGAAAAGAGATTCTCACAAAAAACACATCTGATCGAACACAAGAAGATCCACACTGGAGAGAAGCCGTTCTCGTGCAATCACTGTGGAAAGAGATTCTCACACAAACAAAGTCTCAAAGGTCACATGAGAGTTCACACCGGAGAAAAGCCTTTCACATGTGATCAGTGTGACAAGAGATTCTCACACAAACCAAGTCTCAAAAGTCACATGAGAGTTCACACCGGAGATAAGCTTTTCGCATGTGATCAGTGTGACAAGAGATTCTCACACAAACAATATATTAAACTTCACATGAGAGTTCACACCGGAGAAAAGCCATTCACATGTGATCAATGCGGGAAGCGTTTCACACACAAAACAGGTCTCACTGGGCACATGAAAATACACAGTGAAGAGAAACCATATGAATGCAATCAGTGTGGAAACTATTTCAAAGACAAATGCTACCTTGATGTTCACATGAGGATCCACACTGGACAGAAGCCGTTCACATGTGATCAGTGTGGAAAGAGTTTCACGCAGTCAGCACATCTTAAAGTACATATGAAAATGCACACCGGAGAGAAGCTGTTCATGTGCCATCAGTGTGATAAGAGTTTCTCAACCAAAAGTAGTCTTAAGTGTCACATCAGGATCCACACCGGAGAGAAGCCGTTTTCATGTGATCAGTGTGGAAAAACATTTTCTAGGGCATCACACCTGAAGGAACACCTGACAGTTCATATGAAGGAGAAGCCATATTCATGTTCTGTGTGTGGAAAGAGTTTTTATCAGCACCACATGTTGAATAAACATGAGAAAATACACACTGGAGTGAGAGAGTACATGTGCTTTGAATGTGAGAAGACTTTTATGACAGCGAACTGTTTAAAAAAGCACCAGCGAATTCACACTGGAGAAAAACCTTACAAGTGTTCTCACTGCGACAAGAGATTCAGTGTGTCAGAAAATCTGAAAACGCATGAGAGGATCCACACTGGAGAAAAACCTTACAAGTGTTCACACTGCGACAAGAGATTCAGTCATTTAACAAGTCTGAAAACACATGAGAGGATCCACACTGGAGAAAAACCTTACAAGTGTTCACACTGTGGCAAGAAATTCGGTCATTCATCATGTCTGAAAAGACATGAGAGGATTCACACAAGAGAGAAACCGCACACGTGTAAGACTTGATTTTCCTGCTAAGCTGAGATGAAACTCACCCTGCAATAAAGTAAATAAAATAAACCCTGGACAGAAGATCTCAAAGAAAGAGCACATGACCTTGATCTGTCCAAACTTTTCTCCAACGTTTCCCCCTGGGCTATATGATTAGACCCGAAACAACTCTAAACAAAATTTGTACAAGCCTTTTGTTCTAGTCTGAGTATATAAGGGTAAGTGGAAGAGCAGTCTTTGGGGAACCTGTAGCCAGGAAAACCCCAATGTAGTGTGTCTCAGTGTTTTCTCACACACCACTGTGTATCTCTGTCAGGAATGCATTTCTTACTCTTGGAGTCATCTTTGTCATGTATTTAGTATTTCTGAATTGGCTTTAAATCATTTACTTGTGTAATTGTCATGATACAATTTTACCTGACAAATAAAATGTTATATTTGAATCATTCTGCATTTTTCTGGAATCATTATTCCTAGTACACTGTTAGACCTCGCCAGGTTTTTTTAAAAGTAAAATAATGGCAACACTGTTGCCAGTAATTTAAGGTTAATTATACAGTTCTTTACTGTAATCTACAGTATGTTACTGTACTACTGCACTAAATTAAAACTCCAGTTAATTTGTTTCAAGAAAAGTAAAAAATTGTGTAAGAAACTTTTAAGACATTATTTTGAATACATTATAAACATTAAAAATATTATGCTGCACAAGGTCACTGTTGCTATAATTAATAAAGTAAACCTAACCTAAGAAATTAGGCTCTCAATGAATTCAGTGATTCAGGTCAAATGATTGTGAAATAATGATTATGTTAAAACACAGCCATCACCATCAGATCACCTTTTGTATTTGTTCATCTGGCTGTTATAACTCATGTACTGCAGCCAAACAAAATCTAAAGTTAATGATATTAAAGGTCAAGAGCCCAACTAAAGCAAACACTAATCACCATAATGGTGACTTAAATTCCGGTTTTCTCCTTCAGTGATTCTGCTTGTTAACATCAGGTGTCTTCAATAATGCTCAATCATCATTCAATTATTCACTTAATTATCTCATTAACTTTAACACTGCTTCAGTGTTCATTTAACACTCTGCTCAGAGTTTACATAATTCACACTTGTCAGTGTTAATTTAACACTGGGGATTTTGCTGTGTTGCAGTGAGATAATTAAGTGAACATATAAGTGATTGTTGAGCATTAATGATGAACACCTGCTGTTAACAAGCAGAATCACTGAAGGAAAGAGGAACACAAGAACAGAAAATAGAGAAACACAAGAACTACAACTGACTTCCAGCCATTACACATTATTACACTTATTATTAACAAGTATGGCTTTATTTCTGTCATACACCTACAGAAGTTGTTATTGATTCAATTATTAGATTTAAAATGTTTGTTTTGAAGTTACCATTATAGAGATCTGTGTTTTCTTTAGTTGGGATGCTGACCCTTGACATTATTTAACATATTTTTTTTCTCTAGCTTGAACTGTGTTTTTGCAAGCCACACTCGTGGACCCACACATGGTTTGTGAATGCAGTTTGTTGTCTTAATTATGATAAAACAATCATTATATAGCTTGTTCATTCACTAGTCTCATTCAGAGAATCATTCTAAAATAATATCAAAAGGGTTAAATTACCACCATTGTGAAACTACAGTAATAAGTTCCAATTATTTTTTTTAAATATATCATGCACAACCAAAGAAACAGAGCTACACTGTCTTGTAGAAACACAGAGATATCAAAAATAAGCACACGTCTCTCAACAATGGTGGCAATATTTTTTTTATTCGTACTGCAGTGCATGCTGGGAGATTTTACTATCCTGGAACCCAGCATGCATTGCGACATGAAGCTTTTGATTGTCACCATTGTTGAGATTCATATGCTGATTGTTGATGTGGATGTCTGAAGGAGTCAAGAAGGAGTTCAAAATGTTTTAATGCACTATTTGATTTAAATGTCCTTCAGAATAAATGTTTACAGAGACATTGCTAAAGTTAGTTTTGACTGATTCACTTCTGTCGAACGATCATTTGTTATTAAATTAGGTGGTGCTAAGACAACACCATTCTCTTTAAACAGACTTTAAACGCAAACCTATGATAAAAGCTGATGGCGTCCACATGCACATTAAGAATTGATTCTATAGTTATGTGTGTTTGAATAAATGTGCACAGGTTTGTAACTCCTACAAACCATGCCTAAACAAACTACTTGTCTTGCCTATACATTTTGATCATTATTTTATATTTTACTTGGGGTAGGAATGCAAACTGAATTTTCCCACTACGCTTTATCTGTAGAGTGGTTATGGGATCCTCCATAGGTAGAGGCTAGTTGGCACTTCAGCACTGCATTGTCAAAGGGTCCAGGCGAAGGTTCTTCGTCAGATCTGGATATGGCCTGGATCCTTCAGGCTGCGAGAAAACCTCGGGATAAACAAAGACACTAAAATTAGCATAGATGCCATTCTTCTTATGATATAACAAATACATCAGGATTTAAGGGAAGTGTTCCCAGTTCCGGCTGACCTAATCTATGCAGCCTAACATTGAATTATAAAAGTCAATAATGTATTATGTGTATGCTAGGTCAAAGAGATGTGTCTTTAATCTAGTTTTGAACAGAGAGTGTGTCTGCTTCCCGGACAATGGTAGGAAGACTGTTCCAAAGTTTTGGTGCTAAATAGGAAAAGGATCTACTGCCAGCAGTCGATTTTGATATTCTAGGTATTATTAACTGGCCGGAATTTTGAGATCTCAATAGATGTGAAGCACTCTAATGCATTAAGAGCTCGCTCAAGTACTGCAGAGCTAAACCATTTAGTGCTTTGTAAGTAATCAGCAATATTTTAAAATGTATACAATGTTCAATAGGGAGCCAATGCAGTGTTTACAGAACCGGGGGCTAATATGGTCATTATTCCTGGTTCTAGTAAGAACTCAACCTGCTGCGTTTTGAAATAGCTGTAGATTGTTTATTAAGCATGCAGGGCAACCACCCAGTAGAGCATTACAATAATCTAGCCTTGAGGTCATGAACGCATGAACTAATTGTTGCAGATTTGTCAACGCAAGCATACGGCGTAATTTAGATATATTTTTAAGATGGAAAATGCCGTTTTACTAATTGGAGATTGGTATCAAAGAGCACACCCAGGTTCCTAACCGACGACGAAGTCTTAACAGAGCAGCCATCAAGTGTTAGACAGTGTTCTAGGCTATTTTACGTGTGGACGTTTTTTGTCCAATAATAAGAATCTCTTTTTTTTTTCAGAATTTAGTAGTAGGAAATTACTAGTCATCCAATTTGTTAATATCAGTTATGCATTCCGTTAATTTTGTGAATTGGTAAGTTTTGTTTAAGGTAATGAAGAAATATACAGCTGAGTATCAGTATAACAGTGAAAGCTAATTCCATGTTTCCTAATGATATCTCCTAATGGTAGCATGTAGAGTGAACAGCAGCGGTCCTAGTACTGAGCCTTGTGGTACACCATACTGAACTTGTGATCGATAAGACATCTCTTCATTTACTGCTACAAACTGATAACGGTCAGATACGTATGATTTAAACCATGCTAGTGCAATTCCACTAATGCCAACATAGTCTATTTAAAGAATGCTGTGATCAATGGTGTCAAATGCAGCACTAAGGTTGAGTAACACCAATAGAGAGATACAACCACGATCGGATGATAAGAGCAAATCATTTGTGACTCTAATGAGAACTGTTTCGGTACTATGGTACGGTCTAAATTCGGACTGAAAATCCCCTTCTTTCAAGAAAGGAACACAGTTGTGAGGAGGATACTGCTGAAAAGAGAGTTAAAACGTTTCTGTTGCAATATCAAGTTCTTCTAAGCTATCTGGGATGCTGAGATGATGAAACGGATCAGGAAGATTATTGATAAAGCAATCTTTAGTGGCATATTCCACTCCTCCACTCCTTCGGCTTTGGCTAGCTCCGCCTTCCACAGTCACATTGGCTCGTCCTCAGCCCTCAGAATTCCTGCTTCCTTCTCAGGGGTCGTCGCTGCGGCTCCGATGGTCATTCGCCTGAAACGAGACTTCGAGAGATTTCCACGACGCATGCGCGAGAATTGCGATCTCCTTCAACTACTTCAGTTAAGTTCTCGCGCGTGCGCGTCGTGGAAATCTCTTGAAGTCTCGTTTCAGGCCTACAAGGAAGAAAAGGAATAGTCGAATAAAGTCGTTATTTTTTTTTTTTTTTTTCGCACAAAAAGTATTCTCGTCGCTTGATAAACTTATAGTTGAGCCACTGTTGCGACATGGAATATTTAAACATTTTCTTCATTGACTTTCTGGGAAGTCAGGATTAATTCCCTTAGGGAGCCTATGGAGGAGTGATCCAGCTGTCACATTTAATCATAAATATCTTCATTTGTGTTCCGAAGACGAACGAAGGCCTTACGGGGTTGGTACAGCATGGGGGTGAGTAATTAATTACTTATTTTTCATTTTTGGGTGAACTAACCCTTTAAGATCCACAAATAAATGTAAAGATTTTCACACAAAAAAAAAAAATATAAAACTCACAAATAAATAAAACGAGATTTGCAAATAAAAATATATATTTACAAATTTTTTTTATGCCACAAACACAACTCTGCCTGGCATTTATTTGTGAACCGCTTTCTGTGCATTTATAAATCCCCTCACGTATATGGAGGGATTATTCGGTCAGATTGAAAACTTAAAGTCTAAAACTAAAAGTCTTAAACGAAAACCAAAAGTCTAAGTTTGAAACTAAAAGTCTAAGTCGAAAATGAATTTGGTATTTAGGATTGTGCATTTCGTATTTAGGATTGGGCATTTCGTATTTAGGATTGGGCATTTGGTCATTTAGCCGTTTAGGATTTAGGATTGGTCATTTGAGGATTGAGGATTGAGGAGTGTATGCAAATAAGGAGGCGTGGCCCAAATACTGGAGGCTGGGTTTGAAATGGCTGGTGCAGATGCACCTTACGGACAGCAGCGGGAGCTCCAGTGCTAAAGAGCACACTAATGAAACCAAACAGAGCGAGTGAGCAGGTCTGGAGCGAGGACTGTACTTTATAATGTGATAACTTCAACTTAATGACAGCGTTGTATAGGGGTACTGGAACGGTACATGTATTCCTATTGAACCGAAACGTAGCCTACATGCGTCACGGTTCGGTGCACGAATTTACACGGAGAATACACGGTATAAAAATAAATAAAACTCTACATAGCGATACATTTCGCTCTATTCGCGTTTGGTGTGAACGCAGCATAATAAACAGGCTGGGACGTCAAGATTGCAATGTTGGAGTGTGTGTGTGCGGCCGCACGCGCGCGCGAGAGAGAGAGGAGGGGGGGGGAAGGCGCGGGCGTGATCGAACTAGGTGCAGGCACGTGCACACATAGACATCAAAGGGGGCTTGAGCACCTGCCCTTTTTATTCCTGGAGAGAAAGTGCCCTTTTTTCTGGGGTGCTTTTTTTATTTTTTTAAAAATAACATATATTCTGGTTTGCGCACAGCTTTCCTGTCAAACAAATATATTTATTGAATAGTGTATCTAAATATCAGGTCAGGAGTTCTGAAGCGCCGATCAGAGTAAACGCGTCTGCTCTAGTGAGCTCGCGCTGCGCTGCCGTCATAGACAGTAAAAGAGCTGAACCATCATCATCAAGTTGGGCATCACCTTGCTTACTGGTTCCGAAATCAGATAATTCCCCTCGGTTTTGTTCTGATTTTAGGAAGGTCAACAGTGTCACTAAGCCAGATTCTTATCCTCTGCCACGAATAGACGACTGTATTGACCAAGTTGGTGCTGCGAAATTCATCAGCAAATTTGACCTGTTGAAAGGTTATTGGCAGGTCCCTCTGTCTCAAAGAGCACGAGAGATTGCCGCCTTTATCACGCCAACTGGGCTCTATTCTTATTCAGTTATGCCTTTTGGGTTGCGAAATTCACCTGCAACTTTTCAACGGTTGATGAATAAAGTTGTTGGAAATTTGCAAGGCTGTGCAGTGTACTTAGATGATGTGGTTATTTATTCTGATACTGGGTCTTCTCATGTGCAGCGTGTGAAAGCACTGTTTAAACGTTTGGCTGAGGCACGCCTCACGATAAACTTAGCAAAGTGTGAGTTTGCACGAGCGACAGTGACATATCTTGGTCGGCAGGTTGGGCAGGGTACAGTGCGTCTATTGCAGGCAAAAGTACAGGCAGTTGAGTGTTATCCTCCTCCAGCTACGAAAAAAGATCTTATGAGATTTCTGGGTTTGGTGGGTTACTACAGAGGTTTCTGTAGAATTTTTTCAACTGTGGTAGCACCATTGACAGATCTTTTGAAGGGTAAGGTAAAATACATCTGGTCTCCTGTCTGCCAGACAGCTTTTGAGAATGTGAAGGCAATTTTGTGCAATGCTCCTGTTTTGGGTGCTCCTTTAATGGACAGACCATTTAAACTTCAGGTGGATGCTAGTCATGTGGGGGCAGGTGGGGTGTTGTTACAACAAGATGAGTTTGGTATTGACCAACCTGTGGGTTTTTATTCGAAAAAATTCAACAAGCATCAGTTGAATTATTCGGTAATTGAAAAAGAAGCGTTGGCTCTGATTTTGTCTTTACAACACTTCGAGGTGTATGTTGGTTCAGGCCCAGTGATCATTTATACAGATCACAATCCATTGACATTTTTGAAATCGCTGCGCTGCCCGAGTCAGAGACTTATTAGGTGGTCGTTATTTCTTCAGTCATACAACTTGGATATACGTCATATAAAGGGTAGAGATAACATTGTTGCGGATGCTTTGTCCAGAGCCCCATGTCAGTGATTGTTCTATAATTCTTCGTTCTGGTGTCTCTATTTCACTCTTAAATCGCTTCCAGGTACCAGTTGCAGGGATGAGTTGTGAGGCTACAGGATGGAGCATGGCTGAGCAATTACTGTTCAAAAGACTTTGTATTGAGTGTATCGACAGTTGTGTTATTATGACTTTGAGAAATAAGTTAAGACCTGTCCAGTAAGTAAAAAAAAAAAAAAAAAAAAAAAAAAAAAGCTAAAATGTTATGCGTTTATAATGGTTGTTGGCCAGGGTTCCAGTGGGGACCCTGTCTTTAGGGGGGTGACGGCCCATGGGTTTCTTGTTTCTGTCAGGATGTTTGGGTGTGTCTTTGTGTTTGCAGGGTGAACTTCCTGGTGGAGTGGAGCTGAGGCCATCACGCAGATCGGAGTCAGCTGGCCACTGTCTCTAGATGGCATAAAACCCGCCCCTTCCTGATTGTCGCGGGCTGGACTGTTTGATCTGTTGCTTGTCCCCAGCATGGCGTTCCTTTTTTGTTTTGGTTGTGTTCCGTTTGTTTGAATAACTGGCGTAATGTTTTGCCAGTTCCATTTGTTGACTCTTTTCTAATAATTTTTAATTTGTTAAGTTAAGTTATACTTTTGTCAATAAATATTCTTCTTTTTTGGTATTCCCTTGAGTGTGGTTTCCTCTATTTGTTGTGGCTTTTGAGCTGGGCCATAACACCTTCCGTTTTTTCCGGGTTTCTAATGTATTTGAGCTCTTTTCCCGCTGTCTACCCGTTTTAGTATTTTCCTGTAAAATATCACGTATTTTAATATTCTCATAACATTAACATTAGCCCTTCAATCGGACCTGTCAGTCTCTGTACTGTTGTCCTGTTGCTACCCCCTTGCTTTAAGCATCGTTTAGCTTACTAACTTAAGTTTTGCTTAAAACAGCTACTAACTACACTTTTGAAACACATAGTTAAAAGTACGTTACATGTGTGAATGGTTGTTAGCACTATAACTGTTACTAAACTAGCAGCTAGGTGGAGCGCAGCTTATCTTTGTCCGGATTAAGTTACTGTGCTCCCACTGTTTGTTGGAAATTTCAAATGGATCCAAACCGTTAAAAGTGCCGGTTTTGTCCACGTACCGGTCCCTGGTTTCCCTATTAAACGTATGCCGGTAAATTCAGCATCCTTTTAGGGATTTTAACATATTTTTAACTTACTTTCTACCAACTCTGCTGCTTCTCCTTGTTCGACTTGCTGTGTTTTTACATTCGCGAAGCTGTCAACATGGCCGCCACGTCCCAGAATGCAACGCGGCGCCCAAGCCCTATTGGACGCGGCTCAGCGCAACACAATGACTCATTGATAGTAAACGGATGCCTGTTCTCATTCTGAAGCAGCGGATACACGGAGGACGCATCATTTGCACCTTTGCTTTATCTAGTGTAACGTTAGACAGACTCGCATTGGGTAGACACGATGTAAGAAATGACAAAACGGATGATTTTGTCTTTTAAAGACAATCAGCTAGCAATAGGACATAACTATTATGTAGAATACCAAATATCAGCCCAAATGACTATCATTGAAGATGTAACAGCATGTAGGCTACTGGGGTTTTAAATGGATCATGAACAAAACATTTTTTGCATTCATTTTGGATGCTGTAAGTAACTTTTACAATAAAATTTCAAGTCTGATTCGAATTAAATTAATTGTGTGATCAAGTGTTTTAATGTATAAACAAATGCAAATAGCTTGTCTGTTGGGCATTTCACTTTAAATGCATGACACATGTTTCATGTAACGTTACTATGGATCATTAGGTCCATGGACCTGCTGCAACGGGCTGGGCGATATGGCCAAAAAAATTATCACAATATTTTTTTTTATTTCATTCGACATCGATAATTATCACGATAAATGTTTAAAGTTTAGAGGCAGATTTTTAGCTCCTCAGTGAAAGTTGAGCGTTAATTGTGGTTTAAA
Source organism: Tiaroga cobitis (assembly GCA_030578255.1). NCBI lineage: Eukaryota > Metazoa > Chordata > Actinopteri > Cypriniformes > Leuciscidae > Tiaroga > Tiaroga cobitis. Next base: position 47,280,754 of record CM060593.1, read on the forward strand.
CTACTCTTTATTGTCAGAACATATCATGACAAATAGGTGAACATTTCAAAAATCTCAGGTGGAACATACACACATTTGTCATTTTTCCTTAACAAAATAAATATCTTAATAGAAAAATGTATTTCTTATTTTCTAAATGTGATAATGGGGATATTGTTTCAAGTTTTGAAACAGGTTTTTGTTGCTTGACTGCAATGGCAATATTAAAATTACACACGGTAAAAAAAGATTAGTTGACTCAACTTAACTAAGTCAAGTCATCTTGTTGCTTTGACTGAGTTAAGTTGAGTCAACTTATAGTGTCAAGTTTATTACACTTCAAAACAAGAATTGATGCAACATGCAGTCTGTTGACTCAACTTCCTGTATAAAGTAACGTGGACTGGAAAACATTACAAGAGAACAAAAAAAAAATGTTGGTTGGAACTTATTTTGGTAAATGGACTGCATTGCCACGCATTCACCCATGGCGGTGTCAGCCATGCAAGGCGCCATCCAGCTCGTTGGGAGCAGCCGGGGTTAGGTGTCTTGCTCATGGACACCTCAACACTTGGTCAGGTGGAACAAGGGATTGAACCACCAACCTTCCGGGTTGTAGACAATCTACATGAACCACTGAGCCGCTGCCACTCTGCAAAGTTACTTGAGTTTACAGAAATTACTAGATTAAAAAATTTAAGCAAACTAATATCTACAAAGAATCTACATGAGAATTGAGAATTGGCCAGTCAAACTTAACACTGACACTCCGGCGGTGCTAGCCAGCAAGTGCTACATGCTAACGTATTTCCAAAAAATTAACAAACATGAAATATTCATCACAGGTTATGTTGATGAATAATTTGAGATGGAGAGACATTAGACAACTTTACATTACCAACAGATGAACTAGCTAAGCTAAAACAGTTTTACTTGGACGGCTCGGCTCCGAGGAAAAAAGATGGCGGTCGACTCGGATTTTCAGAGTTCAACACTGAAACTCTGAAGTGACCCACTGAGCAAAATGATGTCCAAAAGATGTCTTTTAAAAGTCTTTGTTACAAAAGTCGGATGTTGAAAAAACATCCACTGAGGAGCCAGAATTAAAGTTTTTATGATGTCTTTTTTTGATGTGTTCTTGTGAGGAAATAACAGCAGGATGCAGTATGCAAGTAAAACTCAGTTTTAATGGATAGTTCAGACAGAAACAATGTAGCAGACACAAGTCGGGGACAACACTCAGATGGATTGTGAAGCAGGGACGAGATGGCGATCCGGTGGTAAACAGGTGATGACGTGCTCGAGTGAATCCCAGGGAAAGTGAACATCCAGATGACACGAAGAACTGAGGAACAGCAGACGAGGAACAGCAGACGAGGAACAGCAGACGAGGAACAGCAGACGAGGAACAGCAGACGAGGAACAGCAGACGAGGAACAGCAGACGAGGAACAGCAGACGAGGAACAGCAGACGAGGAACAGCAGACGAGGAACAGCAGACGAGGAACAGCAGACGAGGAACAGCAGACGAGGAACAGCAGACGAGGCACGAGCACAGGAAACACACCGGGGAACAACCACAACGATCTGACAACAAGGGAGAGAATTGCTGGGCATATAAAGGGAACTGGAATGGATGACAGCTGGTGACACTAATCAGCACAACGAGTAACCACACCCACACAATACACTCACGCAGACACATCAGCGTGAGAGAGCCGATTCATATACCGTGACAGTTCTGCACGTCCGATATAGACGTTCACGGACCCTTCAGATAAGGTTAAAAACTAGTTCAAATGTGGTCATTGTGGACATTTTTTTTTTTTTTTTACATCATTTATGGTCTCATTTAGATATAAATAGATATAGTAAACTGTAACTGCTAGCCTGCCGCTAAAAACAGATTTACCCACACTCCACGGTACACCAAAAGCAAATAAATTATAACGCCAGACTATCGATGTAAATGTCTGTTGAGAGAATAATGTTAGAAATCAAAACTACTCTTTCATGACATTGCAATCGTTTTTTTTTTGTTGTTGTTATATTTAGTTAAATAGTTAATTTCTTAGCACAGTCTACAGCAGCAACGGATTGATATGTAGTTACCTAGGCAGTTTAGCGCAGTACTACTAAAGCCTGTTTTATGCTTCTGCGTCGAATCGACGGCGTACCCCCGCAGACCCCTCTGCGTCGACGCGAACCCCTCTCCCACCCCTCCGCCGTAGCTCGACATGCACCTCCAAAAATCTGTAACTACGCGTCGAGGCGACTGGTCAGATTATACATCATTTCAGGAGTGTAGCTTTTCCGGTTTCCCCCTCCCGCTATAGCGCCATTTTTAACATTTGCACCCTCGTACTGATAATTATAATAGACTTATAAAGAAAGTAAATAAAGAATTATAATAATAAAGAATTGCCCCAAGACTTTGGAATGCCCTCCCCTCCTACATTCGACAGGCAGACACAGTTAATTCATTTAAAAAATTGTTAAAGACCTATCTCTTTAAGAAAGCTTTTAATCTTTAATGCATTTTAGTTCTACTTTACCATAGTTACCCTTCTGACACTCTTTTATAGTGCTTTCTTCTGGCGTTCTTAGCATTTTGCTGATTTGTCTTATTTGTAACATGTATTAGCTTACTATGAATTTAATGTATTTTAATGGTTTTCCCTTTTGTTCAAACATGTAAGATGTCCTTGGGTGTTTAGAAAGGCGTCGGCCAAATAAAATGTATTATTATTATTATTATAATTAAACTAAAAATAAACTGTGTTGTTTCTTATGTCATTGTTAATATATATGTCCATATTCTTTTCTTTCTTTTTTGCTCGCAACAAAATTCAATCAATCAATCAATCAATCAACGTTTGTTTTGAAACACAGTTTGTTGTTTATTTACAATACAATGTTCACGGTTACATCAGTGATAATCACCAAAACAAAACTAGCAGAGAGACTCGCAAACCACACACCCCCTAGCGTTCTGGCGGTGAAATGCACCGCGATGCAACGCAACCTGACGCAGAAGCATAAAACGGCCAAGACGCCGTAGGAGTGACGGTGTAGCTACGCCGTGGAGTTGACGCAGAAGCATAATGAGGCCTTAACCGTAAAACTCTGCCGCTGCTGAGAAACTAGTTCCTTTAAATGTATTGGGATCATTGAGATGCAAGAGTAGTTTGATTTTTAACATTATTCTCTTAACAGACATGTACATCGATAGTCTGGCGTTATAATTCATTTGCTTTTGGTGTACTGTGGAGTGGGTAAAACTATTTTTTATGGCAGGCTAGCAGTTACCGTTGACTCGCGCTAGCCTAGCACCAGTGAACTATGCAACTGGAATGACTTGATACAAATTTTTTAAAACTGTCTCCACTCATAAATAACACTAAGGCTAACTTGGAAATGAGGCCCGATGTCCAAAATCCTGAACCTTAAGCCGTGGTCAGCAGGCGAAAAAATTAGTAGGGTCTACATAAAGAAACCGAAACTAAACAGAGTGTAGTATGCCTATAGGCAAAACATAAAATAATGTCAAAATAAGGGCCCACAGAATAGAATACCAGAACATAAACCTACATTTAATTTTAACTTTGAGCTCTACTTTACAATGCTCAACTGAACAGCAATGCGGCACATGGGCAACACTGAAGCTGATGCGTAACAGAGATCAATCGTGTGAGGCAGGCGAGCATGTGTCTCAGAGTTGGCAACCCTGTCATTAATTACTGGGGCTCCGCCCTAAAGATGTCCTGATTGCCTGAGAGTGTTAATTCAACCTGTTCTGAATTATTAAGAGCATTTAAATAACGCTGGTATCAGTGAAGCTGATTTAGAGTTAAGCTGTAGAACAGTGTGGATCTTAACAGAAGTGGTGCAGGGTTTGTGAAAGAGACTCTTGATTTCTGTCTAGTCTTGGATGATTGCTCTTCATGGCTGTGAGGGAGATTTGTGTTTGGAGAGGGCTCATTTTAGCCCTTTTCCTCTTTGCTGTTGATGGACAGAAAAGGCCGTAAGTACCATGGGCTTTGAAGTGAAAAGTGGCCGAATGTTTAATCTGTGCAGAATGATTCAGTTTTAAAGATTAAGCACCAAAGCATAAACCGTTTAGTAAAAGTTAATCCTGTTGTACTTTTTCTCATCAAGTGGTCAAATGGATAAATGGGACCCACCAAACTGTTCATTAACATTTGTTTTTTAAATAGAAGTCACTGTTTAATTGAGTTTGTGTGCTGTTGGAATAATAGTTCCTCAAATATATTTCTGAACAAAATGGCCGTCTTGTGCTCTTATTTTGTGACACTGGCACAGTTGCCAAATCCGAGCTTTTCCCGCGTGTTTTTATCTTTAATTTTTATAAGGTTAAAAGCTTGTCCCACCAAGATGACCAACCCATGTTTGTTACTTCAACCCACTCGCTGATGGAGAACTGCTTTGGCCCATTTTTGTTTGATTGGCTATTAGGCTTGTTTTGATGCACAGGCCTGGCAACCCTGTGACGGCCACTTTCTGTGAATGTTCAATCAACATGTGAATAATCTGACCTGATTTCCTTTAGTCTCTGAACCTAAACGTCATGATGTTCACAGGTTATTTATGGTGACGTTCCCTGCAGTGATTGAAACTGGATCGGACGCCAAATTGTGTGCAAGTCTTCTGAAACCCCAAGAGAGTCTCACAATGACGGTTTCTCTGCTTGATGACAAAAGGACGACTCGACTTGTGCAGCAAGTTTCTTCAAGGCCGTTTCACCGCTGCTTTAGTTTCCAGGTCTGTTATCATGAGACTGAATTTTTTTTTTTTTTTGCCTGGTTGTGTAGTTAACGGAGTTTTCCTACAGGCTCCTCGAGTAGATGGAGAATCTGTTCAGACGCTGAAGGTAGAAGTTCAAGGAAATGTCTTCAGGGCGTCTGATGAGAGGAAAGTCATGTTCAGACGTTACTTGCCTTTGACCTTGATCCAAACAGACAAACCCATCTACAATCCGGGACAAACGGGTGAGCTGTGAATGATCCTTGTAGCATAATGAACTTTCTACACCTCTCATATTCAACCAAGTTCTGATTTTGAGTTGCATAATACATTTGTGTTAAATTGCTGTTTTTACAGTGAATTTCAGAGTTGTCACCATGGATGCCAAATTTGTGCCTCTTGATCAGATGGTAAGGATCAAATTGAACAAATGCTAATTTATTGTTGATTATCTTTACTTGCATAGTTTTGCAGTTCTCTTCAATGACTGCTGCAATATGTTCTTTTAAATGCTTAATATTCCTGTCTTTGTCTTTCAGTACAATCTGGTGGTGGTGGAGGTGAGAATTTGATCTGGTGTGAGTCTTTGAATGGGGCAGCTGCCACTTTGTTAACTTTGTTTGCCGTTTTTATGAGCTTTTACTGTTTTAATAGGACAATAACAATAACCGGATTGGTCAGTGGACAAACATTTCCTCAACGGACTGGATATTGCAGCTTTCTCACGAGTTAAACCCAGAGGCTCAGATGGGGATGTACACATTAAAGGCTTTTATTGGTGACCAAATGGTCTCCCATGTTTTTGAGGTGAAAAAATACGGTAAGTTGTTGTAAATGTGCAACAGTACAACAACAGATTTGAGGTCTTACAGCTTTTTTTTGTCTTAGTTTTGCCCAAGTTTGATGTGACAGTAAACACACCACAGATGTACAGTGTTGCAGATGTGGGACTGAAAGTTGAGGCTTGTGCCAAGTGAGTTAAACATAGATATTCATTGTCTTGTGGTTGGTTAGTTATTGACTTGTTGTTCCTTGTGACATTTCCCAGATACACATATGGCCAACCTGTACCTGGCCAAGCCTTGGTGGAAGTGTGCCGTGATCCCTTTCCATACGCTGTGGTTCCTGATTTGACCCGTCGTTGCCTGACTAAAACTGCAAAGGTTTGACTCCTGCCTTACAGTGGAGGGTTTTTCTTGTGCTTGACTTTAATGGGACTCTGTTCTGCTACCAGATGAACGCCACTGGCTGTGTCTTCCTTACTGTCGAAGCATCAGTTTTTTGGCACCAAATTTGAAAACGATATGCAAGACACTTTTTTTGTAAGTGTGAATGTCACTGAGGAGGGAACAGGTGAGCTATTGGCTGCTCTGAACCAATGACATGTGCATGAACTGGATTGGTTTATTTCAGTTTCTCTTTCCCAGATGTAGTGATGTCAAAATCTGCAACAGTGTCCATTACGTTTGAAGTCGGAAAAGTCATGTTTTTGGACGTCCCGGAATATTTTGAACCTGGATCAATGATTAATGGAAAGGCAAGTAAAGTTAGTTCCCTGTTGTAGAAGCCTTCACAATGGTAGGAAAGAGCGTTTTCCTTCTCTGCTCCAAGGCTTTGGAATACTTTACCTATTAGCTTAAGACGAGCTCCTTTCTTCTGACTTTTAAAACCAGATTAGAAACTTAATTTCTAAGACTTTTGATTAACACTGTATCTGGTCTTGTAAATGTGATTTTTGTTTTTCTTATGTGTTTTAAAGTTCCTGTGTGAACTTTAGGGTTTTTTTTTTTTCTGTCATGAACTTAGAACTTGGCTACATTGTGGAAAGCACATTGGTCAACAGCTGTTTTAAATTGTGCTATACAAATTGTCATTGGTTCCCTTTCCAAATCTTGATCATTCCCAACAGATATCAGTGTCTCGTTTCGATGGCACTCCAATTGCAAACAAAGTGGTTTATCTCCTGGATGGGAACAGCTGGCCCAATAAACTGCTGATGGATCTGACCACAAACCAGAAAGGACTGGCCACATTCTCATTCAACACTGCCAATCTTCCTAAAGCTGCTCTCAATCTGGTGGTAGGATTTGCTCTTTGTATTTTGAGATGTAGACCTCTTAATTACTCCTACAAGAAACTGATTTAATTTGTTGTTCCCCAGGCAAGTGTGACTGCAGTGGTTGGTAATGGTTACAAATCGCCATACTTCACTACAGATACAAGGGTTGTTCAGCTTCTCCAACCTGATTCCTCCAGTAACCCATCTAGTGAACTGACTATAGTGAAGCTCGAGCAGCCGCTCAAATGTGGTGCTGTGGTTCCAGTGACCGTGAAGTATTCTCTTGTTGGAGAGGCTGGTGATTACAGCACTGACATCATCTATATGGTGAGTGAACATCACTTGTGTCTTATTATATTAGGATCATGTTTTATGTATCTGGCTGCCTTTTGTCAGGCCTTGTCCAGAGGAGTGATCGTCCTCCATGGATTTGAGACGGTCCAAGTGAGGGCTTCTAGTTCCGTCACAAGTGGCTCGGTGTCGTTCCAGCTGTCTGTCAGTGGCGATATGGCTCCAGAAGTGCAGATTCTGGTCTACTGCGTTCTGCCCAGTGAGAATGTTGTTGTTGGTAGTGCATCGTTTGAGACAGAAACTTGTCTCCCAAACCAAGTATGTGCACTAGCATCTTAACTTAAAGTGACTTGGAATGGTAACTTGTCCTACAGAGTGTTTCTTGTTCCAGGTGTCTCTAAAGTTCTCTCCTGCTACGGCCGTTCCTGCGGAGAAAAATGTTCTGACGGTCTCTGCTCAAGCAGGATCTCTGTGTGGCATCAGTGCTGTAGATCAGAGCATCCGGATCTTGGAGCCAGGAAGACGTCTGAGTGCAAAAATGGTATCAATGTGCAGTTGATTGAAATTCTTGTTGGTCTTGACCGACATTCAGTTTCAGCTCTAAAATGAGTAATGTTGATAGATGAATTGGACAAATCTATTATGATCAGGGCTTGACATTAGCTTTTTTGCTTACTAGCCAATGTTTCCAAACTTACTAGCCACATTTATGAAACTACCTGATTAGTAGACACTGGTGTGCTTAAATTTACTTGAACTAGATTTACAACCATTTTCACACTATTTTAAAGGCACACTATGTAAGAATTCCATTTGTCAAACAGTGACCCCCTAGAGTCGCCGTGGAGTACTTGTATTTAACGTTACGGTCGTAAATGCCGCTCAAGTACAGCGTCTCTGCACTCATGGCCTGATACCCCTTTGAAGCTGTTATATTGAGGTACAAATCTTGCATAATGTGCCTTTAATATTTTAGTAGGCCTACCCATAAACACCCCCTAGATCTCTTATTTAGACTACATAGCCATTAATGAATTTCAAACCTGAACCAAACTTTTTTTTTTGATCAACAGTCTGTCATTAGTCTTAGTCTGCCACTAAAAAAAAGTCATTTTATGGTTCCGGTACACCAGCCATGTCAAAACGAATAAATAAAAATTTGCTTATCAATGTATAGCTTATCTAAATTCGCACCTACATCTTGGTAGAACTTAAAAAGAAACAGAAAAGCTGCTGCAGCCAGTTAGCCACCGGCGGGTTACTTGTCGTGATTCTCGCGAGATTTGTCGGGCGCTCGTCAAACTTGCATGCTACCAGGACTATTCGTTTACCACAGAAATGACTTTGAAGCTGTTATATTAAAGGGACACTCCACCCATTTGCATTAAGCTTTCCATTGTTAGAAACCTAGTCATACTATTGAATGGTCGTGCAACACTCTCTCATTTTCCCCTTAGACGAGAAAAATCTGCTATTTACCTTTTTCACTTCCTCCTACAATAACGCAAAAATCGTCATTTTACGTCATTGTAGGAGGAAGTGTAAGAGGGGGGATTTCTCTAAAGACTACAAGCACTAGATCCCACCCTTTCAAACCCGCCCATAGGTTGGACCTAATGCGCTAACAGAGCTATCACAGATCAGTGGGTGGGACTTCACTTGTAGATACTGAAATCAATATCAGCCATCTTGTTTATAAGCTAAGCTAACAAGCGCTGTGAAGATAGGAAGTTATGACAATGACGGAAGAAACTAAACACGATATGGAAGAAACTAAACTTGATATGGAAGTAGAGGATTTTGAAATTCTGCTGTTCGAATCCGCTGGTCGTGGCTATCTTTACGAGCCGCAATATAGTGAAGAGCAGCTGAGGCTGCTGGAGGAACAGGAGGCGGCTGCCTGTCGCGGACGAGGAGCCCGGACGGGTTCGAGCTGGGCGGACTGCTGGTGCCTGTGCTCTCGCTGTGCGCTACGGACACAGATAGAGTCCGTCTGCTGCAGAGAATTTCAACGATAGCAATTTCTCCTGGACGAAATCTCTGAATCAGACGAGCACACGGACGTTTGTGATGTGAACCATCCTAGTGTCGCACCGCATATGTTCTGACTGAACATCCAGGTATCATGCAATAATTCACCATAGAAACGAAATACAAACGAGTAATTCGCTAATGAGTTTGCCAATGTAACGGAGTTCGTTGTTGTGAAGGAGGCGGGAACCGGCGAACATTTAAACATTTTAATAGTAAAATAAACAAATACAAAAGTATAAGCCAGCTGGCCACACACACAACAGAAACAAAACATAAAATCAGGCCTGTTCCTTTTGTGCTTCCGCTCCCCCGTGAGAGATGAGACCACTGCGTCTCACAGTTGTCATTCATTATCACTCGCGCCGTCCTCTCACCCTCGTCCTGCTCGCCACAGCCAACTACCTAGACATTTTGTGTGAAATTTATTTCAAACTCTTTTGGCAGCTAGCCTTGTAGACAGAAGAGGGATTTCTCGGTTTGCGCGCTGTTCTGGATTAGTGGGAGTGGCTTGCGGAGCTGTGCAATGTGGTGCATTGTGGGAGTTGTTGTCTTGCATACAAATGCGCCCTAAAGTTATTTTCTGTCTTTTCTCGGTCAAGAGGGCACCAAATTCAAAATTTCTTTTACATTTCGACTACATATATAACCCACTTTCAATAAAGATTAATGTTGAAATGGGTGGAGTGACCCTTTAAGGTATGATTCTTGCATACTATGCCTTTAAATGTAAAACCACTGTACACACCAAAGCAAAACTACAAATTTAGAACACCACAGGTCATTCTCATTAGCTCTAAGGTTGTGTAAAGCTTATTTTACAAATAAAACTATTACGAGACAAAGTAGCTTATTGTATAAGTTGTCCATGGATTTAGAAAATTAATAAAACTAAATGGAACTTATTACAAAAGCTGTCCGTTTAAATCTCAGAATCAGACTCAGAATTATTTTGAGCCCCGATGAGAAGTTCTGTTACAAGTTGCAATGGAAAGTAGGTCAGTCTTGAAACATCACAAATGCATGACATGATTCGGACAAAGTTGTTTTTATTAACATTAAAATTTAATGGAACGTTCCTCATCATAAATGACACTTCAGTTCGGATAATTTTTATTTTTGCGCTCATGCCCTAATGACTACTGGTAAGGTTGACAAGAAATGGATAGAAATATATAATTTAACGACATTAAATCTAAACACTCCTTAACAACAGCAGTAAATAGAAAATGACAGTAGAAAACATCTCTGCATTAGAACAAGCAAAGAACAAATTTTTGGCTAGGGATGGGCATTTCAAGCAAAAACAATATTTGAAGATCGGTGGGTTTTCAATTATTTGAAAATTGCACCCCTCCACCACATTCAAAGAGTAAAACCCTAACATTTCCTTTTTTCATCTGATTGTATGAAAAGGGAACTGCATGAGATGAGTAAGATAAGATCAAGATGCCCAATATATCAGAACATTTTGAATGGGTCAGGCATGATTTTGACAACTCAAGTCTGATACTTGCCTCACAGACCTGAGAACCGTATAGAAAGCTTGAATTGTCTATTTTTAAACCATTCAAAGCGAAAAGAAATGGGCTGCTCTCTTATGTAGGCTAATTCGCATGAGGGTGCATTTCGCCTTCACTGCGAAGATGGTGAGTCTGCATCGTCAACTCTTCTTTGAAGCTGACATTGAGAAAACACTAGTGTATTAAATTCAAATGTTTCTTGCATAATCATTACTTTTGCACTTTAAGAATGAGAGGCAGGCCTGAATTTTATTTTTTGTGTGGCAGCTGTTGACCGTGAAGGACTGCTTTCCTTTTTTGTATTTGTTTTATTGTCATTAAAATGTATTTGTTCCCGTCTCTAATACTAGTGTTGTAGTGTCACACTGCAATATGGCTTATTTCAGATGCCTTTTGAAAAGACAATTATTCCACCTGTCAAAGTGGCTAGTTGGAGTGACTCATCCGCCACGAGCAAAATCCACCCGCATTTGGCGAGTGTTAATGTCAAGCTCTGGTTATGATTATAGCAGTTTTAGGGTACACTTATGTACTGTGACATACCAAACATTAATGAGTTTAGTTCAACTTTAAGTGACTTTCTTTTTTCATGTTTCCAGGTGTTTGACTTGCTCCCGGTGCGATCACTATCGGGTTACCCATACAATGTTCAGGATGAACCAGAGTGTCTAGGTTTTCGACCCCGTCTAGCTTTTGTCAGAGATCCTGCCTACAATGCTCCTACAAATGAAGCCTATACAACCTTCAAGGTAGAAAACGTAGTTTGTGACTACATGGACATGAACTGAGCCATTGACTTAATCTGTCTTGTTTTGACTTGTCACTCTGACAGAGCCTGGGAATGAAGGTCGTAACAAATCTCGCTGTACAAGCCCCTCCGTGCCCACTGTATTCTAGATTTCCAGATGGTAGGTCTATGCAGAGGCCATTCTTTTATTGAAAAATAAAACTTGGTGAACTTGCATTCAGTTATGTGAGATTACAACTCCTTTGTGGATAAGCAAATTGTGGTGTTGGGTGCGTTAATTTCTTCCATAAACGCAACGAGGGACAGATTATTCTGCAGATACAAAGTTTAGTGTAAAATTGCTTTTCTCTTTCAGTGATGGTTTTGAATAGTCCTGGAAGAGCCTCTGAAAGAGCCACAGATGGAGGCGACACTTCCTCTTCTGAAGTGACTGTCAGGAGTTACTTTCCAGAAACATGGCTCTGGCAGCTTGCTCAAGTGGGGTTAGTGAAGCATCTGGTTCCTTCTAAAGCTACTAACCCAGTTTTTACTTCTGTTCCTCTTATTTCTCTTGTTTCGCTATCTTTCAGAAACGCTGGATCCACACGAGTTCCCCTCACTGTTACTGACACCATCACCACATGGGAGACGGAGGTGTTCTGCCTGTCCTCTAAAGGCTTTGGTCTGGCTCCTCCTGCTCTGCTGACAGTCTTCCAGCCCTTCTTCCTGGAGCTCTCCCTGCCGTACTCCATCGTCCGTGGAGAGTCTTTTGATCTGAAGGCCACGGTCTTCAGCTATCTGTCCAAGTGCATCATGGTCTGCCATGGTTTTCTTCTCTAATTCTTCTGTATAGAGAAGGTCATGTGTCTTAGCTCCATGTGCTATGTGCTCCGTTTCATTGGCAGGTTAAAGTAACTCCAGCTTCATCCACGGCCTTCACTCTTAAACCATATACTGAACCATATGTGTCCTGTCTTTGTGCCAATGGGAGAAAAACCTTCAAATGGGTTCTCAGCTTCTGTTCTGGGTCAGTTTTGCATCATCTCTCTAAGTTAAGTGTATATTAGGTGGTGCTCAATTCCTGTCTGTCACTGCAGGAGCTGTCAATGTGACTGTCAGTGCTTCAGCTGTAACATCCCAGACTCGATGCGGCACTGAGGTCGTGACTGTACCGACGAGAGGACGCATTGACGTAGTCACTCGAAGTCTACTTGTCCTGGTAAGTGGTTACCAGCCTTCTGGAGTTTGATCATGGAGCTCATATTGCTTTACTGATATGGTGTTTTGTTGCTTTAATAGCCTGAAGGAGTTGAAAGGACAAACACCCAGAGTTGGTTACTGTGTCCAAAGGGTTTGTTTGCACTCAATTCCCCAATACAATTTCCCTGTACAGCCGAACATCAGCCTTGCTCTCAATGCTGATCCATTCTGTTCCGTCTGTAGGAAGCGTTCTTTCTGAAGACGTGACTCTGACGTTTCCAACTAACGTGGTTCAAGGATCTGCCAGATGCTCAGTTTCAGTCCTTGGTAAAGCATCTCATTGAATAGTTCTTCTACCAATCTTGACATTTCAGTTTCTGATGTGGGTTTTATGCTTGACCTCTTGTAGGGGACATAATGGGTCGTGCCCTGAAGAATCTAGATAGGTTATTACAGATGCCATCTGGCTGTGGAGAACAGAATATGATCATTCTTGCTCCCAATATTTACATCCTACTGTACCTGAAGGTCACAGGGCAACTCACTGCAGCCATCCGAGAGACCGCCACAGGCTACCTTCAGAGCGGTATGGATGACCAAATCCACGTTACATGTATAGGATACTAGCTTCCAAGGAAGCTTAGTCCTCTCCTTCCCATTGGAATATCATTTTCCTTTTGACCAATCAGGATACCAAGGACAACTGAACTACAGACACAGTGACGGATCATACAGCACATTTGGTTATGATGCGTCCAATACATGGTGAGTTTCACACTGTTCTACGGTTGTGTAATCTGTGGCACCAGTGTTTAATTTGTTTGACATCTCCATGGCCAGGTTGACTGCCTTTGTCATGAGGTCCTTTGGTCTAGCGAGGCAGTTTATCTTCATAGATCCGAATGTCCTGCAGAGTGCAAAGGATTGGTTGATCAGCACGCAGGGTTCAGATGGCTGTTTCATTCAGCAGGGAACTCTGTACCATAGTGACATGAAGGTGCATTTTATGTTTCTTAGTGCACTGGCACCAATGGACCAACAGTGAGACTGTTCTATATATCTATTTTTTTCTTTTTTTTAGGGTGGGGTTGGTGATGGTGTGACCATGACTGCCTATATTGTTGCATCGCTGCTTGAACTAGGTGTCCCTACCACGGTAAAACCGGTCTAGTAGTTGGTGCTCCTTGCAGATGACCTTCCTGTTCTGGCTCTGATATCTGCTTTGGTGTTTTTTAGGATCCCGTAATTACCAACGGTCTGTCATGCTTGAGGCCTGTCATTGGGAACCTGGGAAACACTTATGCCACGGCTCTGCTGACCTACACCTTCAGTCTGGCTGGAGAGACCACCACTCGATCACAGCTTCTAACTGCCTTAGACAGCCTTGCTATTTCTGAAGGTAAGACTTACCAGCTGCTTGTTTGAGACGTTCATCAGGGTCTTTGGCATCAACTTTCTCCCCTCAATCTCATCTTAAGGCACTAAACTCCATTGGTCTCAGACGACATCTGGTGATACTCTGGCGGTGGAGATCAGCTCTTACGTGCTGCTAGCGGTTCTCGCTGTTCAGCCTCTCACAACGGCTAATCTGGGCTATGCTAACCGCATTGTCAACTGGCTCGTGACCCAGCAGAATCCTTATGGAGGCTTCTCCTCCACCCAGGTGACTGACTACTAAACAGTGCAATCATTGTAGAGTCTTTCTGGTTAATTTGGGGAATATGAGTTTAATATTTATTCACACGAACCAGATAACGTGCAATATTAAATCTTCCGAAAAGGGGTATGTTCCCTGCATTTGCATTAATACATGCACCTAAACAATTAACCACAAAGGATTATAATTAATTGCATACGTAGACTGTATTTTAAAGACAGGATAAAATTAGTTCAATTGTACGTCAAAACCGATTATAATTAAATATTAATATCAATTGTCTATCATCAACTAAGGATAGATCCCTGTGGAATTAATTTGTATCTTATGTCCGTTTGTCCAAACTGTTCATGGTATCTTTATCAGTTATCACACAGAAATCATCTTCGACTCGCAGGAAAGGCAGTCGTTCTGGCCTTGAAGATAACCTTCCTGTTTTACAAAGATGGCCTGCTAGTTTATTTTGATAGTGATAAAGCTCGTAGCTTTGGATCTTACATTAAAGGGATAGGAGCAAGAGACCGTCATTCAAATGGATATAATGTATTTGGTAACGTGAAGTCTACGTATACCTGGAATAAGTGTGTATATAGACAATAACACTGAACAAAACACTGAAAAAAAAACGAAAGTGAAAGAAACGGGGAGTGAGATCCCAAAGGAGAGTGGCAAATTACAGACCTTAAAAACCTTGAGACCACACGGAAAACACCATTTTAATGCTCAAGCTCTAACACGAATACTTGCAAATGGTTCTCTTGTGTTGCCGGTTAAGGAAAGCGTGTGGCGTGTCATTCTGTCGGAGCGTCACTGTCTGCAGATGGTCCACAGCGCGTATTTTTGACGAAGGTTTAAAGGTCTTTGAACCTTCACCAAAGAAACTATTCCGGCTAAGTTAATTTACTCGTCTGTGGAAGTGAA
The DNA here is from genome assembly GCA_030578255.1 of Tiaroga cobitis. NCBI lineage: Eukaryota > Metazoa > Chordata > Actinopteri > Cypriniformes > Leuciscidae > Tiaroga > Tiaroga cobitis. The sequence continues at coordinate 47,295,906 of CM060593.1, forward strand.
GTAGAATGCGAAAAACGAAACTTTTTCAAATAAAAGATCCCTGGAGAGGAGATCACGAAGAAGAGTTACATGAAGCGCCACCTGAGAAAAGGGTTCTCAAACACGATCCTGACTATGAGATGACTCAGTTTTTGGCACGAGTCAGTCTTTGCATCTGGAAAGCTTTGCATGTTTTGACAAGACAAAGGAACAGCCTTGACAAGACGCGAGTCAAATGTTTAAAGTATCTGGACTGTCAGTTGGGACTCATTCAAATGCTACATTTTATGGAGATATTTTTGTCTTTTTTAATATATAAAATCTGGTGCTTGTTTTTAGGACACAGTGGTGGCTCTTCAGGCTCTGTCTGTGTACGCTGCTCAAGTGTTCAGCTTGGACGGCTCCAGCTCTGTTACCGTACAGTCCTCGGTGGGAGAAGACTCTTACAGCTTCAAAGTGAATCGGGACAACAGGCTGCTGTATCAGGAGAAGCGGCTGAAGAACGTTCCTGGCAAATATAGTGTTAAAGTGTCAGGATCCACCTGTGTGTCTTTACAGGTCTGTATCTTCACCCACTCTATGTATTGTGCACGTCCAAGTATAAATCTTTTTGTTCTACGTGTACTATAGGTTGCGTGTTTCTACAACATCCCAACACCCGTTAAAGTCTCCAAGACGCTGCGTGTCGAAGCGAAGGTGACTGGAGACTGCCAAGCGCGTGGAACCAATCTCATGTTGAAGTTCACTGTGAAGTTAGTAGCATTGTGTCCTGAAACTGTTTATGACTTCCAAAAATGAAGTGTTCTTATCTTGTCAACCTTTTATTCCCCACTCAGATACGACGGTGTAAAAGCAAGCACTAACATGGTTCTAGTGGACATTAAGCTCCTGTCGGGCTTCACCGCAGATACGTCACTGGTTTGTATTTAAGATTTAGATAGTCCCAAGATTCTTTAACCTGCATGAAGTTGGCCCCCAACACAAAAACGTCATCAAAATATATATATATATTTTTTTTTTTGCGTGTCATGTGGGGTGGCAACTTCTCACAGGTGATGCAGCTCCTTCAATTTTTAACTGTGTAAATGATGGTCTCTTCTCCCCCTCAGCTCGGTTCTTCACCCCAATCGTTTGCCCCACTAGTGGAGCGGGTTGATGCTGAAGATGATGGTGTCCTAGTGTATTTGAAAGAGGTGAGACTGTACAATTGGTATATTAGTAGCTGCCATTTTCTCATACGCTGCTGTTCATCCTTTCGGTCGTGTAGGTTCCCAAAGGCGTACCCATGAGTTACACTCTGCAGCTGAATCAGGTTCTTGCAGTGGACAATCTCAAGCCAGCAGTCATAAAGGTTTATGACTACTATCAGACAAGTACGCTTTCTAATCGTGCTTTGCTCTGGCTGAATTCACTGAGAACGATCTGGTTAATTCTTTTCCTCCTATTTCAGGTGATTCGTTTGAGACTACCTACACATCTCCCTGTCCATGATTTGATTCAGTACTGGCTATAGGATGCTTGACAAATAAAACCACTTATAACCAGTTCTGTTGCCTCTTGTTCCTTTTGTGAAGGTTGTTTGAATTAGGAAGTTGCAGTGTTCAAGAGTTTCTATTTGTCCTGTGACCTCAAATCCTTAACATGGTTCATTCTACAGTTGTGGTTCTTTGAACTTGTTTTATTAACTACGCATTTAAAATTGTGGCACTTTGCTTGCAGGTGAACCTTTATTAATCAACTGGTTAATTAACCTTTTCTTTTCCAACCATGCAATAAGCTTTTAGTGAATAGGGCATTTTACACTGAACTTAACCCGGGGTTATTGTCCTTCTTAAAGGGGTCATGAACTGGGGATCCAAATCATCCTTGACCTTTTGACAGATAAGGGTTTGTTAAACTATTAAATGTCGACTTCCATATTCCAAAAATAGCCTTAATTGCAACAAAGGTCAGAAAACAGCAGGATCTCTAAAAGTGGAGACTTGCGGTCACAGGTCAGCTGTAGACTGCCTTTGCAGAAGAATATCAACACTTGTCTACATCTCTGCTCCTTTGGCCTCGCCCACTGGAGTGTGAATAGTTACTTGAATGACAAGGATCAAAACCATTACCTACCAAATAGGAAAGTGCATTGCAGTATTTGGTATATTTCACTGGTGATATTTGTTAATTCAGTTGTAGTTTTTATGCAGGCTTTGTAAAAAAAAGTTTACAATCTGGATCTGCCAGCAACACCACACATGGAAGTGACTAATCAAGTTCAGACAATCTTTCTCTCCAATCGTTCAATACTCTTTATGCACCTTTAAATCAAGCCAGTGACTAAAATATCAACTTCACATTTCTCTTAGGATGAAAATAATCTTATTTAAACTATGTATACTGGACATTTGCCACAACTTGTTATAATGATGTCACACTGCACAATGAAGCTCTTACTGTATTCACATCATGTTCTGTGTTTTTTTTATTTGGTGAAAGCATTCGTTAGTAAAAATTGCTTTGCAATGATATGATCTTTTAATTTCATGTAATCAACAGACTGTCATCTAAATACTTTAAAAACGTCCTACTTTTTGTTAATCTCAATAGCTGCAATTGTAAAAACATCGTAAAAGCATTTGAGAGATTTCCACATGTAATGCTAGCTTTTTCAAATGTGAACATGTCAGCCAATCACAGCAGTGGGCGTTTACACAACTTTAGTCTGACACTTACCTAGATTTTCAGGTTCCCATCATTACCAACTCATTACTCAATTCTTTGGCATCAACTTTATCCCCTATCCATTGACTCCATTGGTCTCAGACTACATCTGGTGATACTCTGGCGGTGGAGATCAGCTCTTTCGTGTTGCTAGCGGCTCTCACAGTTGAATCCCTCACAACAGCTAAATCTGGGCTATGCTAATGTAACCCTGTATCATTTTACAAATAAATTATAAAAAGGAATTAAATAAGAGTTGTTAAAACTAACCAGATATTAGTAAAGAGTGTAAGAAAAATGATAAAATCGGAAAAAAAGAAATGCATGTCAGTGTGATGATTGACATCTTAATGATTGTCCAATTGCGTGAGATTTATGTTGATGTCCCGCCCCACCACGTTAGTTGCTGTATGGGGGAAGCCATTTTACTCATCTGCGTTACTGTGAGACGAGCAGCAGCATAACTTTGATTGTAAAAGTTAAGATTGGCAGAGATGATTGAAAAAGAGACATTTCTATAATATATGTTCTTTGGATTTGGTGAGTACACATTTTGAATGTGTAAACTTTCATAAATGCAAATAATTGTGTACAGATGTGTTAAATTGAGAGAGTGAGAAATCGTATTTCTTTGTCAGCATGAAATGCTGATATGATATGATGTTTAACGAGCAAAAAGTAATGTAATGGTAAGAATATGTGTATATGAGTTCGTAATGTTCATATTTTGTTGTTGATCGTATTGAACGAGTGATTTTCCTTGTTGAAGTTGCATAATATTATCTAAGCTGTCGAATTACGATGGAAGTGCAGCACAATATATTCAACAGGATAACAAGTGCTACTAATTCTGTTGTTAACCTAAACGCAGTGAATCTAATGTGTTATTGTGAACTAAATACTGCCTGTTACATATGCAGGTCGGGTTTTTTTGTACTACGCTGGAACTGCGTTCATTTCAGCGTGACGACCCAAGATGGCGAGCCTTCCCAGCGAGATGAACATTGAATGATGCAAGATTTGAGTTTCAAACGAACACCTGTGGAATTGGGTAGGAGAGTTCTGATTGCCTGCTAGTTTTTTAAACAGGACTGAGTTCGTTTTGCAAGACTGCTCAGAGTATTTTATTTCCCTGCACGACGGATTTTTCCCTTTGGACTATAGAATCATTTTTCCATGGTTCTAAGGAACTTTGGATTCTCCGAACTGAATCAGTGAACCGAGTCTTTTGAATCGGATCTTTTGAATCGGATCCTCTAACGAACTTGAACTGAACTTTTCGAATTCAACCCTTTTGGAACTGATTAGTTCAAACAAGTATTTTGAACTGATTCATTGAACTGTTTTCTTCTGAACTGTTGTATTCATCTTGTTCAATTCTGATGAGTTATTTTTGCATGTGATTCAGTGAGCTGTCAAATTTACAATTGTGACCATTTGTAAATGTTTATGGGATTGTATTTGATATTGAAAGTGTAGTATTCTAGGATATCCTTATAGCCTAGAGGAAGCACCCAACTAATCGAACAAACAATTGAGTCAAGCACCCAACTAATCGAACAAACAACTGAGTCAAGTGAGATTGTGAATTCAATTGAATCCATATAATTGTGGTTTGATATTGAGCAAAAACTCACAATTTGTTGATTTATTTTCATTTTTTATTTTATTTAATATCCAATTATTTCTAATAGTTCATTTAAATACAAAGATTTACTTTATCATTTAACCAGTGTTGTCTTCATTACACCTCCATAGTCGAACCTACTGGCCTATGGTTAATACTAGTAACAAGTGCAATATGATTTGACACATGTGCTACATACTAAGTGGCGAGCCAGCCAGGAGGTGTATAAGAATAGCTTATTTATACTTTACATCCATAAAGGAAAAAATCAACAAACGAGAAATTTAAATCAGTTTATTAGTGTGGCAAGAAAATTGACTTTGAAAACATGGAAATAGTACAGAAGGAAAGTGTCAAAGTTTTAAATGCTCTTCTAGTCAGTGGACCAATTAACACTCTTGAGGATGAAAAAGTCCTTGATCTTCTAAAACGTCATGGTTCCATCGCAAGAGTCCTTCCCATTAACGATCCTGAGTCCAAGTATCACGACCACACCATTGTAGAGTACAACTTTGGATCAGCTATTGAATCAATAAGTCCCTTTCTACCTTTTAGCTACACAGATAAAGACGACCCAAGCTTAACTTATCAGATAAGAGCCCTGAGCAGTGTCTACTCTTGTGAGGAGAGTTTTGGTGCCACAACCTCTTACTTATCCACCCTGAAAACCATTGCTAAGCAAAGTGGAAAATCCTTCAATGCTTTACTACGAGAGGAACTCTCGCAGATCTCAAGCTCCTTAAGTCCAGATGAGGTGGATGCAGATGAGCCTGCGCTTGATGAGCTCAATTCCATTAAAGAGCAGAATGCATCCAAGAGGAATGTCCAGAGTCCTTGTTCCATTCACAATGAGCCAACATTTGATCAAGATGACTTACCAAGGTCCGAAAAACAGTTGTCAGGCACCATGAGTCACGTTCAGCTCAATCCTGCTGAGGTGCAGAAAGTTGTTGTGGAGCATATAGTTAAGAGCGAAGTCGCTGCAGCAATTCCATCCAGTGCTGTAGTTAGGCTCCGCCCTTTCTCAGGGAGAATTCCCCAGCCCAATAATGAATCTGATTATGACACTTGGCGTTGTAATGTTGAATTACTCTTTGATGACCCTTCTGTGTCTGACTTACAACGAGTAAGGAGAATTATGGAGAGTCTCTTACCTCCTGCCACTGATATTGTCAAGTCTTTGGGGCCTCGTGCTTCTCCCAGGGCTTACCTTAACGTGCTTGATGCAGCTTATGGTGCAATCGATGATGGTGATGAGTTGTTCTCAAAATTCATGAACACATTTCAGAATGATGGAGAGAAATCATCTAGCTATCTCCAAAGGCTACAAGTTGCTCTGAGCAAGGCAGTCTGGGGAGGTGGAATTAAATCGTCTGAGGGCAACCATCATCTTCTACGGCAGTTTTGCAGAGGCTGCTGGGATGACATCCTTATTTCTGAGCTTCGTCTCGAAACTCGTAGAGATGACCCTATCGATTTCCAAGACTTACTGCGTTCCCTTAGAACCAGAGAAGACAAGAGTGCACAGAAATGGTTGCGCATGAGAAGCCACATCAGTGCTTCTAAGCAGAAACCACAGCCATCCCCTAGATCTGCTCATGCTTATAGCCAAGATGCTGCCATTTCAAGCAAACTTCCTCATGAGTCAAAGTTGTTGTCTGAGACCGCTGAATTGAAGAAGCAAATTGCTGAGCTAAAGGAACAGTTAACTTCACTGACCCTCCCGAAGTCCAGAAAGACTGTCAAACCCAAGCATAAGACTTCACCCTCTCCTAGCACTCCTGAGTTTATTGCTAAACAACCGTTTAAGTCAACCGGTGGTCCTGCCACGAAATCCAGACCACGCCCTGGTTACTGCTTCAGATGTGGTGAAGATGGCCACATATCTGTAACCTGCGAAAATTCTCCGAACCCCGGGCTAGTTGAAAAGAAAAAAAACGAACTGCGGTTGAAGCAACAGGAGTGGGATAGAGAAAACAGTCATGTTGGTGCGGCTTCTTTAAACGCCTAACAGTTCCAGTTGTGGGACAAACTGGAGCTAGTGAACCTAAAGGTTGTCCCCCCAGAAAAAATTCAGGCCCACACCACAAATCTCTTTCACACCACAAATTCCGTATTCAGCGTCTGGTCGGATCCAAGTGTACAGCGCAAGTCAAAATCTCAGGGACTGAATGTCATTGCTTACTTGACACAGGGTCACAAGTGACCACAGTTCCTTGGTCCTTTTACCAAGCTTGCTTGATCAATCATCCCATCAAGCCCCTGAATCTTCTGCTTGAGGTCAGTGGAGCAAATGGTCAGCCAGTTCCATACAAAGGATATGTTGAAATTCCAATAACTTTTCCAGAAGACATGGTTGGATCTGAGGTTGAAATTTCCACACTGGCACTAGTCGTTCCTGACTTCAAACCAGAAAACCAATCTCAAGTCTTGATCGGGATGAATACGCTTGATTCTTTGTATGCTGAATGTTCTAACTTGAATATCCTTGAACACCATTCTCCACGATACGGGTACAGTGCTGTGCTCAAAACTCTGCAATTACGGCATAAACAGAATGCCAATGGATGCCTTGGATTGGTGAGACTACAAAGCAAGGAGCCCGTAGTGATTCCAGCACAGCAGACCGTTGGTCTCTGTGGAAAAGCAAATGTGAATTGCTTATCCACTAAAGAATGTGTTCTTCTGGAGCCCCCATTAAACTCCTCCCTTCCTGGAGGTATTCTTTTTTCAAGAGGTGTAGTTCAAGTGCCACCATTCCCAACGCAAAAGTTGACTGTCCAGCTACGGAATGAGTCGCATCGGGATGTAGTACTCCAGCCAAATGCTGTGGTTGCTGAAGTGCATGCCATCGAGAGTATCATCCCTCAAGAACGCGAGGTGGAATCTGTACCTGCTGGTCAAAGCTGTTCCGAAGCAGGGATTACCTTTGACTTTGGGGACTCACCGTTGCCCAAAGAATGGAAGGATAGAATTAATAAGAAGCTCAGCGATATGTCTGATGTCTTTGCGCAACATGACCTTGATTTTGGTCGAACATCCAAGGTCAAGCATCACATCAAGCTGTTTGACGAAACCCCTTGTAAGCAAAGGGCACGCCCTATCCATCCTCATGATCTGGCTGCTGTCAGACGGCATTTGCAAGAGTTAAAAGAGTCAGGAGTGATCCGGGAATCTGAGTCTCCGTTTGCGTCCCCAATCGTAGTCGTACGAAAGAAGAATGGCGACGTGAGACTATGTGTGGACTATAGGAAGCTAAATTCACAAACTGTGAAAGATTCCTATGCTTTGCCTAACCTCGAAGAGTCTTTCTCTGCCTTAACGGGTTCTCGATGGTTCTCAGTTCTGGACTTGAAGTCTGGTTATTACCAGATAGAAATGGAGGAGTCTGACAAATACAAAACCGCTTTCTCTTGTCCCTTAGGATTCTGGGAATTTAATCGGATGCCTCAAGGAATTACCAATGCACCAAGTACATTCCAACGCTTGATGGAAAAGTGCATGGAGGATCTACATCTCACCGAGGTCTTGGTGTTCCTTGATGATTTAATAGTGTTTTCCCAGACCCCTGAGGAACATGAAGAACGGCTTCTAAAAGTACTGCGAAGACTAAGAGAGTATGGGTTGAAATTATCCCCAGAAAAATGCAAATTCTTCCAAACTTCAGTCCGGTACCTAGGCCATATCATATCGGAGACAGGAGTCCAGACAGATCCTGAAAAAATCAGTGCTCTTAAGACCTGGCCAAAACCAAAGAACCTAAAGGAGCTAAGATCATTCTTGGGATTTTCGGGATACTATCGACGGTTCATCCGCGATTATTCCAAGATAGTGAAACCCCTAAATGAATTGACTGCTGGTTATGCCCCACTGAATCGTAAGACCATGAACAGTGAGCTGAAAGGAAGCTATTTTAACCCAAAAGAGTCATTTGGGAGCCGATGGACAACGGCTTGTGATGAAGCATTCAACACCATTATTTCCAAACTTACCAGTGCTCCTGTGCTTGGTTTTGCAGACCCGACCTTACCTTACATCCTCCACACAGATGCAAGCACCCTAGGTCTTGGCGCCGCATTATATCAGGAGCAAAATGGAGAAAAAAAAGCCATAGCTTTCGCCAGTAGAGGTCTTTCTAGAAGTGAGTCCCGTTACCCCGCCCATAAGTTGGAGTTTCTTGCTTTAAAGTGGGCAGTGACCGAGAAATTCTCTGACTACTTGTATGGCAATCACTTCTCTGTCATAACTGACAGTAATCCTCTAACTTACATCCTAACTTCCGCGAAGCTTGATGCCATAGGTTATCGTTGGCTATCAGCATTGGCCACATTCTCTTTCGATCTGACCTATAGAGCAGGAAAGCAAAACCAAGATGCCGATGGGTTATCAAGACGTCCCCATGGTGAGCTGATCAATGACATGGTATCAGAAAAGGAACTGGAACGGATACAGCAATTCGCCTTCAAGCATCTGGGTGGAGATAAAGATGTTGTCATGGACTGTGCTGTTGTACAAGCTGTGTGGGACAAACATCTGATTCAGCAAGGATGTGGAACTTCTGTTGCTCTAGTGGAGTCCTTGGCAATGGAACAGGAGGTTATTCCTGGTTGTTTTGCTCAAGACCTGACTGAAGATGAGTCTGCAGTCCCCTGTTTAACTGGTATAGACCTGCAACGTGAACAAAGGGAAGATGTTGTCCTGAACCAAGTCATTAGCCACTTAGAAGAAGGCCAGATGCCATGCCGGACGGTGAGGTATGAATGTCCAGACTTTTCTTTGTTGTTGAGGGAGTGGAACCGCTTAGAATTAAAGGATGGAGTTCTGTACAGACGACGACAGTTGGACGATCATACAACTTACCAATTGGCGTTACCTGTTAAATTCCGTGCAACGGTGCTGGAGAGCCTGCACGATCAGATGGGCCACATGGGAGTAGATCGCACCCTCGACCTTGTCCGTTCTCGCTTTTATTGGCCAAAGATGAGTGCTGATGTTGAGAGGAAGATTAAGACCTGCGAACGGTGCGTGATGCGGAAAGCTTTGCCAGAGAAATCTGCCCCATTGGTCAACATCCAGGTTACACGGCCCCTTGAGTTGCTCTGTATAGACTTTCTTTCCATCGAACCAGACCGAAGTAATGTCCAGAATGTACTTGTCATGACGGACCATTACACCAAGTATGCAGTTGCCATACCCACCACCAACCAGAAAGCCAAGACTGTGGCTAAGTGCCTTTGGGATGGATTCATTGCCCACTATGGGTTCCCAGAGAGGATATTAAGCGATCAAGGAGCCGACTTTGAATCTAAACTTATCAAAGAGCTTTGCGAGGTGGCAAAAATTCACAAAGTACGGACGACTCCCTATCATCCTCGCGGTAATCCCGTAGAGCGCTTCAATAGGACGCTTCTAAACATGTTAGGTACCTTGAAGGAACAGGATAAGTCGCATTGGCACGACTTTGTGAAACCGTTAGTGCACGCCTACAATTGCACGAAAAATGAGACCACTGGATTCACGCCTTATGAGCTCATGTTTGGGAGGCGACCCAGACTACCGGTGGATTTAGCCTTTGGGCTACCCGTAGAAAAACCTGTCCATGAGTCGCATTCCAAATATGTCCAGAGTCTCAAAGCCCGACTTGAGGAGAGTTACCGAATTGCCACTCAAAACGCTTCAAAGTCTGCAATGAGGAATAAGGACAGATTCGACAAACGAGTGAAAGAGTCAACTCTTGAAGTGGGAGATAAAGTTCTAGTGAGGAACGTCCGAATCAGAGGAAAACATAAACTCGCAGACAAGTGGGAGTCTACTATCCATATAGTAGTGGAACGAGTAGGAGACCTGCCAGTTTATAAAGTTCGTCCACAAGATAAGGATGTTCCTCTACGAGTGTTGCACAGGGATCTACTATTACCTTGTGGTTTCCTTACTTCTTCTGAGGAGAGTGTTTCTGAGGAGAGTGTTCCTGATCCAGTAAACATCTCCAAGCCGAAGACACGAAGCCAAAGACAGAGAGAACTGTTAAATGAGGAACAATCGGATTCAGAGGATGAAATTTGCATATTCAGGAGAATTCCTACTGGAAAAACAAAGATTACCTATGCATATGACACCACAAAGTCAAAAGTGGATGATGGAAAAGAAAAAGACTTGCCTCCGAGATCTGACTTACCTCAGGAACCAGATTTACCTCATGAAACAGAATTACCCCAGCCGGTGAACAGTCCAGCTTACATTCTTCCATTGGATGAAAGTTTAGGAGAGGTGACAGAAATGTATGAACCTGCAGATCCTGAAGTACCAGGAACTGTATCAACAGGAAATGGAATTGAAGGAGGATACTTACCATCATCCGATCCAGCTGGTGATGAGGAGGAAAAGGATATGTCCACGGATGCTCATGATCTGGAAGAAGAAACAGAACAAGTTAATGCATATGCAAGATCAAGTGTAGATCAAAATCTAAGAAGATCAAACAGGGTCACAAAACCTCCAAAGAAATTCCATTACCCACAGTTAGGAAATCCCCTTACCTCAGTAGTCCAAAACTTGTTTCAGTCATTGAGTGAGGCAGTGGTTAATTCAATGAGTCTTGCTGATTTACCTATAACTGATTGAGTGCTGCCCTAGAGTTACTGAAGGGTCAAGTAAAGGACAAAACGCAAAGAGACTTGCTTATCTTTAAGAGGGGAGAATGTAACCCTGTATCATTTTACAAATAAATTATAAAAAGGAATTAAATAAGAGTTGTTAAAACTAACCAGATATTAGTAAAGAGTGTAAGAAAAATGATAAAATCGGAAAAAAAGAAATGCATGTCAGTGTGATGATTGACATCTTAATGATTGTCCAATTGCGTGAGATTTATGTTGATGTCCCGCCCCACCACGTTAGTTGCTGTATGGGGGAAGCCATTTTACTCATCTGCGTTACTGTGAGACGAGCAGCAGCATAACTTTGATTGTAAAAGTTAAGATTGGCAGAGATGATTGAAAAAGAGACATTTCTATAATATATGTTCTTTGGATTTGGTGAGTACACATTTTGAATGTGTAAACTTTCATAAATGCAAATAATTGTGTACAGATGTGTTAAATTGAGAGAGTGAGAAATCGTATTTCTTTGTCAGCATGAAATGCTGATATGATATGATGTTTAACGAGCAAAAAGTAATGTAATGGTAAGAATATGTGTATATGAGTTCGTAATGTTCATATTTTGTTGTTGATCGTATTGAACGAGTGATTTTCCTTGTTGAAGTTGCATAATATTATCTAAGCTGTCGAATTACGATGGAAGTGCAGCACAATATATTCAACAGGATAACAAGTGCTACTAATTCTGTTGTTAACCTAAACGCAGTGAATCTAATGTGTTATTGTGAACTAAATACTGCCTGTTACATATGCAGGTCGGGTTTTTTTGTACTACGCTGGAACTGCGTTCATTTCAGCGTGACGACCCAAGATGGCGAGCCTTCCCAGCGAGATGAACATTGAATGATGCAAGATTTGAGTTTCAAACGAACACCTGTGGAATTGGGTAGGAGAGTTCTGATTGCCTGCTAGTTTTTTAAACAGGACTGAGTTCGTTTTGCAAGACTGCTCAGAGTATTTTATTTCCCTGCACGACGGATTTTTCCCTTTGGACTATAGAATCATTTTTCCATGGTTCTAAGGAACTTTGGATTCTCCGAACTGAATCAGTGAACCGAGTCTTTTGAATCGGATCTTTTGAATCGGATCCTCTAACGAACTTGAACTGAACTTTTCGAATTCAACCCTTTTGGAACTGATTAGTTCAAACAAGTATTTTGAACTGATTCATTGAACTGTTTTCTTCTGAACTGTTGTATTCATCTTGTTCAATTCTGATGAGTTATTTTTGCATGTGATTCAGTGAGCTGTCAAATTTACAATTGTGACCATTTGTAAATGTTTATGGGATTGTATTTGATATTGAAAGTGTAGTATTCTAGGATATCCTTATAGCCTAGAGGAAGCACCCAACTAATCGAACAAACAATTGAGTCAAGCACCCAACTAATCGAACAAACAACTGAGTCAAGTGAGATTGTGAATTCAATTGAATCCATATAATTGTGGTTTGATATTGAGCAAAAACTCACAATTTGTTGATTTATTTTCATTTTTTATTTTATTTAATATCCAATTATTTCTAATAGTTCATTTAAATACAAAGATTTACTTTATCATTTAACCAGTGTTGTCTTCATTACACCTCCATAGTCGAACCTACTGGCCTATGGTTAATACTAGTAACAAGTGCAATATGATTTGACACATGTGCTACACTAACCGCATTGTAAACTGGGTGATGACCCAGCAGAATCCCTATGGAGGCTTTTCATCCACCCAGGTGCCTCTGACTACCAAACATGAGCGCAATCAAGCCATATCTGAGAGTTTAATCATTTGTTTGTTTTATGAAAGAGTGGTGGCTCTTCCAAGTGTTCAGCTTGGATGGCTCCAGCACTCCCACCTTACATTCCTTAGTAGGAGACTAGTATAGCTTCAAAATGAATCAGGACAACAGGCTGCTGTATCAGGAGAAGCCGCTGAAGAACGTTCTCTGCAATCAGGTTCTTGCAGTCAAAGATCTCAAGCCAACAGTCATCAACGTTTGACTACTATCAGACAAGGTTGTTTTCATCATTAAGCGTTTGGCTGAATTTCCTGTAGAATGGTGTGTATATATTCAAGCGAATTTCTTGTCCTTTTTCAGGTGATCAGTTCGAGTAGACGTACACGTCCCCCTGTCCATGATTGCACTGTAGTACTGGCTGGCTACAAAAAATGAATCAACTTTCTATATAATCAATGATTGTGTGTTGCCTGTTTCTGTGGATTAAAGTTCATTTGGGCTACGGGGCTTTCTATGGTGGTTTCGTCTCGAACGGTTTCAAAGATATCCGCAAATGATTTTTAAACGCTTATTTACAATGTTGTGCTAACCATAAGGCAAAACCTGAAGAAAAAAAAGTTTGTCAGCATGGTCTGAAACTGATCTGGTTCAATTTTCGTGACGAGTTCGAAAAATTAGGTTTAAAAAAATTCTAAATGGCAGAAAGATTCACATGATGGAAGATGACATCATAGGGTGCAATCGGAGTTTGCTACTAGCCCATACGGTTCAAAAAGTTCTCACAAACATGAGTGCAACTTTGAACAGTTGGTGGCACTAGAGGGATAGAGGTAGAGACTCCAAATTTGTTCTGGTGACTGTTCAGACTGTCCTCTATCAGTGTGCCAAATGTCATAACTTTCCCGCAAGCGGTTCTATGGGCTGCCAGAAACTACTTGAGTGGAAGAAGAATGCCAATGATTTCAATAGGTCCTACACTCTTTAAGTGCTTGGCCCCTAATAATGGGAACACCAACGGATACAATAGGGGCCTACACACCTTCACCGCTTAGCCACTAATTATTAGTTAAAAGATTTAGTAGCAGTACTTTTATGTGAGGATCGATCATTTTAACGCAACAGTGCGGTTACTGCATTGTGTTGTTTTTTTTTAAATCAATGTCTGTGTCAGAACAAACAAACTGAATATTCTGCTACACAGCAAAATCCCCACCGTTACTTTAACTCTGCTCAGAGTATATATGGTCCCACTCTAAAGAATGAAAAAGTAAATAAGATAATTAAGTGATTAAGTGCAGTTTATTCAAAACATGATCAAACATATAACAAATGTATGGTGTGGCATAAAACATGAATGTATAGTAGTCATGCAGTTCTCTGGGTCAGTGATCATAATAAATACAGATTAATTCACAGATACACTCAGGAAAAAGAAGAAAATACAGTACAGCTCATGGATTAGTTTACACACTCCTGTGTGCCTGAATCTCAAGAACACATTTACATTACAATTATGTATACTAAAACAGAAAAGTATTTCCTTTGCGTTTTTCAAATAGAGACAACAACATTGTCAGAATGTTGTTTATTAGTTTACACACTCACTCACTCACACACACACAGTATCGTGCCTGATACTTTATACTTTAAAGTTAAACTATAACCCAGCAGCCCCTCATTGACGACTGCTGTAAAGTTACACACAGCAGAAACAAAATACATCATAAAATCAGGATTCACACTCGTGCACGGTGTTGCTAATAAACTGGATGTAATTTAAGTTTTGTTGCTTGAATATGAAAATAAATATAACAAGACACCCAAAGTAGCCTACTTATTTAATTCCATTTTAAATAGGCCTACATGTTTATTAATCATTTTTTTCTTTAATACAGATATGTGTTTTTATTTTTAATAAAAAAAAAAAAAATTACATCACATAAATCGCACTGTCAGAGAGTTAATGGGATATCCACACATAATTTATACACATAAAACATGAAATCAGAGTTTTAAAATCAAACATTTTAAAAGAGAACAATACATCACGGTTGTTTAAACCAATGAGCATTAAGCTGTGCCGTCAGCAAGTCGTTTCCCATAATGCTTTTGATCAGCGCAGTCGGTGGAGAGCAACTGCGCGCGACTGCAGAATCCGACAAGTGCGCCTTTTTTTATTTAATTTTTTTATTGAACAAATATAACCACAAATACACAGTTATATCTCAAAACAGAATTAACCAACAATAACATACCTATAAACAGTAAGCAAAAAAATATAGTAAAAGCAAGTCAAATAAACAGACAAAACTTTAAAACAAAATAAATAATAAATACAAAAATAAAAATTGAGCCAGAGGTAACATATAATTTACAAAAAAAATCAAGAGAGTGAGAAATGCTTTGAGTCCCTTTTTGTTTTCATTATACAAAAGCATATATACTATTTATGTGCACAATGTACTTTAGAGCTTAGGCATTGTTGGAAAAGAGAGAGAAATTCAAGAGAGAGAGAAATGCCTTGAGTCCCTTTTTGTTTTCATTATAAAAAAGCATAAATATTATTCTTTGTGCACAATGTAACAGACTTTAAAGCTTTGGCATTGTTAGAAGAAGAGATAGTACCCAAATAACATTTCAGATCTTTGCAAAAAATAATAAAAAGAGGTTTGACAGACAGAAATTTACACTTGTGTATAAAAAATTTGGCTAGAAAAATAATTAGATTTATAAGAAAATACTTGTCCTTTAGATTCTTGTCAGAATTATACAATCCAAATAATACATCCTTAAATACCAAAGAAAAATTGACTAATAAAGAAGCACGTACAAACAAACAAAATTTATTCCAAAAAGTAGCTACATAAACACAATCCCAAAAAAGGTGATGTACAGACTCGTCTTCCATTCCACAGAAGGAGCATAGGGGATCCAACTCAGGAAACATTTTTTTTATATAAAGATTGACTGGGTAAAATCAATGTAACAACTTGAAAGATATCTCTTTAACCTTGTTGGTAATTAAATATTTGTTGGATAGAGACCACACTTTCATCCAGGGAATATCATTAAAACAATTACTCCAATATGATATTACAGAAGGGACAGTAATAATATTATTCTGAAAAAGTTGTCTAATCTTTCTATTCCTTAGAGAGGGATTAGATAAAAAACAGATCTTCCCTATTGCTGTCTCGCAAGGATGTATCAAAGAGGTAGAAGAGAGTAAAGAATCAGCTGAGTTTTTTACAAGTGCAACAGCTCCACTTGGGATGGCATCCATCACTATGGCAAAGTCTCGTGGGCCGACAAGTGCGCCTTGCGGTCGCGAGAGTTTTTTGACACACGTTATGGAGCTAGAAATGTGTCTTTATTATATGCGAGAAAATAAATGATCTGAGAGAAGAAAAAAAGTTTGAGAGAAAAAGTTATCACACTGATAGCAAAAAAGCATTTCATGAGAGAAAAAAGAATATTTGAGAGAAAAAGTTTTCATATCAACAGCAAAAAATAATATTTGAGACTAAAAAAACTTTTGAGAGAAAGTATTTTCTCATAGAACATAAAAAAATATAAATTTTAAATTTTAAAAATTATTTTTGAGAAAAAAAAATCTCTCTCAAAATACTTTAAAAAAAAACTTAAATATGTATTTTTTGCTCTCAGTGTGAAAATATTTTCTCAAAAAAAAAAAGTGTTTCTCTCAAACCGCTTTTCTTTGCTCTCAATGCAATTGTTTGCTCTCGTGTCAGGATTTTGCTTTCGCTGTGAAAATTGTGTCATGGGCGGGGCCACGTTCTTTTTTTCCTATTGGAACGTTCCTATTGGCCAGTCGGGTGAGCATCGTCTTGTCTTGGGAGTCGAACTGAATCATTACACCATTGTTCGGTTCACATAGATAGATGCTCCTCTGCCTTTAGATTCTCTGCCCGAGCCCGGGCCGATATTTCCCGTCACTATCCTCGGGCCGGGCCTTTGATCTAGAGACGTGCACTCCCAACTCAAAAGCGTGCGGCGCGGGACTAGATTTGATGGCCGAGTGCGAGCGCGTAATAATTATAGTTAATATGTGGGGCCGGGCTCGGACACAACGGGCTCGGGTAGGGTCGGGCTTGATTTTTTGGGCCCGATCTAAGCACGGACACTACAATTTTTGGGTAAGATGATGACACACACAACTGGATGTTAGCTGGCTGAGCAAGTTCAGCATCACTGAAGATTAAACATTAAAAATAACACTCATATTCATGAATGAATGTGTATTATTTTATTAGTTTGTTAATCGCTAGTAATCCCATCCAGTTGTGTGTGTGTCATCATCTTACCCAAACATTGGAGTGTCCGTGCTCAACTAAGGCAGAGGAGGCATCTATCTAGGTGAACCGAACAATGGTGTAATGATTCAGTTCGACTCCCAGGACAAGACGATGCTCACCCGACTGGCCAATAGGAACGTTCCAATAGGAAAAAAAGAACGTGGCCCCGCCCATGACACAATTTTCACAGCGAAAGCAAAATCCTGACACATGAGCAAAAAATTGCATTGAGAGCAAAGAAAAGCGGTTCGAGAGAAACACTTTTTTTTAGAGAAAATATTTTCACACTGATAGCAAAAAAGATATATATTTAAGATTTTTTTTCAAAGTATTTTGAGAGATTTTTTTTCTCAGAAATAATTAAAAAAAAAGTAAATTTATATTTTTGTTCAATGAGAAAATACTTTCTCTCAAAACTTTTTTTAGTCTCAAATATAATTTTTTGCTATTGATATGAAAACTTTTTCTCTCAAATATTATTTTTTCTCTCATGAAATGCTTTTTTGCTATCAGTGTGATAACTTTTTCTCTCAAACTTTTTTTTTTTTCTCTCAGATCATTTATTTTCTCGCATGTAATAAAGACACATTTCTAGCTCCATACACGTCAGCATGACATCAGAGCAAGGCGGACCGCACTCGGACACATTTGTAACCGGCATGCATCTCGCGCTGATCACCGGTGATCGGTTCTGCGCAGATTTTGCTCATCTCAAACAAGCCTATTTTGTGTGAAATGAATCTGAAACTCTGGTGACAGCTAACGTTAGCCTTGTAGACGGAAGAGTGATTTCTCTGTTTGCGCTGTTCCGGATTAGTGGGTGTGGCTTGCTGAGCTGTGCTATGTGGTGCATTGTGGGAGTTGTTCTCTTACATACAAATGCAAGTCAAGTCAAGTCAAGTCATCTTCATTTATATAGCGCTTTTAACAATGGATTGTTTCAAAGCAGCTTTACATAGATAAACATATAATTTAAGGTAACAGAGATTGTTTTGGCTTTATAGCGGTTCTTGAATAATGTTACTTCCAGCTAAAGTTAAATTTTGATTGATTCACCTCCGTCGAAATGATCAGACTTTAAACGCGAACCTGTGATTAACACTGACGCCGTTCACATGCACATTCAAATGCACCCCTCGGTTATTTTCTGTCTTTTCTCTTTCAAGAGGGCACCAAATTCAAAAAAATATTTTACGTCTCTGCTACATATATGATCCACTTTAAATAAAGATTTATGTTGAAATGGGTGAAATGCTCCTTTAATTACCGGGGCCCCGCCCTAAAGACGTCCAGATTGTTTGTGAGTGATGAATCAACCTGTTCTGAATTATTAAGAGCGTTTAAATAACGCTGGTATCAGTGAAGCTGATTTAGAGTTAAGCTGTAGAACAGTGTGGATCTTAACAGAAGTTGTGCAGGGTTTGTGAAAGAGACTCTTGATTTCTGTCTAGTCTTGGATGATTGCTCTTCATGGCTGTGAGGGAGAGTTGTGTTTGGAGAGGGCTCATTTTAGCCCTTTTCCTCTTTGCTGTTGATGGACAGAAAAGGCCGTAAGTACCATGGGCTTTGAAGTGAAAAGTGGCCGAATGTTTAATCTGTGCAGAATGATTCAGTTTTAAAGATTAAGCACCAAAGCATAAACCGTTTAGTAAAAGTGAATCCTGTTGTACTTTTTCTCATCAAGTGGTCAAATGGATAAATGGGACCCACCAAACTGTTCATTAACATTTGTTTTTTAAATAGAAGTCACTGTTTAATTGAGTTTGTGTGCTGTTGGAATAATAGTTCCTCAAATATATTTCTGAACAAAATGGCCGTCTTGTGCTCTTATTTTGTGACACTGGCACAGTTGCCAAATCCGAGCTTTTCCCGCGTGTTTTTATCTTTAATTTTTATAAGGTTAAAAGCTTGTCCCACCAAGATGACCAACCCATGTTTGTTACTTCAACCCACTCGCTGATGGAGAACTGCTTTGGCCCATTTTTGTTTGATTGGCTATTAGGCTTGTTTTGATGCACAGGCCTGGCAACCCTGTGACGGCCACTTTCTGTGAATGTTCAATCAACATGTGAATAATCTGACCTGATTTCCTTTGTTCTCTGAACCTAAACGTCATGATGTTCTCACAGGTTATTTATGGTGACGTTCCCTGCAGTGATTGAAACTGGATCGGACGCCAAATTGTGTGCAAGTCTTCTGAAACCCCAAGAGAGTCTCACAATGACGGTTTCTCTGCTTGATGACAAAAGGACGACTCGACTTGTGCAGCAAGTTTCTTCAAGGCCATTTCACCGCTGCTTTAGTTTCCAGGTCTGTTATCATGAGACTGAATTTTTATTTTTTTTTGCCTGGTTGTGTAGTTAACGGAGTTTTCCTACAGGCTCCTCGAGTAGATGGAGAATCTGTTCAGACGCTGAAGGTAGAAGTTCAAGGGAATGTCTTCAGGGCGTCTGATGAGAGGAAAGTCATGTTCAGACGTTACTTGCCTTTGACCTTGATCCAAACAGACAAACCCATCTACAATCCGGGACAAACGGGTGAGCTGTGAATGATCCTTGTAGCATAATGAACTTTCTACACCTCTCATATTCAACCAAGTTCTGATTTTGAGTTGCATAATACATTTGTGTTAAATTGCTGTTTTTACAGTGAATTTCAGAGTTGTCACCATGGATGCCAAATTTGTGCCTCTTGATCAGATGGTAAGGATCAAATTGAACAAATGCTAATTTATTGTTGATTATCTTTACTTGCATAGTTTTGCAGTTCTCTTCAATGACTGCTGCAATATGTTCTTTTAAATGCTTAATATTCCTGTCTTTGTCTTTCAGTACAATCTGGTGGTGGTGGAGGTGAGAATTTGATCTGGTGTGTCTTTGAATGGGGCAGCTGCCACTTTGTTAACTTTGTTTGCCGTTTTTATGAGCTTTTACTGTTTTAATAGGACAATAACAATAACCGGATTGGTCAGTGGACAAACATTTCCTCAACGGACTGGATATTGCAGCTTTCTCACGAGTTAAACCCAGAGGCTCAGATGGGGATGTACACATTAAAGGCTTTTATTGGTGACCAAATGGTCTCCCATGTTTTTGAGGTGAAAAAATACGGTAAGTTGTTGTAAATGTGCAACAGTACAACAACAGATTTGAGGTCTTACAGCTTTTTTTTGTCTTAGTTTTGCCCAAGTTTGATGTGACAGTAAACACACCACAGATGTACAGTGTTGCAGATGTGGGACTGAAAGTTGAGGCTTGTGCCAAGTGAGTTAAACATAGATATTCATTGTCTTGTGGTTGGTTAGTTATTGACTTGTTGTTCCTTGTGACATTTCCCAGATACACATATGGCCAACCTGTACCTGGCCAAGCCTTGGTGGAAGTGTGCCGTGATCCCTTTCCATACGCTGTGGTTCCTGATTTGACCCGTCGTTGCCTGACTAAAACTGCAAAGGTTTGACTCCTGCCTTACAGTGGAGGGTTTTTCTTGTGCTTGACTTTAATGTGACTCTGTTCTGCTACCAGATGAACGCCACTGGCTGTGTCTTCCTTACTGTCGAAGCATCAGAGTTTTTTGGCACCAAATTTGAAAACGATATGCAAGACACTTTTTTTGTAAGTGTGAACGTCACTGAGGAGGGAACAGGTGAGCTATTGGCTGCTCTGAACCAATGACATGTGCATGAACTGGATTGGTTTATTTCAGTTTCTCTTTCCCAGATGTAGTGATGTCAAAATCTGCAACAGTGTCCATTACGTTTGAAGTCGGAAAAGTCATGTTTTTGGACGTCCCGGAATATTTTGAACCTGGATCAATGATTAATGGAAAGGCAAGTAAAGTTAGTTCCCTGTTGTAGAAGCCTTCACAATGGTAGGAAAGATCGAGCGTTTTCCTTCTCTGCTCCAAGGCTTTGGAATACTTTACCTATTAGCTTAAGACGAGCTCCTTTCTTCTGACTTTTAAAACCAGATTAAAAACTTAATTTCTAAGACTTTTGATTAGCACTGTATCTGGTCTTGTAAATGTGATTTTTGTTTTTCTTATGTGTTTTAAAGTTCCTGTGTGAACTTTAGGGTTTTTTTTTTTCTGTCATGAACTTAGAACTTGGCTACATTGTGGAAAGCACATTGGTCAACAGCTGTTTTAAATTGTGCTATACAAATTGTCATTGGTTCCCTTTCCAAATCTTGATCATTCCCAACAGATATCAGTGTCTCGTTTCGATGGCACTCCAATTGCAAACAAAGTGGTTTATCTCCTGGATGGGAACAGCTGGCCCAATAAACTGCTGATGGATCTGACCACAAACCAGAAAGGACTGGCCACATTCTCATTCAACACTGCCAATCTTCCTAAAGCTGCTCTCAATCTGGTGGTAGGATTTGCTCTTTGTATTTTGAGATGTAGACCTCTTAATTACTCCTACAAGAAACTGATTTAATTTGTTGTTCCCCAGGCAAGTGTGACTGCAGTGGTTGGTAATGGTTACAAATCGCCATACTTCACTACAGATACAAGGGTTGTTCAGCTTCTCCAACCTGATTCCTCCAGTAACCCATCTAGTGAACTGACTATAGTGAAGCTCGAGCAGCCGCTCAAATGTGGTGCTGTGGTTCCAGTGACCGTGAAGTATTCTCTTGTTGGAGAGGCTGGTGATTACAGCACTGACATCATCTATATGGTGAGTGAACATCACTTGTGTCTTATTATATTAGGATCATGTTTTATGTATCTGGCTGCCTTTTGTCAGGCCTTGTCCAGAGGAGTGATCGTCCTCCATGGATTTGAGACGGTCCAAGCGAGGGCTTCTAGTTCCGTCACAAGTGGCTCGGTGTCGTTCCAGCTGTCTGTCAGTGGCGATATGGCTCCAGAAGTGCAGATTCTGGTCTACTGCGTTCTGCCCAGTGAGAATGTTGTTGTTGGTAGTGCATCGTTTGAGACAGAAACTTGTCTCCCAAACCAAGTATGTGCACTAGCATCTTAACTTAAAGTGACTTGGAATGGTAACTTGTCCTACAGAGTGTTTCTTGTTCCAGGTGTCTCTAAAGTTCTCTCCTGCTACGGCCGTTCCTGCGGAGAAAAATGTTCTGACGGTCTCTGCTCAAGCAGGATCTCTGTGTGGCATCAGTGCTGTAGATCAGAGCATCCGGATCTTGGAGCCAGGAAGACGTCTGAGTGCAAAAATGGTATCAATGTGCAGTTGATTGAAATTCTTGTTGGTCTTGACCGACATTCAGTTTCAGCTCTAAAATGAGTAATGTTGATAGATGAATTGGACAAATCTATTATGATCAGGGCTTGACATTAGCTTTTTTGCTTACTAGCCAATGTTTCCAAACTTACTAGCCACATTTATGAAACTACCTGATTAGTAGACACTGGTGTGCTTAAATTTACTTGAACTAGATTTACAACCATTTTCACACTATTTTAAAGGCACACTATGTAAGAATTCCATTTGTCAAACAGTGACCCCCTAGAGTCGCCGTGGAGTACTTGTATTTAACGTTACGGTCGTAAATGCCGCTCAAGTACAGCGTCTCTGCACTCATGGCCTGATACCCCTTTGAAGCTGTTATATTGAGGTACAAATCTTGCATAATGTGCCTTTAATATTTTAGTAGGCCTACCCATAAACACCCCCTAGATCTCTTATTTAGACTACATAGCCATTAATGAATTTCAAACCTGAACCAAACTTTTTTTTTTGATCAACAGTCTGTCATTAGTCTTAGTCTGCCACTAAAAAAAAGTCATTTTATGGTTCCGGTACACCAGCCATGTCAAAACGAATAAATAAAAATTTGCTTATCAATGTATAGCTTATCTAAATTCGCACCTACATCTTGGTAGAACTTAAAAAGAAACAGAAAAGCTGCTGCAGCCAATTAGCCACCGCCGGGTTACTTGTCGTGATTCTCGCGAGATTTGTCGGGCGCTCGTCAAACTTGCATACTACCAGGACTATTCGTTTACCACAGAAATGACTTTGAAGCTGTTATATTAAAGGGACACTCCACCCATTTGCATTAAGCTTTCCATTGTTAGAAACCTAGTCATACTATTGAATGGTCGTGCAACACTCTCTCATTTTCCCCTGAGACGAGAGAAATCTGCTATTTACCTTTTTCACTTCCTCCTACAATAACGCAAAAATCGTCATTTTACGTCATTGTAGGAGGAAGTGTAAGAGGGGGGATTTCTCTAAAGACTACAAGCACTAGATCCCACCCTTTCAAACCCGCCCATAGGTTGGACCTAATGCGCTAACAGAGCTATCACAGATCAGTGGGTGGGACTTCACTTGTAGATACTGAAATCAATATCAGCCATCTTGTTTATAAGCTAAGCTAACAAGCGCTGTGAAGATAGGAAGTTATGACAATGACGGAAGAAACTAAACACGATATGGAAGAAACTAAACTTGATATGGAAGTAGAGGATTTTGAAATTCTGCTGTTCGAATCTGCTGGTCGTGGCTATCTTTACGAGCCGCAATATAGTGAAGAGCAGCTGAGGCTGCTGGAGGAACAGGAGGCGGCTGCCTGTCGCGGACGAGGAGCCCGGACGGGTTCGAGTTGGGCGGACTGCTGGTGCCTGTGCTCTCGCTGTGCGCTACGGACACAGATAGAGTCCGTCTGCTGCAGAGAATTTAAACGATAGCAGTTTCTCCTGGACGAAAGCTCTGAATCAGACGAGCACACGGACGTTTGTGATGTGAACCATCCTAGTGTCGCACTGCATATGTTCTGACTGAACATCCAGGTATCATGCAATAATTCACCATAGAAACGAAATACAAACGAGGAGTAATTCGCTAATGAGTTTGCCAATGTAACGGAATTCGTTGTTGTGGGAAGGAGGCGGGAACCGGCGAACATTTAAACATTTTAATAGTAAAATAAACAAATACAAAAGTATAAGCCAGCTGGCCACACACAACAGAAACAAAACATAAAATCAGGCCTGTTCCTTTTGTGCTTCCGCTCCTCCGTGAGAGATATGAGACCACTGCGTCTCACAGTTGTCATTCATTATCACTCGCGCCGTCCTCTCACCCTCGTCCTGCTCGCCACAGCCAACTAACTAGACATTTTGTGTGAAATTAATTTCAAACTCTTTTGGCAGCTAGCCTTGTAGACAGAAGAGGGATTTCTCTGTTTGCGCGCTGTTCTGGATTAGTGGGAGTGGCTTGCGGAGCTGTGCAATGTGGTGCATTGTGGGAGTTGTCTTACATACAAATGCGCCCTAAAGTTATTTTCTGTCTTTTCTCGGTCAAGAGGGCACCAAATTCAAAATTTCTTTTACATTTCGACTACATATATAACCCACTTTCAATAAAGATTAATGTTGAAATGGGTGGAGTGACCCTTTAAGGTATGATTCTTGCATACTATGCCTTTAAATGTAAAACCACTGTACACACCAAAGCAAAACTACAAATTTAGAACACCACAGGTCATTCTCATTAGCTCTAAGGTTGTGTCAAGCTTATTTTACAAATAAAACTATTACGAGACAAAGTAGCTTATTGTATAAGTTGTCCATGGATTTAGAAAATTAATAAAACTAAATGGAACTTATTACAAAAGCTGTCCGTTTAAATCTCAGAATCAGACTCAGAATTATTTTGAGCCCCGATGAGAAGTTCTGTTACAAGTTGCAATGGAAAGTAGGTCAGTCTTGAAACCTCACAAATGCATGACATGATTCGGACAAAGTTGTTTTTATTAACATTAAAATTTAAGGGAACGTTCCTCATCATAAATGACACTTCAGTTCGGATCATTTTTATTTTTGCGCTCATGTCCTAATGACTACTGGTAAGGTTGACAAGAAATGGATAGAAATATATAATTTAACGACATTAAATCTAGATAGATAGAAAATGACAGTAGAAAACATCTCTGCATTAGAACAAGCAAAGAACACATATTTGGCTAGGGATGGGCATTTCAAGCAAAAACAATATTTGAAGATCGGTGGGTTTTCAATTATTTGAAAATTGCACCCCTCCACCACATTCAAAGAGTAAAACCCTAACATTTCCCTAACATTTAACATTTTTCTAACATTTTTCATCTGATTGTATGAAAAGGGAACTGCATGAGATGAGTAAGATAAGATCAAGATGCCCAATATATCAGAACATTTTGAATGGGTCAGACATGATTTTGACAACTCAAGTCTGATACTTGCCTCACAGACCTGCGAACTGTATAGAAAGCTTGAATTGTCTATTTTTAAACCATTCAAAGCGAAAAGAAATGGGCTGCTCTCTTATGTAGGCTAATTCGCATGAGGGTGCATTTCGCCTTCACTGCGAAGATGGTGAGTCCGCATCGTCAACTCTTCTTTGCAGCTGACATTGAGAAAACACTAGTGTATTAAATTCAAATGTTTCTTGCATAATCATTACTTTTGCACTTTAAGAATGAGAGGCAGGCCTGAATTTTATTTTTTGTGTGGCAGCTGTTGACCGTGAAGGACTGCTTTCCTTTTTTGTATTTGTTTTATTGTCATTAAAATGTATTTGTTCCCGCCTCCTTTAATACTAGTGTTGTAGTGTCACACTGCAATATGGCTTATTTCAGATGCCTTTTGAAAAGACAATTATTCCACCTGTCAAAGTGGCTAGTTGGAGTGACTCATCCGCCACGAGCAAAATCCACCCGCATTTGGCGAGTGTTAATGTCAAGCTCTGGTTATGATTATAGCAGTTTTAGGGTACACTTATGTACTGTCATACCAAACATTAATGAGTTTAGTTCAACTTTAAGTGACTTTCTTTTTTCATGTTTCCAGGTGTTTGACTTGCTCCCGGTGCGATCACTATCGGGTTACCCATACAATGTTCAGGATGAACCAGAGTGTCTAGGTTTTCGACCCCGTCTAGCTTTTGTCAGAGATCCTGCCTACAATGCTCCTACAAATGAAGCCTATACAACCTTCAAGGTAGAAAACGTAGTTTGTGACTACATGGACATGAACTGAGTCATTGACTTAATCTGTCTTGTTTTGACTTGTCACTCTGACAGAGCCTGGGAATGAAGGTCGTAACAAATCTCGCTGTACAAGCCCCTCCGTGCCCACTGTATCCCAGATTTCCAGATAGTAGGTCTATGCAGAGGCCATTCTTTTATTGAAAAATAAAACTTGGTGAACTTGCATTCAGTTATGTGAGATTACAACTCCTTTGTGGATAAGCAAATTGTGGTGTTGGGTGCGTTAATTTCTTCCATAAACGCAACGAGGGACAGATTATTCTGCAGATACAAAGTTTAGTGTAAAATTGCTTTTCTCTTTCAGTGATGGTTTTGAATAGTCCTGGAAGAGCCTCTGAAAGAGCCACAGATGGAGGCGACACTTCCTCTTCTGAAGTGACTGTCAGGAGTTACTTTCCAGAAACATGGCTCTGGCAGCTTGCTCAAGTGGGGTTAGTGAAGCATCTGGTTCCTTCTAAAGCTACTAACCCAGTTTTTACTTCTGTTCCTCTTATTTCTCTTGTTTCGGTATCTTTCAGAAACGCTGGATCCACACGAGTTCCCCTCACTGTTCCTGACACCATCACCACATGGGAGACGGAGGCATTCTGCCTGTCCTCTAAAGGCTTTGGTCTGGCTCCTCCTGCTCTGCTGACAGTCTTCCAGCCCTTCTTCCTGGAGCTCTCCCTGCCGTACTCCATCGTCCGTGGAGAGTCTTTTGATCTGAAGGCCACGGTCTTCAGCTATCTGTCCAAGTGCATCATGGTCTGCCATGGTTTTCTTCTCTAATTCTTCTGTATAGAGAAGGTCATGTGTCTTAGCTCCATGTGCTATGTGCTCCGTTTCATTGGCAGGTTAAAGTAACTCCAGCTTCATCCACGGCCTTCACTCTTAAACCATATACTGAACCATATGTGTCCTGTCTTTGTGCCAATGGGAGAAAAACCTTCAAATGGGTTCTCTCAGCTTCTGTTCTGGGTCAGTTTTGCATCATCTCTCTAAGTTAAGTGTATATTAGGTGGTGCTCAATTCCTGTCTGTCACTGCAGGAGCTGTCAATGTGACTGTCAGTGCTTCAGCTGTAACATCCCAGACTCGATGCGGCACTGAGGTCGTGACTGTACCGACGAGAGGACGCATTGACGTAGTCACTCGAAGTCTACTTGTCCTGGTAAGTGGTTACCAGCCTTCTGGAGTTTGATCATGGAGCTCATATTGCTTTACTGATATGGTGTTTTGTTGCTTTAATAGCCTGAAGGAGTTGAAAGGACAAACACCCAGAGTTGGTTACTGTGTCCAAAGGGTTTGTTTGCACTCAATTCCCCAATACAATTTCCCTGTACAGCCGAACATCAGCCTTGCTCTCAATGCTGATCCATTCTGTTCCGTCTGTAGGAAGCGTTCTTTCTGAAGATGTGACTCTGACGTTTCCAACTAACGTGGTTCAAGGATCTGCCAGATGCTCAGTTTCAGTCCTTGGTAAAGCATCTCATTGAATAGTTCTTCTACCAATCTTGACATTTCAGTTTCTGATGTGGGTTTTATGCTTGACCTCTTGTAGGGGACATAATGGGTCGTGCCCTGAAGAATCTAGATAGGTTATTACAGATGCCATCTGGCTGTGGAGAACAGAATATGATCATTCTTGCTCCCAATATTTACATCCTACTGTACCTGAAGGTCACAGGGCAACTCACTGCAGCCATCCGAGAGACCGCCACAGGCTACCTTCAGAGCGGTATGGATGACCAAATCCACGTTACATGTATAGGATACTAGCTTCCAAGGAAGCTTAGTCCTCTCCTTCCCATTGGAATATCATTTTCCTTTTGACCAATCAGGATACCAAGGACAACTGAACTACAGACACAGTGACGGATCATACAGCACATTTGGTTATGATGCGTCCAATACATGGTGAGTTTCACACTGTTCTACGGTTGTGTAATCTGTGGCACCAGTGTTTAATTTGTTTGACATCTCCATGGCCAGGTTGACTGCCTTTGTCATGAGGTCCTTTGGTCTAGCGAGGCAGTTTATCTTCATAGATCCGAATGTCCTGCAGAGTGCAAAGGATTGGTTGATCAGCACGCAGGGTTCAGATGGCTGTTTCATTCAGCAGGGAACTCTGTACCATAGTGACATGAAGGTGCATTTTATGTTTCTTAGTGCACTGGCACCAATGGACCAACAGTGAGACTGTTCTATATATCTATCTATTTTTTCTTTTTTTAGGGTGGGGTTGGTGACGGTGTGACCATGACTGCCTATATTGTTGCATCGCTGCTTGAACTAGGTGTCCCTACCACGGTAAAACCGGTCCAGTAGTTGGTGCTCCTTGCAGATGACCTTCCTGTTCTGGCTCTGATATCTGCTTTGGTGTTTTTTAGGATCCCGTAATTACCAACGGTCTGTCATGCTTGAGGCCTGTCATTGGGAACCTGGGAAACACTTATGCCACGGCTCTGCTGACCTACACCTTCAGTCTGGCTGGAGAGACCACCACTCGATCACAGCTTCTAACTGCCTTAGACAGCCGTGCTATTTCTGAAGGTAAGACTTACCAGCTGCTTGTTTGAGACGTTCATCAGGGTCTTTGGCATCAACTTTCTCCCCTCAATCTCATCTTAAGGCACTAAACTCCATTGGTCTCAGACGACATCTGGTGATACTCTGGCGGTGGAGATCAGCTCTTACGTGCTGCTAGCGGTTCTCGCTGTTCAGCCTCTCACAACGGCTAATCTGGGCTATGCTAACCGCATTGTCAACTGGCTCGTGACCCAGCAGAATCCTTATGGAGGCTTCTCCTCCACCCAGGTGACTGACTACTAAACAGTGCAATCATTGTAGAGTCTTTCTGGTTAATTTGGGGAATATGAGTTTAATATTTATTCACACGAACCAGATAACGTACAATATTAAATCTTCCGAAAAGGGGTATGTTCCCTGCATTTGCATTAATACATGCACCTAAACAATTAACCACAAAGGATTATAATTAATTGCATATGTAGACTGTATTTTAAAGACAGGATAAAATTAGTTCAATTGTACGTCAAAACCGAT
Organism: Tiaroga cobitis; assembly: GCA_030578255.1. Classification (NCBI taxonomy): domain Eukaryota; kingdom Metazoa; phylum Chordata; class Actinopteri; order Cypriniformes; family Leuciscidae; genus Tiaroga; species Tiaroga cobitis. The sequence continues at coordinate 47,324,971 of CM060593.1, forward strand.
TATAATTAAATATTAATATCAATTGTCTATCATCAACTAAGGATAGATCCCTGTGGAATTAATTTGTATCTTATGTCCGTTTGTCCAAACTGTTCATGCTATCTTTATCAGTTATCACACAGAAATCATCTTCGACTTGCAGGAAAGGCAATCGTTCTGGCCTTGAAGATAACCTTCCTGTTTTACAAAGATGGCCTGCTAGTTTATTTTGATAGTGATAAAGCTCGTAGCTTTGGATCTTACATTAAAGGGATAGGAGCAAGAGACCGTCATTCAAATGGATATAATGTATTTGGTAACGTGAAGTCTACGTATACCTGGAATAAGTGTGTATATAGACAATAACTGAACAAAACACTGAAAAAAAAACGAAAGTGAAAGAAACGGGGAGTGAGATCCCGAAGGAGAGTGGAAAATTACAGACCTTAAAAACCTTGAGACCACACGGAAAACACCATTTTAATGCTCAAGCTCTAACACGAATACTTGCAAATGGTTCTCTTGTGTTGCCGGTTAAGGAAAGCGTGTGGCGTGTCGTTCTGTCGGAGCGTCACTGTCTGCAGATGGTCCACAGCGCGTATTTTTGACGAAGGTTTAAAGGTCTTTGAACCTTCACCAAATAAACTATTCCGGCTAAGTTAATTTACTCGTCTGTGGAAGTGAAGTAGAATGCGAAAAACGAAACTTTTTCAAATAAAAGATCCCTGGAGAGGAGATCACGAAGAAGAGTTACATGAATCGCCACCCGAGAAAAGGGTTCTCAAACACGATCCTGACTATGAAATGACTCAGTTTTTGGCACGAGTCAGTCTTTGCATCTGGAAAGCTTTGCATGTTTTGACAAGACAAAGGAACAGCCTTGACAAGACGCGAGTCAAATGTTTAAAGTATCTGGACTGTCAGTTGGGACTCAAAAATATCCCCATAAAATGTAGAATTTGAATGTCTTTTTTAATATATAAAATCTGGTGCTTGTTTTTAGGACACAGTGGTGGCTCTTCAGGCTCTGTCTGTGTATGCTGCTCAAGTGTTCAGCCTGGACGGCTCCAGCTCTGTTACCGTACAGTCCTCTGTGGGAGAAGACTCTTACAGCTTCAAAGTGAATCGGGACAACAGGCTGCTGTATCAGGAGAAGCGGCTGAAGAACGTTCCTGGCAAATATAGTGTTAAAGTGTCAGGATCCACCTGTGTGTCTTTACAGGTCTGTATCTTCACCCACTCTATGTATTGTGCACGTCCAAGTATAAATGTTTTTGTTCTACGTGTACTATAGGTTGCGTGTTTCTACAACATCCCAACACCCGTTAAAGTCTCCAAGACGCTGCGTGTCGAAGCGAAGGTGACTGGAGACTGCCAAGCGCGTGGAACCAATCTCATGTTGAAGTTCACTGTGAAGTGAGTAGCATTGTGTCCTGAAACTGTTTATGACTTCCAAAAATGAAGTGTTCTTATCTTGTCAAAACCTTTTATTCCCCACTCAGATACGACGGTGTAAAAGCAAGCACTAACATGGTTCTAGTGGACATTAAGCTCCTGTCGGGCTTCACCGCAGATACGTCACTGGTTTGTATTTAAGATTTAGATAGTCCCAAGATTCTTTGACCTGCATGAAGTTGGCCCCAACACAAACGTCATCAATGTATTTTTTTTTTTTTTTTTTTTTTTTTTGCGTGTCATGTGGGGTGGCAACTTCTCACAGGTGATGCAGCTCCTTCAATTTTTAACTGTGTAAATGATGGTCTCTTCTCCCCCTCAGCTCGGTTCTTCACCCCAATCGTTTGCCCCACTAGTGGAGCGGGTTGATGCTGAAGATGATGGTGTCCTAGTGTATTTGAAAGAGGTGAGACTGTACAATTGGTATATTAGTAGCTGCCATTTTCTCATACGCTGCTGTTCATCCTTTCGGTCTTGTAGGTTCCCAAAGGCGTACCCATGAGTTACACTCTGCAGCTGAATCAGGTTCTTGCAGTGGACAATCTCAAGCCAGCAGTCATAAAGGTTTATGACTACTATCAGACAAGTACGCTTTCTAATCGTGCTTTGCTCTGGCTGAATTCACTGAGAACGATCTGGTTAATTCTTTTCCTCCTATTTCAGGTGATTCGTTTGAGACTACCTACACATCTCCCTGTCCATGATTCAATTCAGTACTGGCTATAGGATGCTTGACAAATAAAACCACTTTTATAACCAGTTCTGTTGCCTCTTGTTCCTTTTGTGAAGGTTGTTTGAATTAGGAAGTTGCAGTGTTCATGAGTTTCTATTTGTCCTGTGACCTCAAATCCTTAACATGGTTCATTCTACAGTTGTGGTTCTTTGAACTTGTTTTATTAACTACGCATTTAAAATTGTGGCACTTTGCTTGCAGGTGAACCATTATTAATCAACTGGTTAATTAACCTTTTCTTTTCCAACCATGCAATAAGCTTTTAGTGAATAGGGCTTTTTACACTGAACTTAACCCGGGGTTATTGTCCTTCTTAAAGGGGTCATGAACTGGGGATCCAAATCATCCTTGACCTTTTGACAGATAAGGGTTTGTTAAACTATTAAATGTCGACTTCCATATTCCAAAAATAGCCTTAATTGCAACAAAGGTCAGAAAACAGCAGGATCTCTAAAAGTGGAGACTTGAGGTCACAGGTCAGCTGTAGACTGCCTTTGCAGAAGAATATCAACACTTGTCTACATCTCTGCTCCTTTGGCGTCACCCACTGGAGTGTGAATAGTTACTTGAATGACATAGGATCAAAACCATTACCTTCCAAATAGGAAAGTGCATTGCAGTATTTGGTATATTTCACTGGTGATATTTGGTAATTCAGTTGTAGTTTTTATGCAGGCTTTGTAAAAAATCTGGATCTGCCAGCAACGCCACACATGGAAGTGACTAATCAAGTTCAGACAATCTTTCTCTCCAATCGTTCAATACTCTTTATGCACCTTTAAATCAAGCCAGTGACTAATATCAACTTCACATTTCTCTTAGGATGAAAATAATCTTATTTAAACTATGTAAACTGGACATTTGCCAATGTTTGTTACACTGCACAATGAAGCTCTTACTGCATTCATATCATGTTCGTGTTTTTTATTTGGTGAAAGCATTTGTTAGTAAAAATTGCTTTGCAATGATATGATCTTTTAATTTCATGTAATCAACAGACTCATCTAAATACTTTAAAAACGTCCTACTTTTTGTTAATCTCAATAGCTGCAATTGTAAAAACATCGTAAAAGCTTTTGAGAGATTTCCACATGTAATGCTAGCTTTTTCAAATGTGAACATGTCAGCCAATCACAGCAGTGGGCGTTTACACAACTTTAGTCTGGCACTTACCTAGATTTTCAGGTTCCCATCATTACCAACTCATTACTCAATTCTTTGGCATCAGCTTTATCCCCTATCCATTGACTCCATTGGTCTCAGACTACATCTGGTGATACTCTGGCGGTGGAGATCAGCTCTTTCGTGTTGCTAGCAGCTCTCACAGTTGAATGCCTCACAACAGCTAATCTGGGCTATGCTAACCGCATTGTAAACTGGGTGATGACCCAGCAGAATCCCTATGGAGGCTTTTCATCCACCCAGGTGCCTCTGACTACCAAACATGAGCGCAATCAAGCCATATCTGAGTGTTTAATCATTTGTTTGTTTTATGAAAGAGTGGTGGCTCTTCCAAGTGTTCAGCTTGGATGGCTCCAGCACTTCCACCTTACAGTCCTTAGTAGGAGACTAGTAGAGCTTCAAAATGAATCAGGACAACAGGCTGCTGTATCAGGAGAAGCCGCTGAAGAACGTTCTCTGCAATCAGGTTCTTGCAGTCAAAGATCTCAAGCCAACAGTCATCAACGTTTGACTACTATCAGACAAGGTTGTTTTCATCATTAAGCGTTTGGCTGAATTTCCTGTAGAATGGTGTGTATATGCTCAAGCTAATTTCTTGTGCTTTTTCAGGTGATCAGTTCGAGTAGACATACACGTCCCCCTGTCCATGATTGCGCTGTAGTACTGGCTACAAAAAATGAATCAACTTTCTATATAATCAATGATTGTGTGTTGGCTGTTTCTGTGGATTAAAGTTCATTTGGGCTACGGGGCTTTCTATGGTGGTTTCGTCTCGAACGGTTGCAAAGATATTTGCAAATGATTTTTAAACGCTTATTTACAATACAAAATTTGCATAAGGCAAAACCTGAAGAAAAAAAAGTTTGTCAGCATGGTCTGAAACTGATCTGGTTCAATTTTCGTGACGAGTTCGAAAAATTAGGAAGATGACATCATAGGGTGCAATCGGACTTTGCTACTAGCCCACATACATGAGTGCAACTTTGAACAGTTGGTGGCACTAGAGGGATAGAGGTAGAGACTCCAAATTTGCTCTGGTGACTGTTCAGACTGTCCTCTATCAGACAGTGTGCCAAATGTCATAACTTTCCCACAAGCGGTTCTATGGGCTGCCAGAAACTACTTGAGTGGAAGAAGAATGCCAATGATTTCAATAGGTCCTACACTCTTTAAGTGCTTGGCTCCTAATAACGGGAACACCAACGGATATAATAGGGGCCTACACACCTTCACCGCTTAGCCACTAATTATTAGTTAAAAGATTTAGTAGCAGTACTTTTATGTGAGGATCGATCATTTTAACGCAACAGTGCGGTTACTGCATTGTGTTGTTTTTTTTTAAATCAATGTCTGTGTCAGAACAAACAAACTGAATATTCTGCTACACAGCAAAATCCCCACCGTTACTTTAACTCTGCTCAGAGTATATATGGTCCCACTCTAAAGAATGAAAAAGTAAATAAGATAATTAAGTGATTAAGTGCAGTTTATTCAAAACATGATCAAACATAAAACAAATGTATGGTGTGGCATAAAACATGAATGTATAGTAGTCATGCAGTTCTCTGGGTCAGTGATCATAATAAATACAGATTAATTCACAGATACACTCAGGAAAAAGAAGAAAATACAGTACAGCTCATGGATTAGTTTACACACTCCTGTGTGCCTGAAGCTCAAGAACACATTTACATTACAATTATGTATACTAAAACAGAAAAGTATTTCCTTTGCGTTTTTCAAATAGAGACAACAACATTGTCAGAATGTTGTTTATTAGTTTACACACTCACTCACTCACACACACACAGTATCGTGCCTGATACTTTATACTTCAAAGTTAAACTAACCCAGCAGCCCCTCATTGACGACTGCTGTAAAGTTACACACAGCAGAAACAAAATACATCATAAAATCAGGATTCACACTCGTGCACGGTGTTGCTAATAAACTGGATGTAATTTAAGTTTTGTTGCTTGAATATGAAAATAAATATAACAAGACACCCAAAGTAGCCTACTTATTTAATTCCATTTTAAATAGGCCAACATGTTTATTAATAATTTTTTTCTTTAATACAGATATGTGTTTTTATTTTTAATTAAAAAAAAAAAAATTACATCACATAAATCGCACTGTCAGAGAGTTAATGGGATATCCACACATAATTTATACACATAAAACATGAAATCAGAGTTTTAAAATCAAACATTTTAAAAGAGAACAATACATCACGGTTGTTTAAACCAATGAGCATTAAGCTGTGCCGTCAGCAAGTCGTTTCCCATCATGCTTTTGATCAGCGCAGTCGGTGGAGAGCAACTGCGCGCGACTGCAGAATCCGACAAGTGCGCCTTTTTTTATTTAATTTTTTTATTGAACAAATATAACCACAAATACACAGTTATATCTCAAAACAGAATTAACCAACAATAACATACCTATAAACAGTAAGCAAAAAATATAGTAAAAGCAAGTAAAATAAACAGACAAAACTTTAAAACAAAATAAATAATAAACACAAAAATAAAAATTGAGCCAGAGGTAACATATAATTTACAAAAAAATTCAAGAGAGTGAGAAATGCTTTGAGTCCCTTTTTGTTTTCATTATACAAAAGCATATATACTATTTATGTGCACAATGTACTTTAGAGCTTAGGCATTGTTGGAAAAGAGAGAGAAATTCAAGAGAGAGAGAAATGCCTTGAGTCCCTTTTTGTTTTCATTATAAAAAAGCATAAATATTATTCTTTGTGCACAATGTAACAGACTTTAAAGCTTTGGCATTGTTAGAAGAAGAGATAGTACCCAAATAACATTTCAGATCTTTGCAAAAAATAATAAAAAGAGGTTTGACAGACAGAAATTTACACTTGTGTATAAAAAATTTGGCTAGAAAAATAATTAGATTTATAAGAAAATACTTGTCCTTTAGATTCTTGTCAGAATTATACAATCCAAATAATACATCCTTAAATACCAAAGAAAAAAAATTGACTAATAAAGAAGCACGTACAAACAAACAAAATTTATTCCAAAAAGTAGCTACATAAACACAATCCCAAAAAAGGTGATGTACAGACTCGTCTTCCATTCCACAGAAGGAGCATAGGGGATCCAACTCAGGAAACATTTTTTTTATATAAAGATTGACTGGGTACAATCAATGTAACAACTTGAAAGATATCTCTTTAACCTTGTTGGTAATTAAATATTTGTTGGATAGAGACCACACTTTCATCCAGGGAATATCATTAAAACAATTACTCCAATATGATATTACAGAAGGGACAGTAATAATATTATTCTGAAAAAGTTGTCTAATCTTTCTATTCCTTAGAGAGGGATTAGATAAAAAACAGATCTTCCCTATTGCTGTCTCGCAAGGATGTATCAAAGAGGTAGAAGAGAGTAAAGAATCAGCTGAGTTTTTTACAAGTGCAACAGCTCCACTTGGGATGGCATCCATCACTATGGCAAAGTCTCGTGGGCCGACAAGTGCGCCTTGCGGTCGCGAGAGTTTTTTGACACACGTTATGGAGCTAGAAATGTGTCTTTATTATATGCGAGAAAATAAATGATCTGAGAGAAGAAAAAAAGTTTGAGAGAAAAAGTTATCACACTGATAGCAAAAAAGCATTTCATGAGAGAAAAAAGAATATTTGAGAGAAAAAGTTTTCATATCAACAGCAAAAAATAATATTTGAGACTAAAAAAACTTTTGAGAGAAAGTATTTTCTCATAGAACATAAAAAAATAAAAATTTTAAATTTTAAAAATTATTTTTGAGAAAAAAAAATCTCTCTCAAAATACTTTGAAAAAAAGTCTTAAATATGTATTTTTTGCTCTCAGTGTGAAAATATTTTCTCAAAAAAAAAAAAGTGTTTCTCTCAAACCGCTTTTCTTTGCTCTCAATGCAATTGTTTGCTCTCGTGTCAGGATTTTGCTTTCGCTGTGAAAATTGTGTCATGGGCGGGGCCACGTTCTTTTTTTCCTATTGGAACGTTCCTATTGGCCAGTCGGGTGAGCATCGTCTTGTCTTGGGAGTCGAACTGAATCATTACACCATTGTTCGGTTCACATAGATAGATGCTCCTCTGCCTTTAGATTCTCTGCCCGAGCCCGGGCCGATATTTCCCGTCACTATCCTCGGGCCGGGCCTTTGATCTAGAGACGTGCACTCCCAACTCAAAAGCGTGCGGCGCGGGACTAGATTTGATGGCCGAGTGCGAGCGCGTAATAATTATAGTTAATGTGTGGGGCCGGGCTCGGACACAACGGGCTCGGGTAGGGTCGGGCTTGATTTTTTTTTAGAGAAAATATTTTCACACTGATTGAAAAAAAATCTTAAATATATATCTTTTTTGCTAAGTATTTTGAGAGATTTTTTTTCTCAGAAATAATAAAAAAAAAAGTAAATTTATATTTTTGTTCAATGAGAAAATACTTTCTCTCAAAACTTTTTTTAGTCTCAAATATAATTTTTTGCTATTGATATGAAAACTTTTTCTCTCAAATATTCTTTTTTCTCTCATGAAATGCTTTTTTGCTATCAGTGTGATAACTTTTTCTCTCAAACTTTTTTTTTTTCTCTCAGATCATTTATTTTCTCGCATGTAATAAAGACACATTTCTAGCTCCATACACGTCAGCATGACATCAGAGCAAGGCTGGACCGCACTCGGACACATTTGTAACCGGCATGCATCTCGCGCTGATCACCGGTGATCGGTTCTGCGCAGATTTTGCTCATCTCAAACAAGCCTAGTTTGTGTGAAATGAATCTGAAACTCTGGTGATAGCTAACGTTAGCCTTGTAGACGGAAGAGTGATATCTCTGTTTGGGCTGTTCCGGATTAGTGGGTGTGGCTTGCTGAGCTGTGCTATGTGGTGCATTGTGGGAGTTGTTCTCTTACATACAAATGCAAGTCAAGTCAAGTCAAGTCATCTTCATTTATATAGCGCTTTTAACAATGGATTGTTTCAAAGCAGCTTTACAGAGATAAACATATAATTTAAGGTAACAGAGATTGTTTTGGCTTTATAGCGGTTCTTGAATAATGTTACTTCCAGCTAAAGTTAAATTTTGATTGATTCACCTCCGTCGAAATGATCAGACTTTAAACGCGAACCTGTGATTAACACTGACGCCGTTCACATGCACATTCAAATGCACCCCTCGGTTATTTTCTGTCTTTTCTCTTTCAAGAGGGCACCAAATTCAAAAAAATATTTTACATTTCTGCTACATATATGATCCACTTTAAATAAAGATTAATGTTGAAATGGGTGAAATGCTCCTTTAATTACCGGGGCTCCGCCCTAAAGACGTCCAGATTGTTTGTGAGTGATGAATCAACCTGTTCTGAATTATTAAGAGCGTTTAAATAACGCTGGTATCAGTGAAGCTGATTTAGAGTTAAGCTGTAGAACAGTGTGGATCTTAACAGAAGTTGTGCAGGGTTTGTGAAAGAGACTCTTGATTTCTGTCTAGTCTTGGATGATTGCTCTTCATGGCTGTGAGGGAGATTTGTGTTTGGAGAGGGCTCATTTTAGCCCTTTTCCTCTTTGCTGTTGATGGACAGAAAAGGCCGTAAGTACCATGGGCTTTGAAGTGAAAAGTGGCCGAATGTTTAATCTGTGCAGAATGATTCAGTTTTAAAGATTAAGCACCAAAGCATAAACCGTTTAGTAAAAGTTAATCCTGTTGTACTTTTTCTCATCAAGTGGTCAAATGGATGAATGGGACCAACCAAACTGTTCATTAACATTTGTTTTTTAAATAGAAGTCACTGTTTAATTTAGTTTGTGTGCTGTTGGAATAATAGTTCCTCAAATATATTTCTGAACAAAATGGCCGTCTTGTGCTCTTATTTTGTGACACTGGCACAGTTGCCAAATCCGAGCTTTTCCCGCGTGTTTTTATCTTTAATTTTTATAAGGTTAAAAGCTTGTCCCACCAAGATGACCAACCCATGTTTGTTACTTCAACCCACTCGCTGATGAACTGCTTTGGCCCATTTTTGTTTGATAGGGTTGCCAGGCCTGTGCATCAAAACAAGCCTAATAGCCAGTGACGGCCACTTTCTGTGAATGTTCAATCAACATGTGAATTATCTGACCTGATTTCCTTTAGTCTCTGAACCTAAACGTCATGATGTTCACACAGGTTATTTATGGTGACGTTCCCTGCAGTGATTGAAACTGGATCAGATGCCAAATTGTGTGCAAGTCTTCTGAAACCCCAAGAGAGTCTCACAATGACGGTTTCTCTGCTTGATGACAAAAGGACGACTCGACTTGTGCAGCAAGTTTCTTCAAGGCCATTTCACCGCTGCTTTAGTTTCCAGGTCTGTTATCATGAGACTGAATTTTTTTTTTTTTTTTGCCTGGTTGTGTAGTTAACGGAGTTTTCCTACAGGCTCCTCGAGTAGATGGAGAATCTGTTCAGACGCTGAAGGTAGAAGTTCAAGGGAATGTCTTCAGGGCGTCTGATGAGAAGAAAGTCATGTTCAAACGTTACTTGCCTTTGACCTTCATCCAAACAGACAAACCCATCTACAATCCGGGACAAACGGGTGAGCTGTGAATGATCCTTGTAGCATAATGAACTTTCTACACCTCTCATATTCAACCAAGTTCTGATTTTGAATTGCATAATACATTTATGTGTTAAATTGCTGTTTTTACAGTGAATTTCAGAGTTGTCACCATGGATGCCAAATTTGTGCCTCTTGATCAGATGGTAAGGATCAAATTGAACAAATGCTAATTTATTGTTGATTATCTTTACTTGCACAGTTTTGCAGTTCTCTTCAATGACTGCTGCAATATGTTCTTTTAAATGCTTAATATTCCTGTCTTTGTCTTTCAGTACAATCTGGTGGTGGTTGAGGTGAGAATTTGATCTGGTGTGAGTCTTTGAATGGGGCAGCTGCCACTTTGTTAATTTTGTTTGCCGTTTTTATGAGCTTTTACTGTTTTAATAGGACAATAACAATAACCGGATTGGTCAGTGGACAAACATTTCCTCAACGGACTGGATATTGCAGCTTTCTCACGAGTTAAACCCAGAGGCTCAGATGGGGATGTACACATTAAAGGCTTTTATTGGTGACCAAATGGTCTCCCATGTTTTTGAGGTGAAAAAATACGGTAAGTTGTTGTGAATATGTGCAACAGTACAACAACAGATTTGAGGTCTTATAGCGTTTATTTTTTGTCTTAGTTTTGCCCAAGTTTGATGTGACCGTAAACACACCACAGATGTACAGTGTTGCAGATGTGGGACTGAAAGTTGAGGCTTGTGCCAAGTGAGTTAAACAGATATTCATTGTCTTGTGGTTGGTTAGTTATTGACTTGTTGTTCCTTGTGACATTTCCCAGATACACATATGGCCAACCTGTACCTGGCCAAGCCTTGGTGGAAGTGTGCCGTGATCCCTTTCCATACGCTGTGGTTCCTGATTTGACCCGTCGTTGCCTGACTAAAACTGCAAAGGTTTGACTCCTGCCTTACAGTGGAGGGTTTTTCTTGTGCTTGACTTTAATGTGACTCTTTGTTCTGCTACCAGATGAACGCCACTGGCTGTGTCTTCCTTACTGTCGAAGCATCAGAGTTTTTTGGCACCAAATTTGAAAACGATATGCAAGACACTTTTTTTGTAAGTGTGAACGTCACTGAGGAGGGAACAGGTGAGCTATTGGCTGCTCTGAACCAATGTCATGTGCATGAACTGGATTGGTTTATTTCAGTTTCTCTTTCCCAGATGTAGTGATGTCAAAATCTGCAACAGTGTCCATTACGTTTGAAGTCGGAAAAGTCATGTTTTTGGACGTCCCGGAATATTTTGAACCTGGATCAATGATTAATGGAAAGGCAAGTAAAGTTAGTTCCCTGTTGTAGAAGCCTTCACAATGGTAGGGAAGATCGAGCGTTTTCCTTCTCTGCTCCAAGGCTTTGGAATACTTTACCTATTAGCTTAAGACGAGCTCCTTTCTTCTGACTTTTAAAACCAGATTAAAAACTTAATTTCTAAGACTTTTGATTAACACTGTATCTGGTCTTGTAAATGTGATTTTTGTTTTTCTTATGTGTTTTAAAGTTCCTGTGTGAACTTTAGGGGGTTTTTTTTTCTGTCATGAACTTAGAACTTGGCTACATTGTGGAAAGCACATTGGTCAACAGCTGTTTTAAATTGTGCTATACAAATTGTCATTGGTTCCCTTTCCAAATCTTGATCATTCCCAACAGATATCAGTGTCTCGTTTTGATGGCACTCCAATTGCAAACAAAGTGGTTTATCTCCTGGATGGGAACAGCTGGCCCAATAAACTGCTGATGGATCTGACCACAAACCAGAAAGGACTGGCCACATTCTCACTCAACACTGCCAATCTTCCTAAAGCTGCTCTCAATCTGGTGGTAGGATTTGCTCTTTGTATTTTGAGATGTAGACATCTTAATTACTCCTACAAGAAACTGATTTAATTTGTTGTTCCCCAGGCAAGTGTGACTGCAGTGGTTGGTAATGGTTACAAATCGCCATACTTCACTACAGATACAAGGGTTGTTCAGCTTCTCCAACCTGATTCCTCCAGTAACCCATCTAGTGAACTGACTATAGTGAAGCTCGAGCAGCCGCTCAAATGTGGTGCTGTGGTTCCAGTGACCGTGAAGTATTCTCTTGTTGGAGAGGCTAGTGATTACAGCACTGACATCATCTATATGGTGAGTGGACATCACTTGTGTCTTATTTTATTAGGATCATGTTTTATGTATCTGGCTGCCTTTTGTCAGGTCTTGTCCAGAGGAGTGATCGTCCTCCATGGATTTGAGACGGTCCAAGCGAGGGCTTCTAGTTCCGTCACAAGTGGCTCGGTGTCGTTCCAGCTGTCTGTCAGTGGCGATATGGCTCCAGAAGTGCAGATTCTGGTCTACTGCGTTCTGCCCAGTGAGAATGTTGTTGTTGGTAGTGCATCATTTGAGACAGAAACTTGTCTCCCAAACCAAGTATGTGCACTAGCATCTTTTAACTTAAAGTGACTTGGAATGGTAACTTGTCCTACAGAGTGTTTCTTGTTCCAGGTGTCTCTAAAGTTCTCTCCTGCTACGGCCGTTCCTGCGGAGAAAAATGTTCTGACGGTCTCTGCTCAAGCAGGATCTCTGTGTGGCATTAGTGCTGTAGATCAGAGCATCCGGATCTTGGAGCCAGGAAGACGTCTGAGTGCAAAAATGGTATCAATGTGCAGTTGATTGAAATTCTTGTTGGTCTTGACCGACATTCAGTTTCAGCTCTAAAATGAGTAATGTTGATAGATGAATTGGACAAATCTATTATGATCAGGGCTTGACATTAGCTTTTTTGTTTACTAGCCAATGTTTCCAAACTTACTAGCCACATTTATGAAACTACCTGATTAGTAGACACTGGTGTGCTTAAATTTACTTGAACTAGATTTACAACCATTTTCACACTATTTTAAAGGCACACTATGTAAGAATTCCATTTGTCAAACAGTGACCCCCTAGAGTCGCCGTGGAGTACTTGTATTTAACGTTACGGTCGTAAATGCCACTCAAGTACAGCGTCTCTGCACTCATGGCCTGATACCCCTTTGAAGCTGTTATATTGAGGTACAAATCTTGCATAATGTGCCTTTAAATAAGAGATCTAGGGGGTGTTTATGGGTAGGCCTACTAAAATATTAGACTACATAGCCATTAATGAATTTCAAACCTGAACCAAACTTTTTTTTTGATCAACAGTCTGTCATTAGTCTTAGTCTGCCACTAAAAAAGTCATTTTATGGTTCCGGTACACCAGCCATGTCAAAACGAATAAATAAAAATTTGCTTATCAATGTATAGCTTATCTAAATTCGCACCTACATCTTGGTAGAACTTAAAAAGAAACAGAAAAGCTGCTGCAGCCAATGAGCCACCGGCGGGTTACTTGTCGTGATTCTCGTGAGATTTGTTGGGCGCTCAAACTTGCATGCTACCAGGACTATTCGTTTACCACAGAAATGACTTTGGTTTTACATTTAAAGGCATACTATGAAGCTGTTATATTAAGGTATGATTCTTGCACTGTACACACCCAAATCAAAACTACAAATTTAGAATACCACAGGTCATTCTCATTAGCTCTAAGGTTGTGTAAAGCTTATTTTACAAATAAAACCGTGTATTACGAGACAAAGTAGCTTATTGTACAAGTTGTCCATGGATTTAGAAAATTAATAAAACAAAACTGAGCTTATTACAAAAGCTGTCCGTTTAAATCTCAGAATTATTTTGAGCCCCGATGAGAAGTTCTGAGTCTGTTACAAGTTGCAATAGAAAGTAGGTCAGTCTTGAAACCTCACAAATGCATGACATGATTCGGACAAAGTTGTTTTTATTAACATTAAAATATAAGGGAACGTTCATCATAAATGACACTTCAGTTTGGATAATTTTTATTTTTGCGCTCATGCCCTAATGACTACTGGTAAGGTTGACAAGAAATGGATAGAAATATATAATTTAACGACATATCTAAACACTCCTTAACAACAGCAGTAAATAATAGAAAATGACAGTAGAAAACATCTCTGCATTAGAACAAGCAAAGAACTAATTTTTGGCTAGGGATGGGCATTTCAAGCAAAAACAATATTTGAAGAGCGGTGGATTTTCAATTATTTGAAAATTGCACCCCTCCACCACATTCAAAGAGTAAAACCCTAACATTTCATTTTTTTTTTTAATCTGATTGTATGAAAAGGGAACTGCATGAGATGAGTAAGATCAAGATGCCCAATATATCAGAACATTTTAAATGGGTCAGACATGATTTTGACCACTCAAGTCTGATACTTGCCTCACAGACCTGAGAACTGTATAGAAAGCTTGAATTGTCTATTTTTAAACCATTCAATGCGAAAAGAAATGGGCTGCTCTCTTATGTAGGCTAATTCGCATGAGGGTGCATTTCGCCTTCACTGCGAAGATGGTGAGTCCGCATCGTCAACTCTTCTTTGCAGCTGACATTGAGAAAACACTAGTGTATTAAATTCAAATGTTTCTTGCGTTATCATTACTTTTGCACTTTAAGAATGAGAGGCAGGCCTGAATTTTATTTTTTGTGTGGCAGCTGTTGACCGTGAAGGACTGCTTTCCTTTTTTGTATTTGTTTTATTGTCATTAAAATGTATTTGTTCCCGCCTCCTTTAATACTAGTGTTGTAGTGTCACACTGCAATATGGCTTATTTCAGATGCATTTTGAAAAGACAATTATTCCACCTGTCAAAGTGGCTAGTTGGAGTGACTTATCCGCCACGAGCAAAATCCACCCGCATTTGGCGAGTGTTAATGTCAAGCTCTGGTTATGATTATAGCAGTTTTAGGGTACACTTATGTACTGTGACATACCAAACATTAATGAGTTTAGTTCAACTTTAAGTGACTTTCTTTTTTCTTGTTTCCAGGTGTTTGACTTGCTCCCGGTGCGATCACTATCAGGTTACCCATACAATGTTCAGGATGAACCAGAGTGTCTAGGTTTTCGACCCCGTCTAGCTTTTGTCAGAGATCCTGCCTACACTGCTCCTACAAATGAAGCCTATACAACCTTCAAGGTAGAAAACGTAGTTTGTGACTACATGGACATGAACTGAGCCATTGACTTAATCTGTCTTGTTTTGACTTTTCACTCTGACAGAGCCTGGGAATGAAGGTCGTAACAAATCTCGCTGTACAAGCCCCTCCGTGCCCACTGTATCCCAGATTTCCAGATGGTAGGTCTATGCAGAGGCCATTCTTTTATTGAAAAATTCTGCATGACTTGGTGAACTTGCATTCAGTTATGTGAGATCACAATTTGCTGATCTACAAAGGAGTTGTAGTGTTGGGTGCGTTAATTTCTTCCATAAACGCAACGAGGGACAGATTATTCTGCAGATACAAAGTTTAGTGTAAAATTGCTTTTCTCTTTCAGTGATGGTTTTGAATGGTCCTGGAAGAGCCTCTGAAAGAGCCACAGATGGAGGCGACACTTCCTCTTCTGAAGTGACTGTCAGGAGTTACTTTCCAGAAACATGGCTCTGGCAGCTTGCTCAAGTGGGGTTAGTGAAGCATCTGGTTCCTTCTAAAGCTACTAACCCAGTTTTTACTTCTGTTTCTCTTGTTTCGCTATCTTTCAGAAACGCTGGATCCACACGAGTTCCCCTCACTGTTCCTGACACCATCACCACATGGGAGACGGAGGCATTCTGCCTGTCCTCTAAAGGCTTTGGTCTGGCTCCTCCTGCTCTGCTGACAGTCTTCCAGCCCTTCTTCCTGGAGCTCTCCCTGCCGTACTCCATCGTCCGTGGAGAGTCTTTTGATCTGAAGGCCACGGTCTTCAGCTATCTGTCCAAGTGCATCATGGTCTGCCATGGTTTTCTTCTCTAATTCTTCTGTATAGAGAAGGTCATGTGTCTTAGCTCCATGTGCTATGTGCTCCGTTTCATTGGCAGGTTAAAGTAACTCCAGCTTCATCCACGGCCTTCACTCTTAAACCATATACTGAACCGTATGTGTCCTGTCTTTGTGCCAATGGGAGAAAAACCTTCAAATGGGTTCTCTCAGCTTCTGTTCTGGGTCAGTTTTGCATCATCTCTCTAAGTTAAGTGTATATTAGGTGGTGCTCAATTCCTGTCTGTCACTGCAGGAGCTGTCAATGTGACTGTCAGTGCTTCAGCTGTAACATCCCAGACTCGATGCGGCACTGAGGTCGTGACTGTACCGACGAGAGGACGCATTGACGTAGTCACTCGAAGTCTACTTGTCCTGGTAAGTGGTTACCAGCCTTCTGGAGTTTGATCATGGATCTCATGCTGCTTTACTGATATGGTGTTTTGTTGCTTTAATAGCCTGAAGGAGTTGAAAGGACAAACACCCAGAGTTGGTTACTGTGTCCAAAGGGTTTGTTTGGACTCAATTTCCCAATACAATTTCCTTGTACAGCCGAACATCAGCCTTGCTCTCAATGCTGATCCATTCTGTTCCGTCTGTAGGAAGCGTTCTTTCTGAAGACGTGACTCTGACGTTTCCAACTAACGTGGTTCAAGGATCTGCCAGATGCTCAGTTTCAGTCCTTGGTAAAGCATCTCATTGAATAGTTCTTCTACCAATCTTGACATTTCAGTTTCTGATGTGGTTTTTATGCTTGATCTCTTGTAGGGGACATAATGGGTCGTGCACTGAAGAATCTAGATAGGTTATTACAGATGCCAACTGGCTCTGGAGAACAGAATATGATCATTCTTGCTCCCAATATTTACATCCTACTGTACCTGAAGGTCACAGGGCAACTCACTGCAGCCATCCGAGAGACCGCCACAGGCTACCTTCAGAGCGGTATGGATGACCAAATCCACGTTACATGTATAGGATACTAGCTTCCAAGTAAGCTTAGTCCTATCCTTCTCATTGGAATATCATTTTCCTTCTGACCAATCAGGATACCAAAGACAACTGAACTACAGACACAGTGACGGATCATACAGCACATTTCGTTATGATGCGTCCAATACATGGTGAGTTTCACACTGTTCTACGGTTGTGTGTAATCTGTGGCACCAGTGTTTAATTTGTTTGACATCTCCATGGCCAGGTTGACTGCCTTTGTCATGAGGTCCTTTGGTCTAGCGAGGCAGTTTATCTTCATAGATCCGAATGTCCTGCAGAGTGCAAAGGATTGGCTGATCAGCACGCAGGGTTCAGATGGCTGTTTCATTCAGCAGGGAACTCTGTACCATAGTGAAATGAAGGTGCATTTCCAGTTTCTTAATGCACTGGCACCAATGGATCAACAGTGAGACTGTTCTATATATCTATTTTTTTCTTTTTTTTAGGGTGGGGTTGGTGACGGTGTGACCATGACTGCCTATATTGTTGCATCGCTACTTGAACTAGGTGTCCCTACCACGGTAAAACCGGTCCAGTAGTTGGTGCTCCTTGCAGATGACCTTCCTGTTCTGGCTCTGATATCTGCTTTGGTGTTTTTTAGGATCCCGTAATTACCAACGGTCTGTCATGCTTGAGGCCTGTCATTGGGAACCTGGGAAACACTTATGCCACGGCTCTGCTGACCTACACCTTCAGTCTGGCTGGAGAGACCACCACTCGATCACAGCTTCTAACTGCCTTAGACAGCCTTGCTATTTCTGAAGGTAAGACTTACCAGCTGCTTGTTTGAGACGTTCATCAGGGTCTTTGGCATCAACTTTCTCCCCTCAATCTCATCTTAAGGCACTAAACTCCATTGGTCTCAGACGACATCTGGTGATACTCTGGCGGTGGAGATCAGCTCTTATGTTCTGCTAGCGGTTCTCGCTGTTCAGCCTCTCACAACGGCTAGTCTGGGCTATGCTAACCGCATTGTCAACTGGCTCGTGACCCAGCAGAATCCTTATGGAGGCTTCTCCTACACCCAGGTGACTGACTACTAAACAGTGCAATCATTGAGTCTTTCTGGTTAATTTGGGGAATATGAGTTTAATATTTATTCACACGAACCAGATAACGTACAATATTAAATCTTCCGAAAAGGGGTATGTTCCCTGCATTTGCATTAATACATGCACCTAAACAATTAACCACAAAGGATTATAATTAATTGCATATGTAGACTGTATTTTACAGACAGGATAAAATTAGTTCAATTGTACATCAAAATAGATTATAATTAAATATTAATATCAATTGTCTATAATCAACTAAGGATAGATCCCTGTGGAATTAATTTGTATCTTATGTCTGTTTGTCCAAACTGTTCATGCTATCTTTATCAGTTATCACACAGAAATCCTCTTCGACTCGCAGGAAAGGCAATCGTTCTGGCCTTGAAGATAACCTTCCTGTTTTACAAAGATGGCCTGCTAGTTTATTTTGATAGTGATAAAGCTCGTAGCTTTTGCTCCTATCCCTTTAATGTAAGATTCAGAGTCCGTCATTGAAATGGATATAATGTATTTGGTAAAGTGAAAGCTACGTATACCTGGAATAAGTGTGTGTATATAGACAATAACTGAACAAAACACTGGAAAAAAAAAAACGAAAGTGAAAGAAACGGGGAGTGAGATCCCGAAGGAGAGTGGCAAATTACAGACCTTAACCTTGAGACCACACGGAAAACACCATTTTAATGCTCAAGCTCTAACACGAATACTTGCAAATGGTTCTCTTGTGTTGCCAGTTAAGGAAAGCGTGTGGCGTGTCATTGTCGGAGCGTCACTGTCTGCAGATGGTCCACAGCGCGTATTTTTGACCAAGGTTTAAAGGTCTTTGAACCTTCACCAAAGAAACTATTCCGGCTAAGTTAATTTACTCGTCTGTGGAAGTGAAGTAGAATGCGAAAAACGAAACTTTTTCAAATAAAAGATCCCTGGAGAGGAGATCACGAAGAAGAGTTACATGAAGCGCCACCCGAGAAAAGGGTTCTCAAACACAAGATCCTGACTATGAGATGACTCAGTTTTTGGCACGTGTCAGTCTTTGTCTTGTCAAGGCTGTTCCTTTAAACATTTGACTCGCGTCTTGTCAAAACATGCAAAGCTTTCCAGATGTAGAGTATCTGGACTGTCAGTTGGGACTCATTCAAATTCTACATTTTTATGAGGATTGTTTTTTATATAAATAAAATCTGGTGCTTGTTTTTAGGACACAGTGGTGGCTCTTCAGGCTCTGTCTGTGTACGCTGCTCAAGTGTTCAGCCTGGACGGCTCCAGCTCTGTTACCGTACGGTCCTCTGTGGGAGAAGACTCTTACAGCTTCAAAGTGAACCGGGACAACAGGCTGCTGTATCAGGAGAAGCGGCTGAAGAACGTTCCTGGCAAATATAGTGTTAAAGTGTCAGGATCCATCTGTGTGTCTTTACAGGTCTGTATCTTCACCCACTCTATGTATTGTGCACGTCCAAGTATAAATGTTTTTGTTCTACTTGTACTATAGGTTGCGTGTTTCTACAACATCCCAACACCCGTTAAAGTCTCCAAGACGCTGCGTGTCGAAGCGAAGGTGACTGGAGACTGCCAAGCGCGTGGAACCAATCTCATGTTGAAGTTCACTGTGAAGTTAGTAGCATTGTGTCCTGAAACTGTTTATGACTTCCAAAAATGAAGTGTTCTTATCTTGTCAAAACCTTTTATTCCCCACTCAGATATGACGGTGTAAAAGCAAGCACTAACATGGTTCTAGTGGACATTAAGCTCCTGTCGGGCTTCACCGCAGATACGTCACTGGTTTGTATTTAAGATTTAGATGGTCCCAAGATTCTTTAACCTGCATGAAGTTGGCCCCCAACACAAAACGGCATCCATGTATTTTTATTTTTGCGTGTTGGGTGGGGGTGGCAACTTCTCACAGGTGAGGCAGCTCCTTCAATTTTTAACTGTGTAAATGATGGTCTCTTCTCCCCCTCAGCTCGGTTCTTCACCCCAATCGTTTGCCCCACTAGTGGAGCGGGTTGATGCTGAAGATGATGGTGTCCTAGTGTATCTGAAAGAGGTGAGACTGTACACTTGGTATATTACTAGCTGCCATTTTCTCATGTGCTGCTGTTCATCCTTTCGGTCGTGTAGGTTCCCAAAGGCGTCCCCATGAGTTACACTCTGCAGCTGAAACAGGTTCTTGCAGTGGACAATCTCAAGCCAGCAGTCATAAAGGTTTATGACTACTATCAGACAAGTACGCTTTCTAATCGTGCTTTGCTCTGGCTGAATTCACAGAACGATCTGGTTAATTCTTTTCCTCCTATTTCAGGTGATTCGTTTGAGACTACCTACACATCTCCCTGTCCATGATTCGATTCAGTACTGGCTATAGGATGCTTGACAAATAAAACCACTTTTATAACCAGTTCTGTTGCCTCTTGTTCCTTCTGTGACGGTTGTTTGAATTAGGAAGTCGCAGTGTTCATGAGTTTCTATTTGTCCTGTGACTTCAAATCTTTAACATGGTTCATTCTACAGTTGTGGTTCTTTGAACTTGTTTTTTAACTATGCATTTAAAATTGTGGCACTTTGCTTGCAGGTGAACCTTTATTAATCAACTGGTTAATTTAACCTTTTCTTTTCCAACCATGGTAATAAGCTTTTAGTGAATAGGGCATTTTACACTGAACTTAACCTGGGGTTATTGTCCTTCAAGAGGTCATGAACTGGGAATCCAAATCATCCTTGACCTTTTGACAGATAAGGGTTTGTTAAAACTATTAAATGTTGACTTCCATATTCCAAAAATAGCCTTAATTGAAACAGGTCAGAAAACAGCAGGATCTCTAAAAGTGGAGACTTGAGGTCACAGGTCAGCTGTAGACTGCCTTTGCAGAAGAATATCAACACTTGTCTACATCTCTGCTCCTTTGGCCTCGCCCACTGGAGTGTGAATTACTTGAGAATGACATAGGATCAAAACCATTACCTTCCAAATAGGAAAGGAAAGTGCATTGCAGTTTTTGGTATTTCACTGGTGATATTTGGTAATTCAGTTGTAGTTTTTTTGCAGGCTTTGCAAATATTTTTTTTTTACAATCTGGATCTGCCAGCAACACCACACATGGAAGTAACTAATCAAGTTCAGACAATCTTTCTCTGCAATCGTTCAATACTCCTTATGCACCTTTAAATCAAGCCAGTGACTAAAATATCAACTTCACATTTCTCTTAGGATGAAAATCTTACAAAAACTGATATGTATACTGGACACTTGCCAAAACTTGTTTATAATGATGTTACACTGCACAATGAAGCTCTTACTGTATTCACATTGTGTTTGCGTTTTTTTTATTTGGTGAAAGCATTCGTAAGTAAAAATTGCCTTGCAATGATATGATCTTTTAATTTCATGTAATCAACAGACTCATCTAAATATTTAAAAAACATCCTACTTTTTGTTAATCTCGATAGCTGTAATTGTAAAAACATCGTAAAAGCTTTTGAGAGATTTCCACATGTAATGCTAGCTTTTTCAAATGTGAACATGTCAGCCAATCACAGCAGTGGGCGTTTACACAACTTTAGTCTGGCACTTACCTAGATTTTCAGGTTCCCATCATTACCAACTCATTACTCAATTCTTTGGCATCAACTTTATCCCCTATCCATTGACTCCATTGGTCTCAGACTACATCTGGTGATAATCTGGCGGTGGAGATCAGCTCTTTCGTGTTGCTAGCGGCTCTCACAGTTGAATCCCTCACAACAGCTAATCTGGGCTATGCTAACCTAATTGTAAACTAGGTGATGACCCAGCAGAATCCCTATGGAGGCTTTTCATCCACCCAGGTGCCTCTGACTACCAAACATGAGCGCAACCAAGCCATATCTGAGAGTTTAATAATTTGTTTGTTTTATGAAAGAGTGGTGGCTCTTCCAAGTGTTCAGCTTGGATGGCTCCAGCACTTGCACTTTACAGTCCTTAGTAGGAGACTAGTAGAGCTTCAAAATGAATCAGGACAACAGACTGCTGTATCAGGAGAAGCCGCTGTAGAGCAAAACGAGCTTGTGACTGGAGTCGGTGTGGAGGGTTTTTAGGAGCAGCTGCCGGAAGTTTTGTTGGTTCTTATGAGGACATCGTGTGTTGGATTGTCAGATTAAGTTTTAAAGATTAAAGTTTAAAGTTTTCAAGCTCAAATTCAAACTGAAGGGGGAGTCAGGTAAATTGGGAGTAGGGCTGGGCGATATATCGCAAGATATTGTTATGCGTATCTCTTCAGTAAAGCCGGTTCCTTGATTAGTAGTAAATCACCTTCACCTGCTTTCAGATGGAAGATATGATGCAGATAGGAGTGTTAAATTAACACTCAAGAGTGTTAAAGTTAATGAGATAATTAAGTGATTAATTTAGTGATGATTGAGCATTATTTTAGACACCTGATGTTAACAAGCAGAATCACTAAAGGAGAAAATCTAAAATTGTAAGCCACCGTTATGGCGATCAGTGTTTGATTTAGTTGGGCTCTTGAAACTTATATTTTCACTTTACATTTTGTTTGTCTGCTGTTATTGATTTATAACAGTTAAACAAACAAAGAAAACTGTGATCCGATGGTGTTGGTTATGTTGTAACAGAATCATGCTGTGATCTGTAAAACGAAACTTCTCAGATGAATTGGTTTGACTTGTTAGCAACAGTTTAGTGATTCTACAGCATATCTGTATTTTTCTTATAAGCTAAAATATTTAAAAGAAAAAAATATTCTGATCAAATCACTTTATCTTTATTTAGAAACACAGACATCAATAATCACCCTGTGTATCTCAACCGTGGTGACAATAATAATCCTTGTTGCCACCAATCACAACTCATTAATGGCTCCCATCATGCATTGCGGTATGAATAAATTATGATCTCAATTGTCTATGTAATTTACTTTTTTCTAATTGAATATTCTGCTTGTCACCATTGTTGAGAAGCATTGACTGAATCTTGAGGTCTGTGTCTGCCTATAAGAGGTTTTTTGTAAACAATTTTTAAGAAATCCATTATATTATATCTAACATTCTGTATATTTATGCAAAATCTCAGTTATACTGTAACCAAAAAAATATATCACAAACATAAATTTTAAATGATGAATGTCATACATAATATGACCAATATCATTATATAATTCATTTTTTTGTTAATCTGTCAGGTATAAGTTAAATGCAACAGCCAATTTAAATATGAAGTTATTAACATGAGGGTCAAGAGCCCAACTAAAGCAAACACTGATCGCCATAACGGTGGCTTACAATTTTAGATTTTCTCCTTCAGTGATTCTGCTTTAGGTGTCTTCAATAATGCTCAATCACTCAATTAATCACTCAATTATCTCATTAACTTTAACACTCTTGAGTGTGGACTCATATACACTCCCAGGTGTGTTAATTTAACACGGGAGATTTTGTCGTGATGAAGAGCCGTAGTTAACTGACAAGCTGAGCCATATCGCATTATCGCTGGCGATACGTTCGCGATATTAATGCGATATGGCTCAGCTTGTCAGTTAACTACGGCTCTTTGTAGTAAATGCCGCTCCATCTGAAAGCAGGTGAAGGTGATATACAACTAATCAAGGAACCGGCTTTACTGACGAGATGCGCATAACAATATCGTGCGATAAATCGCCCAGCCCTAATTGGGAGAAATCATCTTTCCAAAAAGCCATTCTGTTTGTGTTGTGATAGTTGTGATATTAGTGTAACTACTTCATCTCACATTCCGTATTGACTTTGTTTGCTTTGCTTGGTTTCATTCTTTGGGTTTCATGCATGGTTTTGGACTTTGCACATTGCCATTTGTATTGTGGATTACTCCCTTTTCTCTTTCAAAAGTTCAGCAGTGTTGTTACAGATGACTTTGATAATTCCAGTAGAACTTCAAACACTGAGAACCACAGTAGCATTTCAATATCGCAATAATAAATCTCTTCATTTTACACCAGGATTGACTATATTAATTGCCCATTATTTTCATTTTCTTTTTTTTGCTACGATCTTCAGACTTGACTGCAAAGAAGTTTGGACTTTTTATTTTTTTGACACATTTCTAACTAAGTGCTGCTACTGACTCTCAGCTCAGTTTCTCTAAACGTAGCTGTATGTGGTGTAACACACAATGCATGTTTATTCTAATATCTAAAACAATACGTATCAAACAAAAAGAATTAAACAGATATTTAATTGTCATGTGTTCCTCCATTAATTCAATTCAATTCCCATTTATTTGTACACTGTTAAAAAATAAATAAAGTTTCTACTTAAAAAGTTGAATGCGATAGGTTGCCTTATTTTTTTAAAGTTAGCTCAACTAATTCGCTCCACTTAAAGTCAACTTAAAAACTTTTGCTCATCTAATGAAATCAGGAAGTGATTTCAACTTAAAATGTATTGTCAAGACATCTAAAGAATGTGTAGCAATACAATCCTTGTTTTTTCAACTTTCCAAAGTTAACTACACGACATGAACATCAACTGCCTCTTAACACTAGAGCCACACAGTTTACCCACTCTACCCGGGCAAATAAATTGCAAAAGTTTCAATGAGAATAACTGTCACAGGTCGGGAGGGTCGACTGGGTCTACCCCCTCCCTTTAGAATGTACCACTGAGGAGCAAACCAGAAACCAGGCGGACAAGGAAAGTAAAATGTAACAAGCTTTATTGATTAAAAGAATCTGTAGATCCTAATTAAAACTCCTCCTTCCTCCCCAGCATCCAGTGGCCGCCGGGACGTCGGCCGGACAACAGGCGGGGACTCGGTCCACTCAACCCCTCAGACTTTCCGGATGCCAAGGCTCTCGGCTATGGAGGGAACGCGGATTGACCAGCAGGTAAGTACTCTAAGCACGGCTTATCCTTCTCGGGCTCTAAGTAGACTGTACTCTTCTCGATCTCTCAAGTGCAGAAGTTTACAGCGGTGAAGAGGGGCGTCGACTGGACAGCAAGTAGGTACTCCAGGTACGGTTGGTTCTTCCCTAGACGGTGGGTGCGGAGAGCTTACAGCTGTGGAAAGGCGTCGACTAGACAGCAGGTGGGTACTTCGAGTACAGTTGGTTCTTCCCTATACAGGGGATGCAGAGAGCTTACAGCTGTGGAAAGGCGTCGACTAGACAGCAGGTGAGTACTTCGAGTACGGTTGGTTCTTCCCTGTACAGGGGATGCAGAGAGCTTACAGCTGTGGAAAAGCGTCGACTAGACAGCAGGTGGGGATGCAGAGAGCTTACAGCTGTGGAAAGGCGTCGACTAGACAGCAGGTGAGTACTTCGAGTACGGTTGGTTCTTCCCTATACAGGGGATGCAGAGAGCTTACAGCTGTGGAAAGGCGTCGACTAGACAGCAGGTGGGTACTTCGAGTACGGTTGGTTCTTCCCTATACAGGGGATGCAGAAAGCTTACGGCCGTGAAAGGGGCGTTGACTAGACAGCCAGTAGGTACTCCAAGTACAATTGGTTCCTCCCCGTATAGCGGATACAGAAGCTCACGACGGTGACAGACGTCGACCGGACAGCAAGTGGGCACTCCAAGTACAGTAGGTTTTTCCCCATACAACGGGTAACGGAAAGGTTTCGGAGGGCTGGCGAGAAGGCTGACTGGGTGGTCAGATCGGCAAGTCCGGACAATCGACCAGCTCCTGTAGGTCAGCAGGCCTTAGGGGTAACACCCCGAACAGCAAACGCTAGATTGCAACGAATTTATCACAAAATGCAACGGCTTCAGATGGGGGACACTCAGAACAGCAGATAACTGGATTTCCTCCGTTCTCCAGGACAGCATCAATGATGAATCAGAACATGGCAGGCTTGGAAGGTACAACACTCCGAACAACAGATACCTGGGTTTTCTCCGCTCTCCACAACAGTGATGATGGAACAGTATGCAAGCGGCCTTAGATGGGGGACACTCAGAACAGCAGATAACTGGATTTCCTCCGTTCTCCAGAACAGCATCGATGATGAATCAGAACACAGCAGGCTTGAAAGGTACAACACTCAGAACAACAGATACCTGGGTTTTCTCCGCTCTCCACAACAGCAATGATGGAACAGTATGCAAGCGGCTTTAGATGGGGGACACTCAGAACAGCAGGTAACTGGATTTCCTCCGTTCTCCAGGACAGCATCAATGATGAATCAGAACACGGCAGGCTTGGAATGTACAACACTCAGAACAACAGATACCTGGGTTTTCTCCGCTCTCCACAACAGTGATGATGGAACAGTATGCAAGCGGCCTTAGATGGGGGACACTCAGAACAGCAGGTAACTGGATTTCCTCCGTTCTCCAGGACAGCATCAATGATGAATCAGAACACAGCAGGCTTTAAATTCCACCGTCACTTAATCTCTTCCTCAGCAACTCCAAACTGCAACACAGGGCAAGGCCGATGGGCACGTGACAGAATTCGGTATAGTAAGCATGCAGTAACTTCACTTCAAACACACCCAGTGGGGCACAGCATCAACACACGTCACTCTCAACCACTCTGTGAAATATAAGGCCACAGCCCACCTCCTTGTTCTGAACAGCGGGGACAGTAAGACGGAAGAATATATAGCAACCTCAATCATGCATCACAACAGCTGTCTTCTCGTTTACGGTGTCTAGACTCCTTTTCCTAGATCGCTTCTCTTCATATACAGTGTCTTTGTGTATAAATCACATACCGTACGGCCAGTAAAAGGTTTGCACTTATCTCTACCCAAGAAGGGGACTTGATATTTCCAAGGCGACTTCTCCTCTGCTTCTCTGTTCCACACCAGCCAATCCTTCGTAGCGGATTCCCTTCCGCGGGTCGATCTCACCAGCCGATTTGTCCCACAGAAACTCTCAGCCCTCCTCGACGGAACAAAGTCAGGACACAGTACCCGAACACCGAAACACAGAACACTGCACTGAACTCAACACCACTTGGTCTCCCAAAGCTTGGTTTTTATCTGTGTCAAAACGCTGTGTGTCCCAATCATCAAACAGCCCCTTGATGCGCCGCACCTGCTGTCACTCTGTCATCAGCAGCTGCTGTTGCTATGGTAGCGATGCATACAAGGCTGGCTGGGTGTTCCGTTGAAAGCGCTCCGGGTGGAAACATTCCTCCGTGGAGTATATAGTTCCGCTGCTGGTTCGTCACCTTGTGACATAACATAAGCAAAAGTATTAACAAAAGTATAAGTTGATTTTTACTGGAGTGGATCAGTTGAGGTGAAGTTGAATGTGATAGGTTGCCTTGTTTTTTTTATTATATACCCCATAGGCGTAATTCTATGGGGGGACAGGGGGACACGTCCCCCCCCCCAGCCAGCACAGTAATGTGGGGCCCACATGGGTTTGAGGTGGGCTATCTAACTGGGACCCAGCCAGTTTTGCTCCCGGTTTCCATGTAGGCCCCACATGGGTTTGCCCAGATGAACTGAACACTGCTCAGTGTGCACACTACAGGCTGTTAAATGTAACACATATCAGTGTTGGAGTTAATGAGATAATTAAGGGATTGAGTGATGATTGAGCATTATTGAAGACACCTAAAGCAGAATCACTGAAGGAGAAAATTGTAAGCCACCGTTATGGCGATCATTGTTTGCTTTAGTTGGGCTCTTGATCCTTATATTATTAACTTTAGATTTTGTTTGGCTGTTGTTTCTGACTTATAACTGGCAGATGAACAGAAAAAAAAGGAAAAAAAAGTGATGTAATGGTGTTGGTTATATTATGACAGTCATCATTTGAACTTTATGTTTAGTGATTTATGTTGTTGGTTACAGCATAACTGTGATTCTGCATAAATATCCAGAATTTTAGTTATAATATAAAGGAATTCTTTTAAAAGTTGTTTTACAAAAAAAAGAATCTTGATTTTAGGCACACCCAGACCTCAAGATTCAGTCAATGCATCTCAACAATGGTGACGAGCAGAATATTCAATTAGGAAAAGTAAATTACATAGACAATTCAGATCATAATTTATTCATACCGCAATGCATGATGGGAGCCATTAATGAGTTGTGATTGGTGGCAGCCACTGCAACATGCATCATTATTGTCACCATTGTTGAGATTCACAGGCTGATTATTGATGTCTGTGTTTCTAAATAAATTCATTTGAAAGTGTTTTGATCAGAATAATGTTTATGAAATATTTTGGATTAAAAATAATACTGATAGTCATATACTGTGGAATCACAAAGCTGTTGGTAACAAGTTGAACTAGATAATCTCAAGAAGTTTCATTTATCCAATCACAGCATGATTATGCCGTAACATAACCAACACTATCAGATCACATTTTTCTTTGTTCATTTGACTGTTATAAATCAATAACAGCAGACAAACAAAATTAAAAGTGATAGTCTAAGGGTCAAGAGCCCAACTAAAGCAAACACTGATCGACATAACGGTGGCAATTTATATTGGTGGCAAATACAATTTATGATTTTCTCCTTCAGTGATTCTGCTTGTTAACATCAGGTGTTCATCAATAATGCTCAATCATTATTCAATCACTTAATTATCTCATTAACTACAACACTGATATGTGTTACATTTAACAGCCTGTAGTGTGCACACTGAGCAGTGTTCAGTTCATCTGGGCAAACCCATGTGGGGCCTACATGGAAACCGGGAGCAAAACTGGCTGGGTCCCAGTTAGATAGCCCACCTCAAACCCATGTGGGCCCCACATTACTGTGCTGGCTGGGCCAATATTCAAAGAAGGAAATTTTCATACTGTATGATTATGCGGGCAATATCGATGTGATTGCAAATACTTCCTTCTTTCCAGCTCCGAAAATATAAAATCCCGGCCGGTCCATTTCCCAAATCCATTCGACTTACATTTACATTACATTTACATTTATTCATTTAGCAGACGCTTTTATCCAAAGAGACTTACAAATGAGAACAATAGAAGCAGTTAAACTAACAGTAGGACAACAATACGTAAGTGCTATAACCCCTCTCAGTTTAATTTTAGTGCAGTTTTTTTTTTTTTTTTTTTTTTTTTTTTTTATAGAATAGAAGAGAAGAGAAAGTGTTAATTCTACTGAATCAAGTGCTGCCGAAAAAGATATGTCTTCAGCAGTTTCTTGAAAGTGGCTACTGACTCAGAAGCTCTGGTTGAGTTAGGCAGATCATTCCACCAACAGGGAACAGCCATTGTAAAGGTCCGAGAAAGAGATTTTGTGCCTCTTTGAGATGGTACCACAAGACGACATTCGCTAGCAGAGCGCAGGTTTCTGGATGGCACATAAGTCTGAAGTAATGAGTTTAGGTAAGAGGGAGCAGTGCCAGTGGTTGTTCTGTAGGCAAACGTCAGTGCCTTGAATTTAATGCGAGCGGCAACTGGCAACCAGTGCAATTGTTTGAGGAGAGGAGTGACGAGTGCTCTCTTCGGCTCATTGAAGACTACTCTGGCTGCAGCATTCTGGATCAATTGTAGAGGTTTGACAGAGCAAGCTGGAAGACCAGCCAGGAGAGCATTGCAATAGTCCAGTCTGGATAAAACAAGTGCTTGGACAAGGAGTTGTGTGGCATGCTCTGTAAGGAAGGGCCTGATCCTCCTAATGTTGTGCAAAGCAAATCTGCAGGACCGGGCAGTTCTAGCAATGTGGTCTGTGAATTTCAACTGATCATCAATTACAACCCCAAGGTTCTTAGCTGACCTTGATGGAGTTATGGATGACGAGCCTAGCTGAATGGAGAAGTTGTGATGAAGTGTTGGGTTGGCCGGGACCACAAGTAGCTCTGTCTTCGCAAGGTTTAGTTGAAGGTGGTGGTCCTTCATCCAGCCAGAGATGTCTGTCAGGCAGGCTGAGATACGAGCAGCTACCGTCGGATCGTCAGGCTGGAATGAGAGGTAGAGTTGCGTGTCATCAGCGTAGCAATGATAGGAAAAGCCATGTTTCTGAATCACAGATCCTAGTGATGTCATGTAGATGGAGAAGAGGAGTGGTCCAAGCACTGAGCCCTGAGGCACCCCGGTAGCTAGATGTTGGGTCTTAGACCCCACACCTCTCCACGACACCCTAAAGGACCTACCTGAGAGGTAAGACTCGAACCATTGGAGTGCAGTTCCCGAGATGCCCTTCATCTTTAGGATTGACAGGAGGATCTGGTGGTTAACTGTGTCAAAAGCAGCAGACAGATCCAGCAGGATGAGGACTGAGGATTTGGAAGCTGCTCTTGCCAGTCTCAGAGCTTCAATTACTGAGAGCAGGGCAGTCTCAGTTGAGTGTCCGCTTTTGAAACCAGACTGATTGTCGTCCAAGAGGTTGTTCTGTGTAAGAAAGGAGGAGATCTGGTTGAAAACAACTCGTTCAAGTGTTTTCGCGACAAATGGAAGAAGAGATACCGGTCTGTAACTTGTTAGATGTGCTGGATTTAGATTGGGTTTCTTAAGCAGTGGGGTTACTCGAGCCTGCTTAAAAGCTGTGGGAAAGGTACCAGTGTGAAGAGAGTTGTTTATGATGTGCGTGAGTGTGGGTACAACTGAGGAAGAAATGGCTTGAAGTAGATTAGTGGGGATAGGATCAAGCGGACAGGTAGTAGGGCGATTGGAAAGGAGGAGTTTAGAGACTTCCGCCTCTGAAAGTAGAGAGAAGGAGGGTAGAATGTGTGCGTTTGTTGGTAAAATGTGTGTGTCAGTTTGTGGATTGGTAAATTGGCCGCTGATGGTGGTTGTTTTTTCTATGAAGAATGTGGCAAAATCATCAGCTGTTAGGGTTGATGAAGGAGGACATAACAAAAGTTGTGTTACACTGCCTTACACTGTCTTGCCTTACACTGTCATTAACAAAACCTATTTCTCCTGAAATCCATGTCACGTTTTCCCTATACTTTTAGTAGCTTGTGCACAGTCAGTGAGTTAGGAACAACCAAACAGAAGAAGAGTTAGGAGCGCGAAATCTGGGCACATATCTATGAATGGTAAATATCCTGTATTTGGCTGACATAATCCCTTAGATAACGACCAGGTGAATTTCATTAGAATTTCGAATTGTAGAATTTGTGAATTTCGACTGTAATACTATACAGCTTGTATGAATGGGAGGGACTATTGACAAGCTAGCCGGCAGCTAGCTACGTTACTGTATACACGCTACTGCATTCAAAACAAAGATATAACTCTACATAAAATATGCGCCCCCATTGGAGCGTCACCAAAGGGCCTCTCTCGATAGGCTGCTGCAGTTGCCGCAGGACAGCCAATAGGCACGCAAGCCGCCTTTGCCTATGTCTGTATGCTGCCGCAACGCGTTTTACATTCATTCAAAATTAAGGATAATTTTTTGGCTTCAATATCTCGTGAAAAAGAGGTTCCCTTTCGTCCTGGGAACTCCGACGTGTCGTCGGGGGAGTTCCCTGA
The DNA here is from genome assembly GCA_030578255.1 of Tiaroga cobitis. Lineage (NCBI taxonomy): Eukaryota > Metazoa > Chordata > Actinopteri > Cypriniformes > Leuciscidae > Tiaroga > Tiaroga cobitis. The sequence continues at coordinate 47,356,195 of CM060593.1, forward strand.
CGAATTGGGATCACGCTAGGGAGCCTATTGCCTTTGAGAGAATTAAAACGAGCCAATGGAATTGGCATGCAAAATTTGCATTCCGCAGCCCGCCTACCAGCGCGGGTATAAAAAGCGGAAGTAAATATTGCGTAATGCTTTTAGCTTCGGAGCCTCCAGTGTGTCTCTCTGAGCTGCTGTGTCCTCTGAAAAAGCTTTTGAAGAAGAGAAGAACAGAACGAGCGTCTTTTGGAGAAGAGAGGAATCCTCTGCTGCTGGCGTCACGGCACTCGAGCGACCATCGCTTCCCGCGGCTGGATTGAAACAGAAACAAAAAGCTGTTTTAACGGCTGGTATTGGAGTGCAGCATTCGGGCTTGCAGTTTCCCCGTTTGTCTGCCGCGGTGGTCCCTCTGTGCCTCGGCACATTTAAAGAGTTTTTTTCCTTTCTCTAAAAGAGCATCACGGGTGTTTCGCGTCCTTTTCAGGATGACGTTTCACCCGTGCGTTTCTGGATGCGGTCGATCTCTCCCTCGGGATGATGGCCACAAATACTGCCTCTCGTGCTTGGGCTTAGCGCACGCTGAGGCAGCGTTTGTGGACGAGTCATGTTCTCACTGTGGGAATATGACTCTCGCGACGCTGCGTTCGAGACTGAGAACCCTGAAACATGGGGGAGTCCCTTCAGAAAATCCCAGATCTAGTTCACCTGTCGATTCAGTTCGGCAGGCGGCTACTTCTGTGATTCCTGTTGGTGAGCGTATGAGGATTACTGTGAGCAATGTTTCGACTGGTGAAAGATCCTATCGGCATCCTCACACCTCTAGTAGCTCGCGGCCATCGGCGCTTCCGTTGGAGCGGCCGGAGCCCCCTCGGGCGGTTCCGGTTGTCTCCTTCGGAGCACCACCTGAGGATCAGATGTCGATCGCGGCATCGGAGGAGGAGCGGTCATCTTCTGGTGATGACTCGGCAGGACTGCCCCCTTCGGGTGTGGTGGTTCAGCCTGAGCCGGATCCAGAAATGGCTGCTATGCTCGAACGGGCGGCTGCGAATGTCGGGCTTGTGTGGAACCCTCCGCCGGGTCCCGAACCTTCGCGGCTGGATGATTGGTGTATTGGGGCGGGCCGTTCTGTTGCCCCACGGCCTGCTCCAGTCCCATTCTTCCCTGAAGTGCATGAGGAGTTGAGGAAGTCTTGGCTGGCACCTTTTGCGTCCAGGCGTGGACATCCTCGCTCCTCCCTCCTCACCACCCTGGACAGTGGAGCGGCGCACGGGTACGAGGGAATCCCCCCAGTGGAGCGGTCGGTAGCGATGCTATTGTGTCCTAAGACCGCTTCCGCTTGGCGGGGTGCCCCTTCACTCCCCTCCCGCGCCTGTAGGTTTTCCTCCGGTCTGACCAAGGATGCCTACGTGGCGTGTGGAGACACCGCTTCCACCCTGCATGCCATGGCGCTTTTGCAAGTACATCAAGCAAAGGCGCTCCATGACTTGCAGGCGGGTGGTTCTGACCCGGCTCTGCTGCAGGAGCTGCGTGTGGCGACGGACTTCGCCCTCCGGGCGACGAAAGTCGCCGCACGTTCGCTGGGTCGGGCGATGTCCACTCTAGTGGTCCAGGAACGCCACCTATGGCTGACCCTGGCTGAGATGCGGGAAGCGGAGAAGAACAGACTTCTCAACTTCCCCATTTCCCAGGGCGGCCTCTTCGGCGACGCGGTGGAGACCTTAGCCCAAGAGTTCTCCGCCGCCCAGAAGCAGTCGGAGGCGATACGGCACGTCCTGCACAGGAGACGGGCTGCTGCGGGTCCGTCTTCTGCTCCTGTTGAACCTCCAGCTGCTTCCCGTCGCCGAGGCCGTCCTCCTGCGCCAGCTCCCCCTCCAGCGCAGCCTTCCAACCCTGGAGTGAGGAAGTCTGGTCGTAAGAGGTCGGCCAAACCCGCTCAGACGCCCCCGGCCCCTTCCCGTAAAAGGAAGGGAGGGAAGCGCTCCTGAGACGGGCGACCTGAAGGAGGACCAGATGACTGCTCTTCAGGAGGGTGCCCCTGCACGCCTCCTTCCCCCGGGGGAGGGCCGGGCGGAGAATTTTTTGTTTTGTATGAAAAAACTTTCTGTTCCGCCGCTGGCCACTCGGTCAGCGGTACCCAAAAATTCATTAAAAGAACAGTTTCTCCTTCCTCCTTCAGGTCATCCTCGGTCGAGACTGGTGGGCACGCAGTCTCCTCCGTCCAAGAGGGTCAGAATGGCAGTGGATGCTGTCACCGAGCAGCATCGCTCCCGTTCCTCTCTTCCCAGTCTGCAGAGAGCGGCGACGCTTCCTCGGTTGCGTCGCTCCTCTCGGCGGCTGGGCCCAGAGGGGCAGAGACCAGCTCACGAGGAGGCAGGGCCTCGTACCTCGTCTCTTCCCCTCCTCTCGCCAAGGGGCAGCCCGCAGCAGAAAGCCCACGCGCTCTCTCTGCCGTCTGCCCCTCGGTGGAAGCAGGTCTCTGGCAAACTCCACGCCCAGACCCCGCTTCCAGTGGCCACATCGCCACTGCAGCCGGGTCCCTGCCTTCCACCTCGCTGCCCCTCCGCGGGTACGCCGGTGGTTCGGGTGGGCTTGTTGGCTCGGTACCTGGAAGCCTGGCTAGAGCTTCCGGGTCCGTCTCGATGGCTCATCCGCACCATCCGGTTCGGCTATGCAATTCAGTTTGCACGCCGGCCTCCCAGGTTCAGGGGCGTCCACTTCACCCGTGTGCAGTCAGTGGATGCCCCTGTCCTGCGGAAAGAGATCGATGTCCTGCTGGCAAAGGACGCGATCGAGCCGGTCCCTCCTGCCGAGATGAGGTCCGGGTTCTACAGCCCCTACTTCATTGTACCCAAGAAAGGCGGTGGGTTACGGCCAATCCTGGACCTGCGAGTTTTGAATCGGGCCCTGCACAAACTCCCGTTCAAGATGCTCACGCAGAAGCGCATTTTCGAGTGCATCCGTCCCCAGGATTGGTTTGCAGCGATCGACCTGAAGGACGCGTACTTTCACGTCTCGATTCTTCCTCGTCACAGACCGTTTCTTCGGTTTGCTTTCGAGGGTCGAGCGTATCAGTACAAAGTCCTACCCTTCGGGCTGGCCCTGTCACCCCGCGTCTTCACGAAGGTCGCGGAGGCGGCCATTGTTCCCATGAGAGAACAAGGCGTTCGCATTCTCAACTATCTCGACGACTGGCTCATTCTGGCTCACTCGCGAGATGTGTTGTGCGAGCACAGGGACATGGTGCTACGGCATCTCAGCCGGTTGGGGCTTCAGGTCAACTGGGACAAGAGCAAACTCTGCCCCGTGCAGAGGATCTCTTATCTCGGTATGGAGTTGGACTCGGTCGCCCAGACAGCGCGCCTCACGGAGGAGCGCGTCCAGTCAGTGCTCACCTGCCTCAGGTCTTTTCGAGGCAGGACAGCGGTCCCACTGAAACAATTTCAGAGGCTCCTGGGGCATATGGCAGCCGCAGCCGCAGTAACGCCGCTCGGCCTGTTACATATGAGACCGCTCCAGCACTGGCTTCACGATCGAGTCCCGAGGTGGGCGTGGCAGAGCGGCACGTTCCGGGTCAAAGTGACCCCGCACTGTCGCCAAACCTTCTCCCCGTGGTCGAATCCTGCGTTTCTACGGGCCGGAGTGCCCCTAGTCCAGGTTTCCAGGCATGCTGTGGTTTTCACAGATGCCTCTGCCATGGGGTGGGGGGCCACGTACAAAGGGCATGCAGTCTCGGGTCTGTGGACGGGGCCCCAGCTGCATTGGCATATCAACTGCCTAGAGTTGCAAGCAGTACGCTTGGCTTTGTGCCGCCTCAAGGGGCTCCTCAAAGACAAGCACGTACTGGTCCGTACGGACAGCACTGCGACCGTTGCGTACATCAACCGACAAGGTGGTCTACGCTCCCGCCGCATGTCGCGACTCGCCTCCCACCTCCTCCTGTGGAGTCAGAAGCATCTGAGGTCGCTTCGCGCCACTCATGTTCCAGGGGAGCTCAACTGTGTGGCAGACGAGCTTTCACGGTTGCCTCCCCTGCCAGGAGAATGGCGACTCCATCCCCAGGCGGTTCAGCTGATCTGCAGTGTTTTCGGACTCGCACAGGTAGACCTGTTTGCCTCTCCGGACACGACCCATTGCCAGTGGTTTTACTCCCTGTCCGAGGGGACCCTCGGCACGGACGCCCTGGCTCACAGCTGGCCCCGGGACCTGCGCAAGTATGCGTTTCCCCCAGTGAGCCTCCTTGCACAGACTCTGTGCAAGGTCAGGGAGGACGAGGAGCAGGTCTTGTTAGTGGCGCCTTATTGGCCCACCAGGACTTGGTTCACGGAACTCATGCTCCTCACGACAGCCCCTCCTTGGCCGATTCCTCTGAGGAAGGACCTCCTTTCTCAGAGACGGGGCACTCTATGGCACCCGCGTCCAGACCTCTGGAAACTCCATGTCTGGTCCCTGGACGGGACGCGGAGGTTCTAGGTGGTCTACCACAGGCAGTGGTAAACACCATCTCTTCTGCTAGAGCCCCCTCTACGAGGCGCCTCTATGCATTGAAATGGAACCTATTCGTCGAATGGTGTTCCTCCCACCGGGAGGACCCCCGAACTTGCCCGATCAGAGTCGTGCTTTCCTTCCTACAAGATGGGTTGGAGCGAAGGCTGTCTCCCTCCACCCTCAAAGTGTATGTTGCCGCAATAGCCGCACATCACGATGTAGTAGAAGGTAAGTCCGTGGGGAAGCACGACCTGATCATCAGATTCCTCAAGGGTGCTAGGAGGTTAAATCCACCTCGTGTTTTACACTCTGTACCCTCTTGGGACCTAGCTCTGGTACTGAGAGCTCTTCAAAGTCCTCCCTTTGAGCCTTTGCTGACAGTCGAGCTGAATATCCTGTCCATTAAGACAGCGCTCCTGTTGGCATTGGCCTCTTTTAAGAGGGTCGGGGATCTGCAAGCTTTTTCGGTCGACGAATCGTGCCTAGAGTTCGGGCCGGGCCTTTCTCGCGTTATATTGAGACCCCGGCCCGGATATGTGCCCAAGGTTCCTACCACTCCCTTCGTGGATCAGGTAGTGAACCTGCAAGCGCTGCCCCAGGAGGAGGCAGACCCAGCCCTAGCTTTTCTCTGTCCAGTCCGCGCCCTGCGGGTTTACACTGACAGAACGCAAAGCTTCAGGACCTCAGACCAGCTCTTTGTCTGTTACGGAGGCCGGCAGAAGGGGAAGGCCGTCTCCAAGCAGAGGTTAGCTCACTGGTTAGTGGATGCTATCACCCAAGCGTATGAAGCTTCGGGTGAGCCTTGTCCTCCCAGGTTGCGTGCTCACTCTACAAGAGGTGTTGCCGCCTCCTGGGCGTTGGCTCAAGGCGCCTCGCTGACAGACATTTGTAGAGCTGCGGGCTGGGCGACACCGAACACGTTCGCTAGATTCTATAGCCTACGTGTGGAACCTATTTCCTCCCGAGTACTCGCTACGGCCAGTGGTGCGAGGGAATAGGTTGTGTCGGCTTGCTACGCCACTCCGTGCCTCAGCCGGATACGTGCGTCTTTCGCTCCGTTGGCGCCATACGTTGGTTAGCCTCGTGAGTTCCTCCATCACCCCTTCGGTGCCAGGCGTGGCGGACCGCCGGCGCCAGGTCTACTACCTCTATGGGAGTTGTTGTGTAGACTGGGTGTTATGTCCAGTGGTCTCTTCGGTGACCCATTATGCCACGTGCAGTCTAGCCGTGTCTTCCCCTTGACAGACTCGTTCTGTCGTCCCTGTTGAGTACGCTCCCACTCCCCTTGGAGGGGACTACCTCAGGGACTGCCATATGTTTCACTATCCCCCTGGGCTAGTACATATGTGTATTCCAGGCCTTCTTCAGGCATCTGGCTTCCGCAGCGTTCCCTTCCCCTGTTTACGGGTTGGGCACGCTTTCCCAGTGTTATCCTATCCACTGTGCGGGTCTTGCGGAACAGCAGTGCGATTCCCTTGCTAGCTCCCGTAATTTGTAAAACTGCTTGGGTAGCTTAGCTGGGCGCTGGAAGGGGCCAGCACCATGGCGTTTTGTTAGGGATCCCAATTCGTCAGGGAACTCCCCCGACGACACGTCGGAGTTCCCAGGACGAAAGGGAACGTCTCGGTTACGTATGTAACCCTCGTTCCCTGAGTACAGGGAACGGAGACGTGTCGTCCCTTCGCCATGTTGCTGTACCTTCGCGGAGGACTGGACACTGTTCGGCTCCTCAGCGAAAAGCATTACGCAATATTTACTTCCGCTTTTTATACCCGCGCTGGTAGGCGGGCTGCGGAATGCAAATTTTGCATGCCAATTCCATTGGCTCGTTTTAATTCTCTCAAAGGCAATAGGCTCCCTAGCGTGATCCCAATTCGTCAGGGAACTCCCCCGACGACACGTCTCCGTTCCCTGTACTCAGGGAACGAGGGTTACATACGTAACCGAGACGTTTTCCCCCTATGAAAAAATAAACAGCATTTCCTTCATTAGTACATAACTGTTTTACTATCATTGCTCAAGACTTGATATTAGAATATTGTTATCCTGTAACAGTAATTTAATCAAAACGTTTATAGCCACCATATGATTATAGAAGAATATAAGAGAGAGATCACTGGCCGCTTTGTTGTCAATTCAGGCTTGTAATTGATGCCGATGCTGTAATCATTACAGGGTGAGTATACGTTGGTTTGACCATCAGATGTAATAAAATTCCTTGTTGTGTTATACAATTACAAATATTCGGACTCTGACTTTTATTTTATTTCGATTAAAAAAATGTGTGCATGCGCCAACACAAAAAGTCCCACAGCTGTCCCCCCCAATGTGTGATTGACAATTTCGCCCTTGATATACCCGCATACCTTTTCTGACACTCTCAGAGGTTCTCATTTACATTTTTAATATATCAAATAGTTAAAGTATATTGACAATTTATGAAACAATATATTGTGTTAATATGTTGCGTTAATATATTAAAATATATTGCGTAATAAATAAGGAATTGATACTGTAAAATGTAATTGAGTGTACTTAGACAACTTAAGAAAACTGATTGCCTTAAATTTCTCAAGCATGTTTTACTCAAAGTTGTAAATTAATACTTATTAACAATTTTATTAAGTATTATTATGTTCTACACCTGAAAAGGGAGAGAAGATTAAGCACAGAACACTCAATGCATTATGTTCACGGCAAACTTTATGTGGAATCTCTTTTGTACCAATTATCAATAAACAACTTCATTCCCAGATAACAGACCAACATTTAATCCTGATGTAGCACGATTGGTTTAATATTTTCAATGTTGATTCAATGTAAAATAAGTGATTTAATTTTTAAGTTGGACAAATATCGATTTTATGTCCATCTTGATCTATTTTTCATCATTGAAATAATATTATGTCAGGGTGCAAACCTGATGGAAAAAATAATAATGTTAAGTTTCAAGCATGATTCAATGTTGGTCAACACAAAAGAGGGTCAAACATGGACTGTTTCAGTTAACCCCACAAAAACAGCAAAATAATGATGTTCAGGGATTAAAAAAAAAATAAAAAACCCAGTCACAAACATCATAACTTCAAATAAGACGACATGCCCTCGGAGCTATACATACCTCTACAAAAAAAATCAAACTCACATACCATGTCAAGCTCAAACCTGCCAGGTATGTGATTTCCCCCCAACTTTTCTCTCTCTGTATATAGCAGATGGACACTGAACATTGTCAGCAGCTTTAATGTGTGACTTCACACACAGTATCTGAAACCTCACGGATCTGTTTCTCCTCTGAGATGTTTTGGTTTTTAGTATGGATTCAGTGGGAGTGAATGTGAATGTGAAACAGCAGCTCTTGGGAGACCCTTCCAGCTCGGCATGCTGTACGACTGCAGAAAGGACGTGTTAATTCCAGGTACCAAAATATAACATTATCACAGATTAAAAATATTACTATGAATTACTGAAAAGTATTTTGCGATGTGAAATGCGATTCTAATAAATTCACTGTTGAGAGTTAAAACACATTTTCCCTGTTACAGGTATTAGACTTTGGAATAAAGAGCAGCTGCAGCAGAATATTTGCTCTTGTGCCCAAATTAATACAGGATTCAATGTCACATCTTCGGACTCCATTCAGGACAAATCTAAATGACTGAATATTGACGGTGGGCTCAAACTGAGTCTTTTAGGTGATCTCATCCATGTTAAGAGGTGATCTGTATGTCACCATTGCTGAGATTCATATGCTAAATCTTGACGACTGTGTGTGCCTACAAATATATATATATTTTTTTTTTCAAAGTTTCGTTATTTTTATTGATTTGATCATTTGGATTTCATTGAAAAGGCTAAACTTGATGTGCTCTACAATGACAGAGCTGCTATAACCCATAAGGTAAACTTAACTCAGAAATTGCGTTCTATATGAGTTAAGTGATTCAAGTCAAATGATTGTGAAATATTGATTATGTTAAAACATAACCAACATCATCAGATCACCTTTTATATTTGTTTATCTGGCTGTTATAATACATGTACAGCAGCCAAACAAAATATAAAGTTAATGATTTGAGGGTCAAGAGCCCAACTAAAGCAAACACTGATCACCATAATGGTGACTCAAACATTTTCTCATTCAGTGATTCTGCTTGTTACCATCAGGTGTCTTCAATAATGCTCAATCATCACTCAATTATTCACTTAATTATCTCATCAACTTTAACACTGCTTCAGTGTTTATTTAACACTCTGCTCAGAGCTTAATTGGGTCACTTAAAATGACTTATTCCATGATGTTGAAGTTACATGAACCAATTATGTTTGTTTAACGTAACCCAGTTATGTGGAACCTGTTGACATAAAAAGTTAATTTATGGAACCTGTTAACATAAAAAAGTTCATTAAAGCCAACATATCATTTTTTGAGTGTATTCCCATACATTTACATTTTCAATATATTAAATAGTTAAAATATATTGAAAGTTTATTAAACAATATATTGTGTTAATCTGTTGAGTTAATATATTAAAATATATTGAATAATACATAATGAATTGCCACTTTTCATATTGAAAAATATGTGAAAATATATTTACTATTTTCACTGTAAAATGTTATTGAGTATACTTAGATAACTTAAGAAAACTAATTACCTTAAATTTCACAAGCATGTTTTACTCAAAGTTGTAAATTAATACTTAGCAATACTTAGTAATGAAATTGTTAATATGTTGTACACCTGAAAAGGGAGATAATATTAATAAGCACAGAACACTCAATGAATTATGCTCACCGCAAACTTTATGTGGAATCTGTTTTGTACCAATTATCAATAAACAACTTTTAAAAACAGCATCATTCCCAGATAACAGACCAACATTGAATCCTGCTGTACTATACACTCTCAGAAAATAAAGTACATAATTGTACCTATAGGGGTACAATGCCTTGTCACTGGGGCTGTACCCTCAAGGGTACAATATTGTACCCTTGGCATAGGGCACATATTTGTATCCTTGTGATTTGTACCTTAAGAGACCAGTCTTGTACCTGTGGTGACAGTTTTGTACCTTTATTTAACAGTACAAAAATGGACCCTTCAAAAATGGTACACAATTGGCTTTGACAGGGTACAATCGTTGACTATAATGAGATTTATATATATATTACACACATGCTGAATTAAATATTTTGTATGTCGAATAAATTATTAATTATTATTGTTCTGCGTAGTTTGAAGATAAACATTTTTAAATATTTATCCCGGATATATATTTTTTTAATCAGGAAGGGGGTGGGGGGGTCAAATGGGGGGTCAAAGCATTTTTTGGGAGGGTCTTGAGACCCCCCAAGACCCCCCCTGGCGCCGCCGCTGGTGCTTATGTGCCAGCTGATAGCGACATATGTAAGGGATAATGTATAGGCCTAGTCGTTTGTATACAATCTTTTTAAATATTGTTTGTACACAAAATCAGGGGCGGATCTAGAAAAATATTTATGGGGTGGCGAGAGGGGGGCAGGAATTTTTGAGGGGTGGCAAATATATAGCAGACGTATATACACTGAATTTAATCACAGTTAACACAGTTTGATGAGAAATAGTATGTAGCCTACACACTACAAAAGGGCACAGGCTGCCATTTACAAACTTAATGTCATGCAATCAATGTCTTGCATTTGAGGTGAAACTTCATATTAGGAATAAGTGTAAAAAATGGGAAAAAAAGTCAGCCCACCTTTATACTCACCTAGGGTCACCTGTGAGTATAAAGGCGGGGTGTGTTTAACTTTTAGTTGTCTGACGAAGAGCCTACCTACGTGCTTGATACGTTACCACCTGTGTGAGTCCATTAAATTTTTCACAATTTTGGAGCCAAGGAGTGCCGACGTTTTTTCCCCTTTTTTTTATCATTTTTTTTCTGTTGAGCACCCAAATTGAGTGTTTTGCTGTGGATGTGCATGCTTTTGGATCTGATTTAATTTTTTTAGAAGTGGCCATACAATGTGATCTCACTTAATAGGAGATAGAAGTATGATAGAAGTAAGGGGCATTATCACATGAAAGGCATTAAGGTAAGACACAGGCGAGTGTGCGGATAGACACTTCCGGTTTCGCATTACACCCGGTGCCGGGAGCCGGAGAAAGCCAAAAATGACAACTATAGTTGTTTATAGAATCATTTATATCACTTAAAATACTACTAAGATCCATATTACTATCACACGAGCCAATGCCAATTAAATGCACGGATGCATAGTCAGATTAATAAATGAAATACTGTTCACGAACAGAAGAATGTATTGGACTGATGCTGCATATACGCAATCACAATTATGCCTACTGTAAATATAGAGTTAGCCTACAACTACGATTAGAGTTGTTAAATAAAATACCCTGTGAACATTCACACGTTTGCTTTGTAATAGGCTACAATTTATCTCCATAAATACTATTTTCTTAATTCTGCGCATTTATTTTCACTTACTTACATCCATTGCTCGATCAATATTATTATCACATATTTTACATTTATATTTTTAACTGTAGGTACCACAAACAATTTAATATAGCTAAGTTTTTGTATATTTTACAGGTAGTAAAATTCTGTATGTGCTGCTTATAAACACCAGACAGATAATGGTTTATGAAACAGATGCTCTTTACTCATCTTACTTGCACAAAATAAAAACAGTAATAGAAAGCATAGAAACGCACTGGTGAAATAAACGGAAAATTATATGCATTTAAAAATGTGGTCAGGTTGAAAACTTATCTCTCTGGAAATGGAACTCGGTCGCTGTTATCTCTTGCTCTCGCTGTCTCCCGCTCTCGCTGTCAGATCACCGGAAGTTTTTACCGGAAGTATTGGCCCACACACTCAAGTTCGAACGTTAACGGTTGCCAATGCCATTTGTGCACGGAGCGAATTCACTGCAGTCGGACATTGGAGATTCGCGCTCGTAAATTGTCAAATTGGCCATAACTTTTAATTCGTTGCTGCCAACTGGGGTGGCAGCAGGGGTGGCAAGGCTTTCTTTTAGGGTGGCATTTGCCACCCTATGCCACCCCGGTAGATCCGCCCCTGCACAAAATATTGTTTACATCTGAATAATATTATTGGGCTAAAACATTTCATCACTGCGGATCTGACAAGGCATTTTGTTCTGGTGTTTCTGATGGAGTCACAGCGCCTCCTTCAGGAGACACACAGCGGCACACGATTCAAAGTGAAAGTGAAAGCAGTTCTGACATTTTGTAAGTTCTCTTATGATGTCAGACATTTCACATCAACTTTCTAGTGTGTTTCTCACCAAGTTGTCCTTCCTACTTTTGGAGTGCACATATATGTATATGCAAATGGACTTCATTCAATATACTTATGTGTGACGTGTATTAATTTCACCTTCAGTGTGGATTATTTATTTATTTTTTATTAATCTTCGGTTTGAAACCCAAGAATCCATAAAGCATACTTGTGGGATATTCTAACGTCTTCTAAAGTGACATTCAGACAAACTTTATTTCAAGGAAAAAACACTTTCCTGTGTGTTCATACCACTGGAGGAGTTTGCAAATGACTTCCGTGCAATCCCTGCAGGAGTGTGTGTGTGTGTGTGTGTGTATGCTGTTTAAATAACAAAAGGAGACTGGATTGTTTGAATCTCCCTCCTCTTCGCCCAAACCCGCTTTGTGAAATATGCTTTTTGCAATAATAACTGCTTAAAAATAGACATGTTTCAAAACAATACTCTTACACCACCAAATGTTGTTATATACTGGAGGCAATTTGCGGATGATGTCACTTGAAGAAAAATATTTATATATTATATTAATTATAATTTATATTAATTTAAATAAGGGTTGGAGAAGTATTTTTTGGACTTAATCATAGAATATAACCTGCTAAACATTATCTTCTTCAGTTAAAAAAGATATAGATGTAAAAGAGACAGCTATTCAAATGTTAAATGTCTGGCAAAATGTACTTGATTTTATTTTTGAAAATATTGATGGAAATTATATTTTACAGTGGAAACAAACTCTCTATGCAAAGACAAACTCACACATTTGATTAATGACATTTTTTTAATGACTAAATTTCATTCATAACATTCAGTTTGAGTCTGAAAAATCATGTCAGTTTCTTGAGCAAATTGCTTCAAAATATCCAGATCAAATGAAATATGAGAGACAGATAAAACATGGAAACAGTTGTGCTGCTGTGTGATGTTTCAGCAGAACTCGCTTGTCCTGTTGGAGAAACAGTGTAACGTCAAATCTACAGTCATAATCTACTGGAAATTTGCCTGATAAATCCCAAAGCTTAAAAAAAAAAGTAGTGAAGACATACCATCAGACTCTTGCTCAGGCAAAGGTTCTCCAGCATTCGCTGTATCGGCATTCAGTGGTTCAACAGCTGAAAACCATGATAAAAGGAAGTGTGTAGTGGCAGAGCAGTGCTTTTCTCAGACATGAATAAAATGAAACAATATCTGAATATTTGAATTCTAAATAATATCTGAAAAGGCATTACAATGTATATAATAATTGAATTCTTGTAGTTTGCCTACCTAGTTTGTCGATAATTGGTTCTTTGAGGGAACTGTGAGACACAAAACAATCATATTCATCTCTTTCCTCCTTCTTGATCTCCACACTCTTCCTCAGCTGATAGGATCCATCATGGTTTGGTCTGATTCCTGTGGATTCAATCTCATCGTCAGGCATAGATGTGTTATATTTCCTAATAATCATCATCACGTCTTTGGGGTGGAAGCCGGTGGCCAGACAGGTCAGTTTCAGCTCGGATCTTTCACTGGTAGACCTTATAAACAAATATACATCTGGAGGAGCTGAAAACACAGAAATCAGTTCATCAATCAGTTTCATCTCTATATGAAACATGCAGATAATAAACAAATATAAACACATTTAAGCCTCATTCATACTGTCAGTTCAAATATGATTTTTGTTCATATCCGATTGGAATCTGAACACATTTAGCATATGTGGATGGCAAAAATAAAATAAAAATCACATTAAAATCTCAGACGTTGTTATAAGAAACATGTGGAAAGTTGTTGCAGAAACAAGGTTATGTTGTTGCAGTTGCTCACTCGCAACCTCACCACTAGATGCCGCTAAAAATCTTTTAAGTCACCTTTACCGTAACTTCTGTTCGTTGGAATCGAACCTCATCACTAGATTCCGCTACAAATTACACACTGCACCTTTTAAGTGCTAGCCTGGGAAAACCCAGACATCTTCCGGCAAATTTAGATTTGCTCTGCAAGTTAGTCTGGCAAAGAGCTCATTCAAGGCCATTTCTAATCCGTCGAAATCGCGGCACCAATCAGAAACGTCGGGGCGGGCTTTACACGATGACGACAGCACAGCGACGGTGAAGCAGATTTTGTACATTTACAAAGATGGATGCCGCCGTGGAACTATGTGTGACGGTTATAGTTGAACACCGTCTTTAGAACTCTATAACCGCCAAAACCATGTTATTAAAATATTTTTTTCACAAACATTTTTTATCATAGAGAATGTTTAAATACTAATATCATCTTACGAGGGAAACGGAGGCGGAGTTAGTGGTGCTTCGGAGGCTGCTACTGCTGGAGATGATTCGGGAGAGGTCTGTGCACCTTCACCGATCAGAGTAAAAATAATGCGTTCGTTGCGCAAGACCGGCAAGACCCCATTTCGCTTGGCTGTGTGCACGGCTCTTTTTGTAACAGCCACGCGGCGCCGCGTCCGAGAATGAATGACTTCAGGCCGAATCTACCCGAGCATGTACGTCTCACCGCACCGGCACACAGTTTGCGCGTCTAAATTGCAAAGTTCATTGCAAAGTTTTTTTTGTTAAGGTTTTGTTTACTGTGTGTGATTTATTTAAATGGAAAGCACATTCACTTTTAGTTGTCTTGCTGTTAATTTTAAATAAACGCAGAGCAAGTAGCTAATCAGTGTCTGCTCGTTTATTCAAACTAAGTTGTTCTATAACAGACGAACGTCGCTCTGCATACGTCATCTCCTTCATCGCTCTGATTGGTTTTAGGTCTATCCAATTGTGCCCAGAGGCATTTGAGCTACGTCCGTTAGTGACGCCCCTCTGGAAATGATTTGTCTATGAAGCTTTGCCAGACCATAACTCAGTTACAACTGAGAATGGTCTGGTTTTAACCAGGCTATTTAAGTGCAGGTGCGAGCAGACAATTACAATATAATGGTGATATGTTTTGAGTCTGGCCTCCTTCTACCACTGCCTCAGAAGTCACAGTAGTCCAGCACGCCAGCTCACATCGTGTCATGTTTTAAATAAGAAAACATCTGTATTGCAAAGCCCTCTATGTTACTGCGGTTGTTTTTTGCACGTACCTACAGTACAAACACAATGTCATTTCCACAACACATCTAAACTCACGTGCGTTTCTAAACTCGTCATCTGCATATTCTCTGTATTTGTTGAGCCAGGCCACACACTCTGTCTCCAGGTAGCCTTTGGTGTATTGGTTTAGGATCGGCACATTGTCCCATTTTCTCTTGGTTGGTAGAGCTGCGTCAACTGGGGCGACCCATTGAGACTCTCTATCATCAAAAGACAGGAAGTTTTCTCCATCATAACTGAACTCATAAATGCCTTTGGAAAACAGAAAATCCCTTCCCTGCTGCTCAACTTCACAACCAACTCTCAACTGAAGAATATGGACATCTGAAATAGAGATGAAGCAAAATGTTTGCAATAATGATAAAAAATAATTATATGAATAATTAATTTAGGTATAAGTAGGTTAAACTGCATGAATGTTCCTCACCTGAATCATTGTGTCTCATGCGGTCCATCAGAATCTTGACATTGACGTGAAACCACTGTTCTTTGCTCTTCCTCGACTGAGTGCCTCTTTCCCAGTAATCCTCCTGCATTTTCTCCTTTATCCAGGGCTGTGTGGGAATCTTTCTCTTTTCTTTACTATTGTAATAGTCGATCTGTGTGTCGTCTAGCAGACCCATAGCAGTGAATTCATAGATGCCCGGCAGATCCACAGGTTTGGATAAAACAGTGTAAATGTAATACAGCGAGTGTCTCTCTGCAATGAAGAGGAATAAAATACCCATAAAAATTAACACTCTTAAAAATAATTTTTATGAATTTATTTTAGATTCATTGGATCATTTTATTTGATTATTTTCTATTACTTTTACCCAGGGACGAAGTAGCTTTTATGTAACTGGGTCAATTTTATTGACAACTGATCCTGAAAGAAAGTAAGGTTTGTATTACATTATTACTATGACTTACTAATTCATTACACTTAATTATTAATAAAAGTCATAATTATAAGATAAAAGTCAAAATGATGACATACTACATCAAAATTATGACTTAAAATTATAATTTGTCCATTTATTAATGAAAAAGACATGTATTCATGCAAAAATGTCCTTTTTATTGACAATATTCTCAAGACAAGTGCTGTAGTCCATGTGGGATTTTTTTATTTTTATGATTATGATGTTCTTTGTATTAATATACTTATATAAAAATGCTGGGTTAAAACAACACAAGTTGGGTTAAATGTGGACAAACCCAGTAATTGGGTTGTTTTTTCCCAACCTGCTGGGTCAGTCAGTCAGTCAGTCATGTTTATTTATAAAGCACATTTAAAAACAACAGCTGTTGGCCAAAGTGCTGTACAATGTATAAACAGGTATCCATACGACATAGAACAACAAATAAACAATACACAAAGCACAAAACAATGCAATACCACTACAGCCGCTTATGACCGTAAGCAGCAACAAATAAATGAGTTTTAAGCAATGATTTAAAATCGGTGTATGTAGGTGCAGACTTTATGTGTAATGGCAGATTGTTCCAAAGCTGTGGGGCGGCCACTGAAAAGGCCCGATCTCCTTTTAATTTTAAACGAGTCCTCGGAACAGTCAACTGTAGACTACTGGATGACCTGAGATTTCTAACAGCATTATGATGAATTGAAAGGAGATCCGAGATGTATAAAGGACCTAGTCCATGCAATCCCTTATAAACAAACAACAGCGCCTTAAACTCAATGCGTTGTTTAACTGGGAGCCAATGAAGAGAGAACAATACTGGTGAAATGTGCTCTCGTTTCCTTGTTCCTGTTAACAGTCTTGCAGCAGCATTTTGGACAAGTTGAAGACGTGACAGTAAAGACTGTGAAACACCCAAGTACAATACATTACAGTAGTCTAACCTTGATGAAATAAAAGCATGTATCACAGATTCCATGTCTCTGGGTGTTAAAATTGGCTTAATTTTTGCAATATTCTTTAACTGATAAAAACAACTTCTGACCACACCATTTATCTGTTTATCAAAAGTCAGAGTTGAGTCAAAAATAACACCCAGATTGCGAACGTGTGTATGGATATTTGTAGTTAAAGGTCCCAAATTACTGGCGATCGACTCTGTACACTTAGATGAGCCAAAAATTAAAACTTCCGTCTTGGATTCATTTAACTGAAGGAAGTTGGCGGACATCCACTGTTTGACATCCCTCAAACAGTCAAATAAACACTTTAAGCCAGAAACGTCATTTGAGTGTAAAGGAACGTAACACTGAGTATCGTCTGCATAACAATGGTAAGATATATTATATTTAGTAAAAATAGTATACAGCGGGAGCATGTATAAGGAAAATAAAACAGGACCCAGGATCGAGCCCTGCGGAACCCCATATTTAAGTGGTTCATGAGGTGATAAAAAACTGCCTATCTCTACTGAGAAGGTTCGGTCCTTTAAATATGAAGCGAACCAATTCAAAGCACAACCTTGAATCCCTATTTGCTGTAAACGATTTAAGAGAATGTCATGATCGAGAGTGTCAAATGCCGCGCTAAGATCCAGCAGAATTAAAACAGCACATTTACCAGAGTCGACGATCAAAAATAAATCATTTAAAACTTTAAGTAGTGCAGACTCTGTGCTGTGTTGTGGTCTGAAACCAGACTGATATTTATCCAAAACACCATATTTCTTTAGGTAGGAAGAAAGCTGATTAAACACAACCTTCTCCAAAACTTTTGATAAAAATGGTAATTTAGAGATGGGACGGTAATTATTCAAAACTTTTGGATCTAAGTTTGGCTTTTTGAGCAGCGGCTGCACAAGTGCATGTTTAAAATAGGATGGAACTATCCCACTAACCAAACTACTATTGATTATTGACAATAGGCTCGGACTAATAAAATCAAGTATATCTGACATAAGGCGAGGATGGACAACATCAAGTGAGCAAAAGGTAGGCTTCATTTGTCGAAAAATGTGTTGCAAATGACTATGAGACACTGGAGAAAACTCTGATATATTTGTAAAAATCTGTAACGATGTAGACTGCGGTAGGTCCAAAAGAGAATGGGAAAAGCATGATCTTATAACATTAATTTTTTTGCAGAAGAATTTAAGGAAGTTTTCACAGGCCGTAGCAGAGGGATCAGGATATAAATTAGAAATCGGATTCAGCACATTATTTATAGTATTAAATAGTATTTTTGGACTGTGTGCATTTTTAGCAATAAGGTCTGAAAAATATTTTGCTTTTGCAAACTTAGCAACTTCTTGATATTGGATCATACAGTCTCTAACGCATTCATAAGATATTTGTAATTTGTCCCTCTTCCACTTCCTTTCTGCTCTTCTCCATTTTTGTCTAATAACCCTAGTATCATCATTAAGCCAAGGGTGAGCACAAATTCTAGTTCTCTTCAATTTAAGCGGGGCAACAACGTCCAATATATTTGAACATAACATATTAAACATATTTACTAACTCATCTGGCTTTACTCCAAGACAGTTTGACTCAATTTCATGAGTTTTTGGGGAACTAATATAAGCATCCTGGAATCTTTCAGATGTGGATGAGTTAAAAGAACGAGCAAACCGGGCTACCGGCACATCGAGTGGTTCAGGGCTCGGAACATCTATATTAAAAGAAATAATCAAATGATCAGACATAAAAAATTCTTTGACAACTACGTTGCTGACTGAAAAGCCATATGATAAGATCAAATCAAGTGTATGCCCTTGCTTATGAGTAGGACCAAGAACAGACTGTGTGAGATTAAAATTGTCAATAATATGTAAGAATTCTTTAACCATAGGTTTAGAAGGGCAACAAACATGTATATTAAAATCGCCCAGTATCAGAATCCTATCTGCATTTGGCACAACAGAAGATAAAAAGTCAGAAAATTCACTTATAAAATCCTTATTATACTTTGGGGGTCTATAAACTAATATACATAAAATTGAATTACAGCCATCCTTCTTAAATAGCTGTGCCTCAAAACTAGAAAACGGTTCTGTGGCAGATAGACGGCATTTAAATTGATCTCTATAAATAGTAGCTAAGCCCCCACCGCGACCAGCTGACCGTATTGTATTAAAAAATGTATAATCTTTCGGACAAGCTTCAGTGAGTGGACCAAGTTCACCGGCATTTAGCCACGTTTCAGTTATAAATAGAAAGTCGAGCCCAAGAGATAAAATAAGTTCATTAATTGTGAATGTCTTGTTTAAGATCGATCTTACATTTAGTAACGCCATCTTCACTTCATTGCAGTCTGTTTCCTGATGTATGGTTTGACGGTAGCGTGCTTTAAAATCATGTTGCTGCAGCAACGATGAATATTCCAATGAACGAAGATTGCAGAGATTCACTCCTCTTCTGCAGACGCGTAGTCTTGGCGGCCTCCTTGACGATGGCACTGATCGTGGTTGATCCAGGTAGGCAAAATTAGGACAGTGCTTAGAAGAATACAAAACCCGGCCATGGTCGTAGCTGGAAGCCAAACACACAAGCTTCATGTGAATCGGGCCTGCGCGTGGCGAGGCACGGAGGGTCCTCCTCACGCGTACTAACACACCGCCACGTGTTCCCCGTCTTCTATACCGTTTCTTCCTCTGATGGTGTTCGCAGACTGGTAATCGACATATTTCAGATGGCAGGGAGGTCAAGAAAGGTGGATCAGGAATCTTGTACCCCCCGTGATTCGAGTCTGAGAAAATTTCAATAGTCCTTTGAATGTTGAGTAAAAATAAACGATCATAAACAAGCGCTGTGGTAATTTTTTGTGCGGACAAACACACAAACAAAACGAGTAAACTCAATAAAGAGGACATAAACAACAGATGACGGCTTGCCGACCACACTGGCGCCATCTTCCAATTCAGTGCTGCTGGGTAACATAACTATTGTTTAAAAATAAATTGCTTTTTCACTTTTTGATTATCACTGTTCCCTCGTGATTTACAATACATTGGCATAGAGGGTATAGAAGCCGTAAAGAGGAGGAGATTTTGAGAGGACGACGTGAATGCTTTTGGATTTATGCTTTAAATACTTCGTCGCCATTTGTATTGAATGAGGTGTTCGATATTAAGTTCGATATTTCTAATAGTTTTTAAAACATTTGTAATACATTTTGATATGTTTGGATATTGACTGTTAAACTATATTCTGTTACAGTTTAAGAGAGTTGAGGGTTTTTTCTCCCTGCATGTGAGGGCTTATATCTTGACACGTGATTGAGAGTGCACCTAATTATGGTGTCCATAAAGATTTGTATTCTATTTCACAAAGTTTGTGCCTGATGAAGAACTGATGGTCGAAACATACAAGTTAATAATAATAATAATAACATTTACCTGCTTGACTTGAAGGCAAAGTCCCATAAAGAAGAAAGACACAAAGTAGAGCAAAGATCTTCATTGCGACGCTCGTGATCATGACTGAAAGCCTTACGTTTGCTATTTCATGGTTATAGATGCCCGGAAATCTAGCCTATAAAAGTGTTTAAGCGAGAAGCACATTTCCTGAAATCTGGTCTGAGAGAGACATGTGCGCTGAAGTGTAAATCTTTTGGAGAACAATAAAGACCACAGCCAGTGAGAAAAAAACACATTGAGGTTTGCAAATGCTGTGTGAAAGTGCACTCAAATATCATGGGACAGAAAACACTTCTCACTGTAGTTTTTTACTGCAATAAAAAAAAGGTTGTACCGAACAGCTATGGGGTCCTAAAAAAGAATTTCACTGAATACGTTGGAGTTTTCTGATGGCATTAAATTATGTAAAACTGTGTTTGCGTGGATTTTCTACTAACAGTTTTGTGCTAATTTACACATCTCTTGGTTACATCATTTTTTTTTAAATGTGTGCTTGGTATTTAATCAAACAAAACTTGACAAAACATAAAAAAGCAGATTTATCAAAGTTTTATCCAACAACAGCACCCAGTTTGTATTTGTGAGCTGAAGTACTTTAAGATGTGCAGCAATGCAGCAAACCAAAGTCATTTCAGTTACAGACAGACAGGAAGTGGTACACTGTCCCCCATATATATGTGTTTTTTTTAACAACATGTGATCAACTGACATATATTTACAGAAATCAGGTTAATTTTTAGGCATTATAAAGAGTTAATGTACAACTTTACATCTGCTTTGAATGTTATTCTCTATTGAGTGGCACGTGTCCCCAGTCTAACCCTCTAAACTTCATTTAGAAAATAAACAGTTAATATTTGTTTCATATATTTTTTTAAAACACCTCATCCTAATGTGCCTAGGATGCTGGGATATATCTTCAGTGATGTTCCTGAGGTCATTGGGTATGCAATGATGAAGTTTCCTTTTTGTATGGGCATGTTTAGCTCTGAGGGCATGTTGTCTTATTTGAAGTTATGATGTTTGTGACTGGGTTTTTTTTTTCCTGAGCATCATTATTTTGGTGTTTTTGTGGGGTTAACTGGGGTTAACAGTCCATGTTTGACCCTCTTTTGTGTGGATCAACATTGAATCATGCTTGAAACTTAACATTATTATTTTTCCATCAGGTTTGCACCCTGACATAATATTATTTCAATGATGAAAAATAGATCAAGATGGACATAAAATCGATATTTGTCCAACTTAAAAATTAAATCACTTATTTTACATTGAATCAACATTGAAAATATCAAACCAATCGTGCTTGTACACTGTCAGAAATAGGGGTACAGTAGGAGTCCATTTCTGTCCCCCAAGGTACATATATGTCCCCAAGCATTAAAAGGTACATATATATATACCGTTTCTTTTAAAGGTTAAGGTACAATATCAAAAGACAGCCTCTGCTAAGTAATTTTGTTTTTTTGTAAAAAAAAATCGTTTTTTAAAAAGGTTTTAATGATACCTTAATCATTTAAGGTAGATTTTAACTTATCACTATATTTGACTAGCCTTGAAATAAAGGAAATAAAAGTCAATTTACTGATATTAAATCATTATAAAAGAGCAAAAACTCCAGTGTTAAATTAACTCTCCTGGGAGTTTATATGGCTCAGACTCAAGAGTGTTAAAGTGTTAAAATATGACCGTTAAATTAACAAAAGTTAATGAGCTAATTAAGTGATTCATTGAGTGATGATTGACCATTATTGAAGACACCTGATGTTAACAAGCAGAATCACTGAAGTAGAAAATAAAATAAAATTAAGACACCGTTATGGTGCTCTTGACCCTTAAAATGATAACATTAGATTTTGTTTCTCTGTTGTGTCTGAGTTATAACTGCCAGATGAACAAAGAGAAAAGTTGATCAGTTGGTGTTGGTTATGTTTTGACAATCATAATTTGACCTGAATCACTGAACTCATTGAAAGTCTAATCTCTGACTTAAATGTATATTTTTAATTACAGCAGCCTGTGATTCAACAGAATAAGATCCATCATTTTCTAATCTAATGGGTTTCTTAAAAGTTTATCTGGTATAAATAAATTTTTCTTTTAGGCACACAAAGACATCAAGAATCAGTGTATGAATCTCAACAATGGTGACAAAAAGAATATTCAATTAGGGAAAGGAAATTAGTAAAACAATTCGGATCATAATTTATTCATACCGCAATGCATGATGGGAGCCATGAATGAGTTTTGATTGGTGGCACCCAGAATGCACTGCAACATGCTTTATTATTGTCACCATTGTTGAGATTCAAAGGCTGATTATTGATGTCAGTGTGTCAACATAAAATGATTTTTTTTAAGTCTTTTGATCAGAACAACTTTTTAAGAAATATTTTGGATTATATGGAAATTGCTGGTAATCATTTGTTGTAGAATCCCAGGCTGCTGTAACCAACAATATACATTTAAGACTGAGAAAAAGAATGAGTTCAGCAATTCAGGCACAATATGATTACGTCAAAACATAAACAACACTACCTGATCATCTTTTCGCTTTGTTCATCTGCCAGTTATAGCTCAGATACAGCAGCCAATCAAAATCTAAAATTAATGGTTTAAGGGTCAAGAGCCCAACTACAGCAAACACTGATCACCATAACGGTGTCTTAAAAAATGATATTTTCTCCTTCAGTGATTCTGCTTGTTAACATCAGGTGTCTTCAATAATGGTCAATCATCACTCAATGAATCACGTAATTATCTCATTAACTTTAACACTCTTGAGTCTGGAGTCATGTAAACTCCCAGGAGAGTTCAATTAACACTGGAGTTTTTGCTGTTGGACATCAAGGTACATACATGTACCTTTTTGAGGGTCAAAAAGCATTAAAAGGTACATATATGTACCGTTTCTTTTAAAGGTTAAGGTACAATATTGTACCCTTGAGGGTACAGCCCCAGTGACAAGCCATTGTACCCCTAAAGGTACAATTATGTACTTTATTTTCTGAGACTATGTAGAGCCAGCCCTGATTGGCTGCTTGAATCTCAATTTAAAAGAACGTCCAGTTTGCGGTCTTTCTTTCTTTTGGCCATCGGTGGAGAACAAGTCAGAGCACGGTTAGTCATGGTTCTTACAGGGCTTTTAACCGAGGAGGTCCTTCAGAAAATATCAGAAGCAGGCATAGAAGTAACCGACGTCGAGATGGAAGGAGATGAAATGGACTTTCAGGCAAATGACTCTTACTCAGATGGTGATCATTTATATGTCACAGTTAAACATTGAGTTTAAAATGAAATGTTGGAAGATGTAAAAAAAATTAAAAGGGTTTAAAATCAGAATTTATTAACCTCCTCAGACCTGGTTGTCCACATACGTGGACATCACAAAGTCCAGGGGTCAGAAAGTAAAAGTCCTGCCATATTTTTATTACACCCACAGCAAAAACTCCAGTGTTAAATGAACTTTACTGGGAGTTTATTTGGATCCAGACTCAAGAGTGTTAAAGTTAATGAGCTAATTAAGTGATTGATTGAGTGATGATTGAGCATTATTGAAGACACCTGATGTGAACAAGCAGAATCACTGAAGGAGAAAATCACAAATTATGTTATGCCGTTATGGCGATCAGTGTTTGCTTTAGTTGGGCTCTTGACCCTTATTAACTTTAAATTTAGTTTGGCTGTTGTATCTGAGTTATAACTGCCAGATGAACATAGAAAAAAGTGATTTGATGGTGTTTGTTATATTATGACAATCATCATTTGAACTTTATTTTTTTGATTTATGTTGTTGATTACAGCATAACTGAGATTCTGCATAAATATCCAGAATTTTAGCAATATTAAAAAGGATTTCTTAAAAGTTGTTTTCTAAAAAATAAAAAAAATATATATTTCTTTTAGGCACACACAGACGTCAAGATTCAGTCAATGCATCTCAACAATGGTGAAGAGCAGAATATTCGATTAGGAAAAGTAAATTATATAGACAATTCAGATCATAATTTATTCATATCGCAATGCATGATGGGAGCCATCAGTTGTGATCGGTGGCAGCCACTGCAACATGCTTTATTATTGTCACCATTGTTGAGATTCACAGGCTGATTATTGATGTCTGTGTTTCTAAATAAATTAATTTGAAAGAGTTTTGATCAGAGCAATGTTTATTAAATATTTTGGATTATAAGAAACATACTGATATTCATATATGCTGTAGAATCACAAAACTGTTGCTAAAAAGTTAAACCAATCTATCTCAATAAGTTTCATTTTCAGATCACAGCATGATTATACCATAACACAACCAACACTATTCATTTGACTGTTATAAAAAAATAACAGCAGAAAAACAAATTTAAAGGGAATGTATAAGGTTTAAGAGCGCAACTAAAGCAAACACTGATCGCCATAACGGTGGCTTACAATTTGTGATTTTCTCCTTCAGTGATTCTGCTTGTTCACATCAGGTGTCTTCAATAATGGTCAATCATCACTCAATCAATCACTTAATTAGCTCATTAACTTTAACACTATTGAGTGTTAATTTAACAATAATTTTAACACTTTAACACTCTTGAGTCTGGAGCCAAATGAACTCTTAGGAAAGTTAATTTAACACTGAAGTTTTTGCTGTGTGAGTTCATGGGTGGAATAAAAATATGGCAGGACTTTTACTTTCTGACCCCTGGACTTTCCACCTCTGATAAACACACACCAGAGAAAACTTTGCAGGTCCTATGGCGGAAAGAGAGAGTCCTAGCCTGGGAAAACCCAGACAACTTCTGGCAAATTTAGATTTCCTCTGAAAGTTAATCTGGCAAAGAGCTCATTCAAGCCCATTTCCAATCCGCCGAAATCGCGGCAGCAATCAGAAACGTCGGGGCGGGCTTTACACGATGACGACAGCGCTGGGATTTTGAAGCAGATTTTGTAGCCTACATTATAAAGGCTTATTCCCATCAACGCCTATGATATAAATAAAAGTAGATAAAAGTCAAGAGTTTAGCTAAAGCAAACACTGATCTACATCATGGTGACAACAAACTTTATCATATTCAATAAAACATCACCAACTAAATATCTGTTAATTCTCAACTAGAACTTCTGTGCATGTATGAAAGAAATAATGTTAAACTGGTTTGTAAACTGGTTTCACACTCAGTGTTGCTGGAAGTCAGTTGTAGTTTTTGTGTTTCTCTTTTCTGTTCTTGTTGCTCTGTCCTTCAGTGATTCTGTTTATCAGGTGTTCATCAGTGTCTCAATTCACTCACTTCTTTTCATTCAAGTGGACTACATTAGTGAACTAATGTAGGGAATAGTGAATGTGGGTATAGAGTGTGATTAGGAACACAGTCTCTGAGTGTTGACTTTGAGAGCTGTTAATTCACAGTATATTCCTGTCACTCTTAAAAATAAAGGTGCCAGGAAGAACCAAAAGGGGGGTTTCACAGCGATGCCATAGAAGAACCTTTTTTGGTTCCTCAAAGAACCTTTCACTGAAAGGTTCCTTGAAGAACCATTCTCAAAGGTTCTTTAAAGAACCTATAACAGTTCTTCATGTCACTTTATTAGGTTCTTTGTAGAACCATTTATGAAAAGGTTTTTTGACACCCATGGTAACCAAACATCACTAAGCAAAATGATGTCCAAAAGACGTCTTTTCAACGTCTTTGTCACAAAAGTCGGACGTTGAAAAGACGTCCACTGAGGAGCCAGAATGAAAGTTTTTATGACGTCTTTTTTTTAACGTTTTCTGCACGTCCGATATAGACGGTCATGGACCCTCTTCGTACAAGTTTAAAAACTAGTTAAAATGTGGTCATTGTGGACATATTTTTTACATAATTTATGGTCTCATTTAGACATAATTACTTTGACTATTGCTGTCAGATGATCTTAGTGAGAATATTTGTTTCATTTGAAGTGTCAGCATTGTGGTGATCAGCGTTTGCTTTAGTTGGGCTCTTGGTCCCCTTTATTTTTACTTCAGCTTTTCTTTGGCTGTGTAACTGTGTGTTTGTATAACACAATTGATATTGCAAAGAAGGCCAAGAATATGTAAGACCAGTTTTTATCAGCTTCATGTTGATGATGATGAAGTCATCACAAAACAAGCGTCTAATGTTGTCAGATACTTTGGCATTTCTAGTCGCCTATATCTTTTGGAACTGCAATATTGGTACCAATAGTGTTTATATAACTTATTTAGAGGTGGATAAAAATTATGTTTATACAATGTTTAGAGCAAATGCATCATCTTGTCACACAGACATCAAGATTTTGCATATGATTCACAACAATGGTGACAATAAAAAATTATTGTCATGCTACAATGCATGATGGGTAGCTTTCATAGTTCAAAACTCATCATTGATTCCCAATAATTTTTGTTTTTATTGTCACCGTTGTTGTGAATCATATCCAAAATCTTGATGTATGTGTGTGACTACATGATACATTTGCTGAGAACATGTGCACATGCTTTTTATACTTTCAAAATATGTTTTATTCTATTGGCACCAATATTGCTGTTTCATAAGGTTGGTGGTTATGAATGCCAAATATAAAAACAATTTCAAACTAACATTTGTTGCTTTTTGTGATGATTATGTCATCATCAACAATGAGCTGATAACACCTGATCCTACTTTATCTTGGGTTTCTCTGTCACAACAATTGTGTTATACAAACACATAATTACAGCAACCAAAGAAAAGCCAAAGTAAAAATAAAGGGGACCAAGAGCCCAACTAAAGCAAATGCTGATCACCACAATGGTGACACTTCAAATGAAACAAATATCAACATCTAAACCTCTGCTAATTCTCACACTAAGATCATCTGACAGCAATAGTCAAAGTAATTATGTCTAAATGACACCTTTAGACATAAATGATGTAAAAAAATATGTCCACAATGACCAGTTTTTAACCTTGTACGAAGAGGGTCCATGAACGGCTATATCGGATGTGCAGAACACGCGCTCCTCAGTCTTTTCAACGTCCGACTTTTGTGACAAAGACGTTGAAAAGACGTCTTTTGGACATCATTTTGCTTAGTGATGTTTGTTTACCATGGGTGTCAAAAAACCTTTTCATAAATGGTTCTACAAAGAACCTAATAAAGTGACATGAAGAACTGTTATAGGTTCTTTAAAGAACCTTTGAGAATGGTTCTTCAAGGAACCTTTCAGTGAAAGGTTCTTTGGGGAACCAAAAAAGGTTCTTCTATGGCATCGCTGTGAAACCCCCTTTTTGGTTCTTCCTGGCACCTTTATTTTTAAGAGTGTAGGCTAGTTTTGTTTTCTACGGTATATGACTCTTTTAATGGAAAATGGTATGATATTGTCAGAATTTGACCTTTTTTTTTACAGCAAGGGTTAACAGTCAGTGTAAAAAAGAGATTTGCAATATTTTGACCTTTTATTTTATTTGTTCAGCAAGATAATTTCAGTCAAATACTATCCAATTAATTCAATGATAGCATAAAAGCATCAGGTAAATAACAAAAAAAAACAAAACAATATTGTTATTTGACACTCATATTTAGAAAATCACAAAGAAATCGCTTTGAAAATCACAGAATTGCACAGCTGGTTTTATTCTTCTGTTTTTCAACTTCTTGTAGTAGCTCCTTTATTTCCTCTTCTTTGTGGTCTTGCAGATGTTTATAAAGTTTCTCCAGTAGTTCGTGTTGTTTCTGACGTTCTTCCAGCATCAGTTTGAGCTCCTGAATGTGCTGCTCTTTTCTCTCCCTGAAATCATTCAGTTCTTCTGCTTTTTTTCTGGCATCATCTTCATGTTTCTTCTTTATGACTTTTATTTTCTCTTCATATTCCTTTTTCATTTCATTTTTCTCTTTCTCTTCTCGTTCTTTTCTCTCCTTATCATCTTTTTCTCTTCTCTTTTTCTCTTCATCTTGCTCTTGTTTAAGATCTTCAACCATTTTCTTCCATCTCTTTCTCTCTTCTTCTCGTCTCTCATCATCATCTCGCTTTCTTGTCTCCCACTCCTCTTTTCTCTTTCGCTCCAGTCGTTCATAATGTCTTTCCATTTCAGTTTTCTTTTCTTCATATTCTCTCTCTTTTTCTTCTCTTTCTCTTCTCTGTTTCTCTCTCTCCTCCTCTATCTTCTGTCTTTCTTCCTCTCTCTCTCTTTCAAATCTCTTTCTCATTTTCTCCAGTTCTTCTTGTTTTTCTCTCAGCTGTTCCTCGTGTTTCTCTTTTCTCTTTCTTTCTTCTTCCTCTCGTTCTCTCATCTGTCGTTTCTTTTCATCCTCCCATTCTCTCTGCTGTCGTTTAATTTCCTCTTGAGTCTCTTTTCTGTCATTTTCAGCCTCTTTTAATTTTCTTTTCCATCTCTGTCTCTCCTCTTCTTCTTCTTCATTCCTCCTTTTCTCCTCAGATTCTCTCTTCTTTATTTCCTCTTTTTGTTTCATTCGTAAATTTTCTATAATACATTCTTGTTCATTTTTCATCTTTTCTTGATCTTGCTTGTATTCCTCTTCTCTCTTTCTTTCTTCTTCTTCTCTTTCTTTTTGCTGTTTTTCATACTGTGATCTCTGATATTTAATCTCTCTCTTCATTTCTTCTATTTTTCGATGATATTCAGTTTTTTGCTGTTCTTCCTCTTCTGATCGTTTCTGATTTTCAGTCTCTCGTTTCTTCTGTTCCATTATCTCTTTTACTTCAGAATCCTTTCTCAGTTTTTCCTCTTTTTTTCTGAATTGATTCTCCATTTTCATTCTCTCCTCATCTGCTCTTTGTTTCTCTTCCTCAAGTCTCTTCATCATGATTTTCTTTTCCATCTCATATTTAGCTTTTAATTTTTCATTTTGAGCATGAATTTCTCTCTCTCTCTCTTTCATTATTTGCTCCATTCTCTTTTTAATAGACATCTCTGCCTCCTCAAACATGCAGTTAGTGAAGTATCGACCCTCATTGGTGTTTTTCACTTCTTCTATCATGTTCAACAGTTGAATCACTTGAGTTTTGTCTCTTTTTTCTTTGTTGTTGAAAGCCAAGAATCTGTTTCCACAATCTCTGATCAGTTTCTTCAGTTCAGCACAGTTATATTTGCACACATAATCTTCTATGGACTCATTCTCAAGATCGTCTCCTCTAGTGAACAGGACGATGCTGAACTGAGCAGCTTTATGACCAAAGATCTTCTTTATCAGATCCATAGTGTCCATTGCCTCCTTGGTGAATCTTCCCAGACTCAACACAATGATGAACACATGAGGTCCAGGTGACGACAGTGAAACACATTTCACTATTTCTTCCACCACTTGATCAGTTTGCAGTGTCGTGTCAAAGAGTCCTGGAGTATCAACAACAGCTACTGATCGACCATCAACTTCACCAACTCCCTTCTCACAAACAGTCGTCACTGAATCTGGCCTTAATTGGCTGTGAAACTCATTTCTTCCCAGAATAGTGTTTCCTGTTGCACTCTTTCCACTTCCTGTCTTCCCGATCAGCACAATCCTCAGACACTCCAAATCATTTGATTCACCTTCAGCACCTGAAAATGAACGTTGGTAGAATTAATTTACAACTATTAGGCTGTTTATGTTTGGTGTTTTTCAATCAAATAAAACTGAACACAATCCATAGAACAATTTCACAGACTAACTCAACCCTCTGGGCTTCTTCGGTCAAAAATGACAGAAACCGTTAACGTTTTGAAATGTTTTTTTTTTTTTTTTTTGCTTCATCGGAGGGGGATGAAACTTGGTGACTTGTTGTATTACCTATGTGAAGACACAAAAAAATCAAGGAGATGATTCTGATATGTTAAAGGGTCGTTAAAAAAAATAGTCACACTTAGTTTCCTTCCGGTCAAAAATGGCCGACCATAGGAAATGAATGGGAAATACGAAAAAATAGGAAAATTCAGAGAAACTTTTGGTGGTACAAACTACAGATCAGCCACTGTGCAGAAAAAAAAGTGTACAGCAATGACGGGGTGACACTCTAAAACATCAAGAGTGCAAATAAGACCATAATATTTTTTCTCAATAAATGAAATTTAAAAATAAATAAAAAAATATTTTTTCAATAAATGAAAAAATATTTTTTCATTTATTTTTAAATGAAAAAATAAAACTCGCTCAAATGCACACACACACACACACACACACACTCACAGAGAGAGAGTGAGAGAGAGAGAGAGAGAGAGAGAGAGAGAGAGAGAGAGAGAGAGAGAAACTGTTTGCATTGTGTTCCCTTGCTAACCAAATGCCATTGTTTGATTGTAATCATAATGCAAAACCTGATACTTATCACACAAAAAAAAAAAGAAAAAAAAAGTAGTCTTTTAGAATATCTAAATGTATATCTAAATAATAAAAAAAACGAATAAGATAGAGAAATCATGTCTAAAACAACAATAGGAATCAAAAAAGCTTTCTATGTATTCGGAAGCTATAGGCAGCCTACAGGCAGTTAAGGACATTATGCGTCACTAAAATGACATGCCGTTTGCACGTTCTTTTAATTGTGACCCATATCCGACTCATGTGTTTACACTTGACATATATCATTTTGTATAATCAATCTGTATAATTTTACATTTTTAATTGTAGTTTATGATTTAAATTTACTCTTGTAAATTTACAGGCTTGGTGGTAACCAAAATTGCCAGTAAGTTGCTGTAAATTTTACAGCAATTTTTTCAGTGTACAGTTACTAACAATAAGTACCTTTGTATAACTACATGTCAAATAACTCTCATTAGAGTATTAGTATACTGTCTGCTTATCTACTAACACTTTATTTTGATGGTGCACCAACAGACATTACTGACTATAAATAACTTTGCAAATAAATGTCAACTTATTCTACTTACCTGAACCCTAACACCTAACCCTAACCCAACAGTCTAATGACAGTCTACCAATAAGAGTTAGTTGACATGTAGTTGCAAAGTTACTTATAGTTAGTAGAATGTCTAAAGTGGACCATCAAAATAAAGTGTTACCTGGCATTGTTACGAGTTGGCGACGGCCGAGCCCAGAGGGTTATGCTCTTTCTCATAATATAAAGAAAATGATCGTGCAAATGCACAATACAACAATCCACTCACCTTCTGACCGAATCTTCTGCTGCAAGTCTTTGATCGTACTTTCCATTTCACTCAGTTTTTCTTCCAGTTCACGTCTGACTCTGTTCTCTTGAGCTTTCACATATGTCTGAAGTGAATATGGTTCAGTCTTCATGTTTTCTATATAATCCAGCAGTTCTGGGATCTGTCTTGAATTTTCAGGCTCCTTTAAACCCATCACTCTGTACTGACCTCCACAATGACTAATTAAACTCTGAGATGACGGGTTGGATTTGACAAACTCTAGAGGAAACCCTCCAACACTGAGCTCTGAGGTGAAGAGCAGCATGAAATGCTCTCTGGAGTCAAATATCTTCTGGATCTTCTCTATTTCTGCTTTGTCTTCATCAGTCAGTGGACCAACAGGAACAATGATGAGGAAAACATGAACTCCAGGACCACAGAGAGACACACAGTGGAGAGTCTGACGCATCACTTCCTCCTCTGAGAGATGATTGACAGCTGGAACCTCCACCAGACTGATCACACGTCCATGAACCTTCTCTTCTTTCTTCACACACTCGTCACCTCTTGCTAGCCGACATGAAGGTTTTATCGGTTTCCCTCGTAATAGTTTTGACACAGTGA
This sequence comes from Tiaroga cobitis, assembly GCA_030578255.1. Taxonomy (NCBI): domain Eukaryota; kingdom Metazoa; phylum Chordata; class Actinopteri; order Cypriniformes; family Leuciscidae; genus Tiaroga; species Tiaroga cobitis. Next base: position 47,388,083 of record CM060593.1, read on the forward strand.
CCTTTAGTGATCTATTGCTTCCACACAGCACCAGGTTCAGCTTCTGTTTTCCAGATAAATTAGCAGACACTAAAAAAACAAAAACATATACATAGAGTCACACTTTCATAGAAAACTCTTTTAACTCCAATCAGTTTAAAACCACATTATAGCTTGCTGAGGCTTAATTAATTACTTACTGTTGGGACGAATCGATTTTGGACTTTGGTTTCTTGTATCATCTTTAAAAAAAAAAAAAGTATAAATAAAAAAACAATGTACAAATAATATGTTTACACTACATACTGCTATTCCTAGATCACAAGTATAACAGTTGGGAAGGCTGGGGTCCTTGTTCCGTTTTCTTCTACTTTAGTTTTCTGTTCCTCTTTCTGTCCAAAGTATTTACAACAGTTCCCTGTTCCTCTCCTAATACTTGTATTTTAGTCCCTTGTCACATGGTTGCTTTGCATTCTATGAGTTTGAGTTTAATGTATAGTAGAGATGGCACTTTGGCTTAAACTTAAACTTTTGTTACAAATCATTTTTTTCACAATGCAGGTTTTTGTGGAACACTGTTAGTAACTTTCCTTGACAGAGCCAGCAAGTTAAAAGTTCAACCAGTACTGCTCAGACTGTTTACAAAAATACAAATTACACATGTATTCCCTTACAGAACGAAAATATATTTCCATATATGTGGTAACTGAATAAATAAAAAAATATACATTTAAAGAAGTTAACAGACATCACTGCAATAGATTTCATATAATATATTGACCATAAATATATGGAAATATATTTTCGATCCGTAAGTGTTCTATTTTATTATACTTAAATCGCAATGGATTAGGCACAATTTAAAAATGTAATCAGGTCTAGTATCAGTTACCTCTGAGAGTCAAAGCAAATTTTAAAACCTTTTAGACAATTCATTTAACGACTTTTTCAAATGTATTTTATTGAAACTATAGTTAATGAATTACAATTTTAAAAGAGCAAGTCTGAACACTTACAAAAGGGACTTTCTTCACTTCTCCTTTTTTGTCTCTCTTTGGGTTTTCCAAAATCATTGTGGTGAGAACTTGTGCTTTTGTCCTCTGAAGTGATTGACTCTTCATCCACAGACGTTCCTTTACAATCATGAAAAATGTCACATGTGAGATAGTCTTTCTGGTTTCCCTTGCCCATCTTATCAACCCATTGAAATATATCTGAGTGCAATTCTGTTTTTGTTTCATCCAGCTGCAGATGTCCTCCTCCACAGTCCTTAATCAACTGATGAATAGTGTGCAGTTGCACCATAGTGCTGCCTCCAATCAGTTGTGCAGTATGGCTGATCATAGAAGTAATCAATCTGTGTGTCTCTTTATCAGTCGTGAGCACGATGGTGCGTTTAATCGCTTCCTCACTGAACTGTTTCAGCACGTGTTTCACTCGTCTCATGTCCTCCTCAGTGAAGTCTTCATGCTGCAGTACGAGTATGAACACATGAGGTCGTGGATCAGACAGATCCACACACTCTCTCACTGTGTGTGTGATCTGATGATGTGAGATGTGTGGATTCAGCAGATGAAGAGTGTTAATGACAGTGACGTGTCTGTCCTTCACCATTCCACTGACTGAGATTACATTGTTTTGCTCTAAAGCTGCCGGCTCTTCATTCTCACGCATATCTATTCCCATGATCAAGTTTCTAACTCGACTGTTTAATGATACATTCTTACCCAGAAGAACAATCCTCAAATCACACACTGGAAAACAAAACAAAATTTTTGAAAAAAAAACTTGAAAAATCATCACCTAAAAAGTGTAGAAAAAGCTACCATACTAACTGTATTTACCATACCAACTGAAGTATTTTGGCTTCAGATTTACATTACTGGATATTAAATTAAAAAGATGTTTGGTTGTGATTCCTATGTAAATTATTCACAACCAGATTTCCCATTGCATATAGACTGTAAGTGAAGCCTCAACAAACAACTGACTGTCACTGAATATAATCAACAAGGCACAACAAAATGTGCAGCCATATTTACATGGTACCTATATAATCTATAATTTAACTGACTTACTGTTAGGATGTTCAACACTTTGACTTCCCCGCCTTTGCCTCTCTGAAAATAAAATCATCCATGTAGTATCAGATGTAAAGAATAAAATGTAATTGAATCTTTAATGATCATGTCAGATTGAATTAGTGACAGAACAGATCAACGACAGAACGTTGTGATTCGATTCAAATTCACTGTAAAAATATTTTAGGAATTTCGGGAAAAAAAGTTATCAAGAATTTTTTTTTTTTTAAATAACAAAATGACAAAGAGTGTGTGTGTACATAAAGTTTTTTTTAAACCTTTGAAAATAGGTGGAATTCTTGTGACTTAATCTAGACAAAATCAAGAAGAACATTAAATACACACCTAAAAATACTATCAGTGACAAAGTGGCAAATCCTCTTCATATTATATATATATAAAAAATAATAATAATTACATCCAATTTAAAAAAAAAAAAAAAAACTGACTTTTTCACTGGTCATCTTTATTTACTCCATTGCCACATTATATACACATTTCAACCTATCTTCTACATTTATTGTAATTTAATTTATTGCCTACCCATTCTGGGTGTTATTTCACCACCAGAAGCCTCAAGCGTTGTGTTGAAATCTGATTCCTCAGCAATTTGCTCCTGCTTTCGTTTGCATGCACATGACGAACTGCGAACACTCGAGCCTCACACAGCCACACATTTGACTGTGGGCGGTCCGTGGCTGTATACTGCTTTACTCTGAGGAGCTTTTCAGTTCAGATAGCCGTTATCACTCTTTTCCTTGATGCTAACAAAAGACAGCCAAGAAACTGTTGTAAAAATAACCTATTAACATGGATTAGTTTGAAAGAAGCAATAGATGCAAATACATTACAGATCTTTTCAAGTGAAACAGAAACTACAGCTTCACCAATGTTGTAACGGACATATTCCCACTTCTCTGTAGCAAATTAGCTCTATGAAATATTAATAATCAATCATAACTTGTTCTAATTGATTATGAATATTTGCATCAGTTAATCGGGTTAACTTGATGTAGCTACATTAACATTACAACCAATTACTCGGTTCATCCCGTGAACCAGGCACGTGCACACATAGACATCAAAGGGGGCTTGAGCACCTGCCCTTTTTATTCCTGGAGAGAAAGTGCCCTTTTTTCTGGGGTGCTTTTTTATTTTTGAAAAATAATATATATTCCTGTTTGCGCACAGCTTCCCTGTCAAACAAATATATTTATTGAATAGTGTATCTAAATATCAGGTCATGAGTTCTGAAGCGCTCCCTCTCTGAAGCGCCGATCAGAGTAACGCGTCTGCTCTGTCCCCCGCGCTGCGCTGCGGTTTGGACTTTGAGCCGAGCGGATGCGCGCGCGGTTCAAATGAGTTTGGTTCTGCTTTTGGCACATAAACATTATCGAACATTTATCAAACTCGATATTGATATCGAGTATTGACGATATTGACTCGAACTTGATATCGTTTTATCGAGAAAAAGTATATCGCGATAATGAATGAATGAGCATATCAATTTCCCAGCCAGCACAGCCATGTAGGCCCCACATGGGTTTGCCCAGATGAACTGAACACTGCTCAGTGTGCACACTACAGGCTGTTAAATGTAACACATATCAGTGTTGGTGTTAATGAGATAATTAATTGATTAAATAATGATTGAGTATTATTGATGAACACCTGCTGTTAACAAGCAGAATCACTGAAGAAAAGAGAAACACAAGATTATTGAGAATTAATATATTAAGATATTGAGAATTAACAGAGGTTAAGATGTTGATGATTTATTGAAAATAATAGCTTGGTTTGATGTCACCATTATGGTGATCAGTGTTTGCTTTAGTTGGGCTCTTGATTTTTTAACATTAGTTTTTCTCTGCTCGGTTGTGTCTGATTGTTATGTTGAGAACAGCAAAAGAAAATGCAATCAGATACTGATCAGAAACTGATTGATGATAAGAATATATTCATATCATGTAGTGACTTAGCTCACTAATGTTGTGTGTTAGTTTTATATGGGTGATATGTTATTCATTTTGTTTTATTGTCGTGATTCTACAGCAAGAGATCCGGCAAAATTTTATCAGAACATCAAATGATTTTTAAATCCCCATTTACACAATTTAGACTTGTGCGATTTTTACTCACACACAGACATCAAGAATCAGCATATGAATCGCTACAATGGTGACATTCTTCATGCTGCAATGCATTCTGGGAGCCATGGATAAGTTTCATATGATGCACCCAGAATGCATTGCACCAAGAAGAATGTCACCATTGTAGTGATTAATATGCTGATTCTTGATGTCTGTGTGTGAGTAAAAGTTGCAGAAGTACAAAATGTGTAAATGGTGTTATAAAAAATTGTTTCATGTTCTGATAAAAACGTGCTGGATCTCGTGCTGTAGGATCACAACAAAATAAATAACATATCACCTGTATAAAACTCACGAACAATGATTTTATTCGTGTTATCTATCAGTTTATAGCAGGGGTGCCCAATCCTAATCAAACACACCTGACAATCAATTAAGGTCTTCATGATCGCTTGAAAATTAAAGGCAGGTGTGTTTGATTAGGGTTGGAAATGAACTGTGCAGGACAGTCAGTCTGCAGGAGCAGGATTGGGCACCCCTGGTTTATAGCATCTGATTGCATTTTCTTTTGCTGTTCTCGACATAACAATCAGACAAAAACGTGCAGAGAAAATGTAATGTTTAAAAAGTCAAGAGCCCAACTAAAGCAAACGCTGATCACCATAATGGTGACATCAAACCAAACTATTATTTTCAGTAAATCATCAACATCTTAACCTCTGTTAATTCTCAATAAGAACTTCTGTAGACATCTGACAGAAATAAAGTAAATCTGGTTAGTAATAAGTGAAGCTGGTAATGCTGTTTTTGGACTTGTTTAATCAGATCTTGAGAGATTTCATGTATTTCTTCGATTGATTTCATCTTGTGTTTCTCTTTTCTTCAGTGATTCTGTTTGTTAACACCAGGTGTTCATCAATAATGCTCAATCATTATTCAATCAATTAATTATCTCATTAACACCAACACTGATATGTGTTAAATTTAACAGCCTGTAATGTGCACACTGAGCAGTGTTCAGTTCATCTGGGCAAACCCATGTGGGGCCTACATGGAAACCGTGGACAAAACTGGCTGGGTCCCAGTTAGATAGCCCAGGTCAAACCCATGTGGGCCCCACATGGCTGTGCTGGCTGGGTAAGGACAGCGACTCATTAGCCTACCTGTGTGGCTCATGTGTCGCTGTCTTCAGCTCAGTGCAGTAACGTTAGCCTAACTGGGGGGTCGCACACTGGACAAGAAGCACAGCGCTGTGCCGCGTCGCGTCTAAGACAACTCGAGGTATCGCACACTGGATGCGCACTTTCTCAGTTTATGGCCAGCAATACTGTTATGTTTAAGGACATTATGGAATTAAGATAATGTCTGTACTATGTTATGATTGTACTGTACAATTAAATACAATCGTTGCTGACTTTGCAGTCTGAACACTTTACCTCAGAGCGTCCGTTAACTGATGAGAAACAAATGGCGCTCTGTGGCGCGGCAGGATTTTGAACAAGGTCCTGAGCCGTTGCTGGGCGCCGCAGACAGACGACGAATGGCGCCGCCGGTGTGTACACTCATAGATAGGGTGACCATATTTTGATTACCAAAAACCAGGACATTCGGCCCGGTGTTGTGCCGAATTTCGACTCCCTGCCAGAATCCGACTCCCCCTCGCGTGCACGCGCAATGACGTCAACACACTAGTCGCCGAATTTCGACTCCCTGACAGAATCTGACTCCCCCTCGCTTGCACGCGCAATGAGCTTGGTGCGACTGTTTTATTTTTCGTCTGTTTGTGTTACTTACTTAAAGTTTGGTGTCTTTTTTTACAGGTGTTTATTTATAAATATAATTATCAGTGTTTTCCAGAAAAGCGTTGCAAAAACCGATCTCTGGCATACAGGATATTATGTTTAAGTACACTGTTAGACCTTACCAGGTTTTATACAGTAAAATACTGGCAAAAGGCCAAATTCTGACACTATCATACCATTTTCCATTAAAACAGTAATATACCGTAGAAAACAAAACTAGGCCACAGGAATATACTGTGAATTAACAGCTCTCAAAGTCAACACTCAGAGACTGTGTTCCTAATCACACTCTATACCAGGGGTGCCCAATCCTGCTCCTGGCGATCGACTGTCCTGCACAGTTCATCTCCAACCCTAATCAAACACACCTGAATATAATTTTCAAGTGATCCTAAAGTAGGGCTGGGCGATTTATCGCACATATTGTTATGCGCATCTCTTCAGTAAAGCCGGTAATTAGTAGTAAATCACCTTCACCTGCTTTCAGATGGAAGATATGATGCAGATATGAGTGTTAAATTAACACTCAAGAGTGTTAAAGTTAATGAGATAATTAAGTGATTAATTTAGTGATGATTGAGCATTATGAAGACACCTGATGATAACAAGCAGAATCACTGAAGGAGAAATTTTAAAATTGTAAGCCACCGTTATGGCGATCAGTGTTTGATTTAGTTGGTCTCTTGACACTTATATTGTCACTTTAAATTTTGTTTGTCTGCTGTTATTGATTTATAACAGTTAAACGAACAAAGAAAACTGTGGTCTGATGGTGTTGGTTATGTTATAACAGCATCATGCTGTGATCTGTAAAATGAAACTTCTCAGATGAATTGGTTTGACTTTTTAGCAACAGTTTAATAAGTCTACAGCAGGGGTGCACAATCCTGCTCCTGGCGATCGACTGTCCTGCACAGTTCATCTCCAACCCTAATCAAACACACCTGAATATAATTTTCAAGTGATCCTAAAGTAGGGCTGGGCGATTTATCGCACGATATTGTTATGCGCATCTCTTCAGTAAAGCCGGTTCCTTATAGTAAATCGCCTTCACCTGCTTTCAGATGGAAGATATGATGCAGATATGAGTGTTAAATTAACACTTAAGAGTGTTAAAGTTAATGAGATAATTAAGTGATTAATTGAGTGATGATTGAGCATTATTGAAGACACCTAAAGCAGAATCACTGAAGGAAAAAATCTAAAATTGTAAGCCACCGTTATGGCAATGAGTGTTTGCTTTAGTTGGGGTCTTGACCCTTATATTATTAACTTTATATTTAAATTGGCTGTTGCATCTAAGTTATACCTGACAGATGAACAAAAAAAATAATTATATAATGATGTTGGTCATGTTATGTATGACATTCATCATTTAAAATGTACGTTTGTGATTTATTTTGTTGGTTACAGTATAACTGAGATATTGTATATATATACAGAATTTTAGATATAATATAATGGATTTCTTAAAAGTTGTTTTAAAAAAAGATTCATCTTACAGGCACACACACACCTCAAGATTCAGTCAATGCTTCTCAACAATGGTGACGAGCAGAATATTCAATTAGAAAAAGTAAATTACATAGACAATTGAGATCATAATTTATTCATACCGCAATGCATGATGGGAGCCATTAATGAGTTGTGATTGGTGGCAACAAGGGTAATTATTGTCACCACGGTTGAGATACACAGGGTGATTATTGATGTCTCTGTTTCTAGATAAAAATAAAGTGATTTGATCAAAATATTTTTTATTAAATATTTTAGCATATAAGAAAAATACAGATATGCTTTAGACTCATTAAACTGTTGCTAAAAAGTCAAACCAATTCATCTGAGAAGTTTCATTTTACAGATCACAGCATGATGCTGTTATAACATAATCAACACCATCAGACCACAGTTTTCTTTGTTCGTTTAACTGTTATAAATCAATAACAGCAGACAAACAAAATTTAAAGTGACAATATAAGTGTCAAGAGACCAACTAAATCAAACACTGATCGCCATAACGGTGGCTTACAATTTTAAAATTTCTCCTTCAGTGATTCTGCTTGTTATCATCAGGTGTCTTCATAATGCTCAATCATCACTAAATTAATCACTTAATTATCTCATTAACTTTAACACTCTTGAGTGTTAATTTAACACTCATATCTGCATCATATCTTCCATCTGAAAGCAGGTGAAGGTGATTTACTACTAATTACCGGCTTTACTGAAGAGATGCGCATAACAATATGCAGTGGTGGAATGTAACGAAGTATAAATACTTCGTTACTTTACTTAAGTACATTTTTCACGTATCTGTACTTTACTTAAGTAGAATCAATAGTGCATACTTTTTACTTTTACTTCGTTACATTTTGCAGCAATTATTATACTTTCTACTCCAGTACATTTCTACTATATTCTGGGACATTTTCGTTACATTTTCTGAACAGTTTTTCCTGCCAAAACGTCATCCTGACCGTCCGTTCGTCGCACGTTTGTCTCACCACTCACCAGTGAAGTTTGGTTGCCATAGATATATGAACCCGGTCACACTAAATGCGTCTCTATAGCACGCAGTGTTTATCGTGCAATTTATACGTGAAAATTATTTTTTTACGTGCATATGGTACGCATGGGTAGGTTTAGTAGTGGTGTGGGGTGCGTGTGAATTATACGTTTGGTTAGGATTAGTATGGCAAGGCAAGAGGTTCAGAATTACGCCATATATTAATCGCGTTTACAGCCAAACGCCGTCAAATACTAGTATATAGTAAGGATATAGTAAGCTTGATGTGTGTATTGCCTAATTGCAAGCTTGTTCAGAAATGGTGACAAAAACTTAAAAAATAAATCCATCATTATTGAACATCATTATAGGAGTAGGCTATTAGGTTGAATGAGTTAGAATTAACTGTTTTATTAATCATTAGAATATACATTAAGAGAAAAAAAAATTATGCAAGTACTTTTACTTTTAATACTTAAAGTACATTTAAAATCATGTACTTTTTACTTTTTACTTAAGTAGGATTGTCATTGTGGTACTTCTACTTTTACTAAAGTAAATATGTCTCTGGTTATTTGTACTTTTACTTAAGTACTGAGACTCAGTACTTCCTCCACCACTGACAATATGTGCGATAAATCGCCCAGCCCTACTTTAGGATCACTTGAAAATTATATTCAGGTGTGTTTGATTAGGGTTGGAGATGAACTGTGCAGGACAGTCGATCGCCAGGAGCAGGATTGGGCACCCCTGGTGTATACATTAGTGGTGCATTTGCATCAGTGGAAACATTCCTTTCCCTGCAAAGTGTTACATGTATGTCCTGTGTTTCCCCCTGCTTTGTGTTTTTGGTTCAGTCCTGTTTCCCAGTTTTCCCGCTCCTCGTTAATCGTCAGTTATAGCACCTGTGTCTTGTCATCATCATTTCTCTCACCTGTGTCTTCATCATGTTCCTTTGTTCACCCTTGTATTTATACCATGTGCTCTCCCTCATTCTTTGTCGGTTCTCGTTTATGTATAATCAGACTACATGATGATTATGCCATTATCAATAAATACACTGTAAAAAAAAATCCTAATTTTACAGAAAATAACTGTGATTTTTTGACGATCATTTTCTTTCATTTTAAATTGTAGTCAAAACACTGTAAGATTACAAATAATATCTGTCAAATAAAAATTCAGCTGTTATTTTAGGTATTGTGACATTAATGACAAATTGCAGTAATTCACATTTTTTATACAGGAGATTGATTGTATTTTTCATACAGTATTTTTTCTGTTTTCTTAAATTACATAAAAATGTATGTAAAATTACAAATATAATCTGTAATTAAACAGTAACAAAACAGTTCAATGATAAAACGGTCAAATGACTGGCAGCCCCCAAAAAACTGCAACATTAAAGTAAAAAATCCTAAATTAAATAAACTGAAAAACACTGTGATAATTCAGGATATACCTGTAAAATAACAATCATATACCTTCAGTGGAAAAAGAAAATCGTAAAAAAAGGGTCAAATGACTGGCAGCTACGGCTGCCAAACAAAAACCATAAAATTAAAGTGAAATCTTCTAATTAAAATAAAACAAAAAAACACTGTTATTTCACAGGTATTTCCTGCATTATTATGATCATATACCTTCATTGTAAAAAAAATCGTAAAAAAAGGGTCAAATGACTGGCAGCTACGGCTGCCAAACAAAAACCATAAAATTAAAGTAAAATCTTCTAATTCAAATAAAACAAAAAAACACTGTTATTTCACAGGTATTTCCTGCATTATTATGATCATATACCTTCATTGTAAAAAAATCTTAAAAAAAGGGTCAAATGAATGGCAGCTACGGCTGCCAAACAAAAACCATAAAATTAAAGTAAAATCTTCTAATTCAAATAAAACAAAAAAACACTGTTATTTCACAGGTATTTCCTGCATTATTATGATCATATACCTTCATTGTAAAAAAATCATAAAAAAAGGGTCAAATGACTGAACAAAAACCATATAATTAAAGTAAAATATCCTAATTTAAATCAAGTGTAAAAAACTTTAATAGAAATGTGATGTCACCATGATTGAGATCAGTGTTTGCTTTAGTTGGGCTCATGACTCATGACTCTTTTTCTTTAGTTGCTTTACTTGTGTTTTGATGCACATTTATTATGGCAATAATTACAAGAGAAAATATAAGATGATCTTGGTCACTTATTGGTGATTTTATAGTCATCATATGATGATCTGATTCATTGATATGACAGTCAAATCTCTATTGGCTGTAAAATTCATTATATGTAGATGGACTTTAGTGTTATAAGAAGTTATACTTTTTTCACATTATTTGTTGAATTATTGTGGGATCAGTATTAATGCAATTTCAAATTAAAAAAATATATATATATTCTACATAAATATTTTTGAGTTGGCTTAGTTTGTTAGGAGTATGGAGACATCAAGTATCAACATATGAATCTCAACAATGGTGACAATCAACAAAGCCTTTTTGTGACTTTATAATAGGTCAGAATTGTTTTCATTGTCACCATTGTTGAGATTCATACGCTAATTCTTGATGTCTGAGTGAGTCTGTATGATCTTGTCAAAACATTTTTTGCATAATGACTTCATAAAATCTTATATCAAAGCATTGTAGAATTTTTTATAGCAATACTCGCAATCTAAATTAACAATTAACATTTTACAACTTATTCAGTCATTAAAAAATCATACCAATCAGGTGGTATCAATACAGCAGACAACTGCTTGATGAATATTATCACTATTAAGTGACCAACATCATCAGATCTGAGTTTCTCTCGATTTCGTACAATAACAAATATGCATCAAAGACATGCACAGTTAAGAGAAAAACTCATGTTAATATATGAAGGGTCAAGAGCCCAACTAAAGCAAACACTGACCTCTATCATGGTGACATCAAACTTTATTATTTTCAATAAAATATCAACTTATAAACCTCTGTTATTTCTCAATAGGAATGTTAGTATGAAAGAAGTCTGGATTGTAATAAGTGAAGATGCTGAGATCTTGAGAGATCTGTTAGTGTTTAATGTTCTGCTGGGATGTAAAGTGTTTCTGTATGGTGTGTTTTGTGTGTCACCATTGTGTTGAAGAGTAGAGCCTGAGCTTCAGTGCAGGATGAGCAGAGAAATACTGATGAAATGTTATGTGTTGCTTTATTTAACTGACAGTAACTGTGTAGTTGCTGATGACATATAATCAGTAAATCATGCGTGTAGTTTATAGCAAGATGTAAAAAGTAAATATGTTTTTTAGTTTAAATTCAGTAAATATATATATATATATATGTGAAAGAACAGTGTTTCTGTTAGAAAGCTTAATGAAGATTTCTGCAATAGTATTTATTATTTAAATTAGGATATTTTACATTCATTTTATGGTTTTTGTATGGCAGCCATTGCTGACAGTCATTTTACCTTTTTTCACAGTGAAGGTATTTGATCATAATAATTCAGGAAATAACTGTAAAATAACAGTGTTTTTCTGTAAAACATTTAAGGACAAAGTTTGGAAAAGTTTTTGCACTCAATTTAAATTAGGATATTTTACTTTATTTTTACGGTTTTTGTTTGGCAGCCGTAGCTGCCAGTCATTGACTGTTTTTTTACGATTTTATTTTTTACAGTGTAGCCAACATCACCTGTGTTCCATAAAACAAGATTAGAATACAAGCCAGGCTTATTTTGGTTAGTCAGACTTATTGTCGGTTGATTCTGTGTCGTAAAATAAACTTAAAAAAGTACAAACTCAGTTACTCTGGTAACTTATGCTGGGATACTAACCTGGTCCAGGGCAGGCTAACTGTCAGGATAAGCCAGAATTGTTACACTGTTCCTCTAAAACTGACCGACGGGAACACAATGACATTACCACTGACTCTCTCGCATACCATTATTTGACTTCATTAACCACTATCAGTCCAAAAATAAATATACAGTATACAGAAAATCTACTTAAATAAAGTCTACAATGATAAATTATACAATATAGACATACAAACGGGTTCAATGATATTGTATAAGAAACGTTTATGTTAACGCTGTTATATATATATATATATATATATATATATATATATATATATATATATATATATATACAAAAAGGTAATTCAAAGTGCTTTACATGGAAGGAATTAAAATTGAAATAATAACAAGGAATAAAAAAAATAAATCAATGTCCAGATTGGAGCTTTGTGCTGCCGTCACAGGAGCCCTGAGACATGCCGATTTAAGGTATTTGTTGGCACCCGAGTGGCGGAAATTCAGGAGCTTACTGATCAACATTCATTGCGATATGTTGACTCTGCAAACAATCCTGTGAATGATCTCCGTTATATGTAAGTAGCTAGCAGCTGGCTAAGTCTAACCTGTCATCATGTAAGCGACAGCTCCATAGGCTTGCTTCGAAGCATCACAGAACAAATGTCTCTCATGAGTAATGCTTCTCTTATCCATGGCAGGAGGTACGTACGCTCAGGGGAAGGTTATTCTCGGCAGGACTTGTAACTTTCCCTCCCAGTCTCTCCAGGCTTGTAGCAAATCCTGGGGCAGTAGGGGATCATCCCAGTCTCTGTGTTTGTCCCAAAGTGGTCTCACTAGGAATTTAGCACGGGTGGTGTATGGCAGGATTAACCCGAGGGGGTCGTACTGGCTAGCTAAGGCCCTTTAAATGTTAAGCATGGTAGGAGCATCATAATTTACTGGTCGATGTTTGTACCTCAGTGTGTCTGTGGACCCTTAACAGCACTCCTAGGAGTGAAGGTCCTAAGGTGGGGCCAGGTAACAGCCACTCATTTAGGTTCAGACCTTGGTACCTCTCCCTATGGAGGATCCCTTTCCCACTCTACAGATAAAGCGTTGTGAATTTTGGTTCGCGTACCCCGAAGTGATAAAATAAAACAAAATTCTGTATCAAAATTTATAGGCAAGACAAGTAGTGTGTTTAGGCATGGGTTGTATGGAATTACAAACCTGCGCACATATTTTCAAAAGCACATAACTATAGAATCAATTCTGAATGTGCATGTGAACACCGTCAGCGTTAAGGTGAATCAATCAAAATGAACTTTAGCTGGAAGTAACATTATTCAAGAACCGCTATGAAACCAAAACAATCTCTGTTACCTTAAATTATATGTTTATCTCTGTAAAGCTGCTTTGAAACAATCCATTGTTAAAAGCGCTATATAAATGAAGATGACTTGACTTGACTTGACTTACTACTAATAATAATAATAGATTTTATTTCTAATGTACTTTACATTTGGAGCAAATCTCAAAGTGCAACTGAGAGTGCTAAGTGCTACTCAAAGTGCTACTGATAAGAACAGTTGAACAATGCAGTTCTTATTGTTGTGGGTCACCATGTGATGTGGGATATACCATTATTCCCCTGACTGTGTCAACTGGTGGAAACTCAACTTCTTGACGGTTCCTGCCTGGGTCAGTTCCAGAATTTCCGCATTGTACACCTAGCTTGATCTGGATCTTTAGCGAGGTACCATTAAGTGTTCTGGAGGCTGGGCATTACCATTTCCTTTGGGGCTTGGAAATCTTTGCCCCCAAGCAGAGGAGTGGTGTAACATATTGGTCTTGTCAGGATCTGGTGACCTCCTTTTTGTTCCTGAAGGAACGTACATCAACTTGCCACAGTTTTTCAACGTTCCTGAAGAGCTCTGCCATTTGGGGAATGGTGGAGGTCAATAAACACTGCTGCGGGTGAATGGACAATTGTTCTAACTTTATTTATGAAGCCTGATGGTGTGAATGACACATCAAACTGACTCAAACTCTTTGAAATGTATATATAAAACTGAATATCAAGGGTGAAACTGTTAATAAGGTAGACAGACAGCAATCTCATTCAATGTCAGTCATGTGTGCAATGAAATATAATTTAGTTAAGCATTTAAAAGCTCTGTTGAGAAGTTTAAAACACGGAAAGCTCAAAAAGCAATCATATCAGGATACTTCATGAATTTCAAAACTAAAATAAAGAAATTGCTCTTAATTCAAGCAGAAAATTAAAAAAGGACAATAACAATGAGAGGTTGATAAAATGAGTAAAGAGTTTATTCAATAATTACATGAAGCAAATACAAACATTAAGAAAAATGAAAGTGAATTAGACAGATCTCTCTCTTTACTGACTTATAAGAGCCAAAGCATTGAAAGAGAAGTCTTGAAAAGAGAGTCCAGAGTCATTGAAAGAGAGTCCAGTTTCAAAGATACATGAAAGTATATCTTGCGTTTCCATGAAAGAGTAGAAGTGAAACTAGATGTTCTAATGAAAAACGATGAAGAACGACCCAGCCAACATTTGTATGTGGGGCCAATATGGGTATGAAATGGGCCCCATGTAGGATTGTCCGTGGGTTACATAATGACCCCATGTTAATTGCCCAGATCAATCTCACGTACACTCTCAGAAAATAAAGTACATAATTGTACCTTTAGGGGTACAATGGCTTGTCACTGGGGCTGTACCCTCAAGGGTACAATATTGTACCCTTGGCATAGGGTACATATTTGTACCCTTGTAATTTGTACCTTAAGAGACCAGTCTTGTACCTCTGGTGACAATTTTGTACCTTTATTTAACAGTACAAAAATGGACCCTTCAAAAATGGTACAAAATTGGCTTTGACAGGGTACAAATGTTGACTATAATGAGATTTATATATATAAATATTACACACACGCTGAATTAAAATCAGAAATTATAAAATATTAATTATTAAAATTTTCACATTTTCCAACATTTCATTTTAAAGTCAATGTCTAACTGTGACATATAAACGATTATCATCTGAGTAGGAGTCATTTGCCTGAAAGTCCATTTCTTCTCCTTTCATCTCGACGTCGGTTACTTCTATGCCTGCTTCTGATATTTTCTGAAGGACCTCCTCGGTTGAAAGCCCTGTAAGAACCATGCGTAACCGTGCTCTGACTTCTTCTTCACCGATGGCAGAAAAGAAGTAAAAACCGAAAACTGGACGTTCTTTTAAATTGAGATTCAAGCAGCCAATCAGGGCTGGCTCTACATACAGCCTCAGAAAATAAAGTACATAATTGTACCTTTAGGGGTACAATGGCTTGTCACTGGGGCTGTACCCTCAAGGGTACAATATTGTACCTTAACCTTTAAAAGAAACGGTACATATATGTAGCTTTTAATGCTTTTTGACCCTCAAAAAGGTACATGTATGTACCTTGTAATTGAACTTGGAGTTTACATGACTCCAGACTCAAGAGTGTTAAAGTTAATGAGATAATTACGTGATTCATTGAGTGATGATTGACCATTATTGAAGACACCTGATGTTAACAAGCAAAATCACTGAAGGAGAAAATATCATTTTTTAAGACACCGTTATGGTGATCAGTGTTTGCTTTAGTTGGGCTCTTGACCCTTTAACCCTTAACTTTAGATTTTGTTTGCTGTTGTATCTGATCTATAACTGCCAGATGAACAAAGCGAAAAGGTGATCAAGTGGTGTTGGTTATGTTTTGACATAATCATAATTTGCCTGAATCACTGAAATCGTTCTTTATCTCAGTCTTAAATGTATATTGTTGATTACAGCAGCCTGTGATTCTACAGCAAATGATTTCCAGCTTTTTCCATATAATCCAAAATATTTCTTAAAAGTTGTTCTGATCAAAAGACTTTAAAAAAAAAATTATTTTATGTTGACACACTGACATCAATAATCAGCCTGTGAATCTCAACAATGGTGACAATAATAAAGCATGTTGCAGTGCATTCTGGGTGCCACCAATCAAAACTCATTCATGGCTCCCATCATGCATTGCGGTATGAATAAATTATGATCCGAATTGTTTTACTAATTTCCTTTCCCTAATTGAATATTCTTTTTGTCACCATTGTTGAGATTCATACACTGATTCTTGATGTCTGTGTGTGCCTAAAAGAAAGATTTGTTTTATCAGATAAACTTTTAAGAAACCCTTAAAATTAGAAAATGATGGATCTTATTCTGTTGAATCACAGGCTGCTGTAATTAAAAATATACATTTAAGTCAGAGATTAGACTTTAAATGAGTTCAGTGATTCAGGTCAAATTATGATTGTCAAAACATAACCAACACCACCTGATCAACTTTTCTCTTTGTTCATCTGGCAGTTGTAACTCAGACACAACAGAGAAACAAAATCTAATGTTATCAGTTTAAGGGTCAAGAGCCCAACTAAAGCAAACACTGATCACCATAACGGTGTCTTAATTTTATTTTATTTTCTACTTCAGTGATTCTGCTTGTTAACATCAGGTGTCTTCAATAATGGTCAATCATCACTCAATGAATCACTTAATTAGCTCATTAATTTTTGTTAATTTAACAGTCATATTTTAACACTTTAACACTCTTGAGTCTGAGCCATATAAACTCCCAGGAGAGTTAATTTAACACTGGAGTTTTTGCTCTTTTATAATGATTTAATATCAGTAAATTGACTTACAAAACTTTTATTTCCTTTATTTCAAGGCTAGTCAAATATAGTGATAAGTTAAAATCTACCTTAAATGATTAAGGTATCCTTAAAACCTTTTTAAAAAACGATTTTTTTTACAAAAAAAAAAAAAAATTACTTAGCAGAGGCTGTCTTTTGATATTGTACCTAACCTTTAAAAGAAACGGTATATATATGTACCTTTTAATGCTTGGGGACATATATGTACCTTGGGGGACAGAAATGGACTCCTACTGTACCCCTATTTCTGACAGTGCAACATGCACAAGACCCATCTCGGGCCCAGCTTTAACCAAGCCAACATTTGTATGTGGGGCCCATGTGGGTTTGAAATGAAAAATGGGCTCTGTATGGGATTATCAGTGGGTTCCATAATGGTCCCACGTTAATTGCCCAGGTGGATTTCATGTAGGATTGCACTTGGTACTAGGCGGGACTCAAGTGGGCAACATGCACAAGACCTATCTCGGGTCCAGCTTTAGAGTTAAAAATGCATATAAGATGCATGCCTCTATTAAAAGTGTTGAGGCCTGAAACACACACGTGTCCATGTCTTTTCTGGTGTAATATTACAAATGAATCTTCTCCTTTGTGTGAATCTTCAGGTGTTTCTTCAGGACTGAAGCCCAATTAAACTGTTTACCGCACTGATCAGTTAAATGGTCTTTCTTCAGAATAAAAAGCAGAAGTGATTTCAGAGAGAAAGCCTGAGCCGCTTCTTCCCAGTGTGAACTCTCATGTGAATCTTCAGACGTGATTTTTATGTGAAGCGTTTTTTTTACACTGAGGGCAGGAGACAGATTTTTTGGCTTCTGTTTTTCCTTTCTTGTTCACGTCCATCAGGTCTGAAAGAAACATTAAATCAAGTGAGATGTCAAATGAGAGACAAATGTGAAATGAAAAGTGAAGCCCAAAGTCAAGATCACTGATGAGTTCAATAGTCATTTTAATCCCATCATATCTGGTCAACAACTGCTGTGCATGATTATGATCTATTTTAACATCAAGAAGATGATTTGTGTGTATAAATCACTAGTTTGGTCATGAAACTCTAGATGCTTGACATGTAAACTGTAAGCAACATCATTTGCAACGCCTTTCTACCATTAACAGAGGAAGAATCTGGAAGTTTCTCATCTCTGTATTCTTGATAAGCACCAGAGCAAATAAAAAAAAACATGAACTGCTGTTAGAAAACATGAAAATACTGTTAGACGTTTTATCTTCACCATAATAAGTAATGTCAGAAAGAGAAAGATGCACAGCTATGTATATTGCTTTCTTTCTACTCGTTTTGACATGAGCGTGACACTCTATTGTCAGAGAGTGATTTTGCAGTGCTCTGAACAGACAAATCACATGTCAAAATCAGACGGATTTTTTTATATCACACATTTATGTTGGGTTGAACACGAATTAATAGAAACCAATCAAACAACAAAATGTATGTTGCTCATTGTGGCTGTTAAGAAAACAATGAATGAGGCATTTATATAGCGCTACTATACTGTACACACCAAGCACTTTACAATCACACCAGGTGTCGGCCTCATTCACAACCTGGATGATTCAACAACAGCCACAGTGAAACAGCGCCAACTATAGGTGGAGAGGAGAGATTTTGTTTCTCAGCACATACAAATGAACTTCTTACCGTGATCTCAGACTGTGGTGATGTGGTTTCTCCACTGTATGGATCTTCATGTGTATCTTGCAGCTGACTTTTAATAGAGAAACTCTCTCCACACTGTTCACACGTGTGCGGCTTCTCTTTGCTGTGGATCCTCTTGTAAGGTTTTTCTCCAGTGTGGATCCTCTCATGTGTTTTCAGAGCTGATGAATCACTGAATCTCTTGTCGCAGTGTGAACATTTGTAAGGTTTTTCTCCGCTGTGGATCCTCTCATGTGTTTTCAGAGCTGATAACTGACTGAATCTCTTGTCGCAGTGTGAACACTTGTAAGGTTTTTCTCCAGTGTGAATCCTCTGTTGCAGTTTTAAACATCTCGCTGTAATAAAAGTCTTCTCACACTCAAAGCACATGTACTCTCTCACACCAGTGTGTATTTTCTGATGTTTATGTAAATCTTGCTGATGTGAAAAACTCTTTCCACACACAGAACAAGAATATGGCTTCTCCTTCGTATGAACTGTCAGGTGTGTCTTCAGGTTTGATGACCAAATAAATGCTTTGCCGCACTGATCACATGTGAACGGCTTCTCTCCAGTGTGAACGCTCATGTGTTCTTTAAGGTGTGAAGAATTACTGAAACTCTTCCCACATTGATTGCATGTGAACGGCTTCTCTCCAGTGTGAACTCTCATGTGAATCTTAACACTTTGTTTGCTTGTGAAACTCTTTCCACATTGATCACATGTAAATGGCTTTTCTCCAGTGTGAACTCTCATGTGAATCTTAAGATTCTGTTTGTGTGTGAAACTCTTCCCGCACTGATCACACGTGTGCGGCTTCTCTTTGCTGTGGATCTTCTCATGTGTTTTCAGAGATGATGACTGACTGAATCTCTTGTCACAGTGTGAACACTTGTAAGGTTTTTCTCCAGTGTGGATCCTCTGGTGCAGTTTTAAACATTTCGATGTCCTAAAAGTCTTCTCACACTCAAAGCACATGTACTCTCTCACACCAGTGTGTATTTTCTGATGTCTATGTAAATATTTCAGCTGTGAAAAACTCTTTCCACACACAGAACATGAATGTGGCTTCACCTTCATATGAACTGGAAAGTGTCTCTTCAGGTATGATGACCTAAGAAATGTTTTTCCGCATTGATCACATGTGAACGGCTTCTCTCCGGTGTGGATCCTCATGTGAAGCTCAAGATTTCGTTTGGCTGTGAAACTCTTTCCACATTGATTGCATGAGAACGGCTTCTCTCCAGTGTGAACTCTCATGTGAACATTAAGACGTTGTTTGGTTGTGATACTCTTTCCACACTGAGTGCAGGTGAAAGATTTCTTGGCTCTTTTCTTTAAAAACGTCTTTTTAGTCTTTGAGCGACTCAAAGGTTTGTCTCCAGGTTTGACACAATGTTTCTCCTCCACTTCACTCAGTTCTTCTCTCTCCTCCTCCTCTTCACTCAGTTCTTCTCTCTCCTCCTTCACTTCTCTCAGTTCTTCACTCTCCTCCTCCACTTCACTCAGTTCTTCTCTCTCCTCCTCCTCTTCACTCAGTTCTTCTCTCTCCTCCTCCACTTCACTCAGTTCTTCTCTCTCCTCCTCCACTTCACTCAGTTAAATACCTTTTTTATTTATTTTTATTTAAAAGGCGCCTTTCAGGGCACTCAAGGACACCGTACAATATAAAACAGAGCAACAAATACAGAACAGACAAAGCACTACATTACAACTACGCATCAAACAATCATATCATTAAAAGCTAATCTAAACAAATACGTTTTTATCTGAGCTTTAAAATGGGAAATTGAATCCATTTGACGAATGTGCAGTGGTAAGGCATTCCACAGTTTAGGCGCCACACAACTAAAAGATCTTCCACCATAGGAACTCAGTTTGAAGTTTGGAACAGACAATAATTCAGCAGAAGAGGATCTCAGAGAACGTGAAGGTCTATACAAATGAAGAAGATCTAACAAATATTGAGGTGCCGAATTATGAAGAGCTTTATATGTAAGGAGCAATAGTTTGTAATGTATACGGTGACGAACAGGGAGCCAGTGCAATTGGTAAAGAGTTGGAGTTATATGCTCAAAAATACGTGAGTGAGTAACAATCCTGGCTGCTGAGTTCTGGATTAACTGTAGTCTATGTAGTTGTTTTTCAGGGATACCAAATAAAAGAGAATTGCAGTAATCGATCCGAGATGTTACCAAGGCATGAATAAGTACTTCGGTACAGTGTTGAGAAAGTGAAGAACGAAGTCTAGCAATATTACGTAAATGAAAAGATGCAGCACGTGAAATTGTATTAATATGAGAACTAAAAGAAAGCAAACCATCAAATATGACCCCAAGACTTTTCACCTGAGTGGAGAAGTTAACTGAGCAATTATCAATAAACAAAGTACAGGGTTGAGCTTTAGATAGAACAGACCTAGACCCAACAAGAAGGGCTTCGGTTTTATTAGAATTTAACTTTAGAAAATTATTAGTCATCCATATGTTAACATCCTGCAAACATTTAGTAAGGTTAGATGGGAGATGAGAAGCAGTAGGTTTTGTGGATATATATACTTGTGTGTCGTCAGCATAAAAATGAAAACGAATACCATAAGAATGAAAAATATGACCAAGGGGTAGAATATAAAGAATAAATAAAAGGGGACCCAACACTGACCCCTGCGGAACACCGTGAGTGACTAAGATAGGCTCTGAACGAGCCGTCTTAATCTGTACGAATTGTTTCCTGTCGCATAAATATGAGGAAAACCACAGAAGAACATTACTAGCTACTCCAATACAAGCCAATCGTTCCAGTAATACTGAATGACTAATAGTGTCAAAGGCAGCACTAATATCCAAAAGAATCAGAATAGACAAGAAACCAGAATCAGCAGCCAAGAGAAGATCGTTTGTAACTTTAACAAGAGCAGTTTCAGTACTATGGTTCGATCTAAATCCCGACTGAAAATGCTCAAAAATGTCATTGTCTTGTAAGTATGACTCAAGTTGAGTTGCGACTATTCTTTCAAGTATCTTAGATATAAAAGGAAGATTAGAAATGGGCCTATAATTCTTTAGATCATTAGGATCAGCACCAGGTTTTTTGAGAATTGGAGTGATAGAAGCCATTTTTAAAGATGAAGGAACGGTAGCAGTAGACAATGATGAACAAACTATAGCAGTAATAATAGGAGCAATTGAATGAATACAAGACTTAACTAAGACAGTAGGTAAAGGATCTAGTGAGCAAGTAGAAGACTTAGACTTAATGATTAGCTTAGTAATGGAATCAACTGAAGGCAGCTCAAAATTAGAGAAAGTACATGCAGAACAACTAATATGATTATTACAAACATTTTGGTAATCACTAGACATTAAGTTAGATTGAAGTAGTTCTTGATGTATACTCTCAATCTTAGATCTAAAAAAATTTGAAACAGATTCACATTGACAGGGAGAAAGTGAAACAGAATTGTGAGGTTTCAACAGTTTGTTAATAGTACACTGTCAGAAATAGGGGTACAGTAGGAGTCCATTTCTGTCCCCCAAGGTACATATATGTACCTTTTTGAGGGTCAAAAAGGTACATATATGTCCCCAAGCATTAAAAGGTACATATATATACCGTTTCTTTTAAAGGTTAGGTACAATATCAAAAGACAGCCTCTGCTAAGTAATTTTTTTTTTTGTAAAAAAAATCGTTTTTTAAAAAGGTTTTAAGGATACCTTAATCATTTAAGGTAGATTTGAACTTATCACTATATTTGACTAGCCTTGAAATAAAGGAAATAAAAGTTTTGTAAGTCAATTTACTGATATTAAATCATTATAAAAGAGCAAAAACTCCAGTGTTAAATTAACTCTCCTGGGAGTTTATATGGCTCAGACTCAAGAGTGTTAAAGTGTTAAAATATGACTGTTAAATTAACAAAAATTAATGAGCTAATTAAGTGATTCATTGAGTGATGATTGACCATTATTGAAGACACCTGATGTTAACAAGCAGAATCACTGAAGTAGAAAATAAAATAAAATTAAGACACCGTTATGGTGATCAGTGTTTGCTTTAGTTGGGCTCTTGACCCTTAAACTGATAACATTAGATTTTGTTTCTCTGTTGTGTCTGAGTTACAACTGCCAGATGAACAAAGAGAAAAGTTGATCAGGTGGTGTTGGTTATGTTTTGACAATCATGATTTGACCTGAATCACTGAACTCATTTAAAGTCTAATCTCTGACTTAAATGTATATTTTTAATTACAGCAGCCTGTGATTCAACAGAATAAGAGCCATCATTTTCTAATTTTAAGGGTTTCTTAAAAGTTTATCTGATAAAACAAATCTTTCTTTTAGGCACACACAGACATCAAGAATCAGTGTATGAATCTCAACAATGGTGACAAAAAGAATATTCAATTAGGGAAAGGAAATTAGTAAAACAATTCGGATCATAATTTATTCATACCGCAATGCATGATGGGAGCCATGAATGAGTTTTGATTGGTGGCACCCAGAATGCACTGCAACATGCTTTATTATTGTCACCATTGTTGAGATTCACAGGCTGATTATTGATGTCAGTGTGTCAACATAAAATAATTTTTTTTTTAAGTCTTTTGATCAGAACAACTTTTAAGAAATATTTTGGATTATATGGAAAATGCTGGAAATCATTTGCTGTAGAATCACAGGCTGCTGTAATCAACAATATACATTTAAGACTGAGATAAAGAACGATTTCAGTGATTCAGGCAAATTATGATTATGTCAAAACATAACCAACACCACTTGATCACCTTTTCGCTTTGTTCATCTGGCAGTTATAGATCAGATACAACAGCCAAACAAAATCTAAAGTTAAGGGTTTAAGGGTCAAGAGCCCAACTAAAGCAAACACTGATCACCATAACGGTGTCTTAAAAAATGATATTTTCTCCTTCAGTGATTCTGCTTGTTAACATCAGGTGTCTTCAATAATGGTCAATCATCACTCAATGAATCACGTAATTATCTCATTAACTTTAACACTCTTGAGTCTGGAGTCATGTAAACTCCAAGTTCAATTAACACTGGAGTTTTTGCTGTTGGACCTCAAGGTACATACATGTACCTTTTTGAGGGTCAAAAAGCATTAAAAGCTACATATATGTACCGTTTCTTTTAAAGGTTAAGGTACAATATTGTACCCTTGAGGGTACAGCCCCAGTGACAAGCCATTGTACCCCTAAAGGTACAATTATGTACTTTATTTTCTGAGGCTGTATGTAGAGCCAGCCCTGATTGGCTGCTTGAATCTCAATTTAAAAGAACGTCCAGTTTTCGGTTTTTACTTCTTTTGGCCATCGGTGAAGAAGAAGTCAGAGCACGGTTACGCATGGTTCTTACAGGGCTTTCAACCGAGGAGGTCCTTCAGAAAATATCAGAAGCAGGCATAGAAGTAACCGACATCGAGATGAGAGGAGAAGAAATGGACTTTCAGGCAAATGACTCTTACTCAGATGATAATCGTTTATATGTCACAGTTAGACATTGACTTTAAAATGAAATGTTGCAAAATGTGAAAATTTTTATAATTAATATTTAATAATTTCTGATTTTAATTCAGCGTGTGTGTAATATTTATATATATAAATCTCATTATAGTCAACATTTGTACCCTGTCAAAGCCAATTTTGTACCATTTTTGAAGGGTCCATTTTTGTACTGTTAAATAAAGGTACAAAATTGTCACCAGAGGTACAAGACTGGTCTCTTAAGGTACAAATTACAAGGGTACAAATATGTACCCTATGCCAAGGGTACAATATTGTACCCTTGAGGGTACAGCCCCAGTGACAAGCCATTGTACCCCTAAAGGTACAATTATGTACTTTATTTTCTGAGAGTGTACTGAATAAAGTCCTTGTATTACTTTGTCCATTGGCAATGATATTCGCATAAAAAGATGATTTTGCTCTTTCCACATCCGCCTTATATGAAACCAGATGCTCAGAATACATCTGTTTGTGTACTTCAAGACCGGTTCGTTTGCATAGTCTCTCAAGTCGACGACCTAAAGCCTTTTGGTGACGGAGCTCAGAAGAATACCAAGGAGAAGAGTTGACAAAAGATACAGTATGAGTTCTCACAGGAGCCACATTGTCAAGTATATGAGACAAACTGTTATTATAAAAATTTACCAAGTCAGATGCAGGATAATTAAAGGAGCATCTGTTTACAGAGTAATCAATCATTCCATCCAGAACATCAAGATCAATATTCTTAATATTACGAAATGAAACAGAGCGTTGTGGGTTAACTTTAGACAATGGAAGGGAGATATTAAAAAAAATAGGCTTATGATCTGAGATAGAAGATTCATAAGTAAAGTTAAAAGGCTTGACACCTGAACAACATACAAGATCTAAAATATGTCCCTTGCTATGTGTTGGAAAATTAACATACTGCACAAAGTCAGCACAATCCAGAATTGATTTAAGATCTTTATATTGAGTATTAGTAGTGTTGTCAAAATGAATGTTAAAATCTCCCATCAACACGATGTTCGGAGACAGAGTACACAGATGTGTTAAGATGGTAGAAAATTCTGTAAAAAATAAGGTCATAGTAGATGCCTTTGGTGGTCTATAAATTGCGACAACAATAGTGGGAGTTGAGCTTTTGAGTTGTACGGCCAGAATTTCAAATGATGATGGCTCTGATATAGAAATCGGACAAACTTTATAGCAGTCACGATGAATAAGTGCAAGACCACCCCCTTTTCCAGAGCAGCGAGGCTTGCATGTGTAGGAATATCCAACAGGTGTTGCTTGATTTAAATAAAAAAAGTCATTAGGCTTCTGCCAACCCAGCCAGCACAGTCATGTGGGGCCCACATGGGTTTGACGTGGGCTATCTAACTGGGACCCAGCCAGTTTTGCTCCCGGTTTCCATGTAGGCCCCACATGGGTTTGCCCAGATGAACTGAACACTGCTCAGTGTGCACACTACAGGCTGTTAAATGTAACACATATCAGTGTCGGAGTTAATGAGATAATTAAGTGATTGAATAATGATTTAGCATTATTGATGAACACCTGATGTTAACAAGCAGAATCACTGAAGGAGAAAATCATAAATTGTAAGCCACCGTTATGTCGATCAGTGTTTGCTTTAGTTGGTCTCTTGACCCTTAGACTATCACTTTTAATTTTGTTTGTCTGCTGTTATTGATTTATAACAGTCAAATGAACAAAGAAAAATGTGATCTGATAGTGTTGGTTATGTTTTGGCATAATCATGATGTGATTGGATAAATGAAACTTCTTGAGATTATCTAGTTCAACTTGTTACCA
This sequence comes from Tiaroga cobitis, assembly GCA_030578255.1. NCBI lineage: Eukaryota > Metazoa > Chordata > Actinopteri > Cypriniformes > Leuciscidae > Tiaroga > Tiaroga cobitis. The sequence continues at coordinate 47,414,053 of CM060593.1, forward strand.
ACAGCTTTGTGATTCCACAGTATATGACTATCAGTATTATTTTTAATCCAAAATATTTCATAAACATTATTCTGATCAAAACACTTTCAAATGAATTTATTTAGAAACACAGACATCAATAATCAGCCTGTGAATCTCAACAATGGTGACAATAATGATGCATGTTGCAGTGGCTGCCACCAATCACAACTCATTAATGGCTCCCATCATGCATTGCGGTATGAATAAATTATGATCTGAATTGTCTATGTAATTTACTTTTCCTAATTGAATATTCTGCTCGTCACCATTGTTGAGATGCATTGACTGAATCTTGAGGTCTGGGTGTGCCTAAAAACAAGTTTATTTTTTTTGTAAAACAACTTTTAAAAGAATTCCTTTATATTATAACTAAAATTCTGGATATTTATGCAGGATCATAGTTATGCTGTAACCAACAACATAAATCACTAAACATAAAGTTCAAATGATGACTGTCATAATATAACCAACACCATTACATCACTTTTTTTTCCTTTTTTTTTTTCTGTTCATCTGCCAGTTATAAGTCAGAAACAACAGCCAAACAAAATCTAAAGTTAATAATATAAGGGTCAAGAGCCCAACTAAAGCAAACAATGATCGCCATAACGGTGGCTTACAATTTATGATTTTCTCATTCAGTGATTCTGCTTTAGGTGTCTTCAATAATGCTCAATCATCACTCAATCCCTTAATTATCTCATTAACTCCAACACTGATATGTGTTACATTTAACAGCCTGTAGTGTGCACACTGAGCAGTGTTCAGTTCATCTGGGCAAACCCATGTGGGGCCTACATGGAAACCGGGAGCAAAACTGGCTGGGTCCCAGTTAGATAGCCCACCTCAAAGCCATGTGGGCCCCACATTACTGTGCTGGCTGGGAAGTCTCAGTTAAGGACATAAAATCAGTGTTTTTGTCTGTAATAAGTTCGTGAATAACAGATGTCTTATTGTTGAGTGACCGAACGTTAAAAAGAGTAAAGCAGAGTGGGGAAGGCTTAAAATCTGACCTGGGCACCCGAGCGAGCACTTCATAATCGACCGACCTCCCAGCATTTTTAGGCAGTCTTGGATTTAAAGACCAGAAAGACCGAATTTGTCCACCACGTTCAGGATTGGCAGAGTTGGTTCTGACATTCCGATGAGACCCGCGATGCATGTATTTCGGTCGGCGTAGTAGATCCAGATGATGCAGCAACGGCGGAGTTGTAGTTAACGTTACAGGTCTGAGTTTGTACAGATCTGCCACCGAGTACACCAGTCGAGGAGCAGCGCTAAACACCACGGAGGAGAAAATAATCCACATCAGCAGCTTGAAGAACCACATGATGAAGTCTTGATGAGTTATGACAAAGATGAAGGCTGAGCTACAAACACTGAGCTGTAAACGCCAATCCTCCGCCACAAAGTCAGAAATAGATATCAAACTTCAATCAAATTTCCGAGGTCCAAGGGTGCAGTAATGAAGCAAAACAAGGCTGGATAAAATTTCCTGACTTAAAACATTCAGATATAAAACAAAACAACAGAAATCACCGGTGAGTAGCGGCAGCCAAAACGCGCCAGCGTTCACTCAACCGGATGCGGGGACAGTTCTTCTCTCTCCTCCTACACTTCACTCAGTTCTTCTCTCTCCTCCTCCACTTCACTCAGTTCTTCTCTCTCCTCCTCCTCTTCACTCAGTTCTTCTCTCTCCTCCTCCTCTTCACTCAGTTCTTCTCTCTCCTCCTCCACTTCACTCAGTTCTTCACTCTCCTCCTCCACTTCACTCAGTTCTTCACTCTCCTCTTCCACTTCACTCAGTTCTTCTCTCTCCTCCTTCACTTCACTCAGTTCTTCTCTCTCCTCCTCCTCCTCTTCACTCAGTTCTTCTCTCTCCCCCTTCACTTCACTCAGTTCTTCTCTCTCCTCCTCCTCTTCACTCAGTTCTTCTCTCTCCTCCTTCACTTCACTCAGTTCTTCTCTCTCCTCCTTCACTTCACTCAGTTCTTCTCTCTCCTCCTTCACTTCACTCAGTTCTTCTCTCTCCTCCTCCTCTTCACTTAGTTCTTCTCTCTCCCCCTTCACTTCACTCAGTTCTTCACTCTCCTCCTCCTCTTCACTCAGTTCTTCACTCTCCTCCTCCTCTTCTATCAGTTCTTCACTCTTCTTGCTCTCTTCCATTAGCTCTGAAATGAAAGAAAAAAGGCACACACAACCCCAGCAAATTAGCTCAAAAATGGAAATATATATATAATTATGGCAAGTTATAATTGTGTATGTATAAAATATTTAGATCAGCTTTCAGAATTAATTGAAGCAGAATTAATTTTACAATCAACTGATCTGTTTGTCCACCGAAACGACAGTACGATCTTTTATCAACTCTTAAGAAAGATTATTCTCCTTACTATAAGAATATCCTCCTTATAGTATTTCATCTAAGGATACATTTACACGACAACGATATGTTTAAAACGGATATGTTTTTCACGTACAGACGACTCTGTTTTCTAGGGCTGGACCCCAATATTCGAATATTCGTTCGGTGGGTTGGTATTCGATTTGAAAAAGTGACATTCGAATATTCGTTTTTTTTTTTTTTTTTTTTCACACCTGGCATCCCCCTCGAAACGGTTCTCATTCATGCTTGAATATGTTTTACACTATGAAATCTGGTGAAATATAATACTTAACATATAACTTCGTTATAGCTACTTAATAAATATATTTGCTCCTTTTGGACTACTAAAAGTGTTCCTGCGACGGGAGTATTCTCTGGCTAGAGCGCAGAACAGCGAAACAACTGCGTTGCTTTGACATTGTGGAAAATAGAATAATAGAAACAAAATGTATTATCTAGGGGTGTGACGGTTATTATATAACTGTGAGACCGATGGTTATAGTTGAACACCGTCATTAGAACTCTATAACCGCCAAAACCGTGTTATTAAAATATCTTGCAGAAGGTTATATACTAATATCAGTGTTGGGGACTAACGGAATACATACTGGGTGGTTGCCCTGCACGCTTAATAAATAAACTACAGCTAGTTCAAAACGCCGCAGCTCGAGTTCTTACCAGAACCAGGAAATATGACCATATTAGCCCGGTTCTGTCAACACTGCATTGGCTCCCTATTAAACATCGTATAAATTTTAAAATATTGTTGATTACCTACAAAGCACTAAATGGTTTAGCTCCGCAGTACTTGAGCGAGCTCTTAACGTATTATAGTCCTTCACGTCCATTGCGATCTCAAAATTCCGGTCAGTTGATAATACCTACACTGTCAGAAATAGGGGTACAGTAGGAGTCCATTTCTGTCCCCCAAGGTACATATATGTACCTTTTTGAGGGTCAAAAAGGTACATATATGTCCCCAAGCATTAAAAGGTACATATATATACCGTTTCTTTTAAAGGTTAGGTACAATATCAAAAGACAGCCTCTGCTAAGTAATTTTTTTTTTTGTAAAAAAAATCGTTTTTTAAAAAGGTTTTAAGGATACCTTAATCATTTAAGGTAGATTTTAACTTATCACTATATTTGACTAGCCTTGAAATAAAGGAAATAAAAGTTTTGTAAGTCAATTTACTGATATTAAATCATTATAAAAGAGCAAAAACTCCAGTGTTAAATTAACTCTCCTGGGAGTTTATATGGCTCAGACTCAAGAGTGTTAAAGTGTTAAAATATGACTGTTAAATTAACAAAAATTAATGAGCTAATTAAGTGATTCATTGAGTGATGATTGACCATTATTGAAGACACCTGATGTTAACAAGCAGAATCACTGAAGTAGAAAATAAAATAAAATTAAGACACCGTTATGGTGATCAGTGTTTGCTTTAGTTGGGCTCTTGACCCTTAAACTGATAACATTAGATTTTGTTTCTCTGTTGTGTCTGAGTTACAACTGCCAGATGAACAAAGAGAAAAGTTGATCAGGTGGTGTTGGTTATGTTTTGACAATCATGATTTGACCTGAATCACTGAACTCATTTAAAGTCTAATCTCTGACTTAAATGTATATTTTTAATTACAGCAGCCTGTGATTCAACAGAATAAGATCCATCATTTTCTAATTTTAAGGGTTTCTTAAAAGTTTATCTGATAAAACAAATCTTTCTTTTAGGCACACACAGACATCAAGAATCAGTGTATGAATCTCAACAATGGTGACAAAAAGAATATTCAATTAGGGAAAGGAAATTAGTAAAACAATTCGGATCATAATTTATTCATACCGCAATGCATGATGGGAGCCATGAATGAGTTTTGATTGGTGGCACCCAGAATGCACTGCAACATGCTTTATTATTGTCACCATTGTTGAGATTCACAGGCTGATTATTGATGTCAGTGTGTCAACATAAAATAATTTTTTTTTAAGTCTTTTGATCAGAACAACTTTTAAGAAATATTTTGGATTATATGGAAAATGCTGGAAATTATTTGCTGTAGAATCACAGGCTGCTGTAATCAACAATATACATTTAAGACTGAGATAAAGAACGATTTCAGTGATTCAGGCAAATTATGATTATGTCAAAACATAACCAGCACCACTTGATCACCTTTTCGCTTTGTTCATCTGGCAGGTATAGATCAGATACAACAGCCAAACAAAATCTAAAGTTAAGGGTTTAAGGGTCAAGAGCCCAACTAAAGCAAACACTGATCACCATAACGGTGTCTTAAAAAATGATATTTTCTCCTTCAGTGATTCTGCTTGTTAACATCAGGTGTCTTCAATAATGGTCAATCATCACTCAATGAATCACGTAATTATCTCATTAACTTTAACACTCTTGAGTCTGGAGTCATGTAAACTCCAAGTTCAATTAACACTGGAGTTTTTGCTGTTGGACCTCAAGGTACATACATGTACCTTTTTGAGGGTCAAAAAGCATTAAAAGCTACATATATGTACCGTTTCTTTTAAAGGTTAAGGTACAATATTGTACCCTTGAGGGTACAGCCCCAGTGACAAGCCATTGTACCCCTAAAGGTACAATTATGTACTTTATTTTCTGAGGCTGTATGTAGAGCCAGCCCTGATTGGCTGCTTGAATCTCAATTTAAAAGAACGTCCAGTTTTCGGTTTTTACTTCTTTTGGCCATCGGTGAAGAAGAAGTCAGAGCACGGTTACGCATGGTTCTTACAGGGCTTTCAACCGAGGAGGTCCTTCAGAAAATATCAGAAGCAGGCATAGAAGTAACCGACGTCGAGATGAGAGGAGAAGAAATGGATTTTCAGGCAAATGACTCTTACTCAGATGATAATCGTTTATATGTCACAGTTAGACATTGACTTTAAAATGAAATGTTGGAAAATGTGAAAATTTTAATAATTAATATTTAATAATTTCTGATTTTAATTCAGCGTGTGTGTAATATTTATATATATAAATCTCATTATAGTCAACATTTGTACCCTGTCAAAGCCAATTTTGTACCATTTTTGAAGGGTCCATTTTTGTACTGTTAAATAAAGGTACAAAATTGTCACCAGAGGTACAAGACTGGTCTCTTAAGGTACAAATTACAAGGGTACAAATATGTACCCTATGCCAAGGGTACAATATTGTACCCTTGAGGGTACAGCCCCAGTGACAAGCCATTGTACCCCTAAAGGTACAATTATGTACTTTATTTTCTGAGAGTGTAGAATATCTAAATCGACTGCAGGCGGTAGATCCTTTTCCTATTTAGCACCAAAACTTTGGAACAGTCTTCCTACCATTGTCCGGGAAGCAGACACACTCTGTCAGTTCAAAGCTAGACTAAAAACACATCTCTTTGACCTAGCATACACATAACGCACTATAGACTTCTATAAATTCAATGTTAGGCTGCATAGATTAGGTCAGCCGGAACTGGGAACACTTCCGTTAAATCTTGATGTACTCGCTACATCATAAGAAGAATGGCATCTACGCTAATATTAGTGTCTTTGTTTATCCCGAGGTTTTCCCGCAGCCTGCCGGATCCAGGCCGTGTCCAGATCTGACGAAGGAGATCCGCCTGGACCCGATGACAATGCAGTGCTGAAGTATCCACTATCCTCTCCCTATGGAGGATCCCTTTCCCACTCTACAGATAAAGCGTTGTGAATTCCGGCTCGCGTACCCCGAAGTGATAAAATAAAACAAAATTCTGTATCAAAATTTATAGGCAAGAAAAGTAGTTTGTTTAGGCTGGGTTGTATGAATTATAAACCTGCGCACATATTTTAAAAAGCACATAACTATAGAATCAATTCTGAATGAGCATGTGAACGCCGTCAGCGTTAATCACAGGTTCGCGTTTAAAAGTCTGATCATTTCGACGGAGGTGAATCAATCAAAGTTAACTTTAGCTGGAAATAACATTATTCAAGAACCGCTATAATGCCAAAACAATCTGTTACCTTAAATTATATGTTTATCTCTGTAAAGCTGCTTTGAAACAATCCATTGTTAAAAGCGCTATATAAATGAAGATGACTTGACTTGACTTGACTTGACTATTTAATTTTTCAAAAAAAAAAAAAAAACAATGTTACGGACGTGACCGCTCTGAAAGCGGCACTAAAAGATGCTTTATAACTTTCACAGAGACCTCAAACAGAAAGCACAAAACCTTTCTTTAAAGTGAATTTCGTTTTGTATTAATTGTATCTTAATTTAAATGAATGTTTCATCACCCAATTGCCTGGATTTAATAAATAAGAAGAAACTATAGCAGACGATAGATAAATCACGAAACGGAGGCGCCGGCGCGTGAACTGGAGCTCGTCTCATAAATGAACCGAAACTCAGCGTATAACTTGCCTCACACACATGTCTACTTTTAAACAGAACAATTCAAAACGAAAGAAAACAAACTACTCACTGCTCTCTGCTTATGTAATCCGTATGAAATGTGCATTTCTCTCTGGCACGTTCACTACTGAAGATCGCGAGTCAGCATCGTCAACTTCATCTTTGCAGCCGACACAAAGAAAACATTTCTTTATTATTAACAATTAAAATATCTCCTCGCTATATTTTACACATTCATTCTTTGTGACAGATTTTAGATGCTTTATTGGCAGCACCACCTTGCATGATCGCGTCACCACCGCATCACAGGCCTGTTTTGTTGTTGTTGTTAAGGATTTACTACACTCAAAAAATGATGTGTTGGCTTTACTTAACTTTTTTTTGTAAACAGGTTCCACCGGTTCCACATAACTTGGTTTCGTTAAACAAACATAATTTGTTCATGTAACTTCAACATCATGGAAGTAATTTTAAGCCATCCAATCAAACTCTGAGCTGAGTGTTAAATGAACACTAAAGCAGTGTTAAAGTTAATGAGATAATTAAGTGAATAATTGAGTGATGATTGAGCATTATTGAAGACACCTGATGTTAACAAGCAGAATCACTGGAGGAGAAAACCGGAATTTAAGGTCACCATTATGGAGATGAGTGTTTGTTTTAGTTGGGCTCTTGACCCCCACAATATTAACTTTAGATAATGTTTGGCTATATATGAGCTAAAACAGCCAGATGATCACATAGAAAAAGTGATATGATGCTGTTGGTTATGTTTTAACATAATCATATGTTGAAACATGACACTTGTTCAACCTTCCGGTTTGTACACAACCTATATGAACAACTGAGCCGCTGTTAAGTTTACTTTATAGATTAGGACACCACTGCTGTTGTAGAGCATAACATTTTTTTTAGCCTATTCAATGGAATTCAACTGATCAAATCAATAAAAAAGAAACTTCTAAAAAAAACAAATTAATGTATGTAGGCACACACAGACATCAAGAATCAGCCTGTGAATCTCAACAGTGGTGACTATTATAAAGCATGTTGCAGTGCATTCTGGGTGCCACCAATCAAAACTCATTCATGGCTCCCATAATGCATTGCTGCATGAATAAATAATGAGCTTATGTTCAGAGGTGATCTGTTTGTCACCATTGCTGAGATTCATACACTAAATATTGATGTCTGTGTGTGCATGCATACAATTTTTTTTTTTAATTTTTTTATTGATCATTTGGATTTCTTTGAAAGAGCTAAAAAATTGTATGCTCTACAATGGCAGTGCTGCTATAATCCATAAGATAAACTTACCTCAGAAAATTGCTTCTGTATGAGGTCAGTGATTCAGGTCAAATGACTGCGATATAATGATTATGTTAAAACACAACCAACATCTACAGATCACATTTTCTAGTTGATTATCTGGCTGTTATAGCTCAGATATGGCAGTCAGAAAAAATATAAAATTAATAATGTGGGGGTCAAGAGCACAACTAAAACAAACACTCATCTCCATAATGGTGACTTTAAATTCCGGTTTTCTCCTTCAGTGATTCTGCTTGTTAACATCAGGTGTCTTCAATATAGCTCAATCATCACTCAATTATTCACTTAATTATCTCATTAACTTTAACACTGCTTTAGTGTTCATTTAACACTCAGCTCAGAGTTTGATTGGATGGCTTAAAATGACTTCCATGATGTTGAAGTTACATGAACAAATTATGTTTGTTTAACGAAACCAAGTTATGTGAAACCGGTGGAACCTGTTTACAAAAAAAAGTTAAGTAAAGCCAACACATCATTTTTTTTAGTGTATGTGTGATTCATTTAATGGAAAGCACATTCACTGCTAGTTGTCTTGCTGTTTGAATTTATTTTAATAATTTTTTATTTATTCAAATTTCGTTTATATTTGTTTAAATTTTGTTTTTATTTATTTAAATCTACCCTACAAAAATATTATAAGACTACCTTATTAAAAATATTGCTTAAGTTAACAGACCTGGGTGTGTGTGTGTTTTATATCACTAGTACAGTGTCCATTCTCGGAGCATAACCTATAAGCTCTGCTCGCGTGAGGCACACCGCTTCCCGCTCGCCCTGTTCTGTAGTTTATTAAAAATGTATTAATTCTGAACGTGTCGCGTCTCGCCCGTCTATCGATATTGCACCAAATACGACACTGCACTCCCTTGTGAAGTCGTTTGGATGAACGGTTCTCGAAATAATCAAAATGCAAACGGACAGACAGATATATAGTGATTCCGAAGCTTCGAATATTCAATGTGAACAGTGATGGGAATAACTAACGGCATTACTTTTTCCAGTGACGAGTAATCTAATTGATTACTCTTCTCATCTTAATAACGCCGTTACCGTTACTGCCAAAAAACACGGCGCGTTACTGATGAAGCTGTTTTTTTTTTTTCATCCGACCACTAGATCTCTGAGCGAGAGGCAAATACTTTTTTTACTGTTCTTCCTTGGTTAGTGGGCAGAGCACGAGAAAAGCGCATAAATGCTGACGATTGGCTGAGGTAAAGTAAAGTGTCATTGTAAGCCAATCAGAGGTAGAGTTGGGCGGGTGTTCGAAAGCACGCATAGTTGTGATGGGCATTCGGCTCTTTTGACTCAGCTCACTGAAAATAGCCGGCTCTTTTGGCTCACAAACGGCTCTTTAAATTACTTTGACTATAATATTTCAATTTTTATTTCATAATTATTTAATTTCTATAGGCTAAATTTGTAAAAATAGAGTGGGCTCTTCAGATATGCGAGATATGGCTCTTAGAGTCGGCTCATTCGCGAATCGCGAACGACCCATCAAAAGCTCATTTGCGAACGAATCGATCCATCATCACTAACGCTCGTTCGCGATCGACCCATCATCACTAACGGCTAACGCTCATGAATTGCGAACGACCCATCATAACGCATAGTCGGACAGGACAGGACACACAAGGAATAACACAAGCCAGTCAGTCTTTTTGGTATATTGCTTAACAAGCTTAATTGAATTTTGCCCAGTTGTGGCCTGTTGAGGGGCAATAAATATCAAAAGTTCCAAAACATCTATTGTGTTATTTGCATTAATCCACTATATAAACATAATATCTACATACATGGCATTTGATTGGAGGCTAGTCTCACTTTGTCCCACAGCAACATTTTTTTTTAGATGTGTGCAATGTTTCATGTTTCTGTTAATAATGTATTGTATTAAGTGTCCATTTCATTATAATATTCAGATTTATCATAAATAAAGTTCCGTTAAAGAGGGGTAGAGGTGCGGTCACATTTGAGCATTTCAAATTTAATTTTACTTGAAAGTAACGCAATAGTTACTTCTTAAGTAACTAGTTACTTTTAAAATTTGTAACTGAGTAACTAATTTAGTTACTTTTTGGAAGCAGTAACTGTAACTAATTACTTTTTAAAAGTAACTTGCCCAACATTGCTACCGAAGCATTGAAGCTCAAAAAAATGGTATTCGGACCAGCCTTAATTATCTTAACTTTAACACTGCTTCAGTGTTACTTTAACACTGGGGAATTTACTGTGTATTAACCCTCTGGTGCGATCAAAAATGCACATCCAATCTCTGGCATTTTAAATTCCTATTTTCACTGTGAAGCGGCTTTGAAACTATCTATATTGTTAAAAGAGCTATCAAAATGAAGGTGACTTGACTTATACCCGTTTTTTTATTGGTTTGGTTGTTTACTTATTTTCTTTTCACCCTGTATGTATCATAAAAATGATAAATAAATCATACAAAAAAGAAACATAATTCGCTATTCAGCTAACAATTTTTTTGGGATAAATATGCACCACATTACATATTCATTATAATTTCAATGTTCAATATTTGATGCATGTTTGAATAAATCAGTAAACTTTTTTTTTGACAGCCACCATAGAAATATGATTATGTAATTGTAAAGTTAGTATAACTTTATTATAATTTTAATAAACATCCTTGAATGTAATTTGTGTTTGTATACAAACCAGTCAATTTTAACCTTCAATATTATATTAATGTAGTCCAAACTGACTCCCATGTATAGTTTACAGCGTTATTTGAGAAATTTTCTTTCCTTGAGAACATTTGCCATGTACTTTATCTAATATATACAGTATCCAAACCCATCAATATCGAATTGTGTCAATACTCAGCAAACTGTATTGAGAAATGTCAAAATGTTTGTTAACATGGTTGCAAAAAAATGTGAGCCTGTTATAAATGTAAAATAAAACAGCTAAAATATTTAGTTGGACCTGATGTTGACAATCAATATAACAGTTTCTCAAACCTCCCTTTACTGACCATTTCTGGTAAACAAACAAGAAAGAAAATATTATTGTATTTCATAGTTTACCCATTTGTCTAAAAGTGATGAAGTTCTTGAATGTTTCTAACATGAATGTTCTTCAGCATCATGAATGAATGAAGAATAAACACCAACCTCTTTGTTCTTCAGGATCTTCAGTGTGTTTCATTCTGCAGGGTTCTGGATCACTCGTGTTCTCACTGTCCTCTTTAATAAACTCAGTCTTTGCAGATTTCAGCTCTTCCTGATGCTCTGATGCTCGTCTTCACTTGTAGCTGATGGGAATTTACAGCATTTATAGGATAATTCCAGTGGGCGGAGCTTCACTGATGATGTGATTGCTGTGGGAGGAGCTTCACTGATGATGAATTCCACTGTAGGAGGAGCTGAAAATCAAAGTTATCAGTTAATGAGTTTGTTTTAATGCTAAATGACACATCCAAGCGTTGCAACCCGTTCTCATTCCCAGGGCGTCATATACTTACGCTTTGGCCACGTCCGTCGGCGTCTACTACCAACGCACATGGCTTCCTTTAGCGTAGATATGAGACGCACAGAGCTTCCCATTAACTCCAATGTAACCCCATCCGCGCTTCTATTGGACGCCCAGGGCAACTTCGGCAGTCATCAACTCATTCAACTCATATAAACCGGATGATGAATAATGATATCCTTAATAAAAAAATGTGCTTGATAATTCCACAAAACATTATGATAATGTTATGGCCATTATTTTCAATTATTTACCTTTTGATTCAGAGAAATAAAGGGATTTGTTCACAGTTTTCGACAGATGCATGCTATTTTAAAGTATTTTAATATCCTCAACATTTTATAACTTAATAACACGAAAGTGTGCTTGATAATTAAACAATGCAATAGGAAAATAGCCTACAAAGTTATTATTTTCGATCAGGCCTATCCTTTGATTCTGAGAAAAAAAGGCGGAAAAAAGAAAGAAAATTGATCATGCAACCTTAAGATTTTTTTTTTTTTTTTTTTGCAACAAATGGACTCGCCCCCTGGCCGTTGGAAAAAAAGCATAAGGCACTTCCTGACTTTTCAGACAGTTTCCCGCGTGATCAGAACCGAGGAGCTACGGATCTATCTCTGAAGTGATAAGTAAGTTAGTTATAAACTCTCCAGATGATTTGTATGTCGTTATTATATTTATCAAACATGAAATATTTTCAGAAAACCGTCTGTGTACCCAGAGAGAACTAATACCGCTGCAACATTTTTCTTTTGCAACATATTTTGGTACACTCGCATACACTGTCAGAAATAGGGGTACAGTAGGAGTCCATTTCTGTCCCCCAAGGTACATATATGTACCTTTTTGAGGGTCAAAAAGGTACATGTCCCCAAGCATTAAAAGGTACATATATATACCGTTTCTTTTAAAGGTTAAGGTACAATATCAAAAGACAGCCTCTGCTAAGTAATTTTTTTTTTTGTAAAAAAAAACGTTTTTTAAAAAGGTTTTAAGGATACCTTAATCATTTAAGGTAGATTTTAACTTATCACTATATTTGACTAGCCTTGAAATAAAGGAAATAAAAGTTTTGTAAGTCAATTTACTGATATTAAATCATTATAAAAGAGCAAAAACTCCAGTGTTAAATTAACTCTCCTGGGAGTTTATATGGCTCGGACTCAAGAGTGTTAAAGTGTTAAAATATGACTGTTAAATTAACAAAAATTAATGAGCTAATTAAGTGATTCATTGAGTGATGATTGACCATTATTGAAGACACCTGATGGTAACAAGCAGAATCACTGAAGGAGAAAATATAATTTTTTAAGACACCGTTATGGTGATCAGTGTTTGCTTTAGTTGGGCTCTTGACCCTTAAACCATTAATTTTAGATTTTGTTTGGCTGTTGTATCTGAGCTATAACTGCCAGATGAACAAAGCGAAAAGGTGATCAGGTGGTGTTGGTTATGTTTTGACATAATCATAATTTGCCTGAATCACTGAACTCATTCTTTTTCTCAATCTCAGTCTTAAATGTATATTGATGATTACAGCAGCCTGTGATTCTACAGCAAATGATTTCCAGCATTTTCCATATAATCCAAAATATTTCTTAAAAGTTGTTCTGATCAAAAGACTTTAAAAAAAGAAAATTTAATGTTGACTCACTGACATCAATAATCAGCCTGTGAATCTCAACAATGGTGACAATAATAAAGAATGTTGCAGTGCATTCTGGGTGCCACCAATCAAAACTCATTCATGGCTCCCATCATGCATTGCGGTATGAATAAATTATGATCCGAATTGTTTTACTAATTTCCTTTCCCTAATTGAATATTCTTTTTGTCACCATTGTTGAGATTAATACACTGATTCTTGATGTCTGTGTGTGCCTAAATGAAAGATTTGTTTTATCAGATAAACTTTTAAGAAACCCTTTAGATTAGAAAACGATGGATCTTATTCTGTTGAATCCAAGGCTGCTGTAATTAAAAATATACATTTAAGTCAGAGATTAGACTTTAAATGAGTTCAGTGATTCAGGTCAAATTATGATTGTCAAAACATAACCAACACCACCTGATCAACTTTTCTCTTTGTTCATCTGGCAGTTGTAACTCAGACACAACAGAGAAACAAAATCTAATGTTATCAGTTTAAGGGTCAAGAGCCCAACTAAAGCAAACACTGATCACCATAACGGTGTCTTAATTTTATTTTATTTTCTACTTCAGTGATTCTGCTTGTTAACATCAGATGTCTTCAATAATGGTCAATCATCACTCAATGAATCACTTAATTAGCTCATTAATTTTTGTTAATTTTCTAGTCATATTTGAACACTTTATCACTCTTGAGTCTGAGCCATATAAACTCCCAGGAGAGTTAATTTAACACTGGAGTTTTTGCTCTTTTATAATGATTTAATATCAGTAAATTGACTGACAAAACTTTTATTTCCTTTATTTCAAGGCTAGTCAAATATAGTGATAAGTTAAAATCTACCTTAAATGATTAAGGTATCCTTAAAACCTTTTTAAAAAACGATTTTTTTTTACAAAAAAAAAAAAAATACTTAGCAGAGGCTGTCTTTTGATATTGTACCTTAACCTTTAAAAGAAACGATATATATATATGTACCTTTTAATGCTTGGGGACATATATGTACCTTTTTGACCCTCAAAAAGGTACATATATGTATGTACCTTGGGGGACAGAAATGGACTCCTACTGTACCCCTATTTCTGACAGTGTATGTACCGTTTCTTTTAAAGGTTAAGGTACAATATTGTACCCTTGAGGGTACAGCCCCAGTGACAAGCCATTGTACCCCTTAAGGTACAATTATGTACTTTATTTTCTGAGACTGTATGTAGAGCCAGCCCTGATTGGCTGCTTGAATCTCAATTTAAAAGAACGTCCAGTTTGCAGTCTTTCTTTCTTTTGGCCATCGGTGGAGAAGAAGTCATGGCACGGTTACTCATGGTTCTTACAGGGCTTTTAACCGAGGAGGTCCTCCAGAAAATATCAGAAGCAGGCATAGAAGTAACCGACGTCGAGATGAAAGGAGAAGAAATGGACTTTCAGGCAAATGACTCTTACTCAGATGATAATCGTTTATATGTCACAGTTAGACATTGAGTTTAAAATGAAATGTTGGAAAATGTGAAAATTAAAAGGATTTAATCATTTCTGTTTTTAATTCAGCGTGTGTGTAATATATATAAAAATCTCATTATAGTCAACAATTGTAACCTGTCAAAGCCAATTTTGTACCATTTTTGAAGGGTCCATTTTTGCACTGTTAAATAAAGGTACAAAATTGTCACCACAGGTACAAGACTGGTCTCTTAAGGTACAAATCACAAGGGTACAAATATGTACCCTATGCCAAGGGTACAATATTGTACCCTTGAGGGTACAGCCCCAGTGACAAGCCATTGTACCCCTAAAGGTACAATTATGTACTTTATTTTCTGAGAGTGTGTGTCACCTTCTCCCCTCTCTCATCCTCCTGCTCTCTCTTCTGTCTCTCCTATATCCTATCACCCTCCTGCTCTCTCTTCTGTCTCCCCACTAAGCAAAATGATGTCCAAAAGACGTCTTTTCAACGTCTTTGTCACAAAAGTCGGACGTTGAAAAGACGTCCACTGAGGAGCCAGAATGAAAGTTTTTATGACGTCTTTTTTTGACGTGTTCTGGACGTCCGATATAGACGTTCATCGACCCTCTTCGTACAAGGTTAAAAACTAGTTCAAATGTGGCCATTGTGGACATATTTTCAACATCTTTTATGGCCTCATTTAGACAATTTATACTGTTTCTGGACCAAATAAACACTCGGGATGCATTAAATTAAAACTCATGTTTATTTCAATGTAAATTTCTTACATTGTTTAGATGAGGTTTAGATGTCGATGTTTCATTTTACGTAACCATTGTGGGGATCAGTGTTTGCTTTAGTTGGGCTCTTGGTCCTAGTTCTTCTTACTTTAGCTTTTCTTTGGCTGCTGTAACTGTGTGTTTTGTGTAACATCATTGTTGTGGCAGAGAAAGCCAAGAAAAAGTACAATCGGCTGTCATCAGCTCCATGTTGATGACAAAATCACAAAATGAGCATTTAATGTTGTGTTTAGACTTTTGTCTTTATATCAGGCATTTATAACTACCTATCTTGTGGAACTGTATTATGTGGACCAGTACCATTAAAATGATCACTTATTTGAAGGTGGATAAAAAAAGCATGTTTAAACAATGTTTTTAGAAACTGTACCATATAGTCACACACAGACATCAAGATTTTGCGTATGATTCACAACAATGGTGACAATAAAAAGCTTCATGCTGCAATGCATGATGGGTAGCTTTCAAAGTACAAAACATCCTTGATTGATTGATCCCAAGCTTTTTTTGTTTTGGTTGTCACCGCTGTTGAGAATCATATGCTAAATCTTGATGTCTGTGTGTGACTACATTATACACTTGCTCAAAACATTGTGCAAACATCCTTTTTATCCACCTTCAAATAAGTGATCATTTTAATGGTACTGGTCCAAATAACACAGTTCCACAAGATAGGTGGTTATAAATGCCAGATATAAAGACGAAAGCCTAAACACAACATTAAATGCTCACTTTTTAATTTGGCATCATCAACATGGAGCTGATGACAGCCGATCTTACTTTTTCTTGGCTTTCTCTGCCACAACAATGGTGTTCTACAAAACACACAGTTACAGCAGCCAAAGAAAAGTTAAAGTAAGAAGAACTGGGACCAAGAGCCCAACTAAAGCAAACACTGATCACCACAATGGTTACTTAAAATGAAACATATCAACATCTAAACCTCATCAAAACAATGTAAGAAAATTACATTGATATAAAAATGAGTTTTAATTTAATGCATCCTGAGTGTTTATTTGGTCCAGAAACAGTATTGTCTAAATGAGGCCATAAATGATGTTGAAAATATGTCCACAATGGCCACATTTGAACTAGTTTTTAACCTTGTACGAAGAGGGTCCATGAACGTCCAGATCGGACGTCCAGAACACGTCAAAAAAAGACGTCATAAAAACTATAATTCTGGCTCCTCAGTGGACGTCTTTTCAACGTCCGACTTTTGTGACAAAGACGTTGAAAAGACGTCTTTTGGACATCATGTTGTTTAGTGGGTAGGTAGATATCAATTCATTTATATATCAATGGATGGGTATATAATGTATTTTGACAGGTTTATGTTCTATCTGGCTTAAACTATAGCTAACATAGGTTTAGCTGCCCCTAGTCTTCTTTACTCACTTTAAAATGTATTTTCTTTTGCATTTTCTTTTGTTGCCTGTCTTTAGCTTGCGTGAGATTCTGGTAAGACTCTGTTTACTCCTTGAATTAAAACATAGCCTACTCCACATGGTTTCTGGGGCAACATTACATGGATATTGGAAATATGTGAACTTGATTTTTTATAGTCTATGGTGTGAACACACAAAAGACACATTTATAATAGGCATGTATGTAGGCTATGTAAATCTATCTCTCCAAGTAAAGAGTTGAACTGCACACTCATTTAAATATTTTGATTTATTTCCAACGTCATGATAAAACCCACTTTTCCCATAT
Organism: Tiaroga cobitis; assembly: GCA_030578255.1. NCBI lineage: Eukaryota > Metazoa > Chordata > Actinopteri > Cypriniformes > Leuciscidae > Tiaroga > Tiaroga cobitis. The sequence goes on from CM060593.1 coordinate 47,431,307, forward strand.
GGTTAGAATGTAAATTCTGGTATGAGTTGTTTCTTATATATGAGATTATCTAATTTATATCTTAATATAATTTTTTTTCTTAAAATAGCTTACGGTCTGGACTAAAATGTAGGGTATGTGCACTTTTATCCATCTTTAACACGTTCTCTTTAGCTTGCTTCTCATAAAGGTGTGTGTTTGCTTTAGCTATGAAAAATGAAATGAATTGAAATGAAAGGAAATAAAAATCTCTCTCTCTCTCTAAACTTATAAACACCCATCTCTTTTTTTTACGACTTACAAAATAAACGACTTACAGAGACATACATGGACATGTTTTTAATATCATTTTAATTTTCTCTGCACAGTCCATCATCGGTGGCCAAAACAAATCAAAGTGGCTTGACACTTTTTCCACTATTGTTCCACTGTGCCTATGACCGTTGTACTTTGAAGATCAGGAGCAAATTGATGCAATCCACACTCACCTAACATCAATTCTGGGCTGCACACCCACACACAAACACACAGTGACAAGATCAAATCACCATGGATGTCCTTTTTTTTTTTTCAGTATCAGTTCAGTATCAGTATCAGTTTTTTTGCATTATCAGTGAGCCTTTGACAGGAGGGTAGAAAAATAGTTTAATAAGAGTGGTAAACCATAGGGGAGTCATCATAGTTCATAAATGGTGTTAATAAATATTCTTTTGTGAACAACAATATTATCTCTCTCTTCTTAATGGCCCTTGGAATTTTAGAAAAGGGATAAATTGCGGTTGGCTTTATAAAATGCTGTGTAGGACACTGTTTTGTAGCTGTATGACGACGACCAATAGAGTATAGTGCAGCAGATATTTCATCAGGGATCCATATGATTACACAGTACTGAATGCCTAATGGCTAAATTTGGTTAACATCTAACTTTATATAAATTTACAACAACATATCAGTCTTCCATATAAACACCTACACTCTTAAAAATAAAGGTGCCAGGAAGAACCAAAAAGGGGGTTTCACAGCGATGCCATAGAAGAACCTTTTTTGGTTCCCCAAAGAACCTTTCAATGAAAGGTTCCTTGAAGAACCATTCTCAAAGGTTCTTTAAAGAACCTATAACAGTTCTTCATGTCACTTTATTAGGTTCTTTGTAGAACCATTTATGAAAAGGTTTTTTGACACCCATGGTAAACAAACATTACTAAGCAAAATGATGTCCAAAAGACGTCTTTTTAAAGTCTTTGTCACAAAAGTCGGACGTTGAAAAGACGACCACTGAGAAGCCAGAATGAAAGTTTTTATGACGTCTTTTTTTGACGTTTTCTGCACGTCCGATATAGACGTTCATGGACCCTCTTCGTACAAGTTTAAAAGCTAGTTCAAATGTGGTCATTGTGGACATTTTTTTTACATCATTTATGGTCTCATTTAGACATAATTACTTTGATTATTGCTGTCAGATGATCTTAGTGTGAGAATTAGCAGAGGTTTAGATGTTGATATTTGTTTCATTTGAAGTGTCACCATTGTGGTGATCAGCGTTTGCTTTAGTTGGGCTCTTGGTCCCCTTTATTTTTACTTTAGCTTTTCTTTGGTTGCTGTAACTATGTGTTTATATAACACAATTTTTGTGGCAGAAAAACCCAAGATAAAGTAGCATCAGGTGTTATCAGCTCATTGTTGATGATGACATAATCATCACAAAAAAGCAACAAATGTTAGTTTGAAATTGTTGTTATATTTGGCATTCATAACCACCAACCTTATGAAATGGCAATATTGGTGCCAATAGAATAAAACATATTTTGAAAGTATAAAAAGCATGTGCACGTTCTGAGCAAATTTATCATGTAGTCACACACAGACATCAAGATTTTGGATATGATTCACAACAACGGTGACAATAAAAACAAAAATTCTTGGGAATCAATGATGAGTTTTGAACTATGAAAGCTACCCATCATGCATTGCAGCATGACAATATTTTTTTATTGTCACCATTGTTGTGATTCATATGCAAAATCTTGATGTCTGTGTGACAAGATGATACATTCGCTCTAAACATTGTTTGCACATAATTTTTATCCACCTCTAAATAAGTTATATAAACCCTATTGGTACCAATATTGCAGTTCCAAAAGATATAGGCGACTAGAAATGCCAAAGTATCTGACAACATTAGATACTTGTTTTGTGATCATCATCATCATCAACATGAAGCTGATAACACCTGGTCTTACATATTCTTGGCCTTCTTTGCAACATCAATTGTGTTATACAAACACACAGTTACAACAGCCAAAGAAACGCTAAAGTAAAAATAAAGGGGCCCAAGAGCCCAACTAAAGCAAACGCTGATCACCACAATGGTGACACTTCAAATGAAACAATTATCAACATCTAAACCTCTGCTAATTCTCACTAAGATCATCTGACAGCAATAGTCAAAGTAATTATGTCTAAATGAGACCATAAATATGTCCACAATGACCACATTTGAACTAGTTTTTAAACTTGTACGAAGAGGGTCCATGAACGTCTATATCGGACGTGCAGAACACGTGCTCCTCCTCAGTGGACATCTTTTCAACGTCCGACTTTTGTGACAAAGACGTTGAAAAGACGTCTTTTGGACATAATTTTGCTTAGTGATGTTTGTTTACTATGGGTGTCAAAAAACCTTTTCATAAATGGTTCTACAAAGAACCTAATAAAGTGACATGAAGAACTGTTATAGGTTCTTTAAAGAACCTTTGAGAATGGTTCTTCAAGGAACCTTTCAGTGAAAGGTTCTTTGGGGAACCAAAAAAGGTTCTTCTATGGCATCGCTGTGAACCCCCCTTTTTGGTTCTTCCTGGCACCTTTATTTTTAAGAGTGTATAACTGCTCATATCATCACTTGTCATAACACATAGTTGATCCAACTATGTGTATTTTTAATTTTTCAATTCACAAAAACAAATAGTCTTCTGTGGGCTGACTGAAGAGAATGAAGCCCAACTGAATATCTACAGATATTTTAATCCGTGCAGATCTACACTGCAACGTTTATATTTAAATGAACAAAAAACACAAAATTGTCAAGTCTATGGACGGATTATTAATGTGTAAGCGTCGATTTAATTATGTTATTTCACAGTATATCCCCCTACCGGACGCATCAGGAACAACAGGGGCTTAAAACTGTCAGGGGCGTATATCTGCCGGCTCCAGGTCTGCAGCCTCCCCATATAGATGCGATCTGGGAAAACCCGTCGGATGTCGCGCTGGTACGTTTTCAGTAAGGTCTAAAAATAGATCGAATGTCAGTTTTTTGTCAAAATTGGGTTTTCAATAAATTATTATTCTATTACATCTTGTTTATCATCTCTGAATATATCTTGGGAAAATTCAGTAGTTTAGTGCAGAAAAATAGCGATTTATACTGGCAAGCTGAAAACAGTGTCTTTCTCTTTAAGAACACGCGCACGGCGGAGCAAAGGGGCAAAAAAAAACAAAATCGCACATTTAGCTCTCCTTCTCTTAACACTACAAAGACAGTTTCGCCTATCAAAATAAACAACATAATAGAATAAAGGTCCCGCCAGTCCTGTGTAAACTACAACGGCACGCAAGTTTTTATTTATTTATTTTTATCCAGCGTTATCGTGTGGTGTGATGTGGATCACAAGAGAACAACAGAGTCTGAAGCCACTCGCTCAAAAGACCTTGCTCGCCTCTCAGTCGTCCAATTTCAAAACGGTTTTTACATGATGAATTTTGAGTTCGTAAGCTTTCTAATGATACCTAATCTATGATGATTACTAAAATATGTGATATGAAAAAAAAAGGCAATAGAAAAAGAGCGCCAGTCTGACTTGTCTTTGCTGCTGCTGCTCAATAGATTTCCAGAGGACTTCGGCAAGAAGACTATTAAAAAATATGGGGACTGGGTTTCTAAAGTTTCTAAAGTTACAAAGTGTCCCTTTAAGCATTTAAAAGCTCTGTTGAGAAGTTTAAAACACGGAAAGCTCAAAAAGCAATCATATCAGGATACTTCATGACTTTCAAAACTAAAATGAAGAAATTGCTCTTAATTCAAGCAGAATCAGCAGACAATTAAAAAAGGACAATAACAATGAGATGTTGATAAAATGAGTAAAGAGTTTAATCAATAATTACATGAAGCAAATACAAACATTAAGAAAATGAAGATGATGCGGTAAACAGTTTAATTGGGCTTCAGTCCTGAAGAAATCATCTTCATTAATTAGACAAGTCTCTCTCTTTACTGACTTATAAGCAGAGAATAAAAGAGTCCAGTTTCAAAGATACATGAAAGTATATCTTGCGTTTCCATGGAAGAGTAGAAGTGGAAGAGAAACTACATGTTCTAATGAAAAACAATGAAGAACGAGTTAAAAATAAGAATCATGTCTCTATTACAAGTGTTACGGCCTCTTCTTCAGCTCCTGAACTTTGCCTCCAAAGGTTTTTAAAGGGTGAATTTTCTGGTGCTCTTTCAGTTCAGCTCTTTCTATCTTCCGCAGTAAAGGCCTTCCTGCACTGAAACACACACCGCCGTGTCTTTTCTGCTGTAATATTACGAATGCATTTTCTCCTTTGTGTGAATCTTCAGGCGTTTCTTCAGGACTGAAGCCCAATTAAACTGTTTACCGCATTGATCACAGTTAAATGCTCTTTCTTCAGAATGAGAAGCAGTGATTTCAGAGAGAAAGCCTGAGCCGCTTCTTCCCAGTGTGAACTCTCACGTGAATCTTCAGACTTGATTTACAAGTGAAGCGTTTTTTACACTGAGGGCAGGACACAGATTTTTTGGTTTCTTTTTTTCCTTTCTTGTTCACGTCCATCAGGTCTAAAAGAAACATGAAATCAAATGAGATTTCAAATGTGAAATGAAAAGTGAAGCCCAAAGTCAATATCACTGATGAGTTCAATAGTCATTTTAATCCCATCAAATCTGGTCAACAAATGCCATGCACGATTATGATGTATTTTAATGTAATGAAGATGATTTGTGTTATAAATCACTAGTTTGGTCATGAAACTCTAGATGGCGCATACTTGACATGTAATCTGTAAGCAATCAATCACATAGTTTCCAAAGCCTTTCTAACATTAACAGAGTGACTAACATTAACTGTATTCTTGATAAGCACCAGAGCAAATACAAAAACATGAACTGCAGTTAGAAAACATGAAAATACTGTTTTACGTTTTATCTTCACCATAATAAGCAGTGTCAGAAAGAGAAAGTTGCACAGCGCGGCTATGTATATTGTCAGAGTGAGATTTTGCATTGCTCTGTCTGAACAAAATGTCCGTTGCTCATCGTGGCTGTTAAGAAACTAATGAATGAATGAGGCATTTATATAGCATTACTATTTACTACCTCATTCACAACCTGGATGATTCATCAACAGCCACAGTGAAACAACGCCAACTATAGGTGGAGAAGAGGTATTTAACTGTGACTTACACAAAAGAGATTTTGTTTCTCAGCACTTAACCTCCTAAGACCTGGTTGTCCACATACGTGGACATCACATTATTGGTTGTGTGCAGCATATTACTTAATTCTGTGCAGAGGTGGAAAGTCCAGGGGTCAGAAAGTAAAAGTCCTGCCATATTTTTATTCCACCCACAGCAAAAACTCCAGTGTTAAATTAACTTTACTGGGAGTTTATTTGGATCCAGACTCAAGAGTGTTAAAGTTAATGAGATAATTAAGTGAATAATTGAGTGATGATTGAGATATTATTGAAGACACCAGATGTTAACTAGCAGAATCACTGAAGGAGAAAATCTATATTTTAGTCATCATTATGGTGATCAGTGTTTGCTTTAGTTGGGCAGGTCACCTTTAAATGTTTATCTAAAGATTTTGTTTGGCTGTTTTAACAGCTGGATGAACAAAGAGATCCGATCAGATGTTCTAGATCATGTTTAGACATAATCATCATTTGACCTGAATCACTGAACTCATTTAAAGCCTACTCTCTGACTTAGATGTATAATGATCATAACAGCATCACAGTGATTCTATAACATTAGATCCAGATTTTTCAAAATAAACCAAATGATATCTTAAACGTTGTTCTGATAAATAAAAATCTTTCTTTTAGGCACACACAGACATCAAGATTCAGTGTATGAATCTCAACAATGGTGACAAACAGAATATTCAATTAGGAAAAGGAAATTACTAAGACAATTCAGATCATAATTTATTCATACCGCAATGCATGATGGGAGCCATGAATGAGTTTTGATTGGTGGCACCCAGAATGCACTGCAACATGCTATATAATTGTCACCATTGTTGAGAATCACAGGCTGATTCTTGATGTCTGTGTGTGCCCATAAAGTATTTAGAATAGAACAGCTTTTAAGAAATCTTTTGGATAATATTTAAATTTCCGAAAATGTTATACTGTGTAATCATTAGGTTAAACTTTACAAATGAGTTTTGTGACAAATGATGATTATGTCAAAACATAACCAACCCCAGCGCATCAGCTTTCCTTGTTGTTCATCTGGCTGTTATAACTCATGTACAGCAGCCAAACAACATCTAAAGTTAATGATTTAAAGGTATTGTAGGTAGGAATTGTATAAAAAAAAAAACTTTTTTCCAAATTTGTTTAAACTTTCTGTATTTATCAATGCATAATTAAAATGTAAGTACTCTGAAAAAGAAAGTATAAAAATCGAGTGTCTGTAGACCTCTCACGACTGTTTTAAAGACAGCTCATTATTTCCATTCACTCCACCCCCTCCCTTCTGGGCTCCTTTCAAAGCCACGCCTCCAAAACACATGAACGCGCGACTCCGACCGCTGAGCTGAAGACGCATTATTTACCTGAGACGAGCGGAGAGGAAGGAGCGCAGTGCATGTAGTGACATCATGTCAGAATCACATGTAACAAAAAAATCTAACTTTATCATTATGAAGATAAACAAATAAGATGTATTTTAGTACTCACTATCAAGTAGCATATTGATATTGGTAAAGATTAAAATATATATTTATTGATTCGCTAACGAGCTAGTTATCTATAAGGCAAAGCTAAAAACAGGTTGCATGATACACGTTTTTCCATTGCCATCATTTACACTGTGATGAAGATGAATTTCGTGTAACATTCATAACATATATGGTGTTCTGCATGTAAGAGTTTATAATGAAAGCATTGTTGACTCTGATGAGGTCTACACTCCAGAGACAAGTACCGCATCGTCAGGTCGAGTACAGATCCGGGGTCGAGGGATTTTTTGTTTAAAAACAAAACAAAGGCGAAAAAACCGTGCAGGTAAACTTCCAGGTGAACATTGTAAAAGAGTTAGACAGAGGGTAATATAATTCTAAGAAAAGTTCCTGGATGAGGATCGGCCTACTATCTGTTACAGTTTTTCTCGATTGCTAAGACACATTTCTTGAAAGCTGCTCTCCTTTTCTCTAAACTGTGAACACAAAACCCAATTTTCAAGCTACATTCACAAAACCTCAGATTCTTCTTGCAAAACCAAACTTTCCCCTCAAAACAGTTCAATCTGTGCTCAAAACTGAACTATGTTGTCAAATCGTGCCCCGAGTCAATCAAAATTAAAAACACTACTGAACAGTCACTAAACACTACGTAGAAAAATAGAAAACACAATGCTCAGGACATGAAGCTGGAGAAATAAATGTTTATTGTTCACTGTAGGCTAAATGCATGTTGCAAATACTGTGCATTTAGCACTTGTACAAAAAGACAAAACAGAAATCTTATGCGTTTGCCACTTGTGTACATTAAGCCCATGTAAAAATAAAGTACAAAAATATACAAATAAGTGCATTACTCAGCCACAGCATCATGCCTCCGTACTGGGTCAGGCTACAGGACTTCATCCACAGCACAGGCCACATTTTGTCTGGCCAGGCAACGGGGGGGAAAAAACCCTGCCATGCCTCCACACCTAAATCACCACAGGCAAGTCCCATGGCTTGCAGGAGATTTACCCTGGTGTAAGGTTGGCGTTCATATACCTTCCACCGCCATGAGAAGAAGAATTCCTCAATGGGGTTTAGGAAAGGGGAGTATGGTGGAAGGCAAAGATTACAGTAATACTGTAAAACCTTGGTTCATATTGAACCACTCTCTAACCTGGAGGCCTCTGTGAAAACTCTCTGAGGAATCCTCTCAGATTTCTATCCATTGTAGGGCCTCACAAACCAGTGCTCTCTGAACTGGCTTACTGTATATGTTCCCTCACATCATTAGCCAAAAGTGTCAAAAGTGTGATCAATTTTGAGTTGTTGTGTTCAAGTGGTGACAACTGTGCTTTAATTGTGTTTGACTTTTGTCACCTGTGCTCACCATTATGCAGCACGGGTGCATCACAATGAAAATGTGTTGGCAAGTTGTGTCTAAACAGGTGAAAAGTGCTTATGGTTTTGCCAAAAGAGTGATTGATTCAATCAGTGGGTTCAGGCAACTGAGCATTTGGTTCAGACAATAGGGTTTAGTGTTTTAGCAATTGAGAAAAACTGTAAACATGTATTTAGTTATCTAAAGCAAAATTATGCACAATTCAACACTATAGCTATCATCTTGAGCTAGGCATATATACTATTTATCATCTCTCTACTACGGATCGCTAAGTAATGTTATGTTAGCTATATTAGGCAGCTACGTGTGCTAATGACACATGCTTCATGAAAACAAAGAAAAAAATATGTATGCTCAAAATACAAAAAGAAAGATTTACCTGTCCAGCAGAAATATAGCCATCCAGGCGTCACTTTTCAGCCCCTTGAGGTCTCTCAGTTCTCGCCATCGCTGGAAAGCCACGCCGATATTGGCATGCGTTTTATTTTGTTGTTTATCCAAATACTTTTTGTTCATTACCTTTTCTAGTAACGTTACGGTCTTCCTTTTTTTTCCTGGTTTGCCTTCGCGAACTGCATATGTGAATTTTGATTGGTCTTTCTAATCTCTGCCATTGTTTTGCTATTCCTAGGTTCCGTGCCTCTTGAATTCCTCAAATCAAACGGATGTAAGCGCAAGTGGGCAGGTCCTGTGTGGCAGAAGGGTGGTTGCCATGGTTGCGAGAGAGTGACAGTCGCCTAAGCCAATCCCTTGTTTCGTCCCGAATGTAAATAATGAGCTGTGTTTAGTGCAGATTAAACGGTCTAGAGTCACTCGATTTTTATACTGTTTTTATCAGAGTACTTACATTTTAATTATGCATTGATATATACACAAAGTTTAAACAAATTTGGAAAAAAGTTTTTATAAAATTCCTACCTACAATACCTTTAAGGGTCAAGAGTCCAACTAAAGCAGACACTGATCGCCATAATGGTGACTTAAAAAATGTGACGTTCTCCTTCAGTGATTCTGCTTGTTATCATCAGGTGTCTTCAATAATGCTCAATCATCACTCAATTATTCACTTAATTATCTCATTAACTTTAACACTCTTGAGTCTGGATCCAAATAAACTCCCAGTAAAGTTAATTTAACACTGGGTTTTTGCTGTGGGTGGAATAAAAATGTGGCAGGACTTTTACTTTGTGACCCCTGGACTTTCCACCTCTGACCAAAACTCGGGTCTTAGAAGGATAAAGATGAACTTCTTACCGTGATCTCAGACTGTGGTGATGTGGTTTCTCCACTGTATGGATCTTCATGTGTATCTTCAGCTGACTTTTAAAAGAGAAACTCTTCCCACACTGATCACACGTGTGCGGCTTCTCTCTGCTGTGGATCCTCTCATGTATTTTCAGAGATGATGAATTACTGAATCTCTTGTCACAGTGTGAACACTTGTAAGGTTTTTCTCCAGTGTGGATCCTTTCATGTAATTTCAGATGTGTTGACTGACTGAATCTCTTGTCACAGTGTGAACAGATGTAAGGTTTTTCTCCAGTGTGGATCCTCTCATGTGATTTCAGAGAAGACGAATCACTGAATCTCTTGTCACAGTGTGAACACTTGTAAGGTTTTTCTCCAGTGTGGATCCTCTCATGTAATTTCAGAGAAGACGAATCACTGAATCTCTTGTCACAGTGTGAACACTTGTAAGGTTTTTCTCCAGTGTGGATCCTCTCATGTGATTTCCGATGTGCAGACAGACTGAATCTCTTGTCACAGTGTGAACACTTGTAAGGTTTTTCTCCGCTGTGGATCTTCTCATGTGATTTCCGATGTGCAGACTGACTGAATCTCTTGTCACAGTGTGAACACTTGTAAGGTTTTTCTCCGCTGTGGATCTTCTCATGTGTTTTCAGATTTGCTGACACACTGAATCTCTTGTCACAGTGTGAACACTTGTAAGGTTTTTCTCCGCTGTGGATCTTCTCATGTGTTTTCAGATGTCCTGACTGACTGAATCTCTTGTCGCAGTGTGAACACATGTAAGGTTTTTCTCCAGTGTGAATCCTCTGGTGCTGTTTTAAACATTTCGCTGTAATAAAAGTCTTCTCACACTCAAAGCACATGTACTCTCTCACACCGGTATGAGTTTTCTGATGTCTTTGTAAAGATTTCAGCACTGAAAAACTCTTTCCACACACAGAACATGAATGTGGCTTCTCCTTCGTATGAACTGTCAGGTGTGACTTCAGGTTTGATGCCCTGATAAATGTTTTGCCGCATTGATCACATGTGAACGGCTTCTCTCCAGTGTGAACTCTCATGTGTTCTTTAAGGTGTGAAGAATGACTGAAACTCTTCCCACATTTATTGCATGAGAGCGGCTTCTCTCCCGTGTGAGCTCTCATGTGAATCTCAAGACTTTGTTTGTATGTGAAACTCTTTCCACACTGATCACACGTGTGTGGCTTCTCTCCGCTGTGGATCTTCTCATGTGTTTTCAGATTTGATGACTGAATGAATCTCTTGTCACAGTGTGAACACTTGTAAGGTTTTTCTCCAGTGTGGATCTTGTCATGTGTTTTCAGACTTGTTAAATAACTGAATCTCTTGTCACAGTGTGAACACTTGTAAGGTTTTTCTCCAGTGTGAATCCTCTGGTGCCGTTTTAAACGGTTTGCTGAAATAAAAGTCTTCTCACACTCAAAGCACATGTACTCCCTGACACCGGTATGAATTTTCTGATGTGCCTGTAAATATGTCAGCTGTGAAAAACTCTTTCCACACACAGAACATGAATGTGGCTTCTCTTTCGTATGAACTGTCAGGTGTTTCTTCAGGACTGATGCCCTGAGAAATGTTTTTCCACACTGATCACATGAGAACGGCTTCTCTCCAGTGTGAATTCTCATGTGACGCTCAAGACTGTGTTTGTATGCGAAACTCTTTCCACACTGATCACATGTGAACGGCTTCTCTCCAGTGTGAACTCTCATGTGACACTCAAGTTTTTGTTTGCTTGTGAAACTGTGTCCACACTGAGTGCAGGTGAAAGATTTCTTGGCTCTTTTCTTTAAAAATGTCTTTTTAGTCTTTGAGTGACTCAAAGTTTTTTCTCCAGGTTTGACATGATGTTCCTCTTCCACTTCACTCAGTTCTTCACTCTCCTCTTCCACTTCACTCAGTTCTTCACTCTCCTCCTCCACTTCACTCAGTTCTTCACTCTCCTCTTCCACTTTACTAAGTTCTTCACTCTCCTCTTCCACTTCACTCAGTTCTTCACTCTCTTCCTCCACTTCACTCAGTTCTTCACTCTCTTCCTTCACTTCACTCAGTTCTTCACTCTCCTCTTCCACTTTACTAAGTTCTTCACTCTCCTCCTCCACTTCACTCAGTTCTTCACTCTCCTCGCTCTCTTCCATCAGGTCTGAAAGGAAAAAAAAGTTGAATTGCATTTCCAGTACATCTGTCACATTTAGTGTTTGTGTTCATGTTATGTTTGCCTGTGACACCCAGTTTGCCCACGTGTTTCTGTGATTTAATCCCAGTCTTGTTAATTAGTTATGAGTTCATTTGTCCCAGCTGTGTCTCGCTTTCCATTCTTCTGTTCTGTGTATTTAAGCAATGTGTTTCAGTCTGTTCCTTGTCTGTTGTCGTTGCTATATATTTGGTTGTTCTGTTCATGTTTCTTTTGATTCAGTTTGTAAGTATTCGAGTTTGTTTAAATAAATACTGCTGCAATTAAGATACTGCATTCTTCCCTACTTCAACCAACGTGTGACAACATCCAAATTCAAAGAGAGAAATATGATTATAAAGTCAAAGGACATAAAGTGAGCCCTTAAATTTTCCCATCATTTTGATGAGTTTTTAAAAAATAATTATGCATGTCCTGTAAACCTCCATGAATGAGGAACATAGATCTTCCAATTATAACTTTCAAAACATTATAGGTACAAATCCCATGTTTCTGTCAGGAGAACTATTAAAAATATTTGATCAATGACACAATTATCTAATGTAATAAACACAATAAACATATACAACAGTGCCATAACATTTTAATTCAAGAGCTGTTATTATTTTTCAGATAAACTGTTGTTTATTATGACAGATGACATCATAAACAGCAGGAGATTTAATAGGCTACATACAAAATAATGCACAGATCTATTTTGAAATTAACCATGTTTTTGTCCTGTATCTTTAATCCCAGCTTAAAGACATAACTGACTGTGTACATACATTTTGCATCATGAAAGCATTTTGAAATGCAAGAACATTTCACCGCTTACACAAAGATGATCACTCTTCACAAAGAGTACGTTAGCATTTGAAAACGAAAGCAGCCTTCTGTAATTGAGTTTAGGGATGTAATGATATTGACGATATCGCGCTATCGCGGTGGTAAACGGGTCTCGATATCGTCGTGGTTGGGTTACAATATTAAAAGGACAGGTGTCCGTCAAAAAGCAAGAGGAATAAACACAGTCCCGCGGAAAAAATCAATGTTAACTACATAGACCATGATCCTTTGCGCTGCGTCGTCACAACAACCTTTGTTAAGCCAATAGGATTGCACGCTGCACGCCGTCCACACAAGCTCACAGCAAGCCAGCATGGCCGACAGCGATACTTGTAAGGATGAAAACAACAACCCCGAAGTTGAGATTGTGCCAGCCTCTGCAGCTTTTAAATCAGATGTCTGGAAACATTTTGGTTTCGCCGTGTCAAAAAAACGCAAAAGGAGAGAAGGTGGTGGACAGACAATGGACTGTGTGCAAGCACTGCCACAGTAAACTGCGATACAACACGGGAAACACAAGCAACATGCGAAGTCATCTGACAACCCATCATCCCGAAAAGTTGGCAGATTCTCTCACAAAGAAAGTCCTGTCCGGTCAAAAAAACCCTGAAGGAGGCATTTTCAACAACTACAGCGCAAGGTAGGCCTGTAGCGGCGCGTCGACGCTTCAACGTCAAAATTACGTCAACGTCCTATTTTTTGCGTCGACGCAAAGTTTGTTTTGTTTTTGCACCGTTCCCGGAGGTACAGCTCGCCACACCGAAACATTACAGAATGGAGGACGAAACAGCAACCAATAAAAGCCCCAACAAAAGAAAAAGTCACCCTAAATATCGAAGGTATGGGATTACTTCAAATTTAGTCCCAAACGAAAAGGTGTCGTTATTTGCGCTCTTTGCCAAATGGAGTTGGCATACCACACCAGCACAACAGCAATGTGGGAGCATCTGAAACAAAGGCACCCTATTGTCACTCGTGAAGGAGACAAAAACAAGTAAGTACTAACGTTGGTGAAATTAATTTCATGTTTGTGTACTGTGTTGTGTAGCTTGAGCTCTGCACAATTCGGTGGTTCAAGCTAGTTAGTTAACGTTAGCTGGCTACTGGTGCATAGACAGCTGTATGTAGCTAACGTTAGTTATCATCTAATGTTGGCTTGAATGGTAGCAAGTTTACGGCTGCAGAACACGGCTGTATCTATAGTAGCTAACGTTAGCTAACATGAACGTTAGCTACTAACCTAGCACGAACAAACTGCACAGAGCTAAGATGCCTTGGTTAGCCCAGCACCACCAAAGTGCACAGCTGCTAGATCTAGCTAACGATAGCAAGCAGATTGCACTAGCTTTTAACGTTAGCAGCTATCTGTCTAACGTTAGCTAACTCACGAGTCACGACTTAACGTTAGTTAGCGTTAACTCATGCTGTGATGGTTTACGAGTTACATACATAACATTGACTAACGTTAGCCAGCTTATAGTATCATGAGCTGCACATAAGCTGGTGTGCAGTGCTCATGAATGAATAGATGTTTTTATGAGCACTGAAAACATTAAAATGAGCACCATATCCAAGTGTGATAGGGCTCATTTGAGTACCAACCATTTTACAGTGTAGATATAGTACTCTGTAAGAACCAGATCAAAATTGTTGTGGATGTAATGTGCACCCCTGCAATTTCCATGCTACAAGACAGAGACACAGCTGCTACGTTATCAGCTGGCTAGCCTAACCATGATGATAAAAATGCATTGTTGAACATAACATTACTTTTAAATGTAGCCATGTTAGGATTCAAATAAACTTAGCATAGCATTGCAATGCAATGAGGTTAAGACTAGAATTAAAATGCCCCACTGTCTAAGCTGTTGTTCTAATATGCATTGCGTTTGTGTTTTCTGGGACACGTCCTATCTTGGGAAAGAGACACAATGCACTCCACAGAAGGCAGCTGAACTGAGCAAAAGGATCTTGAGAGTAATTAATTATTAGTTATTTGGATTTTCTAATAATTAATCTTCTTACAACATATGGTTCTATGAAAGGTGCTATGTTTACGTTGTTATTAAGACAAATTTTCTTTATCTTACAGGTGATCGTCAAAGACATGAGGCCTGTGTCTCTTGTTGAAGGTGAAGCCTTCATAGACATGATCGAATATGCCTGCCCAGGCTTCAAATGTCCCTCCAGGTGGTGGTTCACAAAGCAGTTTGAGAAGGCATATCAAAGTACTTTTGAAGATCTGAAGAAAGACTTACAGAAGAGGTCCTCAAAAATCACACTCACCACCGATGCCTGGACAAGTATTGCCACAGAGGCATACCTCGGAGTGACCTGCCACTACATCAACGACAACTGGGAGATGGTCTCATTCGTTTTGTGCACAAAGCCCCTTCAGGACCGACACACTGCAGAAAACATCGCTCGCTGGATTGAAGAGGTTGCTGAGAAGTTTGACTTCTCTCTCTGTGATGATGTCCAGGTGATTGTCCACGATAATGCAGCTAATGTGGTGAAAGCCCTTAGAATCCTTGAGGAGAGGCATGGTGTTGCCTCACTTCGATGTGCTGGCCATTCCACCCAGTTGATCGTCAACCATGCTCTGAAAGATCCCCAGATCAACAAGGCACTTGGGGCAGCAAGGATCCTCGTTGTGTACTTCCATAGCAGCGAGATCGCCACCCTGAAGTTGAAACTCAAACAAGAGCAAATGTGTACAGCTCAACACAAGATGACCCATGATGTAGCTGTTAGATGGAATAGTTCTTACGATATGATCACATGCCTCCTTGAGCAGCGGTGGCCTGTCAAGTCAAGTCAAGTCAAGTCATCTTCATTTATATAGCGCTTTTAACAATGGATTGTTTCAAAGCAGCTTTACAGAGATAAACATATAATTTAAGGTAACAGATTGTTTTGGCATTATAGCGGTTCTTGAATAATGTTATTTCCAGCTAAAGTTAACTTTGATTGATTCACCTCCGTCGAAATGATCAGACTTTTAAACGCGAACCTGTGATTAACGCTGACGGCGTTCACATGCTCATTCAGAATTAATTCTATAGTTATGTGCTTTTAAAATATGTGCGCAGGTTTATAATTCATACAACCCAGCCTAAACAAACTACTTTTCTTGCCTATAAATTTTGATACAGAATTTTGTTTTATTTTATCACTTCGGGGTACGCGAGCCAGAATTCACAACGCTTCATCTGTAGAGTGGGAAAGGGATCCTCCATAGGGAGAGGATAGTGGCCTGTAACCGCAACGCTCTCAGACCCAGAGGTCACCAATCCAGCAAAGCACTACATGGATATGAAAGCTGACCAGTGGAGCCTCCTGGAGGAGCTACAGAAAGCACTTGAGCCCTTCGAGCAAGCCACCGTTTTCCTAAGTGGAGAGGCATACGTCACGGTCTCTGTCCTACCTCCGCTGGTGAAAGGCCTACAGAAGTCCACGCAGACAGCCTTTGAGTCTGCTCCCATTACCACCTTCCAAACAGCAGCCGCAGCAGAGATTGCTTCAAGGTTAGTTTAATTATTCAACTCTTTAAATCTCTTATAGTAAACTAACTGAATATTTTAATTAAGCTTTCCCAGTTTGCATCTTTCAATGTTTTCCCATTAGCATTCTATCATGTAGAGCTATTGATTCTACTGTTATCTTTCTCTCAAAGCACCTTGAATTTCTTTGATCTTAAGTGTGCAAATCAAATCCATTATTTTTCAGATGGAAGTTTGAGACAACATATGATGAAGACGGGAACAACGTGTGCATCTTCGCTGCGGCCCTTGATCCGAGATTCCGAAAGCTTAAGTTCCTGTCCACAGATGACATCCTGAAGGTGAAAAACAAACTTTAGACCCTTGCACTTGAAGCCAGACGAGTGCAAGTCAGGGAAGAGCCTGAAGATGACTCCCCCAGTGACCAGCCAGATCACTCCAGACAAAGTCTGTTCTGGACATGTTGCTTGGCTCTGATGATGAGGAGGAGTTCGAAGATAAAGACCCAGGCCAAGACCAGAGGGAAGATGCTGTCCGGAATTAACTGCTTGTGTACTTTGGGGAGATATCCATTCCAAAGGACAAAAACCCTCTCCAATGGTGGAAGGAAAATGAAACGAAGTTCCCCACCCTGGCTGTTGTGGCGAAATCCTATCTGGCTGCCCCTGCAACATCCACACCTTCTGAACGTCTGTTCTCAGCAGCAGGGACCATTGTGAGCAAAAAAAGAGCAAGCCTCACCAAAGAGCACGTGGACATGCTCACATTCCTCCACAGTAATTCAGAGTAGGTTGTGTAGAAGAGGAGTAAAGAGTGGTGATGGATGAGGGAGGAGAAAAGCGGAGGAAAGTGGACATTCCTATTGCACACACTTCATTAGCATGTAAGCTTACAGAATAGCAGTTAAGAGAGTCAGTTCGATTCCATCAGGTTTTATGTTGGGACTGTGCACTGCACAGTGTTTGTTTTTGCACTGCATTTTTTATGTTTTGTACAGGAGAGATTAATGTTGGGACTGTAAAACTGAAAACAGGAATTTTATATTGTGTTAAACACTCTCAGGAATGTCTGTCCTGTGCAATGCAGTGGGGTTTTTTTGCACTACAATTTTTTGATTTTTTGAACAAGAGTTATGTTGGTACTGTAAAAGAGTAAACAAGCTGGCCTTTCATTTAGTTTTTTTTGTGTAAAGCAGAAGTTTTTTTTTTGCTGTGCAAAACTGTTTAATGAAATAGTACTGTTGTTACTGTTGTTTAATGAAATATTACTGTTATTATATGAAGTGTTTAATAAATAAGTATTTATTTGAGATACATTATGGTTTTTATTAATCGAGCAACAGAAAAATAATCGTTATATTAATCTTCCGATTAGTCGTTAGATTAGTCGACTAATCGATAAAATATCGCCCGACTAAACGTTTAATTAATAATCGTTTACCCCAGCCCTAGCGCAAAGGCTCAAGAAATCACTAAGGTACATCGCAGAATACATAGCGTGTGATTTACGTCCCTTTTCTGCAGTAGATGGCAAAGGATTTAAAAGGTTAGTGGCCAAGCTTGAGCCGAAGTATCAAATGCCGTCGCGGGCTCATTTTAGTCAAACTGTGTTCCCTGCTCTTTACCGTGAGACAAAAGAACGTGTCATGTTGAACCTTAAACAGTCTGAGTGCATTGCTATTACCACTGATGGGTGGACTTCCAGAGCGACTCACAGTTACATCACTATTACGGCACATGTTTTGACGAGTGAATGGGAAATGCAGAGTTACGTTTTACAAACTAGACAGCTTAGCGAATCACACACTGGCGTAAACATAGCCGAAGTCCTTAAATCTGCAGTCAAAGAGTGGGGGCTGGACAAGATTGGAACAAGGATCGCTGTTGTTACTGACAACGTAAGCAACATGCGAGTAGCAGTAAAGGAAGCCGAACTGTCCCCTCACATACGGTGCTTTGCGCACACACTAAACCTAAGCCTCCCAAGAAGGTTTAAAGGTAAACGCAGTGAGCCGCCTCCTCGGTAGAGTCAGACGTGTAGCAAGTTTTTTTCACCGCAGTTCTACAGCCACAGCCGTGCTGACCACCAAACAAAAACTACTCAATCTCCCTGTACATAAACTCATTATTGATGTAGTGACAAGATGGAATAGCTCTCTGGACATGGTGGCGCGCTACCTTGAACAACAACAAGCTATTGCTGCAGCCCTACTGAGTGATGAACTGAGACACAAGTCACGTGAAATTGACACTTTGGACACATCTGACATTGCAAATGCAGAGGATCTTGTGAAGATTCTTTTACCAATAAAAAAAGCCACAACTGTTCTCTGTGATGAGTCGCAACCAACAATATCTCTCATTCCACCACTAAAACAAATGATTCAAGACAGCATGGCCACAGATAATCACAACTCAAATGCCATTGCTCAGATGAAGGCAGCCATTCTGAAGGATCTTACTGACAGATACCAAGGAGAGGATGAAAAGTTCATGCAGGAGAGCAGTGCTTTGGATCCATGCTTTCGGACCTTGCAACATCTAGGCAGTGGAGAGAGAGAGGACGTCTTTGAAAGAATAAAGTTCAAAGCATCACAGATGCAACAACAGGTAAAAAAAAATTAACGTTGTGCCATAGAGAAAATTGAGAGAAATACAATAAAATGTAACAAAATGCTAATATAATGTATTTTTATCATTTATGAACCAGGACCAAGATGTGCTGCCCAGGAGCCCACATCCAGCAGATCTGGACGACAGCAGCGCGAGCTTTGTGCCTCCTCTTAAGAAGCATGCCCTTGAGGACCTCCTTGGCTCTTCTTTTAGCAGTAATCAAGTCACAGGTGGAATTCAGGCAGAAATTGACTCTTACTGCAAAGAAGCATTAGTTTCTCTGTCTGTATTGTAAATGCCCAGAGGTCTCTTCTTCTCCCTTGCAATGTAGATCTTTTGATCTTTCTAAAGAAAAACTTGAACATTAGCTAAAGGATAGTTCAGTGTTTTTCAGAAGGCTTTTTGCCAGACTGCTTAAGGATTTTTTTTATGTTTTTTTTTCTTCTCCCCTGCAATGTAGATATTTTGATCTTTCTGATGAAAAACGTGAACATAAGCTAAATGATAGGTCAGTGTTTTTTTAAAAGGCTTTTTGACTGACTATTTTATTTAAGTTTAAGTTATGTTCCTAAATACCAGTTTTAAAAGGCTGCTTTTATTTGCCTTGCACAAAAACCTGACTTAACTTGATCTTTGTTTGCACTTAAAGGGAATTCCCTATTGTTTACAATTGTTCTAGTTGCTTCTTGAACATTGCACAGAAGAATCAGTTATGCAACCAAATATTACTATACAGAATATTGATGTTCCTGACTACAACTTGCACTTTAAAAGCACTATGTGATCAGCGTTTTATGTTGTCATGATCCATAAATACAACAATAACTTGCCTGTTGACTGGCAAAAGCAGATTAAATGTCAGTATTTTTTCGCTATTATCATCACAAACACTATCGTGAGCTATTTAACAATACCGTGAGCTTTTCCACAATATCGTACTGTGAGGTCAATATCGAAATTGTATCGTACCGTGAGATTTTGATATCGTTACATCCCTAATTGAGTTTCATATTCTTAATATATACATCGCACTGCATTCCCAACGACATAAATTAAGCCTTCGTAGAGCATTTTTAAGGAAAATACCGGCAGGGGAGAACACACACTGCAAGCGCATCATCAAGGAAAGTGTGTTTCTCACAGTGATTCAACCTTTTTTAACTTTATGGATGATTATTTTATGGAAGATTCGAGTGGTGTGTGTGTGTGTGTGTATGAGGCACACACAACCCCAGCAAATTACCTCAAAAAGGGAAATATATATAATTAATTATGACAAGTTATAATTGTGTATGTAAAAATAATTAGATCAGCTTTCAGAATTAATGTAGCAGAATTAATTTTACAATCAACTGATCTGTTTGTTCACCGAAACGACAGTTCAATCTTTTATCAACTCTTAAGAAAGATTATTCTCCTTGCCAAGAAGAATATCCTCCTTATTCTATTAGTATTTGTTGTGGCAGGTATTTTCATTTTCATTTACTTTCAGTAGATACTGCAAAGGAATGTCATATGGTTTTGCCATTTGTAGATGAATAAGAGAGGGGGGACTTCTCTGAAATTTATGTATGTTTATATACCTGAGAAAGCAGGAGCGTGACACTCCAGGTCAGAGGTCATCTAGGCAAGGGGGGCTAAAGGGTTAGCTAGCGATAAATCTGAACTAGCAGAATGGATCCTTTGTCTGTGGAAAACTACTGGGAGGGAACTCTGTAGGGAAATGGCCTTGAGAAGAACAGTATAAAGTAGAGATGCACCGATTACAATTTTCTAGGCCGATCCCGATTCCGATTTTTCCTTGAGTTTGACCTGCCGATACCGATTTTATCCGATTCCGATTTTATTTTTTCAAACAACTTTACAGCACACACAAATATTTATTTTCTATCTTCTCTTTAATAGAACATTTTGCATAGAACATTTTTTGAACAGATAATCGCTATAAAATAGAACTATATAAATGACTCCTAGTGTGGAAAATTCCCACACATCTAAAGTGCAGTGTTATGGAAGAACCATTTCCTTTTCACATCCAATATGCAATTAAAAAATGTTGATATATTTAGCAAACTAAACTTCTGTATGAAAACAGGTAATGGCAATAAAATAATATATAAATAACAAATAAAAATTAAATTAATATAGCCTTGCAGTATAAAGATATTTCTCTCTCTCACACACACACACAGGCCTATTGCAATCACTTGTTGTATATCAATGGCAAGTTATATTTCTCAAACAGTTCTTCTCTCATCTGACACATGTCCAGCCAAGCTAAACAGGACAAGTGGAGCATCTGCAGGGAAACGATTGTGAAATAATACAAACAAGTTTAAATGGGTACATTTTCTATAAATATTTTTGAGTCTTCATTTTCTTTCTGACATAGCCTAGCCTACTTCAGTTCTTGTTAAAACACACCAGACATGCAAATTATTTGCATTTTGGGCACTTTTTGGATGAAATCATATTGATTTTGTCCATCAAAAGTGTGCTTTCACTTAAATTGAGCGCAGCAAAAATAGATTCGGCGCCGAAACCCGCGCTTCACTGTTGCTCACGCGACGCTCCTGCTCGACGCTCACGCGCTGCTCCGGCTCGCGGTGTGAATGCACTCATTGATTAACATGCACGCCGAACAAAAAAAAAAAAAAACGCGCTGCACCTTGCTGTGTGAAACGGCCGTAATTCACGAGGTTTCCTGCATGTGCGCGTTCCGTGTGCACGTGTGATGGTGATGTTGCGCGATGTTAATCATGCGGCGCCCGAGTGCATTTGACCGGCATTTGTCAGACTGACCGGCCGGTCGCCGATCATGGCCGATCACGTGAAAACCGGCCGATTCCGGTCACCAGCCGATCAATCGGTGCATCTCTAGTATAAAGATTGCTCTGGTCTGTGTTCTAGTGTGTCACTTTCTTGCACAGCGTAACTTCTGTGTACTAGACTGAACCTATTCTTGCAAGAATACTTCTCTTTTAATTAATTTGACTCAAGTGTCTCTTACGCAGTGATGATGTTTAATGAGAATTTTTGCCACAACATATTTCTAAGGATACGTTTACACGACATGCTTAAAACTGAGAAGTTTTTCCTTTGAGTTTTCCACGCGTTCTCAAAACGATCCCCATTCACACGGATCCGCGAAAACTACTAAAAACACTGTATTCTGCTGCCAGGCCATTAGATGGCGATGAAACACTATAGACTCAACACGTAATACGCACGTGAATGACGTCATCGTATTCAGATACCGTACACAGAGACCGTTTTCACAAACTTGCACTTTGAAAACGGTTTTCAAAAGTTTGCGTTTTCAGGCATCCAAAATGGCCAAAACACTTGAACAGGTGAAAACGGTGTTGCAGCCGCTGAGGCTGTGACTGGAAGTCAGTTGTAGTTCTTGTGTTTTTCTTTTCTTCAGTGATTCTGCTTGTTAACAGCAGGTGTTCATCACTAATACTCAATCATCAGTTAATTATCTAATTAACTTTAACACTGGGGAATTTACTGTGTATTAACCCTCTGGTGCGATCAAAAATGCACATCCAATCTCTGGCACTTTAATTTCCTATTATCTCTGTAAAGCGGCTTTGAAACTATCTATATTATTAAAAGCGCTATATAAATGAAGGTGACTTGACTTATACCCGTTTATTTATTTAGTTGTTTATTTTCTTTTCACCCTGTATGTATCATAAAAATTATAAATAAATCATACAAAAAAAAAAAAAAAAACATATTCAGTGACCATAACTCGTTATTCGGCAAGAAAAAATAATTCTAGAGAGGAGCATTTTGATAAATATATCCATCACATTACATATTCATTATAAATGTTAGTGTTCAATATTTGATGTATGTTTGAATAAATCAGTAAACTTTTTTTGATAGCCACCATAGAAATATGATTATGTAAGTGTAAAGTTAGTATAACTTTATTATTATTTAAAAAAACATCCTTGAATGTAATTTGTGTTTGTATACAAGTCAGTCTATTTTAACCTTCAATATTATATTAACGTAGTCCAAACTGACTCCCATGTATAGTTTACAGTATTATTTGAGAGATGTTCTTTCCTTGAGAACATTTGCCATGTACTTTATCTGATATATACAGTATACCCGAAACAATTGATATCAAATCGTGTCAATACCCAGCAAACTATATTGAGAAATGTCAAAATGTTTGTTTACATGGTTGCAAAAAAATGTGAGCCAGTTATAAATGTAAAATAAAACAGCTAAAACATTAAGCTGGACCTGATGTTGACAATCAATATAACAGTTTCTCAAACCTCCCTTTGCTGACCATTTGTGTTAAACAAAGAAGTAAACATTATTCCATTTCATAGTTTTACCCGTTTGTCTAAAAGTGATGAAGTGCTTGAATGTTTCTAACATGAATGTTCTCCAGCATCATGAATGAATGAAGAATAAACACCAACCTCTTTGTTCTTCAGGATCTTCAGTGTGTTTCATTCTGCAGGGTTCTGGATCACTCGTGTTCTCACTGTCCTCTTTAATAAACTCAGTCTTTACAGATTTCAGCTCTTCCTGATGCTCTGATGCTCGTCTTCACTTGTAGCCGATGGGAATTTACAGCATTTATTGGGGAATTACAGTGGGAGGAGCTTCACTGATGATGTGATTGCTGTGGGAGGGGAGAAAACAACAATTACCCTCAGTCTGCTGACACCAATGAAATGAGCTTTAAGTGTCAATGTACAGGAGATCTGAAGACATCAGCATAATAAATGAGGTGAAAACAGGAACTATTGTCATGAAATAAAGAGTGTGTTCAGCAGATCTGTTAATGTTGATGAGCCTCAGACTATCAACACTCATTCAACAAGCCAGTCAGGATCATCAGCAGATCATCTCACTTTATTCTGAGAGTTTGCTGTTAGAAACTCATTATTTGAGTCAGGATATATGATAAAAGCCTATAAAACTTCTCTATTGAAAGATGATAGTTAATTCTCTCAATATGACATGGATAAAAAATCAATAATACAAAAACACTAATGTCACCCATCTTTAACCACTACAGCAACATAACTATGAACTGAAACATGGTTTGATTTTATGATAACATTCATTGTATTAAGGTAATTAGATCTCGAACACGTAACAGTTTTTATGTGCAGAAACTGACAATCTTCAATGACAATTAGATGATTATCTTTGCTTAATGTTGCGAACAACAGCTAAGCTAATTATATTCCTTTTGCTTCTCTGTTTTATCTCTGTTTGGCCATCCTGAGGTAACTAGAGTACGTCAGCTCCAGTCTGGACCCAGCCTATAATGAAGACTTGAGATGCCCAACACCTGTGAAGAGACCAGGTGAAACATCCTTGAATGTAATTTAAGTGTTTTGTTGTGTTGGGGCAGGACTTTTTACATGTCTCAAATGTAACAGATAAAATTGAACATTTATTACTTCCCCGGCACGGCAAGCCGATGATACGAGTTCTCAGACAAATGGAGAAACTGAATGAAAAAGTTAATAAAACATTGTAAGTATGGAAGCAAATAAGAGACATAACTATTTGAAATTTAACAGCCACTGAATACTTAGTTTTGAAATATTTTATTTTGAAAAACATGTATCTGAATTTATTTGTTTCGAATTTACCTCTGAAATTTAAATAGGCCTATGAAAATTCTTGATTTCCATTATAAAAACCAGAATTTCGATGAATATTTTTCAATGCTCACAAGTTCAGATACAAAAACAAAAATCAACTTACAGAATTTCAGATAAAATAGATTCAGGTTGATCAAATTCGACTACTTAAATTCAGATAAAAAAATTCAAGTTAAATATTCACATGGTAACATCCGGGCTAACCAGGATAGGCCACGCCCACACCGGACGAAAAACAATCCAACCGTCTCCATTGACTTTGCATTGCGAGAGGCTGCCTCCTTGTCATTTATGACTTATAACAAAAGACAGAAAATGCCTAAAAGCTGCTGTGTGACAAGGTGCAAACAAGCTAAAAAACCCAGAAATACATTTTTATAAGCTTCCGAACCGTAAAAGCCAGCCTTTAAAGGGATAGTTCGGCCAAAAATGATATTTAACCCATGCATTACTCACCCTCAAGCCGTTCGAGATGCATCTGTCAATCTTGTTTCAGACGAACACATTTTCAGTTATTTTAGAAAATGTCTTAGACCCTTCAGTGGATATAATGTGAAGCAATGGGGTCCACCTCCTTCAAGTCCCAAAATGTGAATACATCCTTCACAAAAGTAATCCATCCGGCTCCAGGGGGATAAACGAAGGCCTTCTGAGGGTAATCCGTGCGGTTTTGTCGTAAAAATATACATATTTAAAACTTTATAAATGAAAATATCTGACTTCCGGCAACGATCGACGCGCGTTCACGGGTGATTGAAGTCGGCGTACGAGGTAAGACGTAGCGTAGGAACTGTTGTGACGTAGAACGAACGCGCCAGCGCAGCCAGAGAGCAGAGCAAAACAAAACACGAAAGCGTGTGAACGCACGCGCGTCGATCGTTGCCGGAAGTCAGATATTTTCATTTATAAAGTTTTAAATATGTATATTTTTACGACAAAACCGCACGGATTACCCTCAGAAGGCCTTCGTTTATCCCCCTGGAGCCGGATGGATTACTTTTGTGAAGGATGCATTCACATTTTGGGACTTGAAGGAGGTGGACCCCATTGCTTCACATTATATCCACTGAAGGGTCTAAGACATTTTCTAAAATAACTGAAAATGTGTTCGTCTGAAACAAGATTGACATATGCATCTCGAACGGCTTGAGGGTGAGTAATGCATGGGTTAAATATCATTTTTGGCCGAACTATCCCTTTAAGGAGACAAATGTAAAACGTGAAGCATCAGCAGGAAGAATGGGTAAATTAAATATATATCCTCTTCTCAGGTTCACATAGTGTGGTGAAATAAGCAATCGACATGGTTAAAATTATGAATGTTTTTTTGTTATTGTTTTTTTACAATATCATGTCGCGTTCCAGTGCGTAGTTCTCAGTTCGAGAACTAGTTGTGCTCTCTCAATTGATCCACTTTTATGTCCTGAAACAAACTGTTTTTGTGGTGACAGCTTATAAAAAATATTTCTGGCTTGTTTGCTGTACACCTTGTCTCACAACAGCTTTTAGACATTGTTTTGTTTTTTGTTATAAGTCATAAATGACAAGGAGGCAGCCTCTCGCAATGCAAAGTCAATGGAGACGGTTGGATTGTTTTCCCCCCTCGGTGTGGGCGGTCTATCCTGGTTAGCCCGGATGTTACCATGTGAATATTTAACTTGAATTTTTCGATCTGAATTTGAGCAGTCGAATTTGATCAACCTGAATCTATTTTATCTGAAATTCTGTAAGCTGATTTTTTTTTGTATCTGATTTTGTGAGCATTGAAAAATATTCATCGAAATTCAGGTTTTTAAAAAGGAAATCAAGAATTTTCATAGGCTTATTTAAATTTCAGAGGTAAATTCGAAACAAATAAATTCAGATACATGGTTTCCAAAGTAAAATAATTTCAAAGGGGTGAATTCAGAGCAAATAAATTCAGATAAATGTTTTTCAAAATAAAATATTTCAAAACTAATTATTCAGTGGCTGTTAAATTTCAAATAGTTATGTCTCTTATTTGCTTCCATATGTAAGAGGGTTTATGTCAG
Source organism: Tiaroga cobitis (assembly GCA_030578255.1). Lineage (NCBI taxonomy): Eukaryota > Metazoa > Chordata > Actinopteri > Cypriniformes > Leuciscidae > Tiaroga > Tiaroga cobitis. The sequence continues at coordinate 47,457,757 of CM060593.1, forward strand.
AAAGCCAATTTGAATGCCCCAAATGTGAAATATTACATTTGCAGGAGAGATTTGGATCGCTTGACGCATGATTAAAACTTGCCTTTGTCCCAATGACAGTATAAAAGGCTTCATTCCCTGTTTCTGAGCGCCGCAATTTCGTTTGAAGACCTACATGCTTTTCTGTTATTTTTTCCCTTTTTTGAATTTATTGTCTTGGTATTATTCTCAATTTTTAGATAATAATTTGCAAAGTCATGATGTCATGTTGTTATTTTGATGAAGTTTGTATTTTGATAATAGCAAACGCCCAGTGAAACGGATCCAGGACTGAACTGGTTAAACCCTGAAACAACATCGTTAACCTACAGGTAAGGTTGTGGGAATGAAATTGCCTGAGTTACTTGAAATATGTATATTTTGATTCTGGGTTTAATCTGCTCTTGTTGAATCTTAACTGGTTCAGTTGAGGTTTATTTGTGTACTCTGTTACTCAAGTCTCTTATTTTTTAAAGGACTACTTAGATTGAGTATAAGTTACTGTTGCACCTTTTTATACTTTTGTATAAAAAACTGACATGCCTTATTGAAAAACATTGGGTAACGCTTTAGATTACAGCCCGGAAAGTACTGCGTAATTAAAGCGATTTTACAATATAACTTTTTGTAATTATAGTGTACCTATAAATTACGTAAGTATAAGGGAACAACATGTAAAGTTTGGGGAATAAAGGGGTAACAACCAGGAGAATTAAAAAACGATTTATACTGTAAGGGGTTATTATTCTACTATTATGATACAACAATCTTACATTCGGGAGCAATTTAGTGAGAGCACTGCGTACCTATTTGTAATAATGGTGTACCAACTGAAAACTAAAACAATTGCAACTTTTGCTTAAATGTTGGGGAAATTAAAATTGGGCTGTAAATGAAAGTGGTGCTTGTAACCCTCTTGTTTCATGCAGGGTAAGTGTGACATTGCGGGTCGTAAACTAAAGTGGTACTTGTTACCCTCTTGTTTCATGTAGTTACAGGGTAAGTGTGACATCCCGGGCCGTAAACTAAAGTGGTGCTTGTGTTGTGGTTTCAGTCTTTTTGAAATGATTTCTCAGAGATATTTGACGCCAGAAATATTAGACTTTATTCACAGACAAAGCCGAGCGCCTTCTGCAGAAAAGCCGCTCCAGTTCAGTGGATAGCTTCTCAATATATACCTTCATCCTTTACAAAAATGGTAATACATTCTATAGATATTTTGAGAAATACCTTGTACCATGTGACATACTGAAATCTCAGCATTCTGGCCTTTCAGGCTTCTGAATGTCAAACCCAAAGACACACACACACACACACAGAGGAAATAATAGTGTCCTTAACTGGTTCAGTTGAGGTTTATATGTGTACTCTGTTACTCAAGTCTCTTATTTCACTACACTGTGGCTGCACTTAGTGTTTGTAAAGGACTACTTAGATTGAGTATAACTGTTGCACTTTTTTTTAAACTTTTGTATTTAAAAACTGAAATGTCTTTTATTTAACAAAATTGTTTCTGGACATTACGTTTTAAAGATATATATTTTTTATATTATTCATACTTTTTTAATATTCCTAGATTTATTTGTTGAACGGTTTCTTATGCAGTTATTGCTAAACTAAAATACCCTTTTCAGTTTAGTGTTACGTTTGTAGCTGTGGCAAAATAAGATATTACTGTCAAATGTATGCCAGATAATACAAATACTCTAGTAGTTCACTGTATGTATTTGTTCATGTTTTATTAAGGGAAGTCTGAAACACGGTATAACATATCAATTCACACAGGGCTAGAAGTATACACATCTGTAGACACACACACATTGAGAAAAGGAAGAGTTGCGGCATTAGAGTCATAATGAATGTGGATCTAAGCGAGTTCACACCGGATTCACAAAAGTTTGTCCTGAAAGATGGAGCAGCTCCCACTTTAAAAGCAGAAGCTGTTGTTTATGGACCACAACCCGTAAGTGCGTTTTATTCTTTGCCTTTGTTGATGTGTTTTCCATCACTAGTTTCTATCGTTTTATGTCTTGTAGCAACGTTGTTTCAAACACAAATTCATTTTAATCCCACCAGCGAACTTTGAATGATGGTGTTTGTAATCTTACGTTAAACGTGGTTCTATGTAAACATTTTCTTTACTCTTGTAAAACAATGGTTAATTAGTTAGTTAGTTAGTTAGTTTCGTAATCTGCTCATGGTTCTGACGACAGATATTTGGCTACATTCGTTTTGTAGAGTGTGTGTGCGAGAAAGAGAGAGCGTGTGTGAGTGCTGATCAAATAATCCCTGGATTGTACCGTTAATATTATGAGGTAGAACGATTTTATGAAATGCATGGACATTTTTGCGTGTTTTAACCATAGACTGTAAAAAGGTTTTAACATAAAGAGCAGTAGCATAATAGCGTGTATAAAAAGTATGAGATTAATTTACACACAAAAAACATAACGTTACTTCGTTACCTTTCTGAAACGTCCTGTAACAGCCGTTCGTGCACAAGTTCAGCTCGCTTCCTCTCCACTAATATTCTCTGATTCAGGCTGAAATTGATAAGGCAATATTGACGCCTGTGTTTAAAAGGTCATGAAACCCCCTCTTTCAGGTCTAGCTCACAATCTTTTCGAAAAATGCAACTTAAATGGGCGTGGATGGCTGTGAGAAGAAGGGAGGGAGTGGGTGTGGTATGGCCATCATCGCCAGTGGCCCATGCATATCGACTGTCACTAAAAAACAGTGGTAAAACGTGAGGAAATTCTAGATTTTTTTTATAGCTGGCAAAGTTAAAGTCTAATGAAATACACTGACACATTATTATTGTCCTTTCAAAAGTAACTGAATGCCCTGCTGCTAGCCTACAGTAATCGTAATTCTATTTAAAACATAATGTAGGCTACATGTATTATAATATAAAATATATAGTTGTTTATATAGACACTATGAATGCATATATTTGAACATAATTAATTTTCCACTTAAAAAAAAACGTTCCGCGCATCCGTCATTTCACCGTCTATGTTTTACCCGATATAGTCCGTAACCCACGAGCCAAAATAACCTTGAATTTGGATATGTCGTTTTGGCCAAAATAACTTACGAGATGTATGATATTCCATCATGTAAGCAAAGTCAACAGTGATTACAATACAAGGTGTTCAGTTTAATTTCGTTCACGTTCTATGCTGCGTAGACACGATCTAGCTCGTATAGTCAGTACGGGTAGGCCTACTTATAGTCGAAACTGATTAATTGTAGTTTTAATTAATTGTTGGGCAGGCAACGCATGAGATGGTTGATATCCCATCATGTTCGCATTAGTAATAATATATACATGGTGCCAGTGTCATTTCATGACATGGTCGATCTGTAGTCACGATTTAGCTCTGAATTGGACGGGCTATGTGCAGTCTGCTTTTAGCCCACCCGGCGAGATCGAGGCAATGGCTTGGCTATAGGCCTGATTTAGACCAGCGATTAGTATAGCCGAAATAGTCTTAAAATTGTTTACATGTTTTTTGCCCACGCAGCTTCATGTTTGCTGTCACACATTCTAAAAAATCTACGATGTTATTTGACTGTATTTTATTTTAAATTAAATTAAAATGCAGTTACATTTCTCAACCGCTAGATGGCAACAGCCCTACTGAGACATGACTACTGGCAACGCGAGACTTGATAGTTAGTAGGCCTACAGATCACCGTTCTCGCGATCGCGCGATAAACATTTGCACCATTTTGAAACATTTTAAACGAGCCAGAGCATTGCATTCAGCTGTCGGTCGAAAAGAACAGGTAAAAGACATTCCTACTTTTGTCTTGTAAGTATCTGTGTATTCGTTGTTGACGTGCTCATTTTTTAGCTACATTATTTGTTATCATTAGTGGTGGGCAGATCGAGACTTCGTGAAACAATGAAACAGTTGAAGCAAATGTGCCATATATTGTGTCGAGGCTTCGAAAACAATCCGACACCCGTCTCAACGGTGACACCTAGTGGTCACTTGCAGGTGTTGATCTGAAACAACCTTGACAACAAGCCATTACATTTTTTTTTTGTTTTTTTATTATTGTATTTTTCTAATATGTGAAGCTTGTAGCCTGTAGGCTCCTCACTGTGCATAATGTTATTTTGGTCATGAAAAATTTATATTAATAAAAGAAATCAAGCCACAATGTCTCACTTTTTTTTTTATAGATTTTTATTCAAAAATATAAATTTCTCTGCTGTCGAAGGACTTAGCCTACTTCTTTTTTTACAGATAATTTCTCCAGCCTTTGAAAAAATCCTCTCACAAGGGACACTTGTTGCTGGCATGAAAATATATTTTTGATCCATAAATCTATTAGGAAAACCAAAATGATGTCTTGGCTGTAGATTGGGTACTCATATGTAGACCTATAAAATGTATGTTCACAAAATATTATATTATATTGACAACATATTATATTCACAGTGAAGCTGTTTTTAACATGATTGGCAGTTATGATTGGGACGTTAGGTTGTCGGGCTTAGGTTGACACAGGCCTATGGACTTTCTAAACAGTGTCCCAACAGTTTATTATATTTCAATTATAATTATATTTCAAACAATGCACCTTGCTTAGATGGCCCAGCAGTGTCAGTAGCAGGCCTAGGGATGGGGGGGTGCTATCCTCTGCACCCTGCAGAATTGCAGGATGAGTGCTCCTCAAATGGCGCATCATGGATGATGTATTGTTGCAGTAGGCTAGCTGTTCATCACAATATCTCACTTTATTTGGGGTTAGATGTACTCTTCTCTTCTGTGGAGCCTCCATTTTTATTTATCTATCAATCCATCTATCCATCCATCTATCCATCTGTTGTGTTCTGTGTAATTGCACTAGAGGGCACTAGTGAGTTCAAGAAAGAGAGAAGGAGGAGAGAGAAGGAGGAGAATTGCGAATAGTCATGAGTTGATATGAGTTCGTGAACTAGTGTGAAATAAAGAAGTTAAACAATTCTACTTACCTCGTCAATACGTTCATGTCCTGGAGTTGGCTGCTTGCTTGCATTTTGGTATCAGAATACAACAATTGGCGACGATGGCGAGTCTTCCCACACCTGCTCCGTTCTTGCCATGTGCTTCTGATCCACCGATTCCCTTCTGCACGTGGAAAAGAATCTTCGAGAACTACATGCTGGCTATTAACGCGTCAGGAGATTCCTGGACGGCTGCTCGAAGACGCGCAGTTCTTTTACATTGCTTGGGGACAGAAGGACAACGTATTTTCTAAACTTTGCCGGATACAGGTACGACTTATGATGAAGCAATGTCTGCTTTGGAAGAGCATTTCATCCCGAAAGTCAATGTGGTTGTTGCACGTCACCAGTTCAGACAGAGAGCTCAACGCGCGGATGAAACGATTGCGCAATACACTTCAGCGCTGCGAGAATTGGCTGTCAATTGTGCTTATGGTACAGTAGAGGATGAAATGATTCGCGATCAGCTCATCGAGAAAGCGTACGCTACAACAGTGCGCGAGAAACTTCTACTGGATCAGCCCGCTTCGTTGGGGGCTGCTGTAACTGTTGCGTGCCAGATTGAGCAAGCGTTGCACAACGTGAATTTACTCCGAGATGCTGCTCCGGTACAAGCGGTGAGTTCAAAGACTTCTCATTATCAATCGACCACACAAAACAGACCTAAAACTACGCCAAGCAAGTTTACTGCGTCACAGCGTGCTTGCTACAGATGTGGTTCTAATAAGCACTTGGCAAATGCATCTGATTGTCCAGCATCGAAAGCTAAATGCAATTCATGTGGCAAAACAGGACATTTTGCGAAAGTATGCCGTTCGACAACATCCGTTCCCGCAGTTCTGCCCGAAGTACAAATCTGCAATATGAACTGTGACAATTCTGACGACAGGATTAAGTGTTGTGTGCACATTTCTACTGACACAGGGCAGTCTATCGAGACCGAGTTTGTCGTGGATACAGGCTCTGTGGTTTCGATTTTGCCAGAGACTGTGTACAGGCATCATTTCAGTACATCTCCACTGTCTGCGCCGAGTGTCCAATTGGTCACGTACATGAGAGGACACATTCCAGTTCTAGGATGTCTCACAGCTAATGTATCATTGCACGGAGTGTCTGCTACCGTTCCACTCTACATTGTGGAAAACGGAACTGCCTTATTAGGCATGGATGTACTTAAAGCACTGAAATGTACCATTAACCATGACTGTACTGTTACTGTTTCTACCTCTGCTTCAGTTCACAGTGTTGCGAATACTGAGCCTGTGGGATGTGTGAAAGGCTTCATGCACAAGGTCAAAGCTCGTGATGATGCAGTTCCAGTTCAACAAAAACTCCGTCGACTTCCCTTTTCTGTACGTAATGCAGTCTCAGAGGAACTACAATCTCTGCTGAATCAAGGTATTATCGAGATAATCGATGCTTCTCCCTGGGTTTCGCCAATAGTAGTCACTACAAAGAAAGGAGGAAAAATTAGACTTTGTGTTGATCTTCGTGAACCGAACAAAGCACTACTAGTTGACAAACACCCATTACCCCATATGGATGAGCTGTTGAGTGAGTTGAGGGGTGCAGCTGTATTTTCGACTATTGATTTAACATGCACGTACCATCAACTGCCCTTACATGCTGATAGCCGTGACTTAACTGCCTTCATTACGCATGAGGGTCTTTTCAGATTCCGTCGTGTTCCTTATGGATTAGCTTCTGCTCCTTCAGCTTTCCAGAAAATGATGGAGACAGTGCTAAAAGGTGTTCCCGGTGTACAAAACTATTTGGACGATATAATAGTTTATGCTGCTTCACAGATTGAACATGACAAAACTCTCCACACTGTCATTCAGAAATTGAGAGAGGCTGGTTTGACACTGAACATGCAGAAATGCACATTCAACAAGACTTCCCTCAAATTCCTGGGTCACGTGATCTCAAAAGAAGGTATCTTACCAGATACTGCTCACATCGAAGCTATAGTCGATGCGCCTACTCCCCACAACGTATCTGCTCTTCGTTCGTTCCTTGGATTGATCTCGTGGTACAGTAAATTCTTCCCAAACTTTGCCACGGAGGTGGAACCATTACGTGCTCTTCTGAGAAATGCTCCTGAAACTTTGTTCGACTGGACTGCGGAAGCAGACCGTTGCTTTAACAAACTGAAAGCTGTTCTGGTGGAGAGCCCAGTGCTTGCACTTTTTGACCCTTTTCTTCCTACGATCGTGTCAACTGATGCTTCGGACTATGGTCTTGGTGGAGTACTGACTCAAATGCATGCGGATGGTGTAGAACGCACTGTCGCTTTCGCTTCACGTACGCTTAGCACGACCGAGAGAAAATACTCCACAGTGGAAAAAGAGGCTTTGGCTTGTGTGTTCGCTGTAGAGAAATGGCGCCCGTACTTATGGGGTCATCACTTTACGTTACGTACTGACCACAAAGCATTAACTACTTTGCTGGCTACAAAAGGAATTGGACGTGCTGGAATGAGAGTAGCCAGATGGTCAGCCCGGTTGCTGTGTTTTTCGTATGACATTGAATACCGCCCTGGTGCTCAAAACCAGGCCGCAGATTGCTTGTCAAGAATACCCTTACCAGTGACGAACGAGCACACTGAGGAACCAGAAATAGTTGCCGCAGTCTTTTCAGGGTTACATTCAGTGTCCATGGAGGATTTCACAAAAGCTTCCGAATCTTGTTCTGAGTTGTGTTTACTTAGAACGCAAATACTGAATGGCTGGCCACACAACAAGAAGGATGTAGATCCAGCCTTATCATCATTCTTTTTCATTCGTGATGAACTGTCTGTATACAACGGATTGATCATGCGAGGTGAACATCGTGTCGTTGTTCCTGTTTCTCTTCGTTCGACCCTGGTGAAGCTGGCTCACGAAACACACCAAGGTTTGGTCAGAACCAAACAAAGGCTACGTGAACTGTACTGGTGGCCGAAAATGGATTTGTTAGTTAACTCAGTAATCTCAACCTGTCTTACTTGTCAACTTAATGACAAATCTGCAAAGACAGCTCCTGCTCCATTACAAACTGTGGAATTGCCGGATGGACCTTGGCAAAAACTGGGTCTTGATATCGTCGGGCCTTTCGAACATGCTGCATCAGGTTGTCGTTTCGCAATTTCATTGGTGGACTATTACAGCAAATGGCCAGAAGTTGCTTTTTCTTCACATGTCACTACTGAGGTTGTTACTTCGTTCTTACATTCTGTGTTTGCACGAGAAGGAAACCCTTTGTTTGTTGTTACGGACAATGGACCTCAGTTTCTATCTTCAGCTTTTTCGGATTTCCTTTCTGAACGTGGTATCAAACACCTGCGTACAAGTGTGTATCACCCACAAGGAAATGGTGCAGTTGAACGCTGGAACAGAGTACTGAAAGAGTGTATCTTATCTGCGGAACAAATGAGAAAAGCTTGGAGACCGTCAGTAGTTGAGTTTCTTCAGAGTTACCGTGCTACTCCTCATGCTACTACCAGTGTATCCCCACCTGAACTTTTGCATAACCGGAAACTGAGAACGAAGGTAGACATTTTTCCTGTGAGGGGGAAAAGTGACAAATGTGCTGGTGTACGAGATGCTGTCAAGGAAAGGCAGGAGAAAAGTAAGAAATATACAGACAGGAAGAGGAGAGCCAAACCTGTTTCTTTCAAGGTCGGGGAACAAGTAAGAATCAGGAAGCCAGAGCACGTTCCTAAAGGAAGCCCTAAGTATACCTTACCTTTGTCGATTCGAGAAAAGATCGGACCAAGTTCATTCTTGCTCAGTGATGGAAAGAAATGGAATGGACAGAGACTGACTAAATTTCCAGATCAAACTGAAGAAAATGTTCAGGGATCAATTCCACCTGCTCAAAACTGCCCAACCATTCTCAGGAGGAGTGAAAGAGTTGTTAAACCACCAGGGTGGATGAAAGACTTCATAAAGTAGTGATGTCAAAAGACAACATGACTGTGAAAAAAAAAACAAAAAAAACACATGTACTGGTTCTAGTGTGTTAAGGTACTTGATTGTTATCTAGAATGGCACTTCTAAATAATACTGTTAGGTTAAGAGATTTAAATTTTGACTTGCAGTAATGCATAATGTTCTTATATGTTAAAAAGAGTTACTATGGCTGTTGTCTTAAAACATATATTGCCTTACAGGTTAAATACTGAATAAGTCACCTACTGACTTTATGTAAGGGGGGGATGTTGTGTTCTGTGTAATTGCACCAGAGGGCACTAGTGAGTTCAAGAAAGAGAGAAGGAGGAGAGAGAAGAAGGAGGAGAATTGCGAATAGTCATGAGTTGATATGAGTTCGTGAACTAGTGTGAACTAAAGAAGTTAAACAATTCTACTTACCTCGTCAATACGTTCATGTCCTGGAGTTGGCTGCTTGCTTGCATTTTGGTATCAGAATACAACACCATCTATCTATCTATCTATCTATCTATCTATCTATCTATCTATCTATCTATCTATCTATCTATCTATCTATCTATCTATGGGTCTATATATGTATCCATCTATTAAAGGGTTAGTTCACCCAAAAATGAAAATTAAGTCATTAATTACTCACCCCCATGCTGTACCAACCCCGTAAGACCTTCGTTCGTCTTCGGAACACAAATGAAGATATTTATGATTAAATGTGACAGCTGGATCACTCCTTCATTGGCTCCCTAAGGGATTGAAACCTGACGGCCCAGCAAGTCAATGAAGAAAATGTTTAAATATTCCATGTCACAACAGTGGCTCAACTATAAGTTTATCAAGCGACGAGAATGCTTTTTGTGCGAAAAAACAAACAAAAATAACGACTTTATTCGACTATTCATTTTCTTCCTTGTAGGCCTGAAATGAGACTTCAAGAGATTTCCACGACGCGCACGCGCAAGAACTGAACTGAAGTAGTTGAAGGAGATCGCAATTCTCGCGCATGCGTCGTGGAAATCTCTTGAAGTCTCGTTTCAGGCCTACAAGGAAGAAAAGGAATAGTCGAATAAAGTCGTTATTTTTGTTTGTTTTTTCGCACAAAAAGTATTCTCGTCGCTTGATAAACTTATAGTTGAGCCACTGTTGTGACATGGAACATTTAAACATTTTCTTTAATAGCTTTCTGGGCCGTCAAGTTTCATTCCCTTAGGGAGCCTATGGAGGAGTGATCAACCCATCAGATTTAATCATAAAAACGAAGGTCTTACGGGGTTGGTACAGCATGGGGGTGAGTAATTAATGACTTAATTTTCATTTTTGGGTGAACTAACCCTTTAATCTATCAGATCTATATGTCTATCTATGCATCTAATGTGTCACTATACTCTGTCTGTCTCTAGCCTATCAGTCAATGTGTAAATTTAAATGTAAGCCTAAATATAACTAAACAATTCGCACTATAAATGTCACTATATCACCATAAAATCCTCTCACAAAAAACCCACGAGGTCAAGATGCGTTGACTTCACTTTTATACAGATGTGCGATTGTGTGATCTGTTCCTGTCAAACAAACGCTGATTCGGCGGAGCACGCCACCTGTCGAAACATTTGTGAAACACTTCGAAGCTTCATTTAGCCGTAGTCACGTGACATGGGTGTTTTGAATCACGCTTCGGATCAGTGTTTCGAAACATCTGCGCTTCGGGATCTCGAAAAGCTTCGGAACGTCCGTTTCGCATCAGCCATCCCTAGTTATCATGTGTTGTTGGAATCGTGACATTTTAGCGGGTAACAGTGTATCATGGTACACTGTTAGACTTTTCCAGCGTTTTTTACAGTAACTTACTGGTACACTGTTAGACTTTTCCAGCGTTTTTTACAGTAACTTACTGGCAACACTGTTGCCAGTAAGTTACTGTAAATAAGAGTTACAGTACCATACCATATTTCAGTTTTACAGTAACTACGTGGTACTGTAATTGTGTAATACAAGGCATTACTGTAAAAATCAAGCTAATCAGTACACTACTGTAATTATTTTTATTTGTACTAAATATAAATTAGATTTCATAATTGTAATATAGAATTAATTTTTATTTTTATTCTACTTAAGTACTACTGACATTCAAATCAATTAGACAAAATTATTACAAAACACCTTTTTTTTTATTTAAAACATTTCATATACATCACAAAATAAACAGTCTGCCAATGCTGGAAATTATGTTACATTTTTGTACATTAATGGGTGAGTTTAGGGTTTTGTGTTAATTTTAACAAAGTAAATATGTCAGAAAGGTTAGCACAAAGATGTGTAAACATGTTGAATGAACACATTATGTGCTGTCCATCACTGCACACACTGTTAAAAAAAGTACATAAAATCCTAAACAAAACGTTAGCATTTGACAAAATGATTGTAGAGGCATTGGTTGTTTAGCTTATGCAATTATTATAATGAAATAGCACCCATTACATTTATAAAACTGCAGAATATAAATACATTAAGCAGTCAAAAAGGAAATGTCCAACACAGGGCAAAACACAGTTCTTATTATCAGACATTATCAATGTCTGACTGTCTACTCCTCCATCTTTTCCACAGCATAGGAGTAAAAGTCAACATCAAAATATTCTTTAAAAAGCCAACACAATGTTTTTGTCCACCTTTGTGAATAAATTAACTTCTCCAAAGATTGGTTCCTGTTCAGAACTTGACTGACAACATCAGAATGTTCCCTGGTCTGTATGGGTGTCCACAAACACAAATGTACTCAGTCCTTCAGAGGAGATCCTGGTTCCAACACTATATAAAACAGAGAGAGAGAGAGAGAGAGAGAGAGAGAGAGAGAGAGAGAGAGAGAGAGAGAGGAGAAAAATCCATAATAGTTTTTTTTATACATTTTTATTATTATTTATTTACTAAAACTTAAGAATATATAGCCTATTTGTAAATATCTTTTTGTCAATTGCATTTTCAAACATTTCAGATTAACTAAATTAAATTATGCCAGATTAAATTTTAATACTTACATATCCTAAATTCTGTCCAAAAATGCTGAGATCCATAGAGAGAAAGACTGAAATCGATGGTTTAGCCCATTTCAGCTTGTCTGCAGTGAAGGGGTTCCTGTTGGAGACAAATACACAGTAAGACATATGCCAGAAATCACTGAGTGATGATCTTTCTCCTTCCAGTAGTTAACCCACCTGTGCGCTGATACTAGGACCTTCCTGGTCAGGTGGGACTGCAATGGTAGAGTCTTCTGCCTAATAAAATATCAAAATAATGTAAATATATATATATAATCTTGAGTTATTCAAATACTAGATTTGGTATGAATGAATTAGTGAGAGTTTTACTGCAATGCTTACCTGGATACATTTAATCTGGTGAGACATAGAAAATGGTCCATCTTCTGATTGGTTAATTTTCTGTGTAATAAATCTAATGTTAGACATGATGCAAAGGTCACTTAGCCTATTTGATATAAAGTTAGCCAATTTTATAGAGATTTTATAAGATATTGTATGCTACCTACACAAGTGGTTCCAAAGCACTTATCACATAATGCTAACCATTTTAGCAAACTTATGTCAAAATATATTTAAAAAAAAATATATGATTTCAATTACAGTTTAAGCTTACCTCAGGAATCTTGCTAGACGTCACTGGCGCGAATTGGCGCTTTGTTGCAGTTGCCTTTTTAAACATACAAAATTGCAGTAAATATCAAATTCCATTAAAAAATAAATATATAATATGTTATAGTTTGCAATTCTAAAACTAGAAAGGTGTCCGCTGGCCATAAAACTTGTTAGCCAACATACAAGGTTATTTTCTCAACAGTAGGCCAACTCTGGCAACAACCAAGACAGAATTTCACATTAGTTTATTTCAATAATTCAATAATCTAACAATTCAATTCAAGAATCTAAAAAAGTCTGTAAAATGAAACGTTAGCGCAGTTTACCGTGGTAAAGTTCCTTACTGCCATGTTGACGAGTAACTGTTAGGCCTATGTTAATGGCATTACACGTGTTAATGAAAGAATGGACAGTATAATGCTGCAAAAGAACCACATTAGTTAACTAGCAAATTGGGCCACGTTTTAAAACAAAAAAGCCACAGTATTCCATTAAAAGTGACTATGTTAGCTTGATAATCAAAGAGTGACTGGTGAGATTGTCTCGACTTAATTAACAATACTCATGTTGTCATGTTTTCTGTCTTTCAGATGAAGACATAGATGAGGAGGCATTTCTTTTGTTAGATGAGGAAACTATCAAAAATCTTGTCCCCAAAGTTGGCCCCAGGCTTAAATTCTTGAGGCTCTTCAGAGAATTTGTAAGTCCACTAGAGCGCTAAGGGCTTTCATCACCACTGATCAACAGGCAGATGACGTATACATGCTTTAAGTGCAAAAGGCTAATCCCTGGCGATATCAAGTCTCTCTTATCACATTTACGGACAGTTCACAATGTTAATAGTTCAACAACATATTTTCAGTGTTGTGAAAGCAGTTGTAACAGAACATTTTCCTTCATTCGTTCTTATAGAAGGCACCTACATAGGGAACACGAAGAGAACCAGGCTCTGGCCCAGCCTGCCAATGTATTGCATCAGCCTGCTAATGTT